>CM032399.1:1245000-1885000 GCA_019049475.1 Eueides isabella | reverse complement strand
GTTAGCTGTTTTTTTTAGTTTCACGCTTAAATATAATATTCCATTTCCTCAAGCGGGGATCGAATCCGCAACCTGACGCTCTTACAGACGCATGTACACTACCGGTCAAAAGTTTGATACCGCTATGAGAAAACAAATAAACCTAAATAATTAAAACTTCATAGAAAACTGGATTTATTTCAATGTAACACACATAAGATTTAACTAAAAATGAAAAAATCTTGACTAAATACTGTTGTTCTTAACAAAATACACACAAGAGTGTTTAAATAGAATTTTCGTCAAAATATCCGCCATTGCATTTTATTACTTTTTTTTACCAATCTAGGGATGCGAGCAATTAATTTATCTGTATTCTCTTGATGAGATACTATTCCAGCTCTTCCAGCAGCCTCCTCCAATGCATTCCACGTGGCCTGCAGTGAAGATGGAGACTGTCCCCGAACGGTTTGAGATGGCCAGGTCATGTTTTCTAATACTTTTTCCGACTGTATTTTGTCCAAAGAGCCATTACATAATTTCCAACTATGTCTCGGATCATTTTATATCCGGAGTGTTTTTCTCCAAAATTTCCTTATATTGCTCCTTTTTTATTATGCTTTTCATTTGGATTAGATTTCCAATCCCATAGCCAGAGAAACAACCTCCGACCATAAATGATCCCCGCCACCATACTTGACAATCGGCACCACACAATGCGGCATCATATTTTCTTCGGCGGAGCGTCGGACGAAAGTTCTCCTTTTCGACCCGAACACTTAAAATTTTGATTCGTCATGTCAAAGAACTTTTCTGAAGTCTTCTTCGGTCCAGTCTCGATGGGTCCCATAGGACCCATTGCGTCCGTTTGTTTTCACTCTGTGGCTTTAACAAAGCTTTACAGCAACGCGTCCAAACAACTTGGCGTTTTGCAATCGTCTTTGCAATGTAGACACTGATACTGGTTTTACTCGTGATTTATTTATTTTTTTATTTACTTATTTAATTGTTTAATTTTTGGTTTGCTAGTGGCCATTACAAATTACAAATAAAAAAATAATATTACAAGCATTACCTGCATATTTTAAATATTGCATGCATACATTGTGACCGGCTGCACGAAAGCTATTATTTATATAATTACAAAAAAAATACAGTAAAACGACACAATTTTAAAAAAAAGAACACAAATTTCTGGGGCTGTCAGATGTCTATTCCACATATGAAATTAAAAAATCTTTTTGTGTAAATTATAATGTAATTGTGTAATTTACGTAAGAACAAAAAAAGCAGCAATAATTCGCTACGTCAATCATAACATGTCCTATTGCCAATGTTTTTTTGGGAGACTTTGCTAAAACAACAGTTTATTTCAACGTTTTCCTTTCTATTTCGTTGTTGATTGGCGATTTTCAGATGAGACCGTAGTTCCAGTTACCATGGTTAAATATTTGTAAGCAATTATATGAAGAAGTCGTTATTTTTCAACATATAAAGAAGTTCGCCGGTCGACATAAGCACAAAACAGTTTTTTCTAATTGTCAGTTGTTGTAATTGAGACTAACTCGTGGGCAATGATGTCGACTTAAACATTAATACACGTCAGTCCACTATTGAATAATAAACTTTTCTTTTTTAAATTAACTAATAAAAAAATGCAAAATATTTTGTAATCCAACTTAATCTTTTGTGAAAAAGTCAATACGATGTTGTTATGGATCAATACGATGTTTCTTTAATAAAATCTGAAAAAACATCGATACATCGAGTATTTTGAAAGTATTTCAAAACATCGGATCGATTCGATACATCGTATTATAGACATCGATGTTTTCAATACATCGATGTATATCGAATATCCCTAGACTGTAGATATTCGTAAATGACCAGGCAAAAGCAAGATTAACATAATAATTAAACATATTTTGAGAAATTAAAGCAATTGTTTTGAAAGTTGATATAAAAAAATGGAAGCGCCGGCTGCGGTAATGGGGTAATAAATTTTTGACAATTGATCTGTCGGGCTATCGCTACCGCGGCTTGACATTGATGTTTGAATACAATGCCTGTTTAATTGCCCTTGCCTTGGATTTTATACAAAAGAATAAGCTGTTATGCAATCTAAATAAACAATAGAATATGCAAGTGTACAGATTACTATATATTACCAATATTTTGTAAAATATTTTACTGATAACCAAAGTTTTTCTTAGTTGTCTCAAACTTTTGGCTGGTACTGTAAAAATTATTTATTTAAATCGTATAATTAACATAAAAGCACATACTTTATAAGCGTCTGTGATCATTCCCAGGTGCCACTTGGCCTGAATGCAGAAGGTCTGCCCGTGGGTGTGCAGGTGGTGGCGGCTCCGCGCTGTGACGCTCTCGCGCTTGCCGTGGCCAAATATCTTGAAGATCAGTTTGGAGGCTTCGAGCCGCCTTGTAAAGTGTTACACTGATATTATTACTCATTATTGTTATTATATATTTTATTGTTAAGTACAAAGATCAATCTTTTAAATTCGAATACATTTAATTTTTCTTATTCCAAAATAATTGTTAAATTTTATAAATTATTTTTTATTATACTATAATACAATGTGAAAATTATGTAAAAAAATTAAATGTTTTTTTTTACAAATGTGTTTATATATGTATTTTAATATAAATCTGTTATTGTTATAAAAATGTTAACAAAATTGTAAATTCTATAATTATATTTTCATTGAATTATATATATAAGTAAGCACTTGCTATAATATATAGTAATAATACTTATCTCAATTTTTAAGACTTATTATCTAGTATTAATAATAAGTATAAGGTGGTAGTTACATATATATATTTTAAATGTAATCGGTGCTAGATATTTGATAAAATAAAAGGCATATAAAATGAGAAGTAATCTTTTTATTGTTCATAACCTCTGACGATCCACACCCGCCCGGCGGCCTGAGCGATCGCTCCCGTGTCCGTCTCGCGTCGCCTCTTACTTACACTAACGTTCGCAATCGACGTCTACATCTAATCTAAATTCGAACGTCTATAAAGCATACGTTTAATTCCAATTTACACTAATTTTGTACATTCAAAGGGATCACAAAATCACTCGCCACATATATATATATCTATTTGCTTAGTCAGTTAGTGTTGTTTGTGCATTACAATATTTGATATGTCGAAGCGCATTTACAGAGTGTGACATAGCCGGGGCGCGGCGCCAGGCGCGCGGTGCGCGGGGCGCGGGCGGCGGACCGGCAGTGAGTGCAGCGTCAGTCCGAGTCCGCCGCTCAGGCGCCGCTCGCGCGGCTCGCGCGGCAGCGGCACAGCAGCGCGCTGGCGAGGCGGCGCAGCAGCGGGGGCGCGCGCGGCGGGCGGGGCGGGCGGCGCGCGGGGGGCGGGGCGCCGGCGCGGCCTCAGCTCGGGAACTTGGCGAACAGCGCGTAGTGCAGCTCGTAGCCGGAGAAGCGGCAGTGCTGCGCGTCCTTCTGCTCGTACGCGCCCAGCGACGAGAACTTCTTCAGTTGGCGCGACGCGTCCGCGCTCGGCGAGTCCTGGAACACAGTGATGACGTACGTAAGTACATAACACGGGAAACATGAAGCTCTACAGTTATGTTAGGATTAGGTAGAAAGAGAGGTAGCAGGCACTAAAGACCTGATACTCATAAAGCAGTTACAGTCCCTATTGAGAAGATTTTCTTCTAAATAAAAAAGCATATATAGGAATTGGAAAATATTTTTTTTATATTTGAAAACCGATATCATTCACAGCAGTCTATTAAGCAGTGAAGAAAAAAAATCTCTATAAATATGGTGCACTCACGGGCGTGGTGAACACGGTGACGAGGAACTTGGCGGGCCTGAAGGCGGCCAGCACGCGCGCCAGCAGCGCCTCGTAGCTGGCGCACGCCACGTTGCTCTCGAACGACACGTACGAGCAGTGCGCCTCCGGCGTGATGTGGATCGTCATGTAGCAGCCCTGGGAGAACACACGACATTATTATATTCAATTAACGCTGTATTCCGCACATGGCAGGGTAGGCAGGACAGGTAGGACTTGGGAACCTGAGTGTCAAGACACTCCGTTCCGTACCCCACTTTCTGTCAATTTTGAGTCATTGCGTGTTTAATGGCGGACTCACCGCTGCGTTCTGCCTTGTTTCCGGAGCGAAGAAATGTAAGCATAAAATATTGAAATTTTCATTTCCTCGAGTGAGCATCGAACTCACAACCTGTCACACACTGTGCCCCTGCGCCGCCATGACAGGTGTTGAACTTATATTAGTTAATTGTAATGAGGCAGACAGAAGCGTCTAGTGTTAAGAGACACTTCTTTCATCGACATGATGTACTGAATTGTAGATATCAACATGTGTTTTGTTTCCTTACCAAAATGTGAAAAAAAAATATATTTCAAGTCCAAATGCATAACAAACAATATGACCCCGCCTTATATTAATATAAGTTGTAATATAAAAATAAACTATTATTTTAATTAATTAATATGTTTTCTAATGTCTAAGTACAAAGAGTAATTCAACAACAACTTACAGATGGTAATTCCAGATCTCTCTTTGATAGCACAAATCAACAAAAATATATTTTAATATATGATAATTTTATTAAAAATTAAATTTACTATATAATTTATTATTATTTCTAAATAAATTATAATTATATGTATATTTCTTACACATCTTCCAAACACCTTGCTTTGCAGAGAAATAAATTAAATAATAGACTTAAAATTTTAAGCATTTATTTTTCTATATGATATTAGTTTATAAAAACTAAATTCGTAAGGTTTAATTTTCATTTATAACCTGTATATTTTAGAAGACGCAGTATGACGTAATACGGGCTTGTAAACAAAATGGCCACTGATCAGCGTCATCTTTGTGCTAAGGTTATTACTAATATCGGGAATTAGGAGTAGCTGACGTCAAACCAACGGTTACGGCAGTCCCGCGAAATTTAAAATGTAAAATTTAACAAAACATTTTTATGATACTCATCGATTGGAAAGATTTTTTAAAGTTAAATTTAAAAGTACGTTAGAATTAAGTTGAGATATTTTTACAAATAACTTCTTCCCTATACATATTTATTGTAAAAGGAATCATGGAAACCTAGTGAGTTAAGACACTCCATTGACTTTTTAAAACACTTCCATTTACAACATTACGCCGAATTCTTGATTATGTGGAAAATTTCAGTGTCATACTGTCTCGAACTGTTGTAACCGATCGGGAAGATGACAATATTAAACATTTCATTCCCCCGACTGGGAATCGTACCCACATTTGCCGCGTTTACAGCCTTACACTTATACCACTGCGCCCCCACGGCCTCAACCTCGTTATAATTCATAATTAAACACAACTTACATCTTTAGCGACTCCATTCATAGAGTACCCGCAGGGATCGAACAGGTAGTCGTCTATCACCATGCCTGGAATGAGCTTGTCGATCCCCGACGCCTGCAATAGAGATACATTTATTTTTTAGTTCTCATCTTATGTAAATAGAGAACAATTGTAAGAAATTAAAACATAGTAATTCGACTTGTTTTTTGACATAGTAATTCGACGTGTCGTGCACATAGCAGGGTAGCCAAAGGGAACTTGGGAACCTATTGTAAAGTTCCATTGCCCACTTTCCGTCGAATTTAAGGTATTGCGTGTTGAGTGGTTTAACTTAACGCTTAGCTGTATTACCAGAGCGAATAAATGGAAACATTTAAAATATTAAATATTTCATTTTCTTGAGTGGGAATCGAAGCTACAACCTATCCTTTAAAGCCACCCATACTAGTGCCCCTGCGCCGGAACTCAACGCCACGCTTTCCTATATTACCATAGCGGAGAAAATGAAATATTACGTATATGAAAAGAGATTATTAAATATTATATTGAATAATCTCCTTTTACAGTCACACGTACCTATTATAAAACCACGTACGTTATATGTACTAAATAATATTACAAGCACTATAACTTTAGAGGTGGCTCTTACCTTTGTAGCCTCAGCAGCGTTGGCGGAGGCGACCCGTGTGAAGATGTCCATGACTTCAGGATCGAGGTCGGACATGAGGATCTCGATGGTCTGGTCGGGCTCCGAACCCGCACCCTCCTGCTGCTCCTTCTCTAACGCGTCTACTGTACCTGCAAACGGGAATATATACATATGTTAGAGAAAGATAAAAAAAAAGTTTCACATACGATGACGCCTCTTATAGTGTAAGGGCACAAACGTGCGATTGTAAGCGCGACAGGATGTGGGTTCGATTGCCACTCGAGGAAATGAAATATTTTATATTTTCTTTTATTCGCCCTAGTCAGTTCCGCCACTCAACACGCAATAACACGAACAAAATTATATGTAGGTTAACACTAGGTTCCTAAATCCCTTCTGCCTACGTAATAATATTAGTTTAGTTTAGTTTCTTACAGTTACAGTATTATATTTAACTGTGATATAAATTCATTCTCTATAGCACCTTAATGCAAATATAAAATAATAAATAAGATACAAGCTTTTTTAATTTATTTTTTTCATATATTTTCTAAAACGTTCATAACATACCCTCCAGAGGCAAAAGTGTGTACAGATACCAGCAATCTTTCTCCGGGCCCATAATGTAAGCACGGCCGTCTCCGAAGAAAGAGTCCAACAGCTCTACCTACAGAAACGACAAAAATAATATGTAATTAAAATTATTATACTCTTAGAACAATTAATTATGCTCATTTTCTTAACGAACGTACCAAGAATGGGGGTGGGGGGCTTGTTTGTTTTAGCACTGGCCATACTTCTTATATGAAATAAGTTTGAATATGAAAAACACAGAAAACACTGTTTTTTGTTAACCTTGATGCAAAAAGAGATGTTATATGTTTGACTTGTAGCAACAGGAGCTACGTCCTGAATAATGATCCGATTAATACTCAGTAAGCTTAACGCTGAATCCCGCACGTAGGGATAGGGTAGGAAGAGGAAATTTGAGGGAACCTACTTTTAAGCGACTCCGTTCCATTCTCTACTTTCTTAATAAATTAAGTTTTTCTAAACAAAACCTTGCTCATCATCAAAATCATAGTGGTTATAGGACAAAGTTTTATAAAAATCTGATCAGTAGTTTAAGAGCAACAAGCACTTTCACGATGAGGTACCCACGTTACCTTCACAAGAGCATCAAGCAGTGCTTACGATTACAAGTTTAAAAAACAAGGAATGAAAACGACAAAGCCAAATCTATTTAAAGTACTTCACAACAGCTTTAGATATAATCAGTCGGTTTGTTTGTTTATACATAATCTCATTAGCGTTATCTTATACAAGTAGTAGGTACGACGCGTGCATCATTCTTAGGACTGACTTTTCTGTGTAGCGGATTCTATTGTTTACAAAGTTCCTGAAGGATTTTAACGTTTAAATTTAAACAGTACAATAACTATTTGATTAGGAACGTGTTTTTTTTTACTATCTTATTTTCTAACTAGCGACCCGCCTGAGGCTTCGCCCGCTTGAATTTCAAATTTTTCATTCACAATTCTCAATTAGTACCATTTTTAATAACATTATTCCTTTTAAGACAATATTTATACATTGAAACCTAAACTAAACCTAAATGAGTCAAAATTTTGTACCAATTATGTCAAACTAAATATTTTAAATTGATGTAACTTACTAACTGATTTTAATAAAACACTCTATATAATTTTTAAAAGTTCCAAAGTACAATAGTAAAAAAACACTTAAATTGATTTAGCCGTTTATTAGATTATCGCGTTCAAACGTACAGACAAACTACACTATTACACTAATAATAGTATAAGTTTTTTTTAATATTACTTCCATGTACATATACATATAAGTTACACATTAATTATAATTATAGATAAAGATTTAACTAAAAAAATATCATCTTTTTCAATTGTTAAGAGCCATAAAACACAGAAAATAATCAAAAATTGTGACATACACTTTATAACTATGACAGATTTTCAGTCCAATATGCTATTTACATATAAAACCAATATTTTCTTCCGCAATATATTTTCTTTTTAAGAATATTTCTTGCGTTCTTTTCTGTAGCCTACGCTTGATATTTTTGGCGATCATTCTAATTTATAGTTGTTACTATTTACTTTAAATTCAGTTTAAATCGAAAGATGGGAAACTGATTACGTAACTATCTCTGGCTTTTGAAGAATTATACCAAATAAAAATAATACGCAATAAAATCATCCGAACCAATTTTAAAACAATGCCCGTAAAGTGAGATGTAGAAAATATTTAAAGAGACTAAAAAGTCGTTGGAAAATCCTCTTGTTTATAAAGTTTTTTTTTCTTAAAATAAATTAACCAATTAAGATAATAATAATCCATAAAACTACAACAATTCCACATTAAAAATACCTACTGTGCTTTAATTAATGACATAAATTACAATTATTACAGAAAACATCGCATACATTTAATTGGAAACAAGTGTTAGAGATACATTTTTTAAGTTATTTCTAAGATTTTCCCTATAAAAATATAACGGGTAAATACAACATATAATAACATAAAGGCTTAAGGAAAATATATTGTTTTTTCATCAGACGAATATTTTATTTACTTAACTATAGCAAAAAATTCTAAGAAAAGATAATGATACTTTAGCAAACCTGAATTTTACACG
This sequence comes from Eueides isabella, assembly GCA_019049475.1. Classification (NCBI taxonomy): domain Eukaryota; kingdom Metazoa; phylum Arthropoda; class Insecta; order Lepidoptera; family Nymphalidae; genus Eueides; species Eueides isabella. The sequence goes on along the minus strand of CM032399.1, from coordinate 1,876,330 downwards.
TGTTCATTATTTTTTTCAGTTTTGTAATAAAGATATAACGTTGTTACTCGATTTTAGGCAACAGTATTATTTTTTTTTCGGAAAATGTTTTAAGTAATAATGGTTTGAGGTATTATTCTTACTTTTTTTTTTTAGCTTCACGATCCTGCACGAGGCAGGGTAGGCAGAGAGAACTCGAGAACCTAGTGTCAAGACACTCCGTTCCACTTCCGTTTCCCACTTTCCGCCAAATTTGAGGCATTGCGTGTTGAGTGGCGGAACTCAACGCCGCGCCTTGGCTTATTACCAGAGCGAAGAAATGAAACATTAAATATTTAAATTGAAAATATTAAATATTTCATTTCCTCAACTGGGGATCGAACCCAGAACCTGTCGGTTACAGTCACACGTTTGTGCCGCTGCGCCACAACAGGCCTTACTGTTCTACTTATTTTCTCTAATAAATATGAAATATGAGGAATTTAATATACAAGTTAAATAATATTCACATTTTTTTCACAAAACACGTGAATCGAGCCTATCGTGGCGCAGGGTGGCACGCTTTTTACTCTGATTTGTATTATACGTTGAGTAACTTAAATTTTATTAGGTATAATTTTATTTTGAGGTCTGTTGACATGAAATGATCATGATAGATTGTTTGACCTGCCACTACTGTAATATAATCTCTTTGTAATCAAAAGTTTAGGATTAAATTATTATAAAAAAATCCTACTTTTTAGTTAGATTATCAATATAATAAGCGTTCTTCTTCTTCAGGTTCACGCTGTATCCCGAACTAGGCAGGGTAGGCAGAGGGAACGGAAGTGAAACCTAGTGTTATGACACTCCATTTCACTTCCGTTCCCCACTTTCCGCCGAATTTGAGGCATTGCGTGTTGAGTGGCGGAACTCAACGCCACGCTTTACCTTTTAATAAGTGTATTTTTTTAATATTGTTAAAACAATACAGATACTTCCTCTGACTAAACACATTTACCTATATTAAAAATATTATTTTAATCATTTAATATTTACATTCTGTTAAGCAAAATAAAATATTGATTATTGCATTAATAAAATAGCACTTCGCGATGTGACGGAACACTTACGATATTTTATCACACGTCAAACCGAAAATAAGTCACGAAAACGATTTCTACGCACGTAATTTATATGATTTCCAAATGAAAACGAAAAGTGATAGCTTGTAAACACGCATTCATTAATTTTTACCATGTAACTATTAGCAGTAATAAATAAATATCAAATTTATCTGATTTCTAGATACAACCCAAGCTAATAAAAGCGTGTTAAAAACACAAAAATCACTACCTTATGATAGTAAATACCAGTAGCTATAAGCTGCTATTTGGATTGTATTAAAGCATAATCCACGCACGCATAACCGCGCCGCGATGAACATGGGTTTATATAAAAAAAAAACACAGTCAAATTAGTTCATTCTTTCAGGAGTTACGGAGAGGAGAGACAGACAGACAGGTTTAACTCATATTCCCTCTCTTTCTACGTGGGTAAATAAAAATGGAATAACGTTCTTTTATAAATTACGTAACATATGAATACGGAAAGTATGAACATGTGTAAAAGTGATGTATCAAGTACGCCTCTTAATTCTTAATCAAGGAAAAAATCTTCATTATTATTAGTATAGAATTAATCGACTAGACATACCTACATAAATAAATTTACAATCAAGCAGAGCATCGTTATAATATTACCTATAAAATATACTAACTGTACGGTCAACGAGTTGTGGTCGCTTAAATTTTAATCTTAACTTTTACACGTTGTCCTTACGGGAAGATAATAATAAAAATAAGAAAAATCCAAAAATCTTATTTGAGCAATCATAAACAGCCAACGCGGTGCCATTACTATTGGCCGTACTGTACCTACTCTAGGAATAAAATCTATACAGGAATCAATACAAACCTCTGAATCAAAATTATCGTGCGGCTTCAATTGCGCTGCAGGCCTTGCGAACTCCCGGCGGGAGTAGAACACGTTGTGCACACGAGAATGGCCCGCAGTCTCCTGTGCCAGCTGCAGTACGGCGCGCACGCAGCGCAGGGGTGTCGTCTTGCCGCACGTCTTGAGGATCCAGCGACGACGCGATACGAACATGCTACTCTCACTGTCGATGGAAATATTGTTATTAGAATGCATCCTAATATAAAAAGATCGTTGAGGTTGAGTATACGTGGTGCAGTGACACAAGCGATTATAAACGCGATTATATACATAATAAAATAGTGTAATAATATTTTTTTTTCTTAGACTACATCACACATCATACATTCAGTCGAGACAAAGTAATATTTCACCTTGAGTATTAGCTACTACGCAGATGCGCTATTAGCATTTTGACAGTTCTGTTCCCAATTTCCGCTAAATTTTAAGGCTTTGACTTGTTACCAGAGCAAAAATATGAAAATATCAAATATTACAAATCCTCTAGTGGCAACCTGTCGCATTTACAGTCTCACGCTATGCCCCTGCACAACAACAGGCATGAAAAATATTCTTATACCAATATACAAAAAATATTACTTAACATTTTTTAATAATATTAAACAAATATTATCAGTATATATATTATGCAACAAAACTATATCAGTTATAAAAAAAGCTCTTTAGTGATAAAACAGTTGATATTCATTTTGTCGTACAAAAAAGAACAACGCAGATGCTTAGAACCAATTTAGATAACAAATCGCGAGCCAAAGGTGATTTTTTTTATATGATATGACGAGGCGTGGTCAAATTGGGATTGATTAAAGGAGCAAAGGGTATGTAGACCATAGATAAAAGTCATTTATGTTCTAGCATAAACTAATAATTGATAGTAAGTACATATCTATTCTATCTCTCAGCTTCACGCTGTATCCCGCACATGGCAAAGTAGGAATGTAAAGGGCACCTGGAAAACTAGTGTTAAGACACTCCGTTTTGTTCCGTATATTTCGCGTAATTTGAGCTTTAGTGGCGGAACAGAAGAAACAAAAACATTAAATATTTAATTTGTAAATATAAATATTGATTTCCTCTAGTGGGGATCGAACCCACAACCCGTCACGCTTACATTCACACATCTGTGCCCCTGCGCCACGACAGGTCTCGAATAGTACATATTTACTTACTAGTTTTACATAAACCCATTAATCTTTTGTATGTATAATGTTAAAAAAATTTTTTTGGATCGATTTCTTTATCATTTTATTTTACATTGGCTGGTAGATGTCATTCTTCTGGGAATTTTTGTTAGGTTTTTCCTGGATGTCATACTACAATATACCTATACACTTGTATCTCAAACATAGAAGCTCTGTCTCGGCACCAGAGCAAAAAAATGAAATTATTAATAAATATTATATACACACATTTTTAAACTATTAAAAAAGTGTTAAAATCCACACTTAACACACGAAAGAAAAACAATTATTGAGAAAACATATAAAAAATTTAAAGATACCGGGTTCAAATCCAGCTAAGTTTACTAAATAAGTAATATATGTCATAATACGTTTCATCTAGTAAAAATCGAAACAGCAACACTTGCGTGTACAGTCGGACACTTGTACTACTGTACCACGACGTGCTTACTGTACAATATTTAGAGATGACGTCACGGTAAATCTTAATTAGCTGCATGTTTCGTAAATCCATAGCACATACAACTTTCATTCTATTCAAATTATAAATTCAGTAAAAGAAGCATAGAACAGAATACGTAAGTGCATTTATATATTAATGCAAAATTATTAGGTTGTAAATGTCAATGGTACTAACGAGTACATGTAGTTATTTAGTCATAAATCATTGTTGCATAACATGCATCGTGAAGCTCAGTCTCAGACTGATTACAATGGACATGCGTAAACATGTCCGTCTAAAAGTCTGGATATTTATAGCTCAATATGCGTTGTCAATAATGATTTGTTTTAATATATCTAGTTAGACTCTAATTAGAAATTACAGATTTTCAGTAATTTTTTTATTAACCTCTATTGGTTTAAAATGAGAGCCACAATTAAAAAAAAAAATAAGCAAGCTAATATTTAAAACAGCTTTGTATATTTTTAATGGAAACATTCCAGAATCCCTTCACACTCATAGTTTCTTACTTTTTGACTGATGTCAAATAGTTATATCCAATTTATATATTAAAAAACATCTTTTGGGGCGTTTATTAACGTAAAGGGACCCTAAATAGTAATCTGCGTGAGTCTGTTTATCTGTTTGTCAATATGTTTGTACGCATTAATCTCAGAAACGACTAACCAGATTCTAATGTAGTTTATACCATTATATTTTGGCAACTTTTATCAACGTTTGATGTTTGTTGTATTTCAATCTGTTAATAAATATAAAAAGTTACGTCAATTTAAACTATTTATATGTTTCTCATAACATGTTACATATTGTAAGTTAAAGAATTAAGTAATTTTAACATAACATACAAACTTTTTTTATCACCAGAAAGTTACAAAAATAACAAATACTTAAAACAAATAAATATTTAAAAAAAAATACATAAAAGACGTGAAAAGGCGGCATTATCACTAAGAGTGATCTCTACCAGGCAATCTATTTATAATTATCAGTTTAGAAGAGCGGGTTTAGTGCGGCAACAATAGAGTAATTATAAATGTTAACTTTAGCTTCACGCTGTATCCCGCACGGCAGGGTAGGCAGAGGGAACCCGGGAACCTAGTGTTAAGACACTCCGTTCCACTTCCGTTCCCCACTTATATATAAATGCTTACAAGTAATTAAAATAATATTCATATGTTTATAAACTTGCACAAATACTATACAATAAAAAAATAATTTAATCTGTCGGTAAAAGCTCTAGTAATAATATTACTAAAAATGTGAAAACAACATAGAGCGTGTATTACGCAGAATGATGAAAACAAGATATTATTTTCCTTGTTTCATTGTTATCTCACATTACCGTTTGCTCTGGGAAGCAAACATTCATAAATCAGGAACCAATCGCAATAAAGAATAACAAAAAGTTTAAACGAGTGCCGTCCTAATTATTGCGAGCTAATATACTAATCTTACTATGTTTATTTTTTCATGCTGTTAGGCAAATCTTAGGCCCCGCCACCCAATACTGTGCATAATGAACGGAAAGTAAAAAAACAGAAGCTTTACCAATTGCTGGATTCGCTCTGCCTACTTCGTATTACGAGAAATATTGGAATTATATAAAAAAAATGACCTTTTATAGCTAATTTTGTCTATAAGCCTCCTAATTTTGAAACAAAAAACAGCACATCTAACTGACATCATCATAGATGTCATAAGTCACGAACACAGTTAATGAAATATTATATTTCCTATGCGATTGTATAATTTAACTTCCTTAATTTCAATATAATTTTAGATTGATAATATTATAGAATCAAGGGCTATGATAAGAAACAAGGATGTACAACAGTCTGTTACTTGTTTGCCAATAATTAATCTGTACCGTATAAATAATGTAAATATTAAAAATAACTCTGCATAATATTGTTTAAACTGTAAGTGGAACATTATACTAAATACGTATTAACGAATACATGCAAAGTTAAACTCGTGAATGCGGTGGAAATATACTGTAAGCTAGTGACTAATAGATGAAGTACACTGATTGAGTATTAATTATATTAATTTCTACAACTCTATATTAATTTCAACCACATGAACCATAAAAATCACAATAATAATATTCATTCGCAATAGAACTTTTTGAAAATTAATAAATAATTAAGTTAATTGATCTCCTGTTAATTTAAATAAGTAGCAAATCGCTCGCGGCTTCGCCCGCTACAACTTATTATTTGTTTTATAATCCAAAGTCGTGTTACAATTATCCTTTAAAAGACTTAATTTATAGCTGTTATTTTCCCATATTTTTTCTAATTTCAACTCTTTCAAGATATTTTTTTCTAATTTCAACCCTGAAGGACCCGTTTCATAAAAAAATTAAAATTCCTTTGCAAAATTTGCATAGGAATTATTCAAAAACCGGTAAATCAGCTAGATCACATAACAACAACGTAAGGCGTAACCGTAGCCCGTAAGTACAGGTGGTAAATAAACTGCGTCACCCGTGCAGCGACCGCGCAGGCCCCGATCAATAGCGCCCGGGTACATGCACTACTCTCATTAGGTCCCAGATAACGGTTACTTACGGGTACGGCCTACGAGACATCGCGTAGTATAGTATGGACTATATGTATCATGACATCTATCTTGCTTCAAATTTTCTTTAAAACTTATGACGTTTTTGTTTTCAGAGCATAGTTACTTGTCAGAAACCATAGTTTACTAGTATTTTTTAAAAATATATTTATGAAAAAAATGGACTTGAACCCACAACTATATCACGGCGCCACGAAGACCTCGAAAAGAATAAATAAATTTATATACGATAAACGATAAGCATCGAGCATCTCATTGAATGTTTAACCACATCTATATATATATTTATTAATGTACTTATGACGGACGGACGGTGTGTATATAAATACCATTAACTATTTAAGAACTATATGAATAACACGCACGTGTTATTCCACGCTGTCTGTTCGTGGCCAAAACACCGTCTGTATATATCAACAAGTATGAACTAAAAAACTGTGGTCAAATACGAGAATATTTTTAAAATATGCTAACGAATGATTCAAACAATAATGGTTTTTATACTTTATATTGCTTTACTTGAGAGATTTTTTTTTCTGGTATTTTTTCAGCTTCACGCTGTATCCCGCACGAGGCAGGGTAGGCAGAGGGAACCCGGGAATCTAGTGTTAAGACACTCCATTGCGTCTTGAGTGGCGGAACTCAACGCCGCGGTTTTCCTTATTACCAGAGCGAAGAACCTGTCGCTTACAGTCACACTCTTGTGCCGCTGCGCCACGGTAGGCCTTTACTTGGAAGATAGATAGATATATAAAATATAATATATAAATTCTCATCTACAAGATATATAGATACAGGTAGATATACCTTAAACCGATTAATATTCCATCTTTACAACTTCATACTGTTTAACTACAATTACTTAAGTAAACCTAAGTAGGTAAGTATGAAGTAATGTATCAAGCTGTTCTTTATAACTGTGCCCAAAGAGACCTTGGCGTATTGGGTGCTGAAATGTAAGTGGGGAACGAAATGGAACGTCTCAGTGCTAGGTTCCCAAGTTCCCTCCGCGTACCCTGCAATGTGTAGGATACGCACAATTATTTGCTATGTTTTTCAGCTTTATGCCGTATTCCTCTATTGGAACAAATGTAAGTCAATGAAAGATATGAAAGGACCCCTGTCACTATTAATAAATATGATAAATATTTATTAATTATAGTATTTCCATAAGGAAAATAATGATTAATAAATTATAATGCTCAATCATTCTAACATTGGAGAGTTGCGGAACTCAACTCCGCTCGTTATGTTGTAACCAGATAGAAAAAAAAATATTACTTCTTCCACTTGGGAAAAATAAAGAATTATTTACATTATAATGCACGTTTATAAGCAGCCTTTTGTTATTTTAACATGTCAACCACAAAAGCAATATTAAACGCTGAAACCAATCTTTACTTAATGTGAATAATAAATAGTTGCGGTGGATATTGTATACGTGAACTTCTGTTTAATAAATGTATACATACTGTCGTCTCACCGCAGATACATATAAGGTAGCATAATATACGCCTTTATTTAATATGTATTACAAATAAGAAAACTAGTATGGTTTAACTGAAAATGAATTTAAGTATTTTACATACTGTTTTTATTCCTTAGATTAGATTAGAGCGCTGTAATCACGGCGTTAAGTACCGCCAAACAAAACATAATGTTGCAAACTAGTGCTGGAACTATACTATAAATAGCTGAATATATAATTTATGAGATAAGTGTCTTTCACGTCCACCGATGGCTTCCAAATTAAACAAAATAGCGTCTGCGCGTCAGGAAGCCGCGTTGCATTATTTGCGCGCCGCCATGTTAAATTTAGAAATGTTTCCATTCGCAATGACCGATCGTCTATCTAAATCCTAGTCAAGATTGTTCACACTCGTAACGGTTATAGACAGGTGCGAAATTATAATTCTTGTATAAGAAATTTATAAAAATATCTTATTTAAAAAAAAAGTAGTCAAAACTATTATGTATAATAAGTAATACTTAAAATTTTATACAATTAAACGTAGCGGGATTTCAATCGAATCCTCTTGGAGCCCTATAGCCAATGAGTTGTTCTTATTGAGCGATAGATAGGTAGGTCAGCTTCACGCTGTATCTCCCACTCATGGTAGGGTAGGCAGAGGGAACTTGGGAACCTAAGTTAAGACACTCGGTTCCGTTTCCCAAAGAAATCACTCGTCCAGATTCTTTATACACTTCTTTTTTTTACAATTTGTTGCAAGTGTTCTTGTTACTTTTAGAAAGTCTAATAAGACTTACCATAAACGATCATATTATAGCATGTATCAACATACAAAAACATGCTTAAAATTTGTAAATTTCATTATTCAATTTGGAAGATAACTAAAAAAGTATTCGCATAGTAATTTTCCAATTTATTATTATGTATCTTTATAAATATGTACATAAATAAAATTTACCTACTAAATATTTGTAAAATATTCATGGAATTCGGATAACAATGAAAAACAAGGTGTTATAAGGAGATAGGAAAAATGCAAAGAAGTAATAGTTTGCATCAGCATATGGTGATTAAAAGGAACATTTCTTTACAGATACTGTGGAATTCAGTGTTTTCAGGTGACTTTTTATATAGTTGGTTTATACGGGCAGTGGTTGTACTTCATTAACAGCTACTTTATATATGAAAAAATATTTTAAATTATGCTGCTCACGATAACTTTAACTTATAGCTATCGCAAAATAATTGTCGTTTCCCAACATTTAATATTAATAAATCGAACAGTGTACTTTGATATTAAATCTATTTTTAGACTAGCTCATAAAGAAATATGATAAGCTATTATATAAAACCGGGTCACACAGCCAGACAATTCAACTATGTGAACAGCTAAGTCAAATACGTTAGATTACGATTCGGGCGCCGGTGCGAGCCGAGGGCAAACAAGTGTATACTACATACTGTATAGTATCAACAATGCCAAGGTGAGCGGTGCAAAATAATGACGACGGATTCCCTTAGTTCAGGCTCAGTTAGCGTATTATAAAGTTAATATATTTTTTAATACGTGAATCTACATTTTAGAAAGAAAAATATTTAATTATAAAACGCATAAAAATTTGAACGCAGCGTGATTTTTGAACCTAGCCTCTTGGAATACGTTTGTTCCTTGGATGAATTCCAAGAGACGCGGGTTCAAATCCCGCTACATTATTTTTTATACGTTTTCTAAATAAGTAAGTTAATATTATTTCGCAATTCAGTGGTATACGAGTTCTTGCTTTTATGTTGCTATAAAAAATAAACTGATATTGTAAGGTTTTAGATTATTATGACTTCCGAAGAGAAATGCGTTTCTATGTTTGCCTTGCTAAACGATTTTAAATTCAGTAACAAATTTAAATCTTTACAATTTTTTTATTGAAGTAATTAACTTATTCGGCGTTGAATGCCGCCACTCAACATGCAAATCAGCGGAGAGTGGAGAACGAAACTGAGTGTCTCAACAATAGTTTGCCAAGTTTCATATGCCTACATTGTCATGTGCGGAATACAGATAAGGCTAAAACAATAATTCTTAAATTGGAACAAGTGGTTATATAAGGAACTATTATTTTTTTGTTGGACATTAGTTATCAATAAAGGCTATATTACTTAAAGTATCACCAGGAATACATATTATTTACTTTCACTCGAGCACGCGTGCGAAGCACTACAACTAAATGAAAAATGAGTATGCACATTTTACAAGTAAACGCACATTGTTTTAGTATTGATATTGGGACTATTCAATCGCTTAATCGATAAGTCAAATCGTCTGTTTAAAAATATAAACACATAAATAATAATACGTAAAGTTTAAAATTGAAAGTATTTGTACCTGAGCCCGGGCAAGGTTTTTATATTCCAAGGCAATTTACAGGCGATTAGAATTGTTAACATAAGAAAATGTTCAAATTCTAGACAATTTAGTCACTGTTTTTTATAAACAACTAGTGATCTTACTCGGCTTTTCCTAAATATATATATATATATATATATATATATATATATATATATATATATATATATATATATACATATATATACATATATACATATATACATACATACATATATATACATACATACATACATATACATACATACATACATACATATATATATATATATATATATATATATATATATATATATATATATATATATATATATATATATATATATATACATATATATATATATATATATATATATATATATACATATATATATATATATATATATATATATATATATATATATATATATATATATATAATAGCAAAACTTAACAAAATCTTTATATAAATTGTAGCCTGTTTCATTCTTTTTACTGTGAATTTGTTTCTTATTACTTACTATCTAAAAGCGTTTTATAATCTACTGTAATGAACCGTCCTCGCTAACTTTCACATTTATGATGTTACTAGGAAAAAAACTATTTAATACTTTTCAAATAACATAAAATAAATTCATACATGAACGTACATAAATACTAAGTATAGGAAATTTCATATCAACCAGTGCACCAGTTTAGAAATGTGATAAGATTACGAAAATAATATATAAGATTGGCTTTTTAAAATTGTCGCTTTTTTTTTTAAACTAAAAATGAGGAAAGGTAGAAGAATATTCTGTAAACAAATATTTTAACTAGTATTCAACGAAACATTTCTAAGAACAAGCCTGAAGTATTATTTTTGTTTTCAAAATGTTTACTATTTGGCTCAGCTTCACGCTGTATCCCGCACATGGCAGAGTAGGTAGTAAATCTAGTGTTTAGACACTCCGTAATTCCGTTCCTCACCTACCGCCGAATTTAAGGCATTGCGTGTTGAGTGACGGAACTTCGGAAATGCCGTGCCTTGTCACGTGTTGAGTCACACGCTATACGAGTACTTACTTAGCTTCACACTGTATCCCGCACGAGGCAGGTTAGGCAGAGGGAACCCGGGAAGGGTCAAGCCACTCCGTTCCACTTCCGTTCCCCACTTTCCGCCAAATTTGAGGCATTGCGTGTTGAATGGCGGAACTCAACGCCGCGCTCTTATATAACACACAGAAATTATATTCTAAAATGTTTTAATGAACTCTTCATAATTGTTAATTGTAACATAATGCTCTTATCTTAAACATTTAATTTGATGAACTTTGTAAACATCGACTTACATGCACCCGTTAAATGTTAGTCTTACTCAATGTACAACATTCTCAAAAATATAATGAATCTATAAACATACAAGGATTTATGAAACAATTTATATTCGTTCGACTGTGCAATGGACCTTGAAGAATAGCTGCCTGAGGTCATAACGACTACGAAATCAAGCCAGGCGACTTTTTGCCAGTTATTCTTTTGTCTGATACGAGTTTTGGGTGTCATTAAACTTTATAATTTAATATTGATACTAATATATCGGGCAAATTCAATATTCTTCTTATAAATAAATCTATTTAGTTATATTTTGTCAAATATTGATATTAAAAAAATATGTAGATATATTGAAGTGCCATTAATTATACAAAATAAATACATTACTAATAAAAAGCATACGTTTTGAAGTAATAATGTTAAAACCGTTAGTAAAAACCGTAAATCTCCTGCAATAAACGACTTCACAGTGCCCGCATCTAGCGTGGAGTGCACCGCGCACGCGCCGACCACACCACCTTGACCTTCCCATAACCTCTCCCCTGAAGTAACACGTAAAGTGTCCGCTTAGAAATATATTGTTCAATCGATAATGCATGCTCGCATACATGGAATATTCTAGAAATTACTATCGAATTTCCTTTAACTTTTCTTTTTGTTATATGTAATGTAATTTGAAATGATATATTTATTTCTAATGAATTTAACAAAGCATCATATCGGAAAGAAAATTATATTAATTAGTTTAATGAACATATTTTTCTTACAAAATGAAAGAAAGGACGAACGAATAAGCGTCCCATGAGTATTTGAAAATAAAAGTTAACAAAGATGCCTTATTTTCTAACGGCTTGAGTGACCTACTTTCAGGATTAATACAATAGGCTATATAAAGGCGAGGTTAATATAACATAAACATAGTGATTTTATATAAATATATCAGCTTAGCCAAAACATTAAATAAAATAAATATCAATGGTTGCAAAAATTAAATAATAAAGTAAATGTATTTTTAATATTTTCTTGTTAGATTCACTTCACGGTCGTTAAAAAAAAACAATGCTATTTTATACTAATTACCTATTTCCTATATATATATTACGCCTCAAGCATTTAAATCTAAGGCGTGTACCTAACAATGATATAAAATCGATATCCTCTTTCATTCGTCTTACTCTCGATTTCAAAAGGTATACAGCAGGAACGTGTGGAAATTTAACATTGAATAATCATATTGGTCGTTGTTTCTTTTTATAAGCTCCGGATTGTGAAATTACAGTAACACCTACATGATAGATAGCCCGAAACCAAAAACTTGTTTGAAAATGGTTTAAAATGAAACTTAAAATCAACATAAATACTATCAACCATTTAAACTAAATGTAATACCTAATACTTAAATACCCATTAAATAATATGTAAAAAAAAAGTTTTTATAGATCATACAGTAAACTGAATAATCAGCATACATTGTAACTATTTATTTTAATTATTAAATACAAAACTATTATATAATATTTTGTATTTCCATACAAAGAGAAAGAACAATAATGAGTTTGTCAAAACACTGTAATAAATAACAAAGTAAGAAGAAATACTGATTGCATTGCTAACATTTGCGAATTGCATTCCTAGAAGTGACAATAAATATATTTATCACATTCAACATAGATTATTAAAACGACACCAGCATTTTATAGATCTAGTATCTACTTTCAACTGCGGGTTTATACTTGGGGACCCCAACTTTGAAATAATTAAAAACACCTATGAAATAACCAAACTTTATTAACCTATAGTTCAAGAACAGGCCATTAGTATATAAATATAGGCGTATCATTTAGAAATGTCAAACAAACAAAATCATTTAAAACATAGTACGTTTTATCATTGCAATGATTTTTGTTTTCCAGAACAATTTGCTTTAATAATAGTCATGACCTCCAAGTTCGTTACTCCAATGAAGATGATATTCGTACAAGTGTCAACGATCTACTTTAATTGCTAATTAATATATATAAATGTACATCTGCAGTATCAACAGTACCACGTGTTATGACGCATACTGCGCCCGCCAGCCGCCTATCTGTTACATAATTTATTGCGTGCTCATCTCCGACTTGAATTTCAAAGGAAGTGAAGTATGGCCCGTCAAGGCGCAGAGGCACGAGTGCGCGACTGTAACCGCACCAACTGGCTGAGGATTCGATGGACTTGAACAACTTGTGAAAATTAAATATTTAATATTTTTCCTTGTTCAGGTAACAAGGTAAAGCGAGTCCGGCCAATTAATAAACAATAGCTAAAGTATAAGTATAAGAAAGTGGAAAACGGAGTGTCTTAACACTCAATTCTCAAGTTCTTTCTGCCTACCCACTGCAATGTGCGGGAATTAGCGTACAGCTAAAAGAAGTATAGTGTTTCCTGTATATAGCCGCAGTTAACTTAATAATCAATTCAGTAAAATTTAAGCCCACTTTTCGAGATGCACTCAACGTCACATTTAGTCGAACCAATACAGATTTTTTGTAAAACGATGTTTGATTAGCGTTTATTCCTACATTGTAGAAAAGAAAAAAAAACATGATCGAAAATTTTTAATTAATTAACAACAGCATATTTTGTACGTAAAATATTAATTCATCTATTCTAAGTACTAAAACCGTAACAATGAAACAGAAAGTTTTAGACATCTACAGTTCTTTTGTTATATAAAAATGAAAAATGAGGGGTTGTAAAGTTCAAAGTTCATACAAAAATAGCAGCGAGAGCGAACAGCTTTCACACTTTTCCCTGTTTGTAAACAATGAACTGAGATATGACGGTACATATATTATAAATCATAAAAACATGGATGCCAAGGGTGTTTTAACATATATTCGCCTAAAAGCAAAGTGTTTTTATTTATTTTTACACTGACTCAGCTTCACAGTGTATTCCGCACATGGCAAGATAGACGGAGAAATTTGGAAACCTAGTGTTAAGCCTTTAAGAATTTGTAGCATTGTCGAGTGTTTTAAATATTTTTAAACGGAATATTAAAACTCTACTACTCAGCTTCACGCTGTATCCCGCTCGAGGCAGGGTAGGAAGAGGGAACCCGGGAACCTAGTGTAAAGACACTCCGTTCCAATTCTGTTCCCCACTTTCCGCCGAATTTGAGGCATTGCATGTTGAGTGGCGGAACTCAACGCCGCGCTTAGCCTTATTACCAAATATATAAAAAATAGTAAATGACACGGTTTATAACTATGTAAAGTTTTGGGCAAACATAGATAAAACTATTTAAGCCCTTATCAATATATCAATCATTGTTGATCAAAGCAAAGCACGCATGGTATGAGTTATATGTAACGAAGAAAATTATTATAAGAAAATAAAAAAAAGCTATTAAAAAACATGAATAAGTATATATAAGTATATTTTATTATGTTTTAAAGTGTTATTTCACATTTAGGACAGAAAATACTAAACTTAAATTTAAAAAACGTATAAAAATTTTGAACGAAGCAGGATTTGAACCCGCGCCTCTGGAATACCGTTCCGTCAGAGCGCTGGAACGGTATTCCAGAGGCGCGGGTTCAAATCCTGCTTCGTTCAAAATTTTTATACACATTTTAAATTTAAGTTTCGTATGAATAAGTATAATATTCTAAAACATTTAACTTTCAGAATAACATACTAAGCCCTACTTTTTCCTCATCATTGTATAAATATTTAAATTGAGACGTTTTGGAATCTAAACGTACAATTATCGGAATCATTATCAAAGAAAAGATAAGAAGAGAATCGCTTCAGAAGCTTCTCGAAGTGTACAATTTGTTTATTTAATTGTTAAAATGGTTTTTTTTTTGTTGAATACTACGAGATAAATGATTATCATGTGTATGACTCGTGGAGACCTAACGTAATGTACGCAAGAGGTCATCAGATATGCGAACGTATGGGTATATTTAATTGTGTTACGATTGGACAATGCCTTTTAACACTCAATGCATCGATGGAATAAATATATTCTAAATTATATAATTTTTGTAATTATATAATTTTAACATGAACGTTTCAACGTTTTATAAATAAGAACATATTACTTACTCCAAGATTTTATATATAAAATATATTATTATTTGATTCACTATAGAGATATATATCAAAATTTTATGCGACATATAATTTTTAACATCTTCCTAAGGAAAACTTATTGTTTTTTTAGGCTTTACTTACCCTTACTAAATCGCAAAGCTATTTATTAAGTCTATACCAGTGAATATAATGTATACTATTGACACATTTAAAGATCGATGAGATCAAATGTAACATGAAAACATCAATGCGACAATAAACGAGTACAGACAATTGATCAGTGTCAGATGGATCATGGATGTTTCCAGACGCTACACTACCGTCGAATTAAATGTCGTTCTCGTTTCTTTTTTATATATTACGTTCTGGACATTATAATAGGACAAAACGCGGCGTTGAACTCCGCCACTCAACAAGCAATGCCTGAAATTCGGCGGCATGTGGAGACGTAAGGTTGCCAACTTCTCTCTGCCTACCCTAACCATGTGCAAGATACACGAGAAACTAAGAATAATATTTTTATGCATACTTATATAGAAAACATAAAAAAAAGCTTAGCGGGATTAAACCGGTGCCTCTTTGCTAACCGTCAAGGTCAATTTTTTACACGTTCTCTAAATAAATATTTTTCTTTCCTAAGTATCGATTAACACTTTTAAATTAGTAAAAATCATATTTTGTTATTTCAATTAAAAAATTAAATAAAGTAATAATTACATAAAAACAATAATATATTTAGTTATTTATATTTATATATGGCCTGAGCTTTCACTATCACATTTGGCAAGGAGCCGAGCAGCGAGCGTCACAGCAACGCGGCGTCCAGACGACTACGTTTCCCGAACACTACGTCCCGAACAGCTGGTGTGAGTAAAAGCCCCCGTTTATTTTTATCATCACATAACGTTAGATGGTAAATATTAGATCGGCGTCACGGGTACTTGTAACTTGTGTCTAAATATTGATAAGAGAATAGGCACACTAATTATACTTCCAGCAACAAGTTCTATGATTGTAATACATTCTTCTTTTTTTTAATAAAAATATGTATATATAAGTCCTTATCAATCACTACATCCCAAATTTAACACCTTATCTGTAAACGTCTTGATTCAGAGCAAAGATCGTATTTTTAACGTTTAATCTCAATCGGCGTAGCAACGTTTACTATACGAAGCGTACACGAAGTTATCAGAAGTACAGACCGATCGCGTAGTTTATATGATAACCCCATGATAAATGCACCCCTAAGGGTGACTAATTCGCACACGTCACATGATCTTCAAGACCCGGACGAGACCGTGTCATTGAGATAACAGCGGCGGAGAACGGTTTTTGGCTCTTATTAAGACGCTTTAATAGTAGTAGAGTAGTATCGAGTGTTTAAATTAGAAATAGATAAGAAGTACTTCTTATCTATTTCTTTCTTTATGTTATTTCTTTATGTTAGTACTATTGGACGATATACTACGACGACGACTATAAAAATGCGTATACTTCTTATATTTACTATAAAAACGCAACTTTCCGCATAGTTGGATCGGATAAGGGTACCTCGTTCTTCGCTTTTAAGCTTCAGAGACTTGTATGTTCAGTTACGAGTCAATGTGTGTCTACTTTCAAATGGCATCGCAGTGTATGTAACCAAATCGGGGAATTCAAATATAAAGTACGTGTACAATGTTCCTTAAAAACGTCACAGTACCATCAATGGTGCTTTTAAATTGTAAAGTTATTTTGTATAATTTACAAATGTCTTATAAATGGTCCTTTGTATACCGTACATGGCAAGAGGGAACTTGGAAGTCTAGTATAAAGACATTACGTTCCGTTCCCTACTTTCCAGGAAACTTGATTCCATTTTGTATGGCGCAACTAAACGCCGCGCTTTACCTTGTTACCAGAGCAAAGAAATGAAAATATGAAATATTTCATACGTTCTGTTATACCCGGACCCTGCAAGTATATTTGCGGATCCCTAGACTGACGCTGCCGCGTCAGCATTATTGCCGCATGCTTAAATATTATAATTAGTTATTATTTTTCAGTCTCCATCCCTGCGTCTTAGAGAAAGGTTGCCTAAGATTTATTAATTATTATTATATACTATTAATTACTATTTCAAGTGTTTATATACTATTTCAAGTGTTTATATAATAACTCTATAAAATACTATTTCGTTTTAATAAATCAAGTGTAGTTAAAATAAATCTTTTTTTTTAAAACGCGAAACAGATTCGCGTTATAACATTTTGGTGGCAGCGGTGGGATTTACGAAAATACAAATCCCTGGAACGTCTTTGTGAACATTTATAAAAGTGAAAAATGTGATTAAGAAACTATTTGTGAATATTTGTTACGAGAATCGTGGGCCGCATTGCTTCCCAAGTCGCATCACACCTGTAGTAAGCTGATATGGCGCTTATCTGGACCACCGTGGCATTCTGCGTTATGTGAGTCTGGCTTTAGATGTAAATTCCAATACAAATATTTTTTTTAAAAAAACGGGCATTAAAATTAATTTAAATTTAATTTCAATAATTTTTATTTCTATTTTTTGTAATAAATATATAAATATGATTTTATCACTCATTATTATGTGTTAAATAAGTTCCTTATTTCATTTGTATATGTATTAGCTGCCACGTAATTTAATTTTATAAGTAAATTATATATTTTTTGTTATATTTGTAATAAATATGGCGGAATCTTAAGTGCCCAAAATTATTAAAAGCGAATCGTTACAAGTTCCACATCCTATAAAATTGCCGTCGGAATCTGAGGATGATAGGCCATTAAATTCTTTAGAACAAAAAAAACAAAAAGGAAAGAAAACTCCTTCAATCCAGAGATGGATTTAAATATTCTATTAAAATTTATAAAACCATATGATGGATGTAGGGAAATGTTAAATTCATTTATCATAAATTGTAATAATGCTTTCGATTTAGCTTCCGACTGGCAAAAGCCAATTTTGTTTAAGTTCATTTTAAGTCAATTATCGGGGAAAGCTGAAGCAATTTGCTCGATAAAAGATTTTTTGTCTTGGGAACAACTTAAAGAATTTCTAAAAACACAATTTAGCCAAAGAAAACATTATACACACTTACTTACTGAACTACAAGAATGTAAACAAGAATCTAATGAAAATGTTAGTCAATTTTCTCTACGAATCGAAACTTGTTTATCACAATTACTGACAGAAATATCATTAAATTCGACAAAAGTAAAAGAAATCCCAGGCCGAGTAGCGGCAACGGAAGCTCTCGCCCTTCATCATTTCACAATGGGCCTACACCCTAGAATTTCCAACTTTGTTAGGTGTAGGACACCTAAAAATTTAAATGAAGCAATTAATATAGCCATTTCCGAAGAGCGTGTGCATCAGAATCTTTTTAAAAGAAATGATATGGTGACTAGGTATAATAAACCTTTACAACCCCGACGACAAGTTGTTAACTTAAATAATCCCATGCAAAAATCCTTTGAATCTTCCCGACCGACTTCTAGAATTCCATATCAATCTACTTCGAAAGTCTGTAATTATTGCAAAAACATTGGTCACACAATAGAATACTGTAGAAAACGAGAGTATAACAATCGACACTATGGCAAACCTTCCTCTTCTAGAACCCAACAAAGTGTAAATTATTCTCAAGCTATGTCGGATAATGGTCATGATGAAGTCGATGATATAAAAAACTAGGTGATGTCTCACATCGGTGTCGTGTGAGACACCAAAGAAATACAACTGGCACCAATTCTTCGTGTAACCTTACTAAATCCACTGTATCTTTTAAGCCCACTGTATCCACTGAATCCTCTGTATCCACTGAATCCTCTGTATCCACTGAATCCTCTGTATCCACTGAATCCTCTGTATCCACTGAATCCTCTGTATCCACTGAGTCTGCACAGTTAGTGAAGTCCACTGTTTCGCGAAATGCAAGCGTAATTGCGCCTCATTTGGCTTCGATATCTTCTAACATCAATGAATCTGCTAAACCGATTCAAACCACTGAATCCTCTGAGCCTTTATCTGTTGCTAAGTCTGAGATTGAAATTTTTGAAATTACTTCTGATCCAACTAAAATACTATTACCTCATATTCAAGTTCAAACGTCTGTATCTAACACACCATTAGCATTATTAGTTGACTCTGGTTCTTCAATAAGTCTTATTAAATTCAACTGTATTCAAAATACGCCGAAACTCATAACTGAAATTATAAATTTGAAAGGTATTGACCCCATAGAAGAGTGCACTCAAACAATGGGACACTTTAATCGTAAACTTTATTTATCAAAATCTCCAAAAAAATTTATAAGTCATAAATTTCATTTAATTAAAAATATTAACTTACCATATGACGGAATAATTGGTTCTGATATGTTAGACAATTTTAAGTGCACCATAGATTATAATAAGGATGTTTTAAAAATAGACGATGAAGATATGAAACTTCAATTTCGTGTACCTACCTACATTATTCCTCCTAGGTCTGAAATGATAATTGAATGCTCTGTAAAGAACCCTGAAATTAATGAAGGTGTCATCTTAGATCAGAATATTTCCGATACGTTACTAGTGGCGAACTGTTTTGTTAAAGTAAAAGATAATAATAGAATTAATATTTCCGTCATTAATACGTCAGAATCTTCTGTCACTCTTAATTCTAATCTTAATTTAGTAATTATTTCTAAGTCAAATTCACTTGTTCCGAAAGATACTCATTCTATTAATTATACTAATTTCTCAAAAAAATCTGATACATATTATAGAACTAAATCTATACTGGATACACTTAGAATATCTCATCTTAACTCTGAGGAAAAGGATGCACTCTTTGAATTGTGCTCCGAATTTTCTGATATATTCCATTTACCCGGAGAGTTATTAACTTATACTACCGCCATTAAACATGAAATAAAGACTAATTCAGATGTTCCAATTCATACTAAATCTTATCGATTCCCTGAAGTACACAAAGAAGAGGTAAAAAAACAAACTAATATAATGTTAGAACAGGGAATAATTCAGCCTTCCAATTCTCCTTGGTCTTCACCTATTTGGATAGTGCCAAAAAAATTAGATGCTTCTGGTCAACAAAAGTGGCGAGTAGTAATAGATTACCGGAAACTAAATGACATAACCATAGGTGACACTTATCCAATCCCTCAGATTAGTGAAATATTAGATCAGCTTGGGAACAGTAAATATTTTTCTACCCTGGACTTAGCTTCAGGTTTCCACCAAATTCCTCTTGACCCAGCTGACGCAGCCAAAACAGCTTTTAATATTCCCCAAGGTCACTATGAATTTACTCGTATGCCATTTGGGCTTAAGAATGCCCCAGCCACATTCCAACGTTTAATGAATACTGCTCTTTCTGGTCTTCAGGGTATCAGGTGTTTCGTTTACTTAGACGACATTGTAATTTATTCCCACAATTTACAAACTCAAATAGAAAATTTAAAATTAGTTTTCCAAAAATTACGGAAATTCAATCTTAAACTACAACCGGACAAGTGTGAATTCTTAAGAAGAGAAGTAGGATATTTAGGACATATAATTACTGAGGAAGGAGTAAAACCTAACCCAGATAAGATAAAAGCAGTAACCCATTTCTCGACACCATCATCACCTAAAGATATTAAATCATTTTTAGGCCTCGGCTCATATTATCGGCGTTTTATTCCTGATTTTTCTAAAATTGCCAAACCCTTAACTTCTTTGCTTCGTAAAGACACTGTATTTAAGTGGGAGAATCAACAACAACTTGCTTTTGATACCTTAAAACGCAAATTAACTACAGCTCCAATACTCTGCTATCCAGATTTTACAAAACCTTTTATTCTGACATGCGACGCGTCAAATTATTCCATTGCTGCAGTTCTATCTCAAGGTTTAATCGGTAAAGATAAACCTATTGCTTTTGCTTCGCGTACTTTAAATAAAAGTGAATGTAATTATAGTACAACGGAAAAAGAGTTATTAGCTATTATTTTCGGTTGTAAAACATTTCGTCCTTATGTATACGGCAGAAAATTCCAAATCGTTACCGATCACAGACCTCTAAAGTGGTTATTTAATCATAAAGATCCAAGTAGTAAGCTTCAAAGGTGGCGATTAAAACTTGAAGAGTATGAGTATGAAATTGTATATCGTAAAGGAAAACTAAACTCTGTTGCAGACGCGCTCTCTCGTTATCCTGTCAATCCAATATATCCTGAAAACACTCCTAATCTTGATGATCACTCTAATTCTCTCGATTCAATCACTGATTTCGGGGACATAAATTTAAGTCCACAAAGTAATAATCTAAATTTTGATCTTAATGATCTTGAAATCCAATCCCTAGAACCTTCTCCTGAGGTTGATCCATTACTAATTCCTCCAATTGAAAATACTCCTATTCAAGGTGGTAATCCTCTATTGGCTGAACAACCCTCAGTTTCTAATCCTGCTATTTTCAATCCCTCTATTGAAATGATTAACCCTCCAAATCCAGAAAACCAAAGCTTACCTGATGATATTAATCTTGAATCTTTAATTCCTACTATTTCTACAGAACATGTAAATCCGTCTGTATCTAATAATGATAATTTAATAACACAAAATCCTTCTTCTATATTAAATAACTCAGATACTGTGAAAAATAATGTCGAATATTCAAAATTCCTTAAAGAATTTGCTTCTAAAACTATACAATATGATACTAAAATTATTGAAAAAAATGAATCCCTTCTTAAAACTACCTGTAAAATTATTATAATTCCCAGTTCTATAGATCTAGATGAATCTAATGCTTATATTCAAGAAATAATGAATAATATACAAAATTCTAATGAAATTATGTATTGCGAAAAACAACTACACTCTTTTAATAAAGTGTTGTTAAACAATAAAGATATTTATTTAATATATACGAAAGTTCATCACTTCAATGAATGTACATATCCGGAAATCTTCTATACTCTAAGAATTATAAAATCTTATTTATTACAAAATTATACTAATATAACTGAAATCGCTATTTCAGATTTCAAAAATCCATTTGAAAATAATTCATTTATCAAAATATATAATATTCTCACTTATTTATTTCACAATACTAATATTACCATAAATATATACCACGATAACATAATATATCCCGCTCTTAGTGAAATAAAGAAAATTATGCGCGAAAATCATGACTTACCAATTGCTGGGCATTTAGGCTCGGTTAGGATGCTTAAACGTATTCAGGAAAAGTATTATTGGAAGGGTATGAGACATGATGTGGAAAATTATGTTAAAACTTGTTCTCTCTGCCAAGAAAATAAAGCTCTTCGTAAAACTAATAGAGCGCCAATGCAAATAACTACGACATCTAATGCCCCTTTTCAAAGAGTAGCTTTAGATATTGTGGGTCCCCTGCCAGAATCAGGTACTGCTAAATTAAAATACATAATGACACTTCAAGACGACCTCACAAAATTCTGTGCTGCCTACCCACTCCGTGGTGTTTCAGCAGAAGAGACAAGCGATTGTCTCTTGCATTTTATTTCCATGTTCGGTATTCCAAAAATGATTTCAACTGATCAAGGTACTAACTTTACTGCAGATCTCTTTAAAAAAACATGCGAATTTTTAAAAATTAAGCAACTTTGGTCAACACCGTATCATCCCCAAACTCAAGGTGCTCTGGAAAGGTCCCATTCTACCCTTAAAGAGTACCTAAAATCCTATGTTAATGAAAATCAAGACAACTGGCCTCGTTATGTATTCACTGCAATGTTAGCCTACAATACCGCAGTACATTGCACAACACATTATACTCCTTATGAGTTGATTTTTGGCCATAAAGCTTTTATACCTGATTCCATTTACGATGAAGTACCGTATGTCACTTATCCTGATTATGTTAAAATGCTACAACATAGACTTAAATTCTCCCGTCAAAAAGCTCTTGAATATATATGTAAATCCAAAGAGACTTCAAAAACATATTACGATCAACGATCTAGAAAAGTTCAATATAAGGTGGGTCAATATGTGTACCTGAAAAATCATTTAAGGCTCCGAAAAGCCCTATCTCCTGTATGGAAGGGTCCTTTTAAAATAGTAAAAATTCACGGAAACAATACCTTGTCATTACTAATTAATAGGAGACATATAAAACATCATTATGATGAGGTTAAGCCGGCAAGCGATGTCGATAACCATGCTAATTCCTAAAATCTTAACTAGATTAGTATTATATTTAGTTTTACTACTTTTATTTTATATTTTTTTTGCAGTCATGCATTGTGCAGTCATTACGAGGTGATAGCAACTTCAACTTTCGTTCATCCAATTTCATCGAGTTCAGGCATATATTTTGACTATTTGGGAAGATTAAAAATTATTAATGGCCATCTAAACGTAGTAATACCGATGAATATCGCAAACATTAGATTACATATCGATAATATTAACTCTGTTTTGGGAACAGTCAGATATCTTTGTAAATCCTCAGAAATAATTAATACGGAATGTCATAATATGTTAGAGCCCTTAACTACTAGATATCGAGAAATAAGTCAACAATATTCTTCTATTTCCCATTTACTTGAAACTAGAATAAAACGTGGTGCATGGATTGGGGGTGTAGGAACTGTATTTAAACACATTTTCGGCACTTTAGATGAAGAAGATGCTATTAAATATGATAATGCTATAACTGTTGTGCAAAATAATAATAAAGAACTAGCTTCATTAATTAAACAAAATATTCTAGTTACATCAACAGTAATCTCGTCTTATAATCATTCTTTACATAAATTAAAGATTAATGAAGATAGTTTAAATGAAGCTGTTGACAAGCTCTCTGCATCTATGAAAAATGTTTCCGTTATTTCAAATAAATTAATTCAAATTTCGGAAATAAATTCTATATTAAATAATTTAGAATCTTCAATTCTTGCTTTATCCTTTCAATTAGAGGATCTTATTAATGCTAGTCTATTTTGTAATATGAATATACTTCATCCTTCCATAATAACTCCAAGCCAGTTATTTCAAGAGCTTGCCGACAACCATAGATATTTACCAAATGGTCTTGAATTAGGTGTAAGTTTAGATTTAAGTTCAATGCATTCTATTATGAATATATCTAAACTAATTTGTTATTATTTAAATTTTAAGATCGTATTCGTGTTACAAATACCTTTAGTTACATCTCAGGAATTTTACTTATACCATAATATTCCATTGCCCGTACCACATAACTTTAGTAAGCCAGACTCATTTACTTTAGTAATACCAGGCAGTAAATATACTGCTATAACCAAGGACAAGATCCAGTACACTAATATTGACTCCCTCGAAGTGTGTAAAAGTGTAAACTCCCAGAACTATATATGCAACATCATGAACGTTTTGTCGGTAAACGCAAATCCATCTTGTGAAAGTGAACTACTATCAAAAGTGATAAAAAAATTACCAGTGCAGTGTAAAACGGAATTTCTTAAAGGTGACTTAGATATTTGGAAAGCTTTAGTGAATAATAAGTGGATTTTCGTACAATCTCATTCTGTTAAATTATCTATAGATTGTGTTAACTCAGAGTTAGTGGAAGAAAATATTCATGGTATTGGTGTATTTACTTTACCAAAATATTGTGTAGCCTATTGTAAAGATACAAAATTGCATGCTAATAATAATTTTGTAAACATTACTGCACCTGTATCAAGTCTTTCTAGTTTTAATTTAATAAATGATCCTTGTTGCAATGTAAACGCATTAAGGGAAAGTATAAGTAATGTGCCACATATTAGTTTACGGGATTTAGATACTAAAAATATGAATGTTAACTACAATGAAATCATTAAATCCTTTGAAAAGAACCTTGATAAAATAATAAATGAACCACACATAATAAAATATGGAGCTCATTACTCTGTTTTAACTATTTTAATTATAATTACTATTGTTTGTTATATTATGTTTAGATTATATTCTAAGTTGTACAAATCTAACAGCAGCCTTTCCAATTTAAACTCTTTCAAATCCCCAGATTCAACTTCTTCCAAGTCACCTACCGTTCTTTTGGAAGAACATAAAACTGAAAGACAGACTGACACGACTTCTGAAATAGTTTCACCTGCTAAACTTAGAATCAATGTTTAAAATAGGAAAATATATAATCATTTATTATACATAAACTTCTAAGAAATAGAAGTTTATTTCTTTAAAGGGGGAGGTGTTATACCCGGACCCTGCAAGTATATTTGCGGATCCCTAGACTGACGCTGCCGCGTCAGCATTATTGCCGCATGCTTAAATATTATAATTAGTTATTATTTTTCAGTCTCCATCCCTGCGTCTTAGAGAAAGGTTGCCTAAGATTTATTAATTATTATTATATACTATTAATTACTATTTCAAGTGTTTATATACTATTTCAAGTGTTTATATAATAACTCTATAAAATACTATTTCGTTTTAATAAATCAAGTGTAGATAAACAAAATCTTTTTTTTTAAAACGCGAAAGAGATTCGCGTTATAACAGTTCGACTGTTGGACGACCTATCGCTTTTACACTCGCACTCTTATATCTCTGTGCCTCCCTCCCGATTACTATACAAAGAAGGGTCTCAACAATTGGACTATAATAACAGCCATACATGTCTCTTAAATCTGCTCACTCCGCTAATCTACAATTAAATCTTGCCAAATATGATCTCATGGGCTCGTAACATGTCTGCCTTACGTCATACAATGTCATATCTATACACGGAAGACAGCCGATTAAGACTTATGATTGCTTGTTTGATAACTTTTTTTATTTATTTTTTTTTTTCATTTATTTGTTAATAATTAATTTTAAAAAAATCTTTGGAATTTTTATTTTCGTTATTGCTATTGCTTTTCTTGTGGCATATATATAAAAAATATTTTAATGATTTTTGACAGAACTTACATATTACAACATGGAAACGGTATGCAGTAGAATTGAATGTGTAAAACTATACATACTATACATATAGCAAGGAGTTGAAATTTTAATTTATAAAACGGCGTTTTGAATGTTTGAGTGTCTCGAAGTTTGGTTTCTATTGATAAGATCACGAGACAATATCTATTGCGTAAGGTTAGCAAATCAACTGTAACGCTAATTGTCTTGTCTGTATTCAGATTGAAAAACAATTTAATATTTCTAGTTATATTTTCCAATTTGAAATAAACAGTAAATATTATACTTATACTAAATTTAAAAGCGTATAAAAATTTTAACATAGCAGGATTTGAACCCGCGCCTATTGAAAATCGTCCAAGCGCTCTGACCAACTAAGCCATACGTACAACGAACGTAAAATTTAGTATTTTCTTTCCAAAGTGTCGAAAAATACTTAAAAAAAATAGTAAAAAATATACCTACTTCTAGTTTAAAAATATCTTTCATTTTTGATTTGGATACACGCCGCCTTCACGTCGCCGAGACCATATATTTCTTTCAATAAATTATAAGTAATTTTGTAATAAATTAAAAATATTATTCTAACATAAAAATTAAATCTGCTTCGTTATATCTTTCTTTTTTATCAAATAAAAATCTCTAGATAATTTTACTTATTTATGATTTAATTAAAAGTTAAAAAGAAACGTTCTAATAAAGTCATTGTAAATACTAAATTTAAAAACATAAACGAAAACGAAAGTATAGTAATCGACGCCCACGTGTTTTTAAATAGCGCAAGCGTCTATCCTTTATGTTTACATCACTGAATTTCATAAATACTCGGACGATCGGCGACACTTATCGATTTTTATTAGGATTTTGACCTACGAAGTAATCTAGTATATTTTTGTTTATTTTTTTACATTTTATTTTTAACTAGCGCTCTGCCCGCGGCTTTGTCCTCTTGAATTACGCTATTTTATTTACTTATCTCAATTGCTTTCTTGTTCTACTAACATTATCACTTTTAAGACAATATCTATACATTGTAAACTAAAAATTCAGCTAAATGAATACTAAAACTAGCAAGCAAATTAGTCAAACTAAATATTTTAAAGTATCGTAACTTTATCAGCCGATTTAAATAAAACAAACACAAAATGTTAAAGGAAGGACGAAGGCCAAAATATAATAGCAAAAATTGCATTTAAATCTCATTAGCAGTTTATTAGAATAGCACGTACATACAGACAAACCAATAAATAAAAAATCACTATTTGATAATACCTCCTATTATGTTAATAAACGTATATAGTAAAGATTTATTATAAGTTTAGAAGTATGAAATGTAAATAAATGGAATAACAACAGTAACTGTATTTCAGTTGTGACAGCCTTTTTTAATTCGTAAAATTAATAAATTGTAATAAAAGAAAAACAACTTACCTTAAAACATAGGCATCAACTTGCTCGCTCTGTGTGAAAGAAATAATTTCACATCGGACTATCTTCAATACACTCTCCCATTGCTGGCTGCAAGGAAAAAAAATAACCATTTTGCTTAGAATAGAAGATTTTCTTATACTTTTTTATTAATTAATTAATAAAAAAGTATAAGAAAATCTTCTATTCTACAAATTATTATGAATTACGAGTGAGAATATTGTAAAAGTATGTTAAATTGCAAAAATTTGCCACAAAACTGTTTTCAATTTTGTTACTATGCAATTTAAATCGTAATTATGGTCGTCCAATTTAAATTTAACCAAGTTAAATAATTGGATGGTTGAAAAGATCCATCAAACAGTGCAGTTATAATAATGATTGCGAGTACTTTTTTTGTGGTAACCAGTTCTGAAAATTCGCGTCGTTATAATGTTTAAGTTAAATTCCACGGAAGTCATTTTGCAAGACGTATATAATAATAATATGTATATAGAATAAGCTTTCTTTATTATATCTTTTAAGTTCTTTGTTTTTATTTTAATGAATTATTGACAACTTATATAAAAATGTAGCTTTATTAAGATATATATTTTTTTTATATAACTGAAAAAAGTTCGAATCTACTAATCCGTATCCTATTAATAATTGTAATCGTATATAATTATGCACTGCTATTGTATTTTGTAAAATAGAAATATTATTTTATTGAGAGAAGTGCCGCGTATTAAAATACCGTTAACCGTATATTTTTGAAATATTTAATTTCTTTTTTTTAAATAGATAAATGTGCTATATAAATCAACGAATTTATTATGTCTTATGTAAAAATAAACTTAATTTATATTTCTAATTAGATACATATTCAAAAATTAAACCAAGTGCTTGCGCAGTAGTGGCCTCCGGGCACAAGTTGCCGGTACAGGTACACTGTATTATAACCGGCATTCAAAACAGCTGATTCTAGAAGCTTCCATAACAAAAACAATATGAAGAGTAATCAGCAAAAAAAAGTCTAACAGCAAAAATCTCACACGACACATACTATGTTGTAATACAACATTTATTATTACGTAAAGACAAATGTTTATAAAAGTATCAATGATTTGTCCATGATTTTGATGAATTAATATTAGTGGAATGTTTTACCGGTAACCTCAAACGCTTTCGTGGTCGCTGAAACGATGTATGAAATTAGTTTTTGTTACCAACAAGCAGGTACTTACCGAGTAATTTTTCTGAGGTCCGCGTGCTTTACCGGCGTAAACCAAATTTCGATCAATTTTTCGACACCCTCAAAAAATTGTTCATTATTCTCACTATGAGATATTATCTCCGTTTCGGCCATAATATCGTTCTGTTAAATGTATTTAAAATAAATGAAATATAGGTTCGCTGGCGATACACAACCACTCTATCTGTAGCTCG
Source organism: Eueides isabella (assembly GCA_019049475.1). Taxonomy (NCBI): domain Eukaryota; kingdom Metazoa; phylum Arthropoda; class Insecta; order Lepidoptera; family Nymphalidae; genus Eueides; species Eueides isabella. The sequence goes on along the minus strand of CM032399.1, from coordinate 1,847,081 downwards.
GAAGTTGACTGAAAGTGAATCAGCTGAATGAAACAAAATTATTGGCAAACTGCAGGTGATAGAGGAAGAGGACCGGCTTCTCTTTCTGGCAGAGCGAGCGAGTCGCGACGGCGCGCTGTCGATGTCGAACCAAAAACTACCGAAGGATTTTGGCGTTCAGAGGTTTTATAGCACAGAGTAATAACATGCAGTGATCACCGTCTTATCGTTTATAAATGTTGCCATTTTATAATAATTCGATAATTAATTTATTAATATCAGATGTAAACAGTGTAATGCTTATTTATTTAAACAAAACATAATTATAGAAATTAATATAATATATATTAATTATCTAGCGCTTCATAGTAGTACAAAAAGCATTTTTTCAGTATGTTTCATATCGACTGTACTAAGGCTATAAAAATGAATATCACAAATTATATCTACATGTTCTCTTTTTCTGATATGACAAAGGATAGTGGTTTGGCCACCTAAGAAATAATGAATGTTAAATAAAATAATGACCATGTTACATGCATAAACAAAGTTAAAAAAATACAATATCAATAAAAAATAATTAAAGTAAAATAGGCTATCATGAACCAGTACTAAGCCTTTGACTTTAAGCATGGTGTTTTTGGATTCATTCCCCACTAGCAGAGAAGTGCTGTGATTCATTATACTTTTTAATATTCAATTTCTTGTAGTGGCTGGACACTATGTTCTCACAGTGTAATCTCTAGGTCCAGGACAAAACGTATAGCAGAAAAAATATTAGAATATATTATGGCTTATCTTTAAGTATTGTGAAATAATTGTAGTGCAATTTTTGTTATGGGTTTCCCCTTATCTTCAAATTAAAACATTACAGAATGTGGTAATTTTGCAAAGTATGTAAAATAAGTGTTGCTTGTAAAATAAAAAAATATTAATACAGAATAAGACCACATTCTCTTGAACATTATATATATATATTCTAAAAATTAAACATTACAAAATAAATAAAAAGATATTTGATTTTAATCTACATATAAGAAAAGTGGTAAATTTTTGGTACTCCTCATAATATATTATAAATACATTAATTCAATATCATAGAAATAAAAAATAGTACATCATAAATTTTCAAAAGAGGCAACAAGTCTATGCAGTCTTCCACCTTCAGATCCTTTTATTAATTTGACAGTCCTTTTGAAAATTGGAATATCAGGATAAATATCTTGGTCTTTCTCGTCCTGGCGAAAATCTTCTATGTTTGGTTCTAGATCTTTCTTAATAGTTGTTTTACTTTTAGACATTCTTTTATCATGTTTATTTTGTGCATTTGAGATATCTGCATTTAGTTCTACTAAATTTTTGTATATTCTGTCATTGAAATGGAAATTCAATTTTTTCGTAATCTGAAATATATTAAAACAGTAACTGTTGTTGAGAAATAAAAAATTAAAAACAGGTTAGAATCTAACTGTGAACATATGAAAGGTATGGTGGATATTTGTGGGTTGAAACACCCCCTAAAGAACATTTAATTATTTATTTAAATTATTCTTTCTATTTCATTTTCCCTCATAAATCTCAAAGCAGCGGCTTAGTCGACTAGTCAATAGAGTATCTTATTATTAAATTACACCATAGCCTACCCTGCTATATGTGTTAAAGAGCAAAGATATGAATATGTTAAATTAAAAAAATAAAGATAAGAATATGTTAAATTGGTACTTAATATTAAAAATATTGACGCTTACTCTACCTTAGCACTTATTTGAACTCTATCAATGTCTATATCTTCTGGAGAAAGTGGAGGTGGTACATTTTGTCGCACATCAGATAAATAGTTTGCTAAAGCTTCGCTTGAGCATAACTTGGGTTCTTCCAGATTATCTTTCTGTTTTATAGGTTTGCTTGTTATTTTTTTAGCCGCTTTCGAAGGACCCGCCTCCACGTCATGAACACCCTTAAGTTCTGTCCGTATTCTCTGTTCATAATTTCTAAGCAGTGTTTTCTTAACTTTAGGATCAGTATCAGCTTTTTTCAATTTTGATGACATAATTTATTACTTTATAATGTATACTTTTACCAGTAATAGGAAAACACCTTGTTATTGTAATTTTTTAATACAATATATATTTATGTAAAATATTTATAAATTATAAAAGAATGGCAATATTCGCTTACAAATAAATAAAAATTGATCGTAAGTTTAATGTTTACGTTTACTTCAATTTAAATTTGACATTTCAGATAACGGAACCGGGAACTGACAATCGGAATATCATTTTAAATGCGCGTTTTTGCGTTAAAAGCAAAAGTTCTGTCGAAAGTCAATCGGCATAAAAGAAGAAATACATTGATATTAATGTTAAATATATTAAATTAAATTTATTAGTACACAGAAAGAATTATATTTTTTTTTATAAAATGGATTTGGTATTTTATTTAATCTGTTTAAATTATATTACTTAGTATATTTTTATTTTACTTTGTATATTTTTATACGTATTAGTATTTTTGAATTAACTATAAGCTAGTGCAATTTTCTACTATTTATTACATTATAAATTGTGCCGAGGCTGGCTAACCCTGTAAGAAAAAGGAACTGTATTACTTACTGTTAATAATTTTAATGAAGTCATCTCTTAATTATCAACACATTACAGACTATAAAATCAGACTGTAAAAAGCACATTACAAAAATAATAGTTTCACTATTGTAAAAGAAAATATTATTTTTATTTTCACAATATTGACATAATTAGGTTGGAAGAAATAGGTAATTAGTTCAAGAAAGATTAGGTTTTTGAAGTTGTAATTATGGTAGTAATCTTCGGCTTCCCTTTAGTATATCGATCTTTTGCGGTTCATTATAATTTTATTAAAGAGCATGCATTTCTGTACATTGATAAATTGTAGGTGGCTTATTTAATATGAATGAATAAAAAATACTCAGTTTCACTCTGTATCCCGCACATGACAGGGTAGGCAGAGGGAACTTGGGAACTTATTGTTAAAACACTCCCGTTCCACTTCCGTTCCCCATTTTCCGCCGAATTTTTAACGATAGCGTGTCGAGTAGTGGAACTCAACGCCGCGTTTTGCCTTTTACCAGAGCGAAGAAATGAAAACATTAAATATTTAAATTGAAAATGTTAAATATTTAATGGAGATCGAACCCACAACCCATCGGTTACAGTCACACGTTTGTGCTGCTGCGCCATGACAGGCCTCGATAAAAAATCACCAAAACGTAAATATATCAATGATATTCCTGTAAATAAAAAAATATTTCTTAAGCAAACGGACATATAATATATCTATTATACGATTTTCGGTTACATAAACACTAGAAATACATGACATGATTTCTAGTGCTTATGATGTCATTTGTGTACTTCCCAGTTACAATTATTGATAAGACAATACGGTTCCGTACCATAAGTAGATAAGTGTTGTGTTTACATTTAAAAAAAATGTACATGCAATGACGTCGTTATTACTATGGGCCTGGTCTGAAATGTGCTCATAGTGCTCGTAGCGCGACAACTTTCGGTCCGAATTGTGCTTTGCATACTTATTTTTAACATTGTAAATTGTATGACGTCATTTGGGACGTCACTCTGTAGTGCTAACAGTGCTGACGGGTCGGAGCTTCGCACCTTGAGTATTGACGCTATTTTGACGTTTATTTGACATTAAATATATCCTTCACGTTAATGTCACTATCGTTACTTTCCTCAATTGTTGAAAATGCTTGAATACAAGCTATTTTACTAATGTTTTATAATCTTCGTCAGCTACATCACATACTCCACTTATATTTATATAAAAAATGCTCTTTTTGTTGCTTATGAATTCGACAAGTTACACATAATAACTTGTCAAAGTCGTAAGTATACTCACATTCGGTCTGAATTATTAGTACTGCTGATAGAAGCTGGCGCGCTCACTAATATCGGACCGCACGTTAGCAGTGTAAGCGTCGTAAGCACTGTGAGCACATTTCGGACCAGGCTCTAAACGTTTTGATGACATATGACAGGAGTCATTGTATGTCAAAAATGTCACTGCCAGATTTCATGCAACGAAATATTTCAATATTTCACCGAATATTAGTGCTCTAACTTTAATAAAGTTGAATTTTGTTTATTTCTATTTTCTACCATCAATTATTTTATAATAATGAGTAAAGACAATATTGAGCTCTCATTTGTCGTACGTTTATATATTTTAAACCATTGTTATTATTGTTTAATATGCTTGATGTTCGCCACATAGGTAAAAAAAAATATATGTTTCAGAATCCTGATAATTTTCCTGTAGAAAATGTAACAATATCTATTACGAATGCTGGTGTAGTACAACATGTGAAGGCTTTGGTATGAATATATTTATAGTATTTTGAATTACTATCGTTATAGTTAGTCCTATACTTTATGATTTACAACATGTTGCACAATTGTTTATATAAAATATAAGCTCAATTTATATTCTTTTGTGTCAATGTTCAATTTTAAATTGTTTTGCTATTTTTAAAGGATTCTTACTGGGTGGTTAAAAAAGATTTTATACATTATGAAAGACCTCCATATGGCCCTGATCTGCTACTTGGTTCAGTAGATGCCTGGAAAACTAAAATGGACATATTTTTAGGAAATTTAAAATGGTTGCTAAAGTTAGAGCATCATAGGTACATATAAATCTTTATTATTATTTATATTAATAATTATTGGTAAGTATATTTATTTATATATATAATTATTTGTAGATTTTGGAGTACTGTTTTATATCATCCACAATGTATGGATGCAATCATTTCCTTTATACAAGAAGCAAATCCACCATATATTGAATTATATGATAGCAAAGATGTACAGAAATTATATGAAGACATTAGAAGGCACATTTTAGTAGTATTTAGTAGACTTGTAACTAATAAAGAGAGTAAGGTGGGTAATATATTAAAATATTTAAAAACAATGTTTGTTAACAAAATTTAGACCTGTTGTGGCAAAGGAGTGTGAGCATGTGAGTGTAAAATAACAGGTTGTGGGTTCAATCTCCATTCGAGGAAATGAAATATTTAATATTTTTAAATAAATATTTAATGTTTTCATTTCTGCACTCTGGTTAACAAGGTGGTGTTCAGTTCTGCCACTCAACATACAATGTATCAAATTCGGCAGAAAGTGGGGAACGAAAGTGGAACAGAGTATCTTAACACTTAGTTCCCAAGTTCCCTGTGCCTACCCTACCATTTGCAGGATACAATGTGAAGCTGAAAAAAATATGTAAAGATAAAAAAAAAACATTTTAAATTTTAAATATTAAATGTTTTCATTTCTTCTCTCTGGTACAAGGCAAAATGTGGCGTTGAGTCCTACTACTCAACACGCAATGCCTCAAATTCGGTGGATAGTGGGGAACGGAAGTGAAACAGACTGTAACACTAGGTTCCCAACTTCCCTCTGCCAACCCTGCCATGTGCGGGATACAGTGTGAAGCTGAGTTGTGTTATAAAACCAATAATAATTAATTTGATATTATTTCAGTCACAGTGGATGACTAAAGAGTATTTAGCAGATGTAATTTATAATAATTTTATATTCACAATACCTGTGTTATGGGATTTGTGTTTGACTTATGGTGCTGATAATCCAAGACACGTCTCCAAGCTCATGGAAACTGTGTTCAGTATACAGCCCAAGTACCAGAATGATGCCATACAAGCTTTAATATTTGTACAAGAGGTATATTTACATTTTTCTTTTTAGATTTATAAATTAGGTGAGTAAATTTTTGAGAGAATTATTATTATAGCAGATTGGCAGAGAAAACATATTGTGGTTCTTTCTCTCTTTTTGATATTAGAGGGCTGAACTTAACAGCAGTTTATTCTAACAAAATATTCAGAATGTATAATGCAAATGGTTATTATTGCCTCCGTAGACTCAAACCAGCGTTATTCAAATTCAAATTCAAATATTGTTATTCGAAATAATAAGTTACAAGCTTCGTTTTGTGAACGTCACACAATTTACCACCAGTTCACTAAAGTTACTGCCCCAAAACTGAGACGGACCGGCAAACAAAACTCAGCGGGACATGTCTTTTTTTATCAAAATTTTACATCATATAAGTATGTGACAATGATACATTTGAAATAGCCTGGAGCGAGCATTTTATTAAAAAGAAAAGAAAAGTCAAAGCACCAACATTACTAATATATATATTTTTAAATTTTACATTATAGCTTGCGGTCTGTTGAGGCGCAGGGCCATAATCTTGTGACTGTAAACATGTCAAGTTATTGGTTTTGTCTTCACTTGAGTAAATTAAATATTTAATGTTTTCAAGTTAAATATTAAATATTTTCATTTCTTTGTTCTTAAGTTAACAAGGTGTAAAATTCCCGCGCGGTGTTGAAATCGCCCAGTCAACACACCACGCCTAAAATTGGCAGAAATTGGGGAACGGAAGGGAGTGTCTTAACACGAGGTTCCCGACTTCCCTCGGCCTCTAGCATGTGCTGGACACAATGTCAAGCTGAAAAAAAAATGCATTAAGACAATATATTCAACGATCAAATAACTTTCCGCCACTCACCACGCAATGCCTCAAATTCGGCGGAAAGTGGGGAACGGAAGTGGAACGGAGTGTCTTAACACTAGGTTTCCCTCTGCCTACCGCGCCTCGTGCGGGCTACAGCGTGAAGCTGAGAAGAAGAAGAAGATAAAATAATTTTAATAATAAACAGTGTTTGTAGGCCTTCAAGTACATCATATTGCAAGTTAACAAAGATTATGAAAGTGAAGAACCGCCTAACCTCCCAGAGACGTTTAAAGGTTTTAGTGAAATAAGGAGGCCTTCAGGGAATAAAAATCCGGATAAATTGACATTTGATGTCTTGAAAGACCTTGTTATACACATGTTGGACACTGCCATGACGCTGAGGATATTTGTTGAGGTGTATCCTGCGGGAGCTGAGTTAATGAAAAAATGTAATTTCCTTTTAAGGTGAGAATTTGTATGGTTTTATTAATATTTATAATTAAAAAAAATAAAATGAAAAAAAAAAGTATATTGCTCAATATTAAATTCAGTATTGCATAAACAAGTCTCACTGAATTTCTTTATTTTAGTGAATAAAAAGTTTATTTATTTTATAGTTAATTTATGTGATTTTAGTGTAGAAATGAATTTGACCTTAACAAAATTATATTTTTTTTTATCAAAAAATTAAACAAACTATAGCCTCCATTATTAGTGTGTTTGGAATTTATCTTTTGGAAAACCTACAGCTTATCTTTATCATTATATTCACTTTCTTAAAAAATATAATCTAATTAAATAATAATAATTTATGGTCAAAATAACTGCATTATAATTATATATTTTTTAATGTTATAACAAAAAATGTTAAACTCCAAAATCTACATCTATTATTATATCACTGATTTGTTCATTTACTTATTTTCTATGAAAAATATTTCATTATAATAATAAAAAAGAAAACATCATAATAAATCCTGAGTAATTGAGGCCAGTCGTGGCGCAGTGTCTCTAGCTTGCGATTGTAACCGCTACAGGTTATCGGTTCGATCCTATTTAATTTCTACGCTCTGGTAACAAGGTAGTGCGGCGTAGAGCTCCGCAACTCATCATGCCATTCTTCAAATTTGGCAAATAGGGAACGGTAGTGTCTGTAAGGGAACAGTGTACTAATATTGAAGTAACAGTTTATTAGTATTAAGTCTTCGATTAAGTGCGCGAGGATAATGTTGAAAAAAAAAACCTTATAATTAAAAATTTCACATAATCTTTTTCTCAAGAAAAGGTAAAAGGCAAATATTATAAAATATTAACAAACTCACTTTTTCAGTATAGTCCAACTCTACGAATATGGGGTACCACACTTATATGAAAGACTTATAGAAGTGGGCGATGAAACAAGTATATCGTACACAGAAGTGGAAGGATATATAGAATTGGCACGAACAGAGCTCATAGATATAGTGAAGGAAATCCTGGCGGCGTACAAGAACGCTATATTAAATGGAGAGTAAGTAAATGTTATTCTTTTTTGCTATGTGCCGTGTCTGACGTTACTGCGGCGTTTAACTCCGCTGAAAGCGGAAAGCGAGAAGGTAAAGTATTGATTGTACATCAAATTATTTCATAGCATGTGAAAGCAAGTTTTCTTATAATATTATTTTGCGATCATATTTTGTATTTTGAAATTTTATAAGCTAATTAAAATGTGTACGATTTAAAAATATTATTATTTAAATGACACATATAATATGTATTCTCTAAAGTACTAGGTATTTTTAATTTAATGTCCTTCCAGGCTCTTTATTATTATATAATTTATAATTTATTTTAAATGTGATGATTCATAAATATCATTTATCGGATGTTTTCTTAAGGTTTGATTTTAATTATACTAAAAGGGAATTCCCCTTTTTTACCTTTAGAGTGATAACATTTGATATGTATTATTTGGGGAATCCCCCTAGAATGTTATTGGTAATGGCAGTTCTTTTATTAATAGTTGAAAAATTCCCCCATGACATTTTCAATTTCGCGCTGCATATACGATGGTAACCTAGAACCTAGTGTCTAAACACTCCGATCTCCGTTTTCTAAATTGCTCAATTGCTATTTAATTTAACGAAATTAAAATTGATCATTAAATGCGAAACTATTTAAGACTTTTTGTGGTACACCAACATAACTTTTTTTTGTTCCACTTCCGTTCCCCACTTTCCGCCGAATTTGAGGCATTGCGTGTTGATTGGCGGAACTCAACGCCGTGTTTTGCCTGTCGTGGCTGAGCGGCACAAGCATGTGTGTCCTCAAACGTTAAAACTAATAACGTTTTTTAATGTTTTTAAGGAAACAAATAATTGTTAATAAAAAATATAGATATTCGGGCATTGGCTTAGTGGAATAAACTATTTAAAAGCGATGCTTATAAGTTCAATTCCCGTTTAGGAAAATTATGATATTATTTGTGAAAGTGCTTGTTTTAATATTCACGCCCATTTTTCTGTTAGTTGTGTTGTGTCTCGTTCGTATGAAAATAACTTATAGCAATATTTTCAATGCTTTAGCTTCACCCTGTATCCAGTACATGGTAGGCAGAAGGAACTTGGGAACCTATCGTCTTTTCTTTTTTTAAACTATATTTCTCACACTACGGACTCACGGTTACGGGGAACTTAGCGTTAAGACACTTTCCGCTAAATTTAAAGTTTTTTTTTAATCTTTTGCTTAAATATTTTTATATTTTTCTTTTTCAGTGGAAGTATTATAACAAACGTTGAAGCGTATTTGGCGCTAATGATGGATGTGCTATCGGAGAGGCTTCTTATCAAGGACTACCACGCGTGCTATCCCGTCCACGACGACTTGGAGATGTTGAGACAGGCATACCCTGATATGTATCCTTTATATTATAACTCTAAATCTGCGGCTTCGTCCGCTTAGACAATTGTTAATAACTAAGATTTATATGACTCATTTTTAGTCATTATCGCCTTTTTCGATGAGTAAACTATCTAATATATAAAGATATTATCAATTTGAACCAGAAGTCCCTGATATTTGTTCTTCAACCAAATATTAAAGTGTATATTTACTCAATTTTACGTTGTGCAAATTTTGAATTTATTTCTCAAAATCAGATACAAAAAACTTTTAAAATGTTGATGTAGTCAATAAAATGGGGTTGGCTTAATTTTATAATACTTAGCATTCAATTGTCTTTTTGCCTCTCGACGTTATAAGGGCGGTGTCATTAGTTTGACCGATCTGTCGGTATATCTGTAGTACCGTACTGCTCAGGAATGAACCGAGACGCGGTATTCTTTAATATAAAGCCTCAAACGTGGTGGTTTTTTGTTACGTTTTATAAAAAAAATTAGATAAGCAGTTTAAGAATCTAAAATAAATACTTTGCGAAAATGTGGCAGGTTTTTTTTTATAAAAATTAAAATACGTCCATTTTTCATTTATCACGAATGACTTCTGTGTAATTTGAATATTTATTGACATTTACATCTTTAACTCAAAATCACTCAGTGATACAGTAAAAACTGATTTTATATTACAAGCGATATATTCTAACCTGGATGAGCCGATCCCTGAAGAACTGTCAAACGCACATGCCACAGATAACCTAACTAACGGCCATGTTGAGGCTATAGACACACCAGGACCATCCAAAGAGACGGAAATACCGAATAATATTCGAGAACAGTCCCTGATTAGTGAAGTGAAAGATATTTTACCGCATTTGGGCGATGGTTACATCTTGAAATGTTTACAACACTATGGTTTCAGTGCGGAGAGAGTGATCAATGCAATATTGGAAGATACTCTCGCTGATAACTTGAGAGGTAAAGTTTTTAAAATCGTAAATAATTTAAGAAACTTGAATAATATAAGCACTACATTATATGTTTTTAATGTGTTGTGTAAGTATTGTTTTTTATTTATATATCTCGATATAAATGTAGCGAACGATGGAGATGTACGTGTGGGAGAGTCACGTTGTCAGAAATGGCAACACGCATGGGCAGACTCGACCGGATCATTACCACCATTTCAAACCGGCGTTAAGTAGTGGCTTCGGCCACTGCGTTTCGCATTGTGTAATGCCGGGCCCCATATAACTTAAAGACGGCAACGCTTCCGTAGCTCCTCTGGAGTCACACGGGGCCGTGAGCGACGGTGATCACTTACCATCAGGTGACCCGTACGTTCCTTTGCCCAGTCTTATCTATAAAAAAAGAAGGATGTCTGTGACATCTAGAGTCTAGATACAGATCTAGATTCTAGACCATTGTGTTTAAGGAAGCACTGTTATAAAATAACTCCTTCAGAGAGATTTTTTTTGGGAATGAAACGAGATGGCTTTAGCGAGCGAAGCGAAGCCTCGTTCTATATATTTTGACGTTTCCTGCAATACATTAGAATCCAATGATTTTTTATATACTATACATTTATTTATATATTATATATTTACATATTTTACTATTGCAATAGCGACATTGTTTTCTTATCATTATAAAAAACTGCATAGCCATAAAAGAATATATATTTCTTTTATGCCATACAACGCACCATACAACCATTAACCAGTTACATATATAATCACCAGGTCTAGACGCAAGCTTGCCAATAATCCCAGAAGACCCTGTCGACAGGAAGTATCTGGAAACCGGCATTCAAAGGTTGAACGTGTTTGACGGTGACCAGTTCGACATAATGACCCGAGATGACGTGGATCTCTCCAAAATACACGTGGGCAAGAAAAAAGATAAATACAAAGATATTAAAGCCATGTTAGATGATAAAACTGAGGTTAAGAAACGTGTGGATATTTATAGTAAATATAAGTGAGTATCTTTGTTTATTTTCATCTTGCATGTAGCATGGGAGGGAAATTGGGAACCTAGTGTTAAGGCACAGCCTTCCCATTAAGACAATAAGTCCTTTACTTTTAGCTAAATTTGAGATATTGCGTATTTAATGCTGGGCTATAGCGCTGCTCTTCGTCTTGGTACCATAGACAAAATATTAAATATTCAATTTTTTCAAGCAAGGATTCGACCCTTGATGGATATCGTTTGCAGTAGCATACTTCTCTCTGCTTCTTGTAGAGGTCTCTGACAATTTGTTGTTATTAATTATTTATATACACTATTTATAGCAAAATATATATAATTAATAACAGCTATTTCCGTTCATAAAATTTAAAAGTAATTCAAGCTTCTGTGGATCTTTTTTTGATCCCCATTCGAGGAAATAAAATATTTAATATTTTCAAATGAAACATTTTGTTTTAATTTTTTTCGCTTTAGTAACAAGTCAAAGCACAGCGTTGAGTCCCGCTACTCATCATGCAATGCCTCAAATTCGGCTGAAAGTCGAGAACGGAGTGTCTTAACACAAGGTTCCCAAGTTCCCTCTGCCTACCCTGCCATGTGCGAATAATAATTATTGGCTGTCTCCCCTCCAGCCTGGTGTGCGACGAACAGAACATGTACTCTGACGAGTACGACGACACGTACGACTCGGACGGCGTGACGGGCGTGACGGGCGTGTCCGCGGCCGACGCCGACGAGCGCCGCCCCTTCGTCACGCCGGCGGCGCTGCGGCCCGCGACGCGCGCGCACGTGAGTGTCGCCGACCTTTACACTATTGCCAACTTACTTATACATGTCGCCCCTTACGGAGCACGTTGTCGACAGTTACATACATTACATAAATGAAATTTGCGCAGTTATAGATAAACTAACCTTTTGCCGTGTGATTCCGGCTTAGAATAGGATTCCCCCTGGTACTGATGGTGTCGTAAGAGGTGTCTAAAGTACGTGTGGGAGAGTCACGTTGTCAGCAATGACAACACGCATGGGCAGACTCGACCGGATTATTACGACCCCCGGTATTTAAAACCGGCGTTAAGTAGTGGCTTTGGCTACTGTGTTTCGCATTGGGTAATGCCGGGCCCCGGTGCCCATCCACCTTAAAGACCGGCAACGTTCCTGTAGCTCCTCTGGAGTTACTCGGGGCCGTGGGTGACGGTGATCACTTACCATCAGGTGACCCGTACGCTCGTTTGCCGGCTTTTCCATAAAAAAAACTTACAGTTGCCGTAACTAAGCCATTGTATTGAACCAGTTCTGCACATTTTTGTGTCGAACGAGAGGTAAAAATTTATTTCGCAAACGTATACGATAAAAAATTAACTATCTTAATTATTTCATGTTAAGAATATCTGTCGTGACGCAGACACACAAGCATGACTGTAAATGCTTGTGATTTCCTCGAATGGAGATCGAACTTAACGCGGTGTACGGTTCTATCTCCTCTCAAGGAAATAAAATATTAAATATTTGCATTTCTTCGTTTTGGTTAATAACAAAGGGAAAAACGGCGTTCAGTTCCGCCACTCAACACGCAATGCCTGAAATTCGGTGAAAAGTGGAGAAGGAAACGGAGTGTCTTAGCACTAGAATTTCGAGTCACCTCTGCATATGCTGTGGTTACATAGCGTAAAAGTTGAAAAAAAAATGTATATCCTATTTTATTTTATGTTAAAAAGAACAAGATCACTCCACTCAACATATAGTGTTTTTAAATGTACAAAAAATTGACATTACGGCCACTGTACATTATAACACATGACCAACTTTTGCTTAATCTCAGGAGGAATCAGAAGAATCCGATGAGGAAGAAGTAGAGAACCCAACGAACAGCAGAAGTAAAATGGACTTCTGCGTGAATCCAGAGGAGATGAGGGCTCGTAGGGAAGCTAACTTCCAAGCGAGAAGGGGACGTGGAGGGTACCGCCCGCCGCCGCCACGGTATGTGTATTAGTTTTTTAGTATAGTTTGCTTATTCTAGCCTATTCTAGGCTTATTCACGTGGCAGGGTAGGCAAAGGAAACTTGGAAACCTAGTGTTCAGACACTCCGTTTCCAACTTTACTTCTTTATTGCGATAGGGAAAAATGATAAGAGTAAAATTGAACGATGCGGCTGCCGTATAACAGCGTCGGTACCAACACTGCATTGTGTAGGGCTCAACAATGCAGCTAAGGCCCCGTTAACTTTGTTACCGGCAGCAATACGCCATTCCACATCCATACATACTTCCCAGATATACTACCTCATTCACTTGTTTTAATATCTTATCACTTACGCTGATCTTGCATTGTGTCCTTTCTTCGTTTCTTTCAAATATCAGAACGTTCGTCTTATTCACATTCAGGCATAGACCATTACTTGCACACACTTGTTTCAGAGTGGTAACCAATTGTTGAACTTTAAAAAATAATATTTTAGAATTCTACAACGTTTTATAAACTAAAATAGATTTTCACGTTACTATGTGATGTGTAATAAGTATACAAATAATACATAAAAATAAAATTAATTATTAAATTCCAAAAAAAGGACTTCTAACGCGTGCACACACACACACACACACACACACACACACACACACACACACACACACACACACACACACACACACACACACATACATTTTTATACATTTAATAAATATTTTTCTTACCTAAGTGTAGGTAAACAGTTAAAGTTCAAAATATAAAAAAAATATATATAATCTGCTTCACGCTGTATCCTGCATGTTGCTACATGCTTCCTTCCACAAGCTTCCTTTTGCCTATCCTGCTGTAGGCAAAAGGAAGCTTGTGTTAAGATCTCCACTTTCCGCCGAATTTTGGATGCAATATGTGTTAAATGGCGGAACTCAACGCTGCGATAATTCAGCAAAGGAATAAAAATATTAAATATTTCACTTCCTCGAGTTTAAACCCACAACCAGTCGCATTTACAGTCACACGCTTACAGTCACACGCCACGACAGGCCTAAATGTGATATAATATTGCCAAAAAATATAATTTTACTAAACTTAAATTTAAAAAGCGTATAAAAATTTTGAACGAAGCAGGATTTGAACCCGCGCCTCTGGAATACCGTTCCAGCGCTCTGACCAACTAAGCCATTCAGTTTCACTAAGCCATTCATGAATGGCTTAGTTAGTCAGAGCGCTGGAACGGTATTCCAGAGGCGCGGGTTCAAATCCTGCTTCGTTCAAAATTTTTATACGCTTTTTAAATTTAAGTTTAGTATTTTCTGTCCTAAGTGTGGAATAACACTTTAAAACATAGTAAAAATATAATTTTAATTCTTCTTCTTCTTCTTCTTCAGCTTCACGCTGTATCCCGCACGAGGCAGGGTAGGCAGAGGGAACCCCGGGAGACTAGTGTTAAGACATTCCGTTCCAGTTCCGTTCCCCACTTTCCGCCGAATTTGAGGCATTGCGTATTGAGTGGCGGAACTCAACGCCGCGCTTAGCCTTATTACCAGAGCGAAGAAATAAAACATTAAATATTTAAATTGAAAATATTAAATATTTCATTTCCTCGACTGGGGATCGAACCCAGAACCTGTCGGTTACAGTCACACTCTTGTGCCGCTGCGCCACGACAGGCCTCATATGTATATATATATATATATAATTTACAGAAACACAGACGTGATAGGCAAGCCGAAAGGCCACGGGCAAGAAAAGGAGGTACTGTTAAATAGGGATAAGAAAGAGAAGACTAAATCCGCCCGCGCCAACCACAATAGGAGGCAAGGGGCGCAGTGGAAACGCAGCCAGGGGATGATGCCTTCGTAAAGTGTTGGAAAATATTGAATTAAAATGTTTTTTTTAACTGATATATATATATATATATATATATATATATATATATATATATATATATATATATATATATATATATATATATATATATATATATATATATATATATACATACATACATACATACATACATACATACATACATACATACATACATATATATATATATATATATATATATATATATATATATATATATATATATATATATATATATATATATCGTGTTTTGTAACGTTTTTCAAAGTTTTATTTCAATTTTTAACGTATCAGGATTAGAACCTGTACCTCTTGGAGACCATCTTATCATTATCATAAATGTTTATTATTAGTAACAGTGAACATAAATAAGTTGTGAAAACTTTGTATAAAAAGTTCGGTGATAAGACTTGGATTGACAAGAACGTATGGCTTAGTGGTGACAGTGCTTGGATGGTTCCGTGGTAGCAGATTCGATTCCGTTACGTTTAATTTTTTTTTATACGTTCAATAAAATATACATGTTATTGGGTTACTCAAACACTTTTGTGAAATTTAAGTTGAGATGTTTTTATAGTCTCATACTTTTTTTTTTCATTTTGCAAATGTTGCATTAATTCTAACAATATAATTCAGAAATACTTTATTAGTTCAAAATAACTTTATTTTATATATTGTACGTTGTAATATTTATTATATATAATGCCAGCGCCATATTGGTTCAAGTTACATGGCGTGTTTTACGGTTGTAAGGCAGTCTGTGTAAAAGTGACATTTTTCACAAAAGAAGGCTTTAACATTTCCTTTGAATTAGAAATATTTTCATTTTGAAATGAAACTTGCCTTTCTGTATGTTTATGATAATCGCTTATTATTTAAATACATTTTTTTTTTTTTTTTTTTTTTTTCAGCTTCACGCTGTATCCCGCACTAGGCAGGGTAGGCAGAGGGAAAGAAAGTGAAACCTAGTGTTATGACACTCCGTTCCACTTCCGTTCCCCACTTTCCGCCGAAATTTAAGCATTGCGTGTTGAGTGGCGGAACTCAACGCCGCGCTTTGCCTTATTACCAGAGCGAAGAAATGAAACATTAAATATTCAAATTGAAAATATTAAATATTTCATTTCCTCGACTGGGGATCGAACCCAGAACCTGTCGGTTACAGTCACACGCTTGTGCCGCTGCGCCACGACAGGCCTTTAAATACATAATGGATATATTTATTAAGCCTAATTTATTTATTTCATTTTTCAGCGTAATATGTTTATATTGAATATTGAGGCCTGTCGTGATGCAGCGGTACAAGCTTGTGACTGTAACCGACAGGTTCTGGGTTCGATCCCCGGTCGAGGAAATGATATATTTAATGCTTTCAATTTAAAAATATTAAATGTTTCATTTCTTCACTCTGGTAATATAGGTAGGCAAAACGCGGCGTTGAGTTTCGCCACTCAACACGCAATGCCTCAAATTCGGCGGAAAGTGGAGAACGGAACTGGAACGGAGTGTCTTAACACTAAGTTCCCGGGTTCCCTCTGCGTGAAGCTAAAAAAAAAGAATATTGAACGATATTTTAGTCTTTCATTATAAAAAAAAATGCTTATCATAAATAAAAAAATCCCTTCTTTTTTAAAACAATAATATAATGTTGACTAAATCACTTTTGCATGGACTGCCACATGAAATATCAAATATATATGGCATGTAATTAAAGCGTGTTTTGATATGTATATATATGAAAGTTATGAATTTGTTACCGTTGAACACATATTTTAAATTGTCAATTTTAACTATTCATACGTATGTTGCTTTGCATTTTTCTTTTTTTTTTTTATGAAAAAAAAGTTTTTAGGCAATAAGTCTAAACTATGATGACAATACAATGTTCCTGTACACATTTTATTTAATTAGGAAAAACTAGAAAAAAGAAATTAAAAAGTTGGAAAAGATAACATATCATGTTCATGTTTCTTGGAAAAGAATGGACGGCACAGTACTCAGCTTCACGCTGTATCCCGCACATGGCAGGGCAAGCATAAGGATCTTGGGAACCTGGTGTTAAGACACTTCGTTCCACGGTACAGTAAAGTGTAAAATGGTTCATAGTTCCATTGTAATGGAAAATTTGTATAAAAATTGTGTCATAAGACTTTTTAATTAATTCTAACATTATGAACTGCTGCGGCATTCTTTTTTTGTACTTTTGCTAAGGACAAGTTTTTGTATTGACACGAGGTTTAAAATGATCATTATATTTATTATTTATACCCGAAATACTAAACATACACACACATATCAGTTTTACATTATGTTATATGGCAACACTCATACGCACCGAGTATGTAAACTATACGAAATAAAGTCCTATTTATTACAAATGTTTTTTCTATTTTTTAATTTTCCTAATACTTATGCTTTAATGTGACTGTTCTTAGCTTCACGTTGAGTGTCAGTCTCTAAGGAGACTACAGCCTGCATGAACGGTAAGCCCACATTTCACTCTCTTCTCCACAAAAGGGAAAAGGAAAAGATCGATCTACACAGTTCTAAATCTAAAAGTTTGGGACTTGGCTACGTAGCTTTTCATATTTTCATACATTTTTATTCTTAGTATTTTATTAGAAATTTTACAACACAAACTATTCAAATTTGTATCAAATTAAATCAAAATAATTTACCACCGGTTCATTGAAGTTACTGCGTCAGACCCGTCTCACTCCATGGAGACAGCTGTCCAAATACAAATTGAACAACCAAGCTGACATGGCGCAACCTTCTTTAACACCCGATTGGATGTCAAACCAAGGCGACATGCCAGCTCCTACTTGCACACAGGCTGAGTGATCTCTGTAAAGAGACTTTACAGCCTACAAAGGTTCGCTCTCATTGTACCGGGGCAGTATCTCCCATAATCTCTTTCTGACAACCCTATCAAACGCCTTTTCCAAGTCCACAAAAGCACAGAAAACTTTTTGGTTTACTCCCAAAATTTTTTCTGTATTTATGCGGAGAGAAAAGATCTGATCCATACGCCCTCTTCTTGGTCTAAAGCCTCCCTGGGCCTCCCACAACAGCCTTTCGGATCTTTCTTGCATTCTTCTCGCTAATATTTTAGCATAAACTTTATTACCTAAGCTAATTAAACCGATAGTCTTATAGCTTGCACAATCTAACTGTGAACCTTTGCCTTTATACAAAGCAACGATGACTGCACCTCGCCAATCATCTGGGACCTCCCCCAATTTCCAGCATAACAATTTTATATATACATTCGAGGAAATGTAATATTGACGCAATGCCTCAAATTCGGCGGAAAGTGGAACGGAGTGTCTTAACACTAGGTTCCCAAGTGTTGAAACTGCATAATTTTCAGTTTTTTTTTTATGGGAAAAGACGGCAAACGAGCGTACAGATCACCTGATGGTAAGTGATCACCGTCGCCCACGGCCCCGAGTAACTCCAGAGGAGCTACAGGAGCGTTGCCGTCCTTTAAGGTGGAAGGGCACCGGGGCCCGGCATTACCTAATGCGAAACGCAGTGTCCAAAGCCACTACTTAACGCCGGTCTTAAATGTCGGGGGTGGTAACAATCCGGTCGAGTCTGCCCATGCGTGTTGCCATTGCTGGCAACGTGACTCTACCACACGCACTTTAGTCGCCTTTTACGCCATCAGTACCAGGGTGAATCTATTCTAAGCCGGAATCACACGACGGGTAAGCCGGGATCACACGGCGGAAAGCTCTGTGTCAAGAAACTTTGTTTTAGATGCTTTATAATATTTCTAAACGCGTCTGCGGCACTATTTTTTTTACTAATATAATATAATTGCCATAACTTTTATATTTACTGACTGATTTTAATAAAGCAAACACAAAATGTTGAGGGAAGGTTGCCAAGGGGTTCTTTTAATATATCTGCCAGAGATAAATTACAAATTATTAATAAATATAAATAGATATCCTCCGAACTTACGCAACTGCGCGAATCGTTAATCGCTGGTAACACATCAACAGCGTCACAATAGCGTCAAATATAATAAAATAAATAATACTCAAGTATTAAATAATTTATTCTTCCCACAATCAATGTTGCAAACAACACTGTACCCCACATAAATTATATAACGCAACACACCATATATACGCCGATACAAGCGCAAACTGTCTATGAAAGTATGAATAGACGATCGTGTCCAGAATCGCAATAGCTTATCTTTGTGACAGCCGCGAAGTGCCTCGTGTCACGAGAGAAGCGGTCAGCGGACTAGCCAACCTTAAAAAGACGACATATTTTATATAAAAATAACTATATATTTCTCTTTTCGTCAATGCAATGTAAACATTTAAACAGTGAGAAATTCAACAAATTATTTGCCAGAATCACAAAAGTTCTATTATTAACAACGAGATAATTTTAAACTTTTAAATTTTAATTAATATAAGAAAATACATTTAAAATTATAAAAATATTCACAACAAAAGAGACATCTCCAGAGTGAGAATATCCTAACAATGAAAATCATTAAGTGAAACCACTTACAGAATTATCTAGTATTAGTTATAATATTAAGTAAAAATTTATAATACCAACATTTTCTGGAAAGTAAATCAGGTCCTAAAATTTTTGTATTTATTTCTTATTTCTATAGAATTATATTTAATTATATTCCCACTTCCAGCTTCACGCTGTATCCCACACTAGGCAGGGTAGGCAGAGAGACCGGAAGTGAAACCTAGTGTTATGACACTCAACGGAGTGTCATAACACTAGGAAGTGGAACGCCACTTCCGTACCCCAATTTCCGCCGAATTTGAGGCATTGCGTGTTGAGTGGCGGTACTCATCGCCGAGCTTTACCTAATGCGAAACGCAGTGGCCAAAGCCACTACTTAACGCCGGTCTTCAATGTCGGGGGTGGTAACAATACGGTCGAGTCTGCCCATGCGTGTTGCCATTGCTGGCAACGTGACTCTACCACACGCACTTTAGTCGCCTTTTACGCCATCAGTACCAGGGTGATCCTATTCTAAGCCGGAATCACACGACGGGTAAGCCGGGATCACACGGCGGAAAGCTCTGTGTCAAGAAACTTTGTTTTAGATGCTTTATAATATTTCTAAACGCGTCTGCGGCACTATATTTTTTACTAATATAATATAATTGCCATAACTTTTATATTTACTGACTGATTTTAATAAAGCAAACACAAAATGTTGAGGGAAGGTTGCCAAGGGGTTTTTTTAATATATATGCCAGAGATAAATTACAAATTATTTATAAATATAATTAGATATCCTCCGAACTTACGCAACTGCGCGAATGCGTTAAACGCTTGTAACACATCAACAGCGTCACAATAGCGTCAAATATAATAAAATAAATGATACTCAAGTATTAAATAATTTATTCTTCCCACAATCAATGTTGCAAACAACACTGTACCCCCACATAAATTATATAACGCAACACACCAATATATACGCCGATACAAGCGCAAACTGTCTATGAAAGTATGAATAGACGATCGTGTCCAGAATCGCAATAGCTTATCTTTGTGACAGCCGCGAAGTGCCTCGTGTCACGAGAGAAGCGGGCAGCGGACTAGCCAACCTTAAAAGACGACATATTTCATATAAAAATAACTATATATTTCTCTTTTCGTCAATGCAATGTAAACATTTAAACAATGAGAAATTCAACAAATTATTTGCCAGAATCACAAAATTTCTATTATTAACAACGAGATTATTTTAAACTTTTAAATTTTAATTAATATAAGAAAATACATTTAAAAATATAAAAATATTCACAACAAAAGAGACATCTCCAGAATGAGAAAGTCCTAACAATGAAAATCATTAACTGAAACCACTTACAGAATTATCTAGTATTAGTTATAATATTAAGTAAAAAATTATAATACCAACGTTTTCTGGAAAGTAAATCAGGTCCTAAATTTTTTGTATTTACTACTTATTTCTATAAAATTATATTTAATTATTTTCCCACTTCCAGCTTCACGCTGTATCCCGCACTAGGCAGGGTAGGCAGAGGGAACGGAAGTGAAACCTAGTGTTATGACACTCCGTTCCACTTCCGTACCCCAATTTCCGCCGAATTTGAGGCATTGCGTGTTGAGTGGCGGTACTCATCGCCGCGCTTTGCCTTATTACCAGAGCGAAGAAATGAAACATTAAATATTTTAAATTGAAAATATTAAACATTTCATTTCCTCGACTGGGGATCGAACCCAGAACCTGTCGGTTACAGTCACACTCTTGTGCCGCTGCGCCACGACAGGCCTAATTATATTCACACTATAAATATTTATAAATGTGAATAATATTTTGAATAAAAATTAAGAGTTCATGGGCGGGTATTGGAATGTAATTGACGACAGCTTAACCATTACATAAGAATAAAAATAATCAATATGGGCATTAAAAAGTCAAGTTAATAATACGATAAACAAATTCTCCATATCCTCAGGACCATACAAAATAAATTTATGATCGCTACATCTAACACTCAGGTCTCTCCTTTATCTCAAACGCAGCCGCATCGTATAAGCTTCGCAACGCCATAACTCTGCAACTACGTCTTCATAGCTGAAGTCGGCAATGCGGACGGCGTGCTCATAATTTTCTACCTGCCTCTATGAATAATTATTTCCCTTGTTCAATAGTCGTGTTATAATGTTGTAACATTTCATGTATGGAAGTAAGGTTTTGTTTAAGTTATATTATTGAATTACTTTATTTTTTTTTTGTATATATTTAATATTCTCATTTCTTCGCTCTGGTATAAGACAAAGCGCGTCGTTGAGGTCCCGCCACGCAACACGCAATGCTTCAAAGTCAGCGGAAAATGGAGAACGGCATTTCCGTCGCCCCAATGCTTAGTGAGAACAATACGTCTTAAACTAGGTTCCCAAGTTACCTCTTTCTATTTTGCTATATGTGAGATAGTGTGAAGATGAAAAACGAAAAAAATGTTTTTCACGTTTACTGTTATCAATTTCCAGGGCGTGTAGTAGACATAGCATTTTGCCAATTGCCAATGCGAAAGTCACACTTCACATAACAAATAAAAATATTAAAATGATAAATTTGTATCTACAGACAGACACAACAAAACTGTACCTTACTCGTTACGATACAAATACTTTTAGTTAAAACAAAATGAAACATTAGTATAATTAAATAAAATAATTTAATATACCTTTGCTAAAAACATTATTCAACTGTAACACAAGCAAACATCTAAATATAACAATAAGTTATTTCCACATGTTCCGAGCTCAGTGGTCGTAGACATAATGTTAATGTCAATATAATCGTGTCTCATCGATCTCGGGCAGCATTTTATTATATTGGCCGTAATGGCGGCATTAGGGCGGGTCGGCAGGATTTAATAACCGACCGGCGAGCTGAGGATAAAATTGCGACTGTCGGTGCTTACGTCGCTGGAGGCGATAGGGATGTATTAAATTATATCGATGTATAAATAAAAATATTTAATTTAGAGGTCAGCCATGGCGCAGTGCTACAAGCGTGCGACAGTTAACGCCACAGGTCTTGGATTCAATCATTCACTCGAGGAAATCAATTGTTTAATATTTTCATTTCCTTATCAGAGCGAAGTGTTAGATTAGCCACTCAACACATAATGCGTCAGATTTAGCGGAAAGTTGGAAAGTGGGGTCTTACCACTAGTTTTCAAGTCCCTTGTGCCTACACTGCCTGGAGCATGAAGGTGATTTTTTTTTCTTTTTTTTTTCTTTTCTTTTTTTTTTCCAGCTTCACGCTGTATCCCGCACTAGGCAGGGTAGGCAGAGGGAACGGAAGTGAAACCTAGTGTTATGACACTCCGTTCCACTTCCGTTCCCCACTTTCCGCCGAATTTGAGGCATTGCGTATTGAGTGGCGGAACTCAACGCCGCGCTTTGCTTTATTACCAGAGCGAAGAAATGAAATATTAAATATTTTAAATTGAAAATATTAAATATTTCATTTCCTCGACTGGGGATCGAACCCAGAACCTGTCGGTTACAGTCACACTCTTGTGCCGCTGCGCTACGACAGGCCTCGACAGGTGAAAAAATTAAAAATAATATTTTTAAATCGCTTAGTTTCAGTTCTTAAATTAATTCCATTGAATATCAGTTAAATAACATCACAATATCAGAAGTATAATCTGGTTTATTCTGTCGTTGTGTAACAAGTATTATATATTAAGTAAGAACATTTTTTAACTTTATGTATAGAATCACAGAATTTGCAATTTCAGCGAAAAGTTAGGAACGTAACAGAGTGACTTAACACTAAGTTCCTAAGTTTCCTCTGCCTACCATACTATGTGCGTGATACAACGTAATTTTTTTTATAGTCATTTTGTAAAAAAAATATCGATCGTTTGCATCCCTACTGGACGAGTATAATTTATTTCCCATTCAGTGTACTCGCGTCGATTATTATTATTGTTCCACGAAGGTCCTGCGCCGGCGCATAAAATATATCAACTGTTACGAATTACACCACAACTTTGTGGTGGAAACGACCAAGTAATTTCGAGTTGTAGTTTCTAATGTCTGTTTATTCCGCATCTTTTAAGCAATATTTGAATTTGGATTTTGGCAGGCGTGTGCTAAGTATATGCAAAAGATATGTAAGTAAGTAAGTAGCACAAAGCGCGGCGTTGAATTCCGTGACTATCACGCAATACCACCAATTTCGCAAAAAATGGAGTACGGAAGTGTCATAACGGGAAAGGAGTGTTTAAACACTAGGTTTCCAATTTCCCTTTGCGTGCCCTTACTTATACTCGATAACCATAATTTTTAAAACAATAAATTTAATAGTATTTAAAGTTTTTTGGAACATAAAACCAAACATTAGCATTTAATGGTTAACTTTATATCTTATTAATCACAAAAAAGGTCGTTATAAAATTTTTTTAACTAACGTAATTAATATACGTCCGAAACAAGATTAGATATTAGATTCAATTAAAACAACATAACACGACTGTCCTGTACTCAAATTGCTTTGAAGTTTTTTACAACTTACCGGCGGCTCGCAAAATATTTTTATATAATATTCCGTTGAATCAGTTAACATTTCCTCGTCGGCTACTCCATTACGCTCAGATTATAAACGAGAGAGTGGAGTGACGTCTTCCTGTACGCGCTCCGGATGCGGACAGATAAGCAGAATGTGAGCGATCTAATTATTGGCAAACCACAAGTCGACTCTGGCTACTGTAAATATGTTTTATCGTACTTATTTGACGCCTTTGTTGTGAAGTAGAGCTGTTTATATGAATTCAACTGTTATGGGTTTTATTCTCATTTGAAGGAATTGTTTTAAAATATTTCTAATTCCATTTTTTCCTCGGATATGGGTTTGTGGGTGGCGCTGATCACTCACCATCAGGTGACTCGTTGGCTTGTTTGTCTTTTCCTTTGAAGAAAAATAAACGTATTGCTTTTTATTTTGAGTTATTCTACGTAACAAAAGTTTAGGTAAGTCATAGTTAGAAATTGTTGCGTAGGGTAAGGTACAATGTTACAAAAAAAAATATATTGAAATATGGTGACAAGAATATTGTTTTAATCAGATTCTTTTTGGCAGGAACATAAACTTTACCAACCTCTCTTTACTTAAAATAAGTGAATCAATAACATTATTAGCAAATACTTACTTTAAATTGCACTTTAATTAAATCAGTCAATTGTAACACTTTGCCCCGTTTCTGGGGTAGTCTGTTACAGGGTATGGGGCACAATGTTATCATTATTTAAATTAATAAAATAATAAACCATAACATAAAAATTGTGCTTTTAACAAATATTAAATTTCTAAAACGTATAGACATCTGTATTTTTTTATGGAAAAGACGGCAAACGAGAGTACGGGTCACCTGTTGGTAAGTGATCACCGTCGCCCACGGCCCCGAGTAACCTCTAGAGGAGCTACAGGAGCGTTGCCGTCCTTTTAATTGGAAGGGCACCGGGGCCCGGCATTACCTAATGCGAAACGCAGTGGCCAAAGCCACTATTTAACGCCGGTCTTAAATGCCGGGGGTGGTAATAATCCGGTCGAGTCTGCCCATGCGTGCTGCCATTACTGGCAACGTGACTCTACCACACGCATTTTAGTCGCCTCTTACGACACCATCAGTACCAGGGTGATCCTATTCTAAGCCGGAATCACACAGCTAGACGTTTGGTGATTTATTCTGCAAAATTTATTGGAGGGAGCACAATTTTAATATACTCTAACGATACCGTTGCAATATCGAGTTCAATAGGAAGGTAGAAATGATTATCAACTTTGGCACTTCTACGCTTATTTTTTAGTAGCTTTTTTCATATTGATTATCCTCAATGTTCGTCAGTTATTTTCCTACATAAGGCTTGACTAGGTGTTTTCCCACAAATTGAACGAAAAATAAAATCATCTTTTTTCGGTTACACTATCAGAGGAAGATATCGAGATATCTTATGCCATATCTGTGAAGACCTTAATTGTCTTTCTTTCACGATTTTGCACCATTTTCTTTTAAAATCTTGACATACTCCAAAAATATGTTAATTGGAGCTGATTGTTACAGTGTCACACAGTGCCCCGTAACACAGTACCCAGTATCCAATCAAACGACGGCAATTTGTAGCCCAATATACATTTAGTAAAGGAAAATTACTATCACTTACCTAAACACAATACTTCAGAAAATAAATAAAATGTTTTTTTCGACGTGTTATCATATGCAAATCTTTTTTTTTTTTTTGACTACGAAAT
This sequence comes from Eueides isabella, assembly GCA_019049475.1. Lineage (NCBI taxonomy): Eukaryota > Metazoa > Arthropoda > Insecta > Lepidoptera > Nymphalidae > Eueides > Eueides isabella. The sequence goes on along the minus strand of CM032399.1, from coordinate 1,821,073 downwards.
AAATTACGGCGGAGACAATTGTTTAAAGGTGGCTCCTTGTCAGCTTGACGAACGCTTATACTAACATCATAAAAATAAAAAGCAAGGAGATATGTGCATTGTAACATTGTACCCCCTGTAACACTGTTCCCCATCTTACCTCAACTGTATGCGAGAGAAATATGAAATAGTAAGAAACTTATTATTTTTTGTGTAAAAGATAATATATACTCTATTATATAATATACCACACTCACATTCCCATTTTCTCTTCCTTTCTCTGTCTCTCTCTTGTACACTCACACACACACACACACATTACGAAAAAGCATAATCAAATCGTTAAAACAAGAAAAGATTTTTAAAAACAAAACCCTTTTTCTTTATATATATTAAAAATCTATAAATCTTTAAGACTTAATAAAATTAAACAAAGCCGGGTCCTAAAAGGACACCGTAAACCCATCTAATTATTAAACGTCTGTAAATGTCAGGAGATAAGAGCGTCGCAGGCGGCGGAGGGCCGCGGACGACCGCATTCGCGTAATTAACATAATCTAATTCCATAATAAATGTATTTTATATGCGAATTGTACGTTTTGTTTCATTTTGTTTTGTCTAATTAAGGTTTGCATATTTTCATGTGCAGTCAATAAAAATGGGAATTTATTTCTTATTGAAAATGTCATTTCAATTAAATAACATAAAAAATGGCAATATTTTTTGCATATCTAATAAACTAATCTTATGACACAACACTTGGTTCTCAATTGGAATAAAGAAAACTGCCTTTACTACCATACTAAGAGAAATAATGAACGATTGGGATTTGAATTTGCAACCTTCACGCTGTATCAATTTCGTTCATTTGGTACAACTTTTTTTTGTGTGCTCTTACATGAGAAATTAAAATATTTAATAGTTTCACTTCTTCACTCTGGCAAAAAGGCAAAACACGGCGTGAGCGTGAACTCCACTACTTAACACGCAACGGAACGGAGTTCTTAAAACCAGGTTCCCAAGTTCCCTCTGCCTACCCTGCCATATGTGTCATACAAATGGAGCTAAAAATGTAACAAAAACATTAAATAATAAATGAACGTATTGACATCATATGACGTTTGTACGTCTAAAATGTCATCTACAAATGACACTATTCCCATATGAATATAAATTTTATGTCGCTAATCAATATTCGAGGTGTGGATGACGAACTGCTTATGAATTCTATATTCATAGCGATAATAAATATTATTGTAGTGTATCTTTGCACAGTGTTTGTTTTTGTATTGTTTTATTAAGGAGGTTTAGCATCAATTTATGTCTAACCTCCGTAAAATGGGCGAAAAGCAGTATTGCGGATATTGCTATAAATCATGATGATAAATAAGCCCAGTAGCAACTAGTAGCTAGTTTAAAATCTATAAATAAATTAGAAACATGAACAAAATGTATTGTTTTCGCATTTATATTAATTTGTAAGAACCAAAAATTAATAGTTATATATATATATATATATATATATATATATATATATATATATATATATATATATATATATATATATATATATATATATATATATATATATATATATATATATATATATATATATATATATATATATATATATATATATATATATATATATATATATATACATACATATACATATACATATATATATATATATATATATATATATATATATATATATATATATATATATATATATATATACATATACATATACATATATATATATATATATATATATATATATATATATATATATATATATATATATATATATATATATATATATATATATATATATATATATATATATATATATATATATATATATATATATATATATATATATATATATATATATATATATATATAATATATATATATATATATATATATATATATATATATATATATATATATATATATATATATATATATATATATATATATATATATATATATATATATATATATATATATATATATATATATATATATATATATATATATATATATATATATATATATATATATATATATATATATATATATATATATATATATATATGGATATCGTGTATAATAAAATCATTAAGAACGCGTGTCGGTGCATTTGATGCTCCTTTCAACTGCAGTTTCCTCCGAACAACTTTAACTGATTCAGAATACATTATGTGTAGATATTTACATAATAAACTCATTCTCCATTTCCTTTTATGAAGAATTGCTGTTGGTATTTTATTATAGTTGTGTATTAATGCCAGTATTAACGGAGCTTTTTGTGCAGCTTTTGCGCATCTGTCAAAAAATATATATTTAAATATTTAAAACATTAGTAAGCTCAAATTAATATTTATGTACTGCAGTGACCATTAATGAATATTAATCAAGAGTTTTGTCGGCCTCTTTTATACAACATTTTTATTATAAAAGCCTTACGAAAATATTTTCATAAAATGATGTGATCACTTACCACCAGGTGACCCGAACGCTCGTCTGCCGTCTTTTCCATACAAAAAAAAGTTACAGTGTCACGAAAGCAAATTCAGTAGCCTCACATATCCTGTATTTATTTTTGGAATTTAAAAATAAAAAAACCCGTTTCATGATTTGTTATATCGAACTCACAACCTGTCGTTTACAGTAACACGCTTGTGCGCTACGACAGGCCTTAAATACATGTAAATACATACCTCTATTTTTATAAGAGAAAAAACTCAACTACTTAAAGTATTATCCAGTTTAATTATTAATAATCACTTATCGATTATCTTTACGTTTATGCATGACCTTTGAACATCTGTCGGTATAAACGTTTTTCTAACTAACCTTTCCTTTATACTTACCTTATCTCTTTTATACTTGATGAATAATTTAAAAAAAAAATCACTAAGTCAATCTCACACTTACATTTGATTAAATTTCAATTTAATTCTATACGTAGATCAATGAGAAGCATCATTTATAAATGTTGATAAATTTAAGATCGCACTCATTTCGTATAAAATTAACATTTTTAAGTTTCTTTTGGTGAGGCCTGTCGTGGTAAGCAGCAGAAGCGTGTGACTGTAAGCTCGACAGGTCGTGGGCTCGATCCCCACTCGAGGAAATTAAATATTTAATATTTTCAAGTAAAATATTTGATATTTTCATTTCTTCAATCTGGTACAAGGAAATCTGGGAAATTGGGAAATGGAGTTCTTAACAATAGGTTCCTAACTTTCTCTGTCTCTTCAAAAAAAGTTTGTAATGGTTTTTACTACTACTACTACTACTCAGCTTCACGCTGTATCCCGCACGAGGCAGGGTAGGCAGAGGGAACCCGGGAACCTATTGTGAAGACACTCCGTTCCACTTGTGTTCCCCGTATATATTTTCTTCCGGTTTTTACATATTTTTTATTTCTCAAATTTCATAATTTGAGTACTGCACACTGAACCCGATAAATCTGGATTCCGTGACAAAAATAAATGACATAGTTAAGCGCATTTTCATTCATTTTATATGAAACTATAAATATAAGTTTATAAGGAACTATAAACTTTATGTATAACTTTAATGAAGTAGCCATAAACTATCACTTTTAATTTTTTTTTGTTTGTTCTGTAAGTTCAACCAACATCGTACCAAATTTGATGACGTGGCGCATTTTATATAAAATCCAGCAAAAACGAAGCATAAATTGTATTCTTTGAGGAACCACAGACCTAAATAATGAGTATTATTTCACTTTGACACTTACACAATCTCGAGCTAAATGTACTTGACAGACGAACATCAAAAAAATCTTTTTCCTTTTGAGAAATGAAACACTTAAATGTTAAATATGTTCGATATGTATTTTTACAGTATTTTAAATTATAGCTTTTAATATTTTTTACTTATGTTCAATTCAAATTACAGATACTCCTATAACACAGGAATTAGCTAACGTATTAAAGTATTTTTTAATCTTTTTCTAATAATATAATAAAACGACAGGATGTACATTATGTGTAAAAGTAGGGTCATATACACAATACCATACGATTTTTTTAGATTTTCGATCTTCAAATACTATACGTTGTGTAATAGATACATCTATGTTTTTTATAACGTTGGCACTCATGTATACTTAGTGCACTACATACTTAATGTACTGGACAAAAACAACTTCCGTCTGTTACAGCAAAACTGCGATTATATCAACGCTTCGACAAAAAAATTATCTCGTCATCAAATTCTAGGGGACGTTTACATTTTTTTGTGATACAAGAAACGTACATTAGTGTAATTCAGCTATGAATAGGCTTAATAAAGGTAATCCTCTAGCGATATAATTTTTTTAGTCTGTCAAGACGATCGTCACGCGGCGGTGAACACAAATCGTTCAAATGATGCAGACACTGCTACTTCATAAAGGTAGGGTTGCAACAATAAATTATATAAATATTTTTTTAAATGTAAAATGAACATATAATATTCTACAGTACATCTTTTTACGTTTATTATTTTTTTTTTATATGTATATTTTACTACATGCAATGCTAAACGAATTTCTCCACATTCGTTTAGTAATAGAAATACTTCGAATATATTTTAAAAATCATTTTATATAAGAATTATCACTATAATTATACATTTTTATCAAAAAATATATACGTTATATACAAAAAAAAGGCAATTTCATAATGTGTCAACCCTGTCTTGCGGCACAAAGAAAGACCGCTGCGCCCGCGCATCTTTGTACTGTCCGTCTATCACTCGTGCGTGACAATATCTTACAGATACCAGCCACTATAGCGGAGATCCTGTTCCTTCATTAATATATGCTATTTATATTTTATAGAGGCCTGTCGTGGCGCAGCGGCACAAGAGTGTGACTGTAACCGACAGGTTCTGGGTACGATCCCCAGTCGAGGAAATGGAATATTTAATATTTTCAATTTGAATATTTAATGTTTCATTTCTTCGCTCTGATAATAAGGCAAAAGCGCGGCGTTGAGTTCCGCCACTCAACACGCAATACCTCAAATTCGGCGGAAAGTGGGGAACGGAAGTAAAACGGAGTGTCATAACACTAGGTTTCACTTCCTTTCCCTCTGCCTACCCTGCCTAGTGCGGGATACAGCGTGAAGCTGAGAAGAGAAGAGAATATTTTATAGAATAGTTCAAACGCATTTGACGAAGGGCTTTTATTGTAAAACGTTGAAAAACTATGAATACGTTATCAGTTGATATGGACATCAAATAATGTTCAATTGATTATCTATAGAACTTTTTTTTTTACTTTTACGCGTTTTTCCATACCAGGATAGGTAGTAGGTACTTAGTTTATCATATTAAAAATACTTGACATCAAACATATCGATGGCTTGGATTATGTGTTATATGTATAGTATTAAGAAAGAAATATTTCTATTGCAAACCCTTTTATTTTCTTATCACAAAGTACCCAAGTCATATCGTGAAATCAAAATTTAACAAAAAAAAAACAAAAATGACATAGAATGTAGCTGACAGTTTTAACATTTTTAAAGTTTCACACGCGCAAATGACACTCAGTAAAGAAAAATGTTTATTTGAAAAACGTATAAAAATTGGAACGGAGCGAGTTTCCCAGCGCTCTGACCACTAAGCCATACGTAACAAGCTTTTTTTTATAGTAAAATTACGTCATTGTTGCAACATCTCAGCGAAATATTTAATAATTAAATTAATATAGATTGAATTTTATTAATTGTCAACCTTTTAACGTTACTGTCAATAGGTTTTTTTACTTTTTTAAATGGCACATGTAACAAATATTTACGACTGTAAATTATTTTAATTTCAATAAGTATACATACGTAATATTATTTGAAATACCTTTTATTTAATCAAAAGCCTGTCGTGACGCGTGACGCAAACTTGAGACTGTACGACCTATAGGTTGTGGGTTCGATTCCCACTCTAGGTAATAAAATATTTAATATTTCTTCGCTCTCATTCGGCGAGACTCCACCTTTCGACACGCAGTGCTTTAAATTCGGCAAAATAGAAGAATAGGAGTATCTTAACATTAGGTTCCCAAAGATTTTTTAAACTAAAAATTATGTGAAGTTGAATTTCATCTGCAGTAACTAGCTAGAAGTTGTTTGGCAAAAACATTGCGTCTACTCCACACCAAATGACTAGGATGAATTCCAAACGCAAACTGATTATAAAAATAAACTATATAATGTATTTGTAGTAAGTACTGCGGGCGGGCGTTATCATTTGTAATATAGATATTCAAATTTAAGCGAAATCGAACAAATATACAACAAAAGTTATCTTATACAAAAAGTAGTCTTTTCTTGAAGTCAATAATGAAGCTGACATGGCAGAGCAAGGACGTCGCTCAACGTTTGTTATGAATTCAAATTCATAATTATTATTTACTAGCCACCCGTCCGCGGCTTTGCCCGCTAAATTATACTATTTTATTTAATAACTTCGATTACTTTCTAGTTATTATAACATTGCAACTTTTCAGACAATATTTACATATTAGAAATGAAAATTGCTAATTTAAAAAACTTATTATATATTTTGTACTATATATTTTGTACTATATACTTATATATTTTGAAACAATTACTTAATATTTTAAATCGACGTAACTTTTTAATTTATTAACCGATTTCAATAACACACACACACACACACACACACACACACACAATATTTTGAAGAAAGGCCATTTTGCCATAATAAATAATACTGAACTGCATTTAAATCAGATTAGCCGTTTCTGGGGTTAGCGCGTACATGAGCACAGACAAACAGATAAAAAAATATTTTGTTCCCTATTCCAATATTAAACGAGAGCTATATAAGACGTATTTTTTTAATATATCTTCCATATACAGACAGTGATCAGTTACAGATTTATTAAAAGCATAGATAATATATTCAACTTAACATGTAACATCATCTATCTTGCAACAAAAAAGACATAACAAAATGTAAAACATTTATTTCCATTTCTGTAAAAGCCTAGTTCTATCTCTCATAGTGTGTAAAATAACAAACCGACACACGCTCAACAGATCTGGATATTAAAAGGCAATATCGCGTTAATACCCCAGCAGCGGCTAATGACTCGTAATTACGCGTAATGGACTCTGTAATGGCGGCCGGCCACAAAGCCGTGTGCTTTTGCTTTTTTTACTCTTTCCAGCACTCCTCGCCCGCGGCCTGGGGCTTGTTCTATACATTTGCATCGGATAATTACGTTTCATATGAAAGTTTTAACTTAGCTTTGTAGTTACAACGTTCTTTTAGTAGATATTCATATAAATTATAATAACTGATTAATATTAGTTTCTGATTTTTAAAAGTTATAAGAAATAAGTGTAAAAATTACATTACGTTAAATTTTGTAATAAAATATAAAATTACTATGGAAATTCTTACAAAAATAACGGATTGAGATATTTTTAATAAATTATATAACAAATAATTAACCAAGTGTATAACCAAAAATACAGAATGCAATACATATAACCATTAACAAAAGCTCGATTCTTGTAAATTACTAAATTTCTTATCCTATAACTTTGAATATAAAAATTCATTGGTGAATTAAAAACGAATAAGACATCTGCGGTCATCTACGAACGTTGTATGGTGAACGGGCGTTGAGCGTTGCCCGCCATGGTGATGATTCCGATGTTTTTTGTGCGTCAATTTGATTACGGTCAAATGATTGCTTCCCGAGAACTCGCATTATATGCTGGATAAAAACACATTCCACTCCTGCGCCGTACCTTAGTATTAGATATACGATTGATATCGAGTATAGCTTAAATTGTTCTAAACTTCTGTTCTTAAATTGTTGTAATATAAATACTATAGATACTATACTATATATAATTATATTTGTGGCTTTTCGTAGCGCAGCAGCAGAAGCGTGTAACTGTAAACAACAGGTTGTGGGTTCGATCCCCACTCGAGGAAATGAAATATTGAATATTTTCAAATTAAATATTTAATGTGCCGCCACTCATCAAGCATTGCTTCAAATACGGCGGAAATTGGGGAACGGAAGTGGAACGGAGTTATAACACAAGGTTCCGAAGTTCCCTCGGACTACCCTGTCGTGTGCGGGATACAGCGTCAAGCTGAGTCAGAGTGAGTTAGAGTTAGTAATATATTACTGTAGCTTTTGACCGTGACCTTAGGTTATCTTTGCTTTTACTCTATTATAAGGGAAAGTATACAGATATATCTATATATTTTTTTATATATATTATTTTTGTATATTATTATTGACATATTGTCATAGCCGCCATAAAACCTTTTGTACTCGTATTTATGTTCGTAACTGTTGTAATGATAGTCGTTACGATAGAAGTGTACTATACTATCTATAGTATACTATATATAGTATCGACTCATAGTATAAATAGTGTTCTAGCAGTTGGCAACTATTGCAATACTTTGAGTAAAGTTATAGAATTATCAGTTTGACGCCCCCTAAGACATTAGCAGCCCCTGTTTTTTACTGGAAGGTCCGTTTCAATAGTTACCTACGTTTAGTTTAAAAGTCACGCATTCTTGGAACGCGATAATAAGTTTAGAAAAAAAATATTAGATATCTATGTGCCTTTTATATATTTTTTTTCAACTATATATAAATTTCTATGTTTATGAGGCCTGTCGTGGCGCAGCGGCACAAACGTGTGACTGTAGGTGGGTTCGATTCGCTCGAGGAAATGAAATATTTAATATTTTCAAATTAAATATTTAATGTTTTCATTTCTTCGCTCTGGTAACTATGCAAAGCGCGGCGTTAAGTTCCGCCACTCAACACGCAATGCCTCAAATTCAGCGAAAAGTGGGGAACGGAAGTGGAACGTAGTGTCTTAACACTAGGTTTCCAAGTTCCTTTTGCCGTGTGCGGGATTCAGCGTGAAGCTAAGCATTCTATGTTTAATAATGATAAATTGAAACAATGCTTTTTCACTTTATATTATTTTTTTTAAAAAAATAAAATAAAATTGAGGATTTTAGAACTGCGCTCAAGAAATAATCAAAAGCTATCAAATCAGGATGTGTCTGACGAATATTTATACCAAAAAAACTTGTATAACTACTATATCCGGAATAAAATAAATTCAATTTTAATTAAAAGGCAAAACACGTAGATACCAAATTATTTAAAAAGATATTGATATTAAGAGCGCCGACTGCCGAGAGATATATTCGTTGATAAAAGAATATAGCTGACGTCACTCTATGACCAACAAATATTAATGATACAATTCACTAGAAGAGCTTTCAATAATCTCGCTTAAATAAAATCGAATGTTTTTATAAGTAATTCCATTTCTATTTAATACTTGAATTATATATAATTAGTTTAATTTAGATCTTTAATGATGGTGTTCCAAAGTTTAATATAATTGACGCTGATATAAATTACTTAATAATAACAATATATATATATATATATATATATATATATATATATATATATATATATATATATATATATATATATATATATATATATATATATATATATATATATATATATATATATATATATATATATATATATATATACATATATTGTGTATCTATACGCTGTTTCCCGCACATGGCAGGGAAGGCAGAGAGTGTTAAGACTCTACTTTCCGCAGAACCTGAGGCAATGCGTGTTCGGTATTTACGTTACTAGAGCGAAGAAATCAAAATATTAAATATTTCTATTATTATTATTCTTTCTTTTCTTGGAGTGAGGATCAAACTCACAAATTATCGCGCTTATAGTCGCACGGTTGTAGCTCTGGGCCACGTATATCTATCGGTATATAACATTTTTTAAAAGTTATTTATTACATATTTCATGAATGACCTATCATTTTCTAAAAGAAACAATAACTATATTATCTACTATTTAAAAGTACACAAACGCATGTTCCCTACATCTGTGTAAACTGAGCTTCGATGGAGTTGAAAAAGGAAAAAGGTTGTATTCATTAGTCGTCATTGAAAGCGCAGCGTTTAATCCGACCGGCTTTTAATGGTTTTGTTTTAGATTGTAATTATTCCCCGCTCTATATAGAGAGTTCACTTTATGGTATTCTTTTTTTCGAAACGAGAATAAAAAAGTTAAAGTAGCGGGATTTGAACCCGCGCCTCTTGGGAACAGTTCTTCTTTGAATGATTTACAAGAGAGAGTTCAAATCGTAAATACACTAAACACAATTAAAATACATTCCCTATTGATTCATAATTCACGTACATACTTAGTGGTATATAGTTTCAGGGATTTATTATAAATATTTATGATGTACTTGACTTGTTTGGTTATATAATGTACTTGTTTGGTATAAGACTATGCGCGGCGTTGAGTTCCGCCACTCAACACGCAATGCCTCAAATTCGGCGGAAAGTGGGGAACAGATGTTTCCGGGTTCCTTCTGCCTACCTGCCTCGTGCGGTATACAGCGTGAAGCTGAGTATAGAGTACTTGTTTGGTTAGAGAAAATCTTATGTTAGGTTCCTTCAAAGGATACAAAATTAGTAGAAAGTACAAAGAAATCATATTTTATCTATATATCACTGTCCACCATCATTCCGTATACAAGTATAAAAATAAAAGAAAATGTACAACATTAACATAAAAGCTTACTTCATATTTTCAAAGATTACAGATAAGATAAAGTATTAATTTAAACAAACATACGACAAGTGTATGAAAATGAAGCAATTAAAGCTGACATTGTGTTTTCCCTTTTGCAGAAACATGTCACAGTATTGCAGTTTTATTAAGCCATTACGCGAATGCTATATTCATTATGGGCCTAAAAACTAATTAACTGATGTTCATTAGCGAACCACATAGACGTCCCTTGTGAAGTTTGCCGTTATATAAAGTGTTTTAAAATCGTTTCTATTCGATACAAATATGTCCGTGCCTAATCGATTAAAACTAGATTTAAAGTTTAATCGCTATGAATTTGTAAGAGTTAATTATTATCTGTTGCGTATTTCTCACGCATCACGCACCTGCCGTTCCGTTCTCTTTTTGTAAATATAATATATTGTTAATATAGAAATTTGATTCTGCAATTTGTTTAGTTTGCAAACCAACTAGTATTTACTGCTACTACCCTAGATTGTTTTTTTTTCACTTTCACCCTGTATATTGAATACAGCGGGGGCGGGACAGTCAACCTAGTGCCAACCTGCGTTTTCTGCGGAAGAATTTGCCTACTTACTTAGTAGAACTCACCCCACACTTTTTCTTATTAAGACGAAGAGAATATTGATCGAAGAAAATAATGAGGTCTGTCGTGGCGCAGCGGCACAAGAGTGTGACTGTAACCGACAGGTTCTGGGTTCGATCCCCAGTCGAGGAAATGAAATATTTAATATTTTCAATTTAAATATTTAATGTTTCATTTCTTCGCTCTGGTAATAAGGCAAAGCGCGGCGTTGAATTCCGCCACTCAACACGCAATGCCTCAAATTCGGCGGAAAGTGGGGAATGAAAGTGGAACGGAGTGTCTTTACACTAGGTTCCCGGGTTCCCTCTGCCTACCCTGCCTCGTGCGGGATACAGCGTGAAGCTATAAAAAAAAATAAAAAAACAAAAACGAAGAAAATAATATTTTTTCCGATTGCGGATCGAATCTACTTTTGAATTTTATAGTTAGCTATCCCACTACATATGTCACGATGGCCTCGATGTGATCAAAATCATAAAAACATTATACTTACATAGTTTTTATCGCAAAACTATATAGACAAGAATTTAAATTACAAAAATTTCATATCGATAAGGCAACACTGATTGCGCAATTAAGCAAGATTATTCTACCAGTATGCATATTTTAAACATTCAAATCAACATGTTCAGTCATATGTAGTGATTATTATGCATATTTGTCTATATAATTTCGCTCGCACTTATATTAATTGGAAGCAAATTAAGATAAATCTATAAAGAGTACCTAATAAAAAATAAGTCAATATGATTTTTATTTTATTAAATTTTAAAGTAAACTACTCCATATATACCTACTTATTATGTAAGTAGTGGTATCTATTTATATAATTAAGCTAGAAAACTTGAAGATCTTTAAGTGCAGGTTGTTGATTCAAACCGACCTCGATGAAATAAAAACGCGGCGTTGAGTTCCGACACTTATAACAGTTAATACCTCAATTCAGGCACATGGCATTTTAGGCAGAAAAATGTAACAAACACAATAATTATTAATTATATATTCAAAGCAATTGCGAGCTGGGTGGTGAAATCTCTCACATATTATATATTTTTTTATTGTAAAAGTAATATATAAAGCATTTTTATTCTCAATCATTCCTTTAACAAGATACAATGAAATCTCTCAGTGCAAGCGTCGCTACCTTTCTAAGAACTCGACGGACGGAGGACGGGGCAATTTGGTTTCGGAGGTGTATCAAATCAATTCTCTTTACATTCGCTTGCAAGATTTATTTTTATTGTAACATTCTCTCTAATACCTTTCGCTTGTGAATGATATGTTTTGTGGATGTATATTTCTGTTGTGTAATATGTTGGATTTTTTTTAAATATATATTGCGGTTAAATTCTCTTTTTTTTTATAGCTTCAGAGTAGGCAGAGAAAACTTGGAAACCTAGTAATAAGACACTATGTTTTGTTTCCGCGAAATTTGAAGTATTCCGTGTTCAGTGGCGGAGCTCAACGCCGTATTTTACATTCTTACCAGAGCGAAGAAATGAATATATTAAACATTTCACTTCTTCGAGTGGGGATTGAACCCATAACCTGTTGTTGCACACTTGCACCTGCGTCACGAAAATTTTATTCTCTCCTACTTAAAAATATATTTATTGTGTATTACATTCTACTATATTAGTCCACTGAATAACTATATTGATACCACATTATGTCTAAACTTCATTTATCATGTATCAAAAACGTGAGTTTTTAAATCAACTGTAAGTAAATAGTAAAAGAATTATTTTCCGCTGATTGACAACATTGTGTATTTTTGTTTATCTTACCTATATTTTTTTAATATTTCAATTTTTTAGCTGTATTCTGTATATAACTGAATAATCGAAAGAAATATATGAAAACACTGCCTTCTCTGGTCACGCGAATGGAAAACGAGAATGTGAAAATAATTCCATCCAAGTGGATTGACAGACACACAGTCGGGTAGGCAGAGGGAACTTGAGAACCTAATATTAAGACACTCCGTTCTGTTCCCCACTTTTCGCCAAATTTGAGGCATTGCGTGTTGAATTGAGCTAACCAACGCCTTTTATATATATATATATATATATATATATATATATATATATATATATATATATATATATATATATATATATATATATATATATATATATATATATATATATATATGTATATGTATATGTATATGTTTATATATATATATATATATATATATATATATATATATATATATATATATATATATATATATATATATATATATATATATATATAAATTATTAAATATTTAATTTCCTCCAATGGGGATCGAACCTACGACCTGTCGCGCTTGTGCCCCTGCGACACGACAGGCCTCAAAGAATAGTGGCTATTTGATATCGAAGCACTATATATATATATATATATTACATCTCGATGTTCGGTGCGCACTATGTATGTAACTGTTTACGGTGACGTAATATGCAAATCCAATAAACAATCTCTCGAAATTTAATTGATTGCTTTCGCTATATAATTGACAATTTATTTATGTAATGCTGCCATAATTCAGTAAATGACTTTTAAGTTTATGTTACTGCATTAAGAACAAAAATAGTTGAAATTTCGACGACAAACATATACCTACATACGAGTAGAGTTTTACAATATGTTACGAAATATTTCAGTAGTGATACTGCTTGTTTGCTACTGAAATATTTCTTAACATATTAACTATTAGCATCTTGAAGCTTGAGGCTGTTATGGCGCAAGGGCACAAGCGTGCGACTGTAAATGCGACAGATTGTGGGTTCTATGCCCACTCCAGGATATTAAATATGGGGCATTTCACGTGAAGCGGACAGGGAAATAAAAGTGAGGTTCGGAAAAGCGACTATATTTAGCCTATTTGTACTTCCAGCAGGTATTGTCACACGTGTGTACATTAATCAAACTAGCTCCTAGACTATCAGAGATCCCATTTTAAATTTTCTAATGCACTTTTAATATCCTTTAAGCTATAATTTGAAAGAGAAAAAAAGAAAATAAAATTGGTCGAAGTGACTGTAATTCTAGTTTAAATAGTTCACTTCCGGTTTTGAACAGGAAAAAAATGTTTTTTTATATAATTTAATGTTATTATCAAAAAGAACAGAATATTTTCAATATGTATCGCTATGTTCAATGTTTTATAATATTTTTTTTATATAAAAAAAATACTTTCAAAAAATTGTAATTACAAACCCAACAATTCTTTACAATCTTATAACTTGGAAGATATACATTATAGATACAAAAAAATATTTTGTGTATCTATTTTTCCCTGTCCGCTTCATGTGAAATGTCCCATATTTAATATTTTATTTTTTTTGCTCTAAGAAAAAGGCAAATCTGGCCTTAAAGTAGGCGGAAAGTGGGGAAAGGAAGTGTCTTAATGGATACATGGAGTTAATATAAGGTTCCCACCAAGTTCCCTTTGCTCACCCTATCATATGCGGGCTAAAACGTGAAGCTAAAAAGCACAACTCAACTAGAACACTTCATATTATTCATACATATATTCATTATATAAGCTGTTATTAATTTAATAAAAGATAAGTGTTAAAAGCACAGTAAAAAAGAAAGGGAAGATGAAATATTACACATAATTTAAGTTACATCAAAGTAATATCCTCTAAATCTGCCTAGAACCGGGATATTATTACGTATGCGTGAGCGCACCCTATCATCAGGCACAAGTAGTGTGACCATACGTTACATGTAAAACATACAATGTAATGAATTTAAATTTAATAATTATTATCTTTACCAATATATACTATATTATTATACATCGGTGGCTGTCCTGTGTATGCTGGTGCTAAAGCACAAGCGTGTGAACGGGACAGATTGTTAGTCTTTGGTAACGACCTAACGCGCGGCACTGAGCTCCGTTATTCAAGACGTAATGCCTTCAGAATTTGCGTAGTGCCATTTGGAAATGAGCTACGAATGGGAACGTACACTAAGTTCCCCTCTGCCTATACTGCTATGTGCGGGATGCAGCGTGAAGCTGAAAGAAAATACTATATATAAAATTATGGTTAATAGATAATTACTGCGAATAACAAATGTTACTTTTTTGTTATATTTGAGGTAAAATGTTTATTTTATTTACTATTCAATAAAATACTTAATATATAAAGATTATTACTAAATATATAAGTATCTTACTATACGAGTTGGCAAAAAAAATGAAGTTACATACATTACTGTAGTAGCAGCACATCTTTATGGATATGTGATAGTGAAGAAGGCTGACGGTTTATATAAGCCTTTTTTAATTTATTCTTCAATATTAAGAATAAAATTCATTGTACAACATATTTGTAACTATTTATATAAAAAGTCGCACTAATTTATTAATTTCCGACTCACTGTTAATGACACCAGTTTATTTTCTGTTTCTGCATTAACCTTGTGGTTACCCAATAGCAGCGCACCACGCCCTCCCGGCGCCGCGCCGACCATAGACATACAATTATTTACAAATCTTAGCATTTCGACAAATAAATTTTAACAATGGCGGTTCAAGATAACCTGAGCATATAAATTAATATTGTCATTTACGTTTCCGTGAAACCTTAATAATTATTTGGTAAACATTTTTAGGGTCATTTATTTTAATTAAAATACGTTTTGTAATAATCAAAAAAAAGTACTTATTCTTAGTAAGAAAATCGTTGTCTCAAATTTGGCTTTTCATTTTCTTCTACTATATGAGGTAAAGAGTAAAATGATTGATTAGTGATTACTTACTTTGGTTAGACATATGAACCAATGCATATATTTATAAATTTTTTGTCAAACATTGTACTAAGATCCCAAAAACGTACGTTACAATAAAATAACAAAAAGAAAACAAGAATAATAACAAAAAAAAAAAAAAAACTTTTACTATGTTTAAAGTGTTATCCGCACTTAGGAAAGAAAGGTACTTATTTAGAAAACGTATAAAAATTTGAAAGTAGCAGGATTTGAATCTGCGCCTCTTGCATTGCCTGACATTGTCTACGACGAATTCCAAAAGGCACTAGTTTAAAATTCATTTTTTTTTCTAAAATAGTAAAAAACACATACGCCAGTTCATCTAAATCACGAAGATAAGCTTTGAAAATAAACAAAAACTTTTAATTTTCTGATCCCATATAGAATTTAAGTTTGAGTTAAAACCGAAAGCTCATACCGCGAGCATTAGGGTAACATCCAAGAGTAATGGGCAGCAGTATCGCGCCAGATAAAAGCTCACGCATAAATTTTATCGCCTTTTAGCTACAAAACTTTATTGAAATACTTTATGCTTATAATGTAGGAGATGCGACAAAAAACAATTTTACTGGGTTTTTTTTCATACTCCCGTGAATTAGGTAATAAAGGAATCTATGTAAAAAGAGAAAAGAAGTGACACATTTTGGGTGACAAAGCACTACGTGTTTGATGACTTTTTTAAATCATAATAGGTACTGTTTACTTATTTAAGGCAAATGATATCGATATTTCTATATGGCCAAGTATCTTGACAAAGGTGTCATCATACTCACTTCCCCTATAGCGGTATTTTCTAAGCATTTAACATCGAGATGCGTAACTCAACGCCGTGTCTTGTTTTGTTACTAGAGTGAGAAAATTTAACGAATTCTATTTCCCGTGTGACGATCGACCCACAAACGTCGAGGCTCGCCGTTCTCAAAAATACTTCAAAATCAACATTATACATTGGACAAAGACATCGCTAGGAAGTCGTGGTCTGAACCTTGGATATCTCATTAGGTTTCTTTCGTGTCCTCAGCCTGTAATATGTTATGGATACAAAAAATGAGAAGAACTTAGTATTCTATAGAATCACGGTACGGAATTGTAAGTTCGTAACCCAAATGTGGCATTATACGCTCTACTATAGAAACATCATGAACGTTGATATTTCCTCGAAATACATTTTAATCTTTAATCATCCGTCCAGTGGTATTCATACCAAATCAGTCATGGATAGAATCAACGTAATTCTAGTAGTGGAATAATGTTAAACAAAATAAATATCATTCCGTTTTCCTCTTTAGGCTGACACATATATAGCATGGACCATATAATATTATGGAAAATGCCATTGAGAACCAAACCCACGTCCCACCACATTGTCCCACGCGTGCACTTAACAATGCAAATAAATAACAGCTACCGAGAAATATATTTCACAAAAAATAATAACAACAAGTAATAAAAAAAGCAGAAGAATGTTATAAAATCTTATATAAGGATCGTATCGGAGCGTGTCCAGCGGGTGGCCGCTACGCCGCGTCGCGCTGCATGTTCTCACTGTAATTAGCGACAATTATTAGTTAAAGCCGGTCGGTGTCGTTGATTGTTCCAGAGTCCAGATCTCCGTAATTACACTTCTTGTAATATTCTGAATAGACATTTCTAACTTTTACGATCTAAACAGAAAATTTTACATCCATTTCTGTCGTTTCAATAATGTTCTACCAGGTTAATGCCAAACAGTACTAAGCGAGCTATATTTCAATGTGTAATATACAAACGCAAGCTCCTATACTACATCGGCGATGTAAAGAGGCCGGTCATAATCAAATGATTCTTTAATTACTTACGTTATCTCGGCTACCATTAGCGGCGGTCGTCCCACGCATTCTTAATTGCTATCAATACGATTACCCGAGATACCGACGCTTTTGGTCGACTTCGTGGACTTGAGATATAGACAAAGGTGTAGTTATATCCAAATAGTTGAATGCCCGACAACTTTATTACAGGCATTAGTTTGAGATGTTACGAGTAGGCTTTGGGACTACGTGTGTTCATTAGACACAATTTCTTGAAAATTGGTTAATTAAGCCGTGGAGCTGTATTATTTTATGGTTAAATAAGAATCTATCAACGTAAAGTGCAAGTGCCTTCGTACTTAAAATGTTGCTTCGTTTTAGGTCGCATCACTTAAATCGTAGTGAAAAACATATCAATACTTTCCTAAAGACTAATCTTTAATTAAAATACTGTAGAACGCCATTTTTAACTTCAACCTTACGGTTTATTTTATACATAGCATTTGTCACTTGTCTAAATTCAAGATTCTGTATGTTGATTGGCAATTTTTAAGGCCACTATCAATCTTACAATATTAGAAAAATGAAAAAGTCTTTTATTTTTTCTAATATAGTATGGTGTTTTCTTTGAATGGGTCTCGAACTCACGACCATCTCGATACAACTGCGCCACGATGCTCAATACTTATTATATATATATGTATATATATATATATATATATATATATATATATATATATATATATATATATATATATATATATAAATCATATTCACACTAAAGTAAGTTCATCTCAAATTAACACTTAACTCGACGAACCGGTTCACAAAATAATTAATTCTCCGGAAAATAAAAAAAAAAACATGGTAAGCTTGATTACCAACTCGAGAAATATTCATGAAGAGAGCCAAATTAAGCCAATAAGTAATTTAGTGTGTAATAGTTAATTAGTATTAAATTCTTGATTGAGGCCTGTCGTGGCGCATTGGCACAAGCATGTGACTGTAAACGTTACAGGTTGTGGGTACAATCCCCACTAGAAGTAATTAATTAATATTTTCAATTTTAATATTTTCATTTCTTCCCTCTGGTAACAAGGCAAAGCGCGGCGTTGAGTTCCGCCGCTTAACACGCAAAGTCTTAAATTCGGCGAAAAGCTGGGAACTGAGCCGAAATGTCTTAATACTAGAGTCCCAAGTTCCCTTGCCTACTGTGCCATTTGCGGGATACATCGTGAAGTTGATATTATTCCATATAACGATAAGTGTGGATTAACACTTTCAAAATATTAAAAATAATTATAAACAATAGCGTAGTAAATAAATTTAACCACTTAAATTGCATTGTCATTATATTTCAAGTGTTTTTATTTCTTTGCCCATTATCATTAAGCATGATTTGAGGCCTGTCGTGGTGCAGCGGCACAAGCGTGTGACTGTAACCGACAGGGAACCCGGGAACCTAGTGTTAATGCACTCCGTTTTACTTCCTTTCGCCATTTTCGCCGAATTTGAGGCATTGCGTGATGAGTGGCGGAACTCAACGCCGCGCTTTGCCTTATTACCAGAGCGAAGAAATGAAACATTAAATATTTAAATTGAAAATATTAAATATTTCATTTCCTCGACTGGGGATCGAACATGTCGGTTACAGTCACACTCTTGTGCCGCTGCGCCATGACAGGCCTCAAATAAATAAATATAATAATGTACGATAATTATACTAATACATAATTCTTAGTGATCTGTCATCTTAAACAACATATATATGTACCTCTAGATTAGAATAACATGTGTATGTTAAAAAAACAACTACAAAGCATAGAAATACTACGAACAAAACTATAGGCGGTGTTTCAAAGAATCTTCCATGGGAAGTCTATGTGTGGATTCATTTAATTAAGTCCCCCGTCCCACCCGCCAGCCTCGCGTGCCCCGAGCCGGACCGCGTAGCAAATTGCAGCCTCTTGAATACCCTTAATGATAGCTTAATTGCTCGTAATATCTTCTCGCTAGCATCTCTTCAGCCTGAGGAAAATAAACCAACAACAGCTTGGCCCACCAAATCTTCTTACCGAGGAATAATGAGGGCTCAAAGCGAACTGGTCCCCGAAAGCCACGTACGAGAATGCAGTCCAAGACAACCGCGTTTGCTTGTTTTTATTAAATAGTTAATTATAAAAGTCCTTTTGCAAATTGAATGACGTTGCTACGCTCAAAAATGAATTAACCGTCTGTGTCATTTAATTTAAAAAAAAAAAAAATAGCGGAACTCGGCCATTGCTGTGTATGTGTCATTATTTTTGATATGTTTTAATTGTAGCATGATTATTATAATTATTATTGCGGGGAAGTACTTACGGCGAGTGTATTTGGGATACATTTTGAGTATATCTGTACCTGTAATTATTGAGACTCAACATTTTATATGTTTATAGACGTTTATTTATTATAATTTTGTCGTTTAGCTCCTGTTCCCTTTACTTTGTTACTGTTGACCTCGATTAGGCCAGGAAATCTGATAATACAAGCTTAGTGAGGTAGACGATTCATATGATATGACACTCAAATTTATTAAAACCATATTATAATATAGTGAGTTCCGCCACTCAACACGCAATGCAAATCAAATTCGACGGGAAGTGGGGAACGGAAGTGGAACGGAGTGTCTTAACACTAGGTTCCCGGGTTCCCTCTGCCTATCCTGCCCCGTGCGGGATACAGCGATGAAGCTAAAAAAAAAAAAAAAAAAAAAAAAAAAAAAAAAAATATTATACATATACGCTGTGGTCAGTATCTGCATGCTGTATGTTGTGAATAGCAGGGTAGGCAGAGGGAACCAGGGACCCTGGGGCAGTAGGTTCCGTTTCCAACTTCCCACCGAATTTGAGGCATATTTTGAGTGGCGACAATCAAGGCCTCAATAAAGCAATATAAATTATAATGATAGGATTATATACTATATACTCGTAAGGGCTACACTAGTAGCTATATATAATCTGTTTGATACCTTTCTGTTAAAATATAATAAAATATTATCATTTGTCGGTGACTTAGACGGAATTAAAAAGATTCTAGATTCTTTTTTTTAACGTAATTAAAAACATACTTATTGTATAAAAGGTAAAATGTATAGGAAATTTTCTTACAATGGCAAGATTTTAATGCGCAAATAAAGATATTGTAAGCGTCGAGCGCTGTCTGTCGGAGCGGTATTCATAAATTTTTCACGCTCTCTCGAACTGCCAGGATGACTTCGACACTTCTTGACATACAGCGAGTGCACCGGCAAAAGTGCATTACACACCTACCTATATATTATAAGTATTATAAAATATATAAATCATAGCGTGTCTTTGCTGATATTATTGTAAGTAAATCTTATATATACTATAATTTAAATTACGTTACTTTTTTAGTTTCAGACTGTATCCAATCTAGAAAGATAGGCAGAGGGAACCTGGGAACCTAATGTCAAGACACTTTGTTACGATTAACATATTTCAGACCCCGCTTTCCACTTTCAGGAAGCATTGTGTGTTGATTGGCCAATCTCTTATCACCGCCTCATCACCAGAACGATGAAATGGAAATAGTAAATATTTCACCTTTCTTCATTGGGAATAGAATCTATAACCTGTCGATTTACAGTCACACAGCTTGATGCCCTGTACCATTACTAACGTGTTACTTAACTAATTAAATCTATTAAAAAATTAAATAAAGAAAATTAAATACTTCAATACCCTAAATTATATTTACATACAAAAAAATGTTAGTAAAAACTACAAATACTCCTCTCACAAAAGGAACCCTCCGCATTCGTCGGGTGTGGGCACATGGTGTAAAATTAACCGGTGATTTCAAAGGCGCCGACATCCCTTTGATCGCGCCGCCATTGTCTCCACGCGTTTTAAAACCCTTTAAGTCTTTATTTCGTGTTGTAATGTTGAAAGTTTATTGCTTTGATGGTTGTAAAAAAAAAGATTTGGGGTAAAAGTGAACTAATTATAAACCTTATGTATTTATTATCATTTTGGATGCCGTGTGCTGAAATGATTGTTAATTGTTATTATTTTTGTAATCAGCTTCACGCTGTATCCCGCATATGGAAGGGTAAGCAGAGGGAACTTGGGAACCAAGTGTTAAGACACTCCGATCCATTCCCCACTTTCCGCCGAATTTGAAGCATTGCATGGTCAGTGGCAGTAATCAACGGTGCGCGTTGCCGTTTTACCAAAGCAAAGAAATGATAATGTTAAATGTTTAAATTGAATATGTTAAATATGACGCTTCCTCCAGTGGGGATCGAACCCACAACCTGTTGCCACGACAGACCTCAATTATTTTTGTAAATAGAATATAAAACTTATGATTAAACTATAAGAGTATTGCCTATAAATATAATTATTAATAAATATATTAAAATTTACAAATAAATTAATATATCATACAATAATATTATATTATTTTTGTATCTTATCTAAGAACAAAAAAAGATATATTTAAAATCAGTTTTCACAATTATATTATAGCAACTTTTTTTAGCATTTAGTATTTGTTTTCTTTTAAATCAGTTAAAAAATAATAAAGTTACGTCAATTTAAATTTATAATTATTACAAAATCGCTACAAAAATTTTATCAATTTAGCTGAATCTTAAAGGTGATAGTATTTTTAGAACAAGAAAGTACTTGAAATTAGTATAACAATAAGTATAAGCGAGCGAAGTCGCGAGACTCTAGATTGCTAGTAAATGCATATACTATACCATGATCCAAATAAAAACTTCAAAGAAAGGCAAAATCTGGATGTAACTGAATACGTGTCATTAACAAGTAGCAGCGATGCGTAAATATGTTATTTTTAAGTAGCCTCTAAGTAGGTCTATGGACATTCGGCGGAAGTGGAAAGGGTTGTTCTAGTGACGATAAAGCGGGTTGTCGGCTTTGATCTTTAGTATATGAGTGATTGCGTAGTGTTGCGATTTAATTTTACTGTTTCCGGTTCTCTTTATTGGTTTCTATATGTTTATGGTTTTTTTTTAAATTATTTTTACGTAAGCGTATCTTGTATTACAGTTGTCGAGCTTTAATAATTACTTTATTAGATATTTAATACAGTATTTTATTGCCTTGCATTTTTACAAGTACAATTGATATGTATGGCATAGTAAGTATAATATAATATAATATTGTAATTATTTTTTGAAATACCTATGCGTATGACGTGCTGCCAACGTAGTAGGCGGATAGGTGGAAAATGTGAGAGGGCGTGAAAAAAAAACTTATATTCTTATATCAACTATATTTTTTTATAAATAATTATATCATCATATTTTTAGGTTAATGTTGCAAAGGTTCGTTAAATTCACCAGATTTAACTAAAATATTTATAATGGCGCGATTAATTAAAATTATTACAAACTTTGAAGACAATGCATTAGTTAGTACGTAGATAATTATAATGTAACGCAGGCGCAGTGTGCATATCAAATCCCCTGATCTAAATATAAATTGGTATGATGAGGTTATATTTCATCGTGATATTATGCACAGTTTATGATCGTTAAAGTTGGGAAATTTATAATTATAATGATAGGTCGTAATCAAAAGTAATTATGAGAGAAATAGCTTATTCTCTCTTATATATTATCTTAATATATCTGGAACAAATTAATAATTGATGCATTTTGTCCTTGAAAAGTGTCTGAGGATTAGAGTTAGTTAGTAGAGTTTATAATGCACGAGGCTTCGAGAAAACTTTGCTTAAAGCTGAATCTAGTATGAGCATATTAAGCTTTAAAAAAGCCTGCTCTTACGCTTGGGCACAAGGGAGTGACTGTCAACGACAGGTAGGGGGTTCGTTCCCCACTCAAAGAAATTAAATATTTAATATTTTCGCTCTAGTAACAAGGCAACACACGGCGCTGAGTTCCGCCGGTAATGCTAGTCTGAGGTTACATACTTATCATCTGGTAAACTGCACAGTGGTTTGTCTTGTCCTTTCCACAAAAAATAATGATAAAAAAAAGAGTTAAATAAGGAAAAACGTTTTTGTTCGACCAGTCCGCAGCTTCTCCCGCTTGAATGATACTATTTTATTTATAAATCTCAAGAACAGTTTTGCTCTAATTAGAACAAAAGAGTTAAGAGGGAAAAATAAATGTAAATATTTTTCAATATAAGTTCTGTTAAATGATAATATTTTTAACAAAATAATTTTTTTACGGATTTAAAATTAATCAAACACTGGGTGTAAGGAGTTTATCGCTTACAAACGCGTAGACAAAAAGACAAAAAAATAAAACACTATATATTTTGGGCTCTAATATATAAATAAACGTTCCATTTAAGATTACGTTTTTAATATAGCTTTCATGAACAGACAGTGACCAGTTACAAATTTATTATAAGTATAGATAAAAATAAAAATAAAAACAAATCAATCGGCAGAAATACTTCTAGAGCGGCGTGTTTCTTTAGCATGTTATACCTACCAATAGAAAACAGTTTACGCCTTTTCTTTTCTTATTAAAGATAAGGCGTTGTGCAAGTTGCCCTCACCCCGTTCTTTAACTCAGTGCTGTAAACCATTTACAGCTTTATTGTACTTTTGCATCATGATAACTGTTTTGTTATGAATATACTGTATCTATTTTTATTGAGCTTTAAACCCTTTGCGCTTTTATGCTTTTACATAAAACAAAAGAAGCATGTTTTGTTTTATGTAAAAGCATTTATTACCTTAAAAAGTTGTTTAGTTAAGTGGCCTAGAGAATATTTTTATGACGAGGGCAATGACATTGTTTCATTTGTCAGAAGTGTACGCGATTTTATCGATATTCTTTCTTAGTAATATAACATATTGTAAGGATTATATATATATATATATATATATATATATATATATATATATATATATATATATATATATATATATATATATATATATATATATATATATATATATATATATATATATATATATATATATATATATATATATATATATATATATATATATATATATATATATATCCTTAACCGAGATCCAGCGTGAAGCGTGAAGCGTGAACAAATTATAACGTATATATACGTTTTTCTCTTTTACGATGTACTTCACATATAATTCAAATCAAGACATTCTCTCTGACTCTGTTCCTTTCCTCAGTTATATAATTAATGACTTAACAATTACAATACATTAGCATATCAAGTGTATGTTAACGTTTAAATTGCGTGTTTTCCCATAGTAGGTACCCGCAGTGTCATGTCAGTGTGAATTTTACCAAAGTTGTTAAATTCTAAAAAAAAAAAGGTTACAAACTTAGAGAATATGTGTTAATTTGTTAGAAATTGTTTACAACTTTAACAGCTATGAGAAATAAAATACATACTTACGAAGTGAACTTGCTCCTTTTGACCGTATGCCGACGACGGTTGCATTATAATGATAGGTCTAGTGTCAATAAAGAATATGTGTTTTTACAATATTTCTGTAATTATTCCATATTTGCCAACAGTAATTTCCTATTCGAAAATAATTGTTGGTAAACATTGTTGGTACTTTAGTATGAGCAGTAAAAATTTATTATTATTACAGCTTAATAACATCTATTACCTACTGATGTAATTAGTTTGTTGGTATAGTTCATACGTTATTTACTGTAGGTATTTGAGTTAGGGTTAAGTTGAAACCGGGAAATTTATGACTTATAATGTATTATTAAATTTAATATCTAATACTTTAAAGGCAAAGTATGGCGTTGAGTTCCGCCACTCAACAACAAAATCGGTAGGTTCCCAACAACACTAACTATTACGTTTACATTAGGTTCCCAAGTTCCCTCTGCCTACCTTGCCATGTGCAGGATACAGTATGAAGCTAGTAAAAATATTAAATATTTAAATTTTTCGAGCGAGAATCGAATCCACCACCTATCCGGTGTACAGTCACATGCGTGTGCCTCTGTTTGTTCCACGACCTAAAATATACCAGTAATATATACAAAAAAAAAACATACCAGCCCAATTATTCGAATCATTAAGTGGCACACTAACATTCCCAATCGAATTCAATTTTTTATAGATCTACATCCGTTGCTCCATGTAGAGCTCCGGTCATCGTAATAATAATTATTATAACGTTCAATAATAAAGCCAATCAACTTGTGATGTAATAACTCTGCGTGAAGACGAACCTCGCTTTGGATCGATTTACTTGAAATAAAAAATAATATGTGAGAAGTGCTAAATTATATTAATTCGAAAACGTTGTGAGCGTTGGAGATATTGGTTCGGTCCCAGGACTTTACGGTTTTTTATTGTGTTTATTTTTTCTTTTGTATTCTTTATAGATCAGAGTATGCGAAGGATTTAGAGTTAACTTTACATATCTTCACGCTGTATCCGAGCGCCAAACGTTACGGTAGTATCGGCTCACCTCTTTCACCTCGTCCATTGTTATCAACCTCTTCTTACATGCCTTCCGAGGGGTCCCCATGCTTTTTACGTGACCCTTCTCCAATATCGTAGATACCGTGTTTTCGAACTGTCAACCAAGGTCTCCCCCTCTAACCACTCACTTTTTCATCATAAATCTTAGAGTTAAGACACTCTGTATTCCACCTTCCTTCCAAATTCAAGACGTTATATATTGAATTGTGAATACCAAAAGGTGTTTTATCTTTCCATTCTAGGTAAAATTGAGATAGGAAAATTGGGCAAAATTGTTTTTTATATATATAAATATATATATAACTTTTACTGGATGCCTTACGACATTGATGATGATAAAGTCATGCCACGCAATAGCCCTAATATTTGAGTGCTAAAAAGGAAAAACTGAGCGATTACTTTGTCTATTTCTCAATGTTATCTAATGATCTAAGAGTTTTGTAATTTTAAATAGTGGAGGTAGGCTGAGGGAACCTGGGAACCTAGTGTTAAGGTATTCTTTCTCATTAAGACACTTCCATTTCGTTTCACTTTCTGCTGAATTCTGTAGGTATTGCTGGTACAGTGGTGGAATACTGAAAGATTCTTTTTTGCATTGACTAATTATATTTTAGTTTCTATTAAGTAGTAGTAATTTTTTACGACTTACACTTTGTAAATATTTAAAATATAAATAATATTTTTATAATAAATAAATGTGATATAACACTATAAAAGAAATGTTATAACTTCTAAATCATGAAGTGTGATCGAAAACATCTCTTAAAATCGCTTAATAATAATGTATATTCAGGAGCACGTCAGGAGTCGCTCATCCGAGTCCGGCATCTCGCGCTGCCTACTTGTTTTGTCACTGGTAACATTATCACATCGCTTAGAATTTATTATTATTAGGTACCTGTTATTTTCTTGTTGCTTTTTTTCCTATATAGCAAGAACGCTGTGTTAAAGAACACCATTTCCCTATTTGAGAGATATCATCCAAATACAATTATCAAAATCAGAGTATAATTTATGCAAATATTTAATAATCTTAGTTTTATTTTATTTTTTAACTTTTCGCACGCTCGTGTATTTCTCGCGTAGCAGGGTCGGTAGAGATAATTTAGGAGCCTAGTGTTAAGCATGCATGCTTGTATTGTGTGCTGAATGGCGGAACTTAACGTCGCACTCGGCCTTACCAGAGCAAATAAATGAAAACATTCGATATTTAATTTAAAAATATTAAATATTTCATTTCCTCGAATGGGGATCGTACCCACAACTTGTAGCCTTCAGAGTGACAAGCTACACAACGACAGACCCCATAATAACTACCCTAGCTTATTATAATGTACAGTCATACATATAAATTATATTAAAGAAATGCTTCGGAATACGCAACCTTATCTAATGAATAATTACTTGATGAACCACTGAGCCTACTGTACGCTGTAACAATAAACAAGTGGTAATATCAGCCCATAACATAACAACATGTATACTACAAGCATGTCGACGCCGCAGCGGGGGCCTGCATTAACACCTACTGGCACGCCGGGGCGTCTCCCCGTGGACTCGTCACGAACAATACCTCAAAATATGTTTTTATATCTAACCGATAGCTACACAATTGTTTGGTGGCGTTGGCGTGTTTATATCAAGGTATACGAATATTGTAATTAAACCGACTGTGATATTAGTGTTATTACCAATATGTATGCTTATGCTAGATTTTTTTTTGGCTTCGCGCTGTATCCGGCACCTGGTAGAGTACAGAGGGAACTGCTACATTACGTTTTGTTACTCAGTTTCTACCGGTGGCGGAGTTCAACGCGTTATGACTTGTTAAAGGAGTGAAAAAAAAGAACATGAAATATTTAATTTGATAATATTAAATATTTCTAGTATCTTAATACTAGGTTCCCAGTCCCTCTGCCCATGTTCCCTCTGTCTACCCTGCCATGTGCGAATACAGAATGAAGCTGAGTAGAGAGTGGCTTGTCATAGTAATTGTTGGTCATAATAATGTTGGTCTTATACTGTTTTTTGGTGATCTATTGCGCATATTCGTTCTACATCTGTTGTAAATCATCGCACTTTCATAATCAGTTGTTACAACTCTACTGCTAAATTATATAGAGAAAAATTCTAGGAATAAAAGAAAACGGTTGAGGCACTAGTATGTATATGTGTATGGTTGTGGGTTCGATCCCCACTCGAGAAAATAAAATATTTATTAATTAAGAATTTTCGCTCTAATAATTAAATTTTCCGCCATTCAACACAAACAAAATGTAATAGAAAGTGAGGGACGGAACAGAGTGTCTTAACACTAGGTTAGTTCCGTCTCCTTACCCTGATATATATATATATATATATATATATATATATATATATATATATATATATATATATATATATATATATATATATATATATATATATATATATATATATATATATATATATATATATTACCTTCAATTATTTACAAAAAACGCAGCTATTTAGTTTAAAACCTAGAAAAAACAACGAAATAACGTTTCCTAATATTTACAAAAGTCCTTGTTGTCGCAAAAATCTCGATGCGTTTGGACGTTATAGTTTTTGCGTGATGAAGTCCGAGTCGACATTCCTATGAAATTATACCGCTTTGGCTCTGTGACCATAAATTCCCTAATGGTTGTAGCAGTGCGGGTTTTTATTCAATTCAAAGTAGATGAATACAAATTGTAATCTAATCGAGAGTTTCTTGCGAGTATCTTTTTTATCTTTTCCTGTTGTATTCTCCACTTTTCATATATTAGTAGTATTTTGTTTTTCCATACTCAGTAAACATTGTCACCATTTTTATATTAACATACCTGATTAACACAAAATGAATTGAAAATATTCATAAAAACAACTTCAACAAACAAATTAATATAAAAATCATTTCACTTTCCACTTATATATAAATAAAATAAATAATATGCAATAAAAAATTACCTACGTAAAGCCCCTAAGAGCTTTACAAAATGTTAATCGCAGCCGGCAATGTTTGTTTACAATAATTCAACCGGATGGAGGCCCTACGAGTCCAGAGAGCGTCCTTGTTTTTGCCAAGCGCTGGCAAATTCGCTTAATTATGTCTACGACCCCGCGCCACGCGAGACGCGCGGTAATTATGCCAGGGCCATCATCGGCTTTTTGGCTTCCACCAAAGACTCTAGAACTGCCATATTTTTATTGGCACGGTAATTACACCATTTATATTTAATAGCCAAATAAAATTCTAATACCATTAAATTCTCTAATTAGACAGTGATTGCAAAAAGGTAAATGTTTTTATTCAAGTCGCTTACTACACTAAAAATATGTAAAAATAAAGACTTTTTAATGTAGACATACATTCATATAATGTTGTATTGAATTGATATGTGCGGGAGTGTCCGCGAGTCCGCCGAGCCATAAAAAGCTCGTAAATATTAATTAATTTGGCACAAGTGATAGTCGGCCGGCACCGGCACGGCATATCGGTAGTTATTCAGCGGGCGCTTCCTGCACATTTGCATTTGCCGTCAATCGCCGCCGCCATATCTGACGTATTCATTACGATTCTCGATCTACTGTACTTAGGCTTCGGTCTAAATACATAATATTGGGCGATTACTGTACTACAAAAAAAGGAGGTTATAGTAATACAATCAAAATATTAAGTATATACTTGCTTTAAAGCCTTTAAGATAAACTAAATTAATTTCTCCAAAAAAATCTTTTACAAATATATTTAACCTAATAAAAAAAGTTACATTACGTTCAATTTCTTTATTTGTAACTTTTTTTAATTCATCAATATCTAAAAACTGCGTATGCCTGCATTATTTTACATTATACAATATTTATGTGATAATCTTATTTCTTATCGGAAGCGTTTTAAATTTTACTACTACTGATAATATACTATATCTATATCAAAATAAATTATTTGACACACCACGTGTGTGAATGATCTTTATTTTTCCATAATAATCTGATACGAGGTGTACTCAATAAAAATAGTATTAAATATATGTATACATAAAAAATAAGATAAAAAAATATAATTTCTGTAACTTATTATATGACATATATAAAAAAAGAAGCTCAAAGATTTCTAAATATTAAAAATCATGAACTCTTATTAATTTGACCACATTCTCCACCCTACAGTCCACGGTCCACGCATGCGGCCTTAATTAGGCATTCCGCTCTCGTCCGGGCTGCGTACGCGCACGGCGGCGCCTTTGACTCGCCCTTCCCTCTCGCACAATGCAGCTATTCATTTCCACGGCCATTCTAAACCAAACCCCTCTTAGCTTTCAACATGAAACAAAAACCTTCACGCACTAAGCTCAGGATAAAATGGTTAAGATCTAAAACCAAGATACAAGCTGCTTTGTACAATTTGTAGAGTTCTTCCATCTGTAATAGAGCTGGAAATTCACTGTGATGTCGAATTATTAAAGGTGTTATTGGAGTGATGTAATGAAGGGGCCTAATTGTATATTCTACTTGGGATGTCTGAAAGATAAAAGAATATACGATAAAGGCCATTAGATATCTCTTTCGCACATCTTCCGGGATCGGTAAA
Source organism: Eueides isabella (assembly GCA_019049475.1). Lineage (NCBI taxonomy): Eukaryota > Metazoa > Arthropoda > Insecta > Lepidoptera > Nymphalidae > Eueides > Eueides isabella. The sequence continues at coordinate 1,790,202 of CM032399.1, read as the reverse complement.
AGGGTTATTGCGTTTGCGAAGTTCGCTTTCTCTTTAATTTCCATGGACTGTTATGCTTCCAAATTTGTCCTTTTTTTCTTAGATCATTATTCAATAATGACGTTTTTTTATACATTGACTAGATTTTTGATAGTAATAACTATTTATTTAATACAAGAAAACCATTAGGATGGTATAGAGAGTGGCTCAAAATGTCTACTTTAATTTCCGGTGATCTGAACTTCATATTATTTTCCATTGCTACGCCACTAAGCGAGCACTGATTGCGTTGATCAGGAATTAGACACCTTTCCTTTTTTTCGTCATAATGCTCTGTTGGAGCGTTCGAAGTTTTATCGAAACATATGCACGGTCAGGACGCACCGGCCGCGGCCGACCGGTTCCCTGCCTTTGCCTTTGCCGCCGACCGCTGAGCCACACTACAAAACCGAATCAGTCCGCTTCTAGCTCTACTGTGGTACGGACGTGCGCTCGTCGTTTATACGACACGTGGTACAACTTTATACGATACAGTTCTGTGTTTTTATGACTGAATAGTTTGAATATGACACTTAATATACATAACTATATATTATTGGTAACTGTGAAGCAATGATGGCTAGGTATTTCTGTGCGCTACTCCTGGTTTGGATGGTAGCAGCTGACCAGGAGGAGGTCGAGGGTGGCAAGTGCGAGAGGATCAGTCTCTCCCAATGTCAAGATCTTGGATACAATTGGACCGCTATGCCCAACTTAATGGGACATAGAGACCAGAAGGAGGCTGAGGAAGCGGTAAGTTCGCTTTATAATTATGTAGAGCTGAAAAATAACGTAATATTCATTTTTTTTAATGAAGCAAATAAATAATAAACTTGATTATTCTTAATATTAATACTTAGCTTAACGCTGTATCACTCACATGGCAGGGTAGGCTGAAGGAACTTGGGAACCTAGTGTTAAGCCACTCTGTTTCACTTCTGTTTCCCACTTTCCGTCGAATAATATATGTATCATAATTATAATATTAATAGTAGTGTATTTTCACAAAGCATTCGAATTCAAACTTTGCTATACATAAATATATTGTTATTCAATTGCTGTTTCTTTAGTAGCGCGCTACATACTTATGTAAACAGCAAGAAGAAAGTAAATGTATAAGTACATATGTTTATGTCAAGTACATTTTTTTCTTAATTATTACTTCAAAGTAGTGATTGTAAGTGCAGTTGTGGGTTCGATCTTCACTCAAGGAAATGAATATTTAAAGTTTTAATTTCTTCGCTGTGGTAATGAGGTAATAAGGCAGAACGCGGTGTTGAGTACCACCATGGAACACGTAATGCTTCAAATTCGACGAAAAGTAAGAGAACGAAAGAGTGTCTTAACCCTATGTTCCCAAGTTCGTTCTGCCTACCCTGACATATGTGAGAAACAACAGCGTAAAACTAAAAAAAAATCTAATAGGACATCAATAATAGTAACATAAAAACGTAAATTGTTTGTTGTGCACTTGAAAAGAATTGAATCGTGTATCAGGGTTGCATGTTAAGTCCGCATACCCGGGTAGAGGGGGCCATTTCATAGTGTTATTTTAAGGGGTGGATAAATTTACGAGCGGTGAATGAATAGATTTAACGACTTGTAAAACTGATATCTTGTACAATATCTCTTTGTGGGGTAGTTGTTTTGTTTCGCTACCGTATGGTTGTTAGTTCCTCGTGACCCTATATATTTAGATAAGTTCGATTCACGTGAAAACTGGCCCGTGCTGGATTTTATGCCGGAAACATATTCTGATTTCTAATTTATTTAGAAAAAATGACCATTTATTGAACTTTTAATTATAAGTTAGCCTTCTTATATGAAAGTTAATCACCTTTATTTTTACGCTCTATTTTATGTTTATTTTATTTTTGATAAAAACGGACCTGTTGTGGCGCAGGGGCACAAGCGTGTCACTGTTATTGACATATAGCGGGTTCGATCCCCAATTAAAGAAGTAAAATATTTAATATTTTCAAATGAAATATATTTTTTATATGAAATTTAATACATATATTTTATTTTATCTTATATTTTTTTCCAAAAAAAATTTGAATACATCTCGGATTTATTGAGTTATTTTCGTATCTATCAAGAAGTATCGCTTACTAAAAAAACTCTACATTACAATCGAGCAAACAGCAATTTTATATATAAGGTTACTATATCATCAAAGAACAAATAATATTTTAAATTAGCCGATATAAACTATGGAACCACGTTTTTGCGCGTGTAAACATTTTTTGTGCTATCGTATAATCAAACGCCGCCGATGTTACACATGTGCTCGTATGACTCAAGTCGCGGACTTCAAAGCATCTTTTGTTTGCAATATTTAACCATAAGAATTGCGAGTTTCAACAAGAATTCAAAGTAAATTTATATATATAATTCGCATTCGTAAAAGATACGATACGATACGATCTCTTTATAAAGATGATTTTAACCGTTATTATTATAAAGCGGAGCCATGTTGATTAAATTTGTAATTAATTTATAAATTGATCGTAAATTCTAATTAGCAATTGCTTCAATTAAGTCTCGAAATGTAAGCTTTTATATAATAAAATGTGGGTTAATTTTAACTTTTTTATAGCTCAAGCTTCGGCTTTTTGGTAAAATTATATATGTATGCAAATTAAGTCGTTTCTATTAAATTAATTTTAAGAAATATAATACACGTATTATAGTAATATTTTCGTACGATAATATTTTTGCATAATTATCTATGGTATCTGTGGTAGTTATGGGCTCGAATACGCCCTGAGACATATTTATTTGTATGCAAATGATTTATATAGATTTTTTTAATATTAATAATAATTATTATTCAGGGAAAATATTTCAGTGGGTACCTACTTAACCGCAGACAACGGAGTATTGCATAGCAATAATTGGGAACCTACAAAATGCATAATTTTTTTAGCTTAAATTCTACATTCTTGAGGTTACATACACGTGTTGAGTGGCGGAACTCAACGCCGTACCTCACCTCGTTACAATTAGCTAGGTAATGAAATAACATGCCTGTGCAGCGCTTCACGATGGGTGGTCGTTTAGTGGCTTTATATATGTATATATATGTGTAGTTTTGGTATTACTATAGGTTATATCCAGCTCAACACAACACTGTCTATTGGAAGAGCTTTTGTTGAGACACAAGTCCAACACGTAAAGTCCCCTTAGCTAACGCAAATGTTTTTCTATAAATGAAATTAAAATAAATAAACAACCTTTTTGAAAAAAAAAGAAGTTATTGCTTACAATAAACAAGCAAAAATAGATCAAGTTCATCCCTTTCACGCGTCAACGAGCAGTTACTTATTGAAATTGAGCAAATACCTTATCGTGTGTGTACGTTGGTCGGCGTCTCTGAAGCTTATCGCATTACGGATACCCATCGCAACTCAATGATAACGCATATTATAAATAAAAATAAATGGTTCCACGCAAAGATACCGCTATCGATGGTTTGTGAAATGTCGGTGTGTCTCGTTTTTGTCTACGTATATATTAGTTAAATAGTTTACTATTTAGATGATTACAAAACAGTAATGTTATAGATTAATTTATTCTCAGCTTCACGTTATATCCCGCATGGCAGGGTAGGCAGAGAGAACTTGGGAACCTATGAACCTAGTGTTAAGTCACTCCGTCCCACTTTCCGCCGAATTTGAGCCATTGCGTGTTGAGTGGCGGAACTCAACGCCGCGTTTTGTCTTGTACCAGAGCGAAGAACTAAAAAATTAAAAAATTGAATGAAATATTAAATATTTCATTTACTCCAGTGGGGATCGAACCCACAACCTGTCGGTTACAGTCACACGCTACACCACGACAGGCCTTATTTTTATATACAAAGTTAATAATTTCAACTACCTTTTTTTTTCTAATAACACTATCACTTTTAAGAAAATCTTTACATTTATAGCTAAAATATCAGCTAACTGAATAATAATGTTGTAGCAATTTTGTCGAACTTAATATTATTAATTGGCGTAGCTTTTTTAATTTTTTAATCAATTTAATTAAAACAAACACTAAATGTTAAGGAAAGGTTGCCAATAATTAATAGTGAAAACTGCATTTGCCTCAAATTCGGCGGGAAGTGGGAAACAGAAGTGGAACAGAGTGGCTTAAAATTAGGTTCCAAAGTTCCCTCTGTCTACTCTGCCGTAAGCGTGATACGATACATCGTAAAGATGAGCATTTAAATCTGATTAGCCATTTTTCAGATTAGCGCTTACAAACGTACATATCACTATTTTGGGCCCAATTACATTAATATCGTCCCCTATAAGGTTTTGCTAATATATCTTGATAAGATAAAGTAATAAATATTAGAAGTTTTTAAATAAATCGATCTTTTGCAGTTTAATAGCCACGCAGAATACTAATTGCCTCACAATACAAAGGATAATACATAAAAAATACGGTACACAATTAATATTAATTATTGGATCGAGTTTTAAAAGCCCTTAATGCGGCTGTGTAGAACCTGTTCTGTATCGCGTACAGAGACCGCACCGCAGCGGCGCCTTTGATCCGCATTGGCGAAGGCCGTCATATACTACTTGATTAGACATGTGACAACGATTCACGTGAAACAAGCGATCTGTTAATATACTAAAGATTGTATTACTTATATTTTATTTACGAGAAATCTGTTTTATTGTTACTTTTTTTGAGGCCTCTCTTGGCGCAGGAGAATATGCGAGTGGCTGTAAACGCGAAAGATTTTGGGTTCGATCCCCAGTCGTTTTTCGTTCCGTTAACAAGATAAAGCGGCGTTGAGTTCCTCAAATTCGGAAGAAAGTGGGAAATTGAATGGAAGGTCTGAACACCAGGTTCCCGAGTTCCCTTGCATACCATTTTGCAGGATTCTGCGTGTAGCTGTAACAGAAAACATTGTTTTTGATCAAGAAGTGATTGGTAGCTAGGTATATTTATCGTGTTAAACATAATATATAAATGTTGGTAATGATAAAAATATGTACATTATTTAAATAGACAAAGCTGGAGATACCGATGTATGTATATGCGTATATAAGTTTACTTGATAACCCAGGTTTATTGACATGATAAAAACAATATATAAAGTTATAAAGTTTATCGCAGGGACGCGGGCGGTAAAAGAACACATATTGTAGAGAGCTATTACGAAATGTATTATGATTCATAAAACGAATTATTTGTGTTTGTTTTTAGTATTTTCTAGTGAAAAAAAGTATCAATAAGTTACTCAGCTTCACGATGTATCCCGCACATGGCAGGGTAGGCAGAGGGAACTTGGGAACCTAATGTTAAGACACTCCGTTCCACTTTCGTTCCCTTCACTTTCCGCCGAATTTTGAGGCATAGTGTGTTGAGTGGCGGAACTCAACGCCGCGTTTTGCCTTGTACCAGAGCGAGGAAAAGAAAACATTAAATATTTAAATTGAAAATATTAAATATTTCATTTCCTCGAGTGGGGATCGAACCCACAACCCATCGGTTACAGTCACACGTTTTGTGCCGCTGCGCCTATAAGTTGATGTATAATTTTTTATTTCCGTAATTGGATTGGGAGAACATCAATTATCAGATTATTATTATAACAGCTACCTACTTCTTAACTTATACAACTACATAAACTACACATTGACATATTTTTTTAAGAAAAAATAGTCTTACTACTTCTCAACTACTGTTATTCTTTACTGAGGAAATGAGTAAATTCATATGTTTTCCTACCATATCTATTGACTGTTGAAAAATTAAAATTTAGATATTGTTTTAACTTCTTCTGTATATTTTATATATTTGAATTAATGTGTAATAAAAAACACTAGAGTATGAATATCCTGAAAGTGATTGTAAAATAAGTAATATATATATTTATCTTTTTGTTTGTTGATTAACAATTTCGGTAAACATTAAAAAAATATATATTTGATATTAGAAAACGCAAATGGAAAATGAAAAAAAAATAATGAAAAGTAGATAGTGTTAAAACTAATTCGCATTATTAAATTGAAACCATCACATTTGATAAAGATTATCTATGCCAAATCATATTCCTAATCTTTAACGCTCTAACCAAATTAATAAAGGAGGAAAATGAAGACACTTCATGCATTTTTAATACAAAATATATAACATTAAAATGATTTTTGAAATATGTGAAGATTGTTTTGTAGTCTAATTTATGAAATAAAATGTGAAACATAAAATGGCTAATATCAATAAATGGAAATATTATTATTCATGTCTTTCTTGATATTTAATTATATATAGTTCAATCAAAATGTAAAAAAGAAGGAAGAAGATTGACAAAGGTAGCTGTATTCTAGTTTTTCATATAAAAAGTTAATGGTATAATTTTTGAAATCATTTATTAAACATTGCAAGGAGTTACGTTCTTAAAACATTTATTTCTAGGGTTAAGAATTGCTTGTTTTTCTTAGAAAAGTGAAACAACATGATAGTCGGCAGAAATTCGGCGTTTATCTGGGATCTGAGGCCAGTGGGCCGGTCCATTCACGATCTGATCTCGTAAGGGTCATTCCCCTTTGAAAGCAACGTGGAGGAATACAACAGTGACTTCTATTATAGTATATCTTGGTATAAAAAGTAAAAGAATTGATGTTTTTATGATTGATAATATATATATCTATATATTTATACATAATTTTAACATACAGAAGTATGATAGAGGCCTGTCGTGGCGCAGCGGCACAAGCGTGTGACTGTAACCGACAAGTTCTGGGTTCGATCCCCACTCAAGGAAATAAAATATTTAATATTTTCAATTTAAATATTTAATGTTTCATTTCTTCGCTCTGGTTATAAGGCAAAGCGCAAACAAACACACAATGCCTCAAATTGGGAGGAAAGTGGCGAACGGAAGTGGAACGGAGTGACTTAACACTAAGTTCCCGGGTTCCCTCTGCCTACCCTGCCTCGTGCGGAATACAGCGTGAAGCTGAAAAAAAAAGAAGTATGATAACTACATCAAGAAATAAAGCATTTTTTGTAATATGACAATTATTTTTCCGTTAAGCATTCTTAATGAAATTGAGTACAGAAAAGTGCTGCGGTGTAATAATAATGAAATATAATACCTTGAAAATAGAACAGTAACAAAATATTATAGATTAATAACATTGTTTTTAGGCAATTGTTTATTGCCATGATTAGGAATTTTAGATTTCATTTGCTAACATTTGGTTGGAATATGTCAACGATAGCAAGATAAAATCGATGATATCTCGATACTCCTAATTGAAGACAAAAGAATCTACTCGATAACTGGCCGATAATTCTCGATAGTGATGTGAACTGATACCTACCGTCTAAATTCTAGTTTAGTTTATATAGCATTTAAATTAGTCTATCGATCTAATAATTAACTATTTAGTTTAAAAAAATGCACTATTTTTTATTTTCTTTATTTAATATACACAGCTTAGGCATTTTACGTATTATTTCAATTGTGATTATTTATATAAAAAATCCCTTGCGAGTATAATTTAAATATCTAATAATTTTTAATTAAATAAGGATAAGATGTTGGTGAAAACCATCCAAACCCTTACCCGTAATTCGTTTTCTATTCACAATGTTAAATGAAAGGTGTTAAGTGTATAATAGGGCTATCATTTTCAGGTACAAAATACAAAATCATTGTGTAGAGATTTTTTTCGAACCCTTGTAGTGAAAAGGGATGATTTACAGTTGGAGTTTTTTTTTTTAGTTTGATGTTGAATTCTGTAAGTTTTTCGTGATAAATCGTTGAACATAACTCCGCGCTTCGAGTATAATATGAAGCTTATAAAAATAATTATAAAATTAAAAAATATTGAAATTATCAAGATCAATTTGCAGGTTTCAATACCCCTTGGATCTTGGTGAAACTAAAAGGGTTTCAAACAGTTACTAAAGCAGTATTTGTAAATTATATAGCGCAGTGCGCTTGTGCCCACAAGCGTGTTTGTTCATTACTCAAGAAAATGACATATTTAATATTTTCAACTTAAATATTTAACGTTTTCATTGCTGCGCTCTGGTGTCAAGTAAAAAATTAGGCGGAAAGTGGGGAACGAAACTGAATGTCTTAGTACTAGTTTTCCAACTTCCCTCTGCTAACTCAATAATGTGCGGGATTCAGCGTGAAGGCAAAAAATAACTTTAAAATGTACGTAGTTCTTGATATAACAATAATATAAAAATACTCCCTCTCAAGTAAATGACTTTCGAAGCTCTCGCCCGCGGCGCCTATACGAAACGTAAAGGAGCCGGGGGTTACAAATTGCCGCCTAATTACAGCAGGTAGGCGGACGCACAAAGCCGAATATTTTTTTACGAAAAAAAGTGCTAAGTTATTTTAAAACTGGTTTCGAGGAATATTCGATATGCTCACGAATTAAAGGTATTATAATAAACTATTTATACATACCATAAATATGTATGCGATGGCTTTAAATTAACTATAGATATTGTAGCGGATCGCGAGGCATGTCCAGGTGTCACTTTTTGCCCACGTACTCGCCTAAATACTTATTTATTACAAAATGTCAAAGTCATTTTATATTATGAATAGGAATAATTGATCAGAAACGCTATATATATTACAATTTTTTAATATTTAATACCTTATATGTTCATATAATGCGTTAATTGCACATTATAATGCCAATCATAGTTGTATTTATTCATTCAATTAATTAAAATGCCACTAAAACAAAAAAAAATGTTGAATTTAATCGTTTATGGTTGATAGAAAAAGTCTCATATAAATGTCACGTTACTTAATCCTTCTTTAGTGTATGTCATTTTGTTGCGTTATATAATATTATTTAATAGCTTGCAATGGTTATTGGTTAAATTTCAACAAGCAACGCTGGTCAGCGTAGAACGCGGCGTTGAGTTCCACCATACATTACACAGTGAATTGAAAGTAAGACGGGAACAAGGTTTGATACAACCTTTATTTAAAAACCAAATACTTTATTTTTAGTTCAGACAAATACGCAATGTTTCTTTTTAGCTTACAATAACGTCCATTAAGCCTACATTCGCATCGGTCCGATCAAAGGACTAAACTAAATGAGGTAAGATTAAACATTTATAACATTTAATGAATACACGTATAAATACTTACGATAATTGCACTGATATGTTATGAACGGCGGGGCGCGAGTCGGGCGAGCAGGCAGGGCGGCGTTCTACCGCGGCGAGATCAAAGACTCAGGTACAATGACCCGTATTTGTTGTTGCAAAGATTGCACTATATCATATTTATATTGATTTATTTAACTTAACAGTCGATAACTTAAATAAAATTGTTTCTATACTAATATTTTTAAAGTACAGAAAGTCATTACACTACTTGTGATAACTATACTTTTATTGTATCGGTGAGCATTAATTTCTTAGTTTTATATCTAAGCTTTCTATTTTATTCGATTTCATTAACCTACAGATCCCTTTTGCCACGTAATTAAAAGCCATTACACATTAAATATGTTTCTTCCATCAAGAGAAATAAATTGTAAATTAAATCTTAAATCTTAGAGTCAACGGCTGGTCCATAGCAATAACTACTAATCGAACATGTTATAAAGACGTATGTATATACACGAATAGAAACTTGGTAATGATATTCAAAAGTTGAAAAAGAATTTCGTTTCTGATTTGAAGATGATGACTTACGAATATAAAAAATGTTTTGGTAACATTATATAATTTGGAACAAAATGGTTTAATGTTTCATAGGACGTTAAGGACGAAATTATAACGTAACGTATTTTGTAATATAGTTCATATATATATTTAATATCATCAGCTTTCTGCGTTCGAGGAATGCCGCCCAATTATTCCTCCGTCCGATTCCCCGATCCGACACGCTCGGCCGTGCATAATGCTTTGTAGACCACAAACGAGCGGGCTCTACATTAGTAGAGTCATTTCGAGACCCTATTGTGTGTCAATGGTGTAGCAATTTCGTTAATACTTACCTTTGGACACATGTTACTGAATTTCACCCTAAATGATCTAAACTATCTGTAGTAATTTTATAAAGTGGACGAATTTGGGTAGAAGGGTAGAAGTGAAAAAACATTTTTTTTTAGTCTTGAATATTTTATCGAGGTTGTCTAAGCTTTTTATCACATTATTTGTTTCGATGTGAATAAATAAATTTGAGGTCACATCTACTTTCGAGACCTAAGGATTTTCTGGCTTCGATTACGTATTTGTTGTGTTTTCGAAAATGAAACTTAATCTAATATCAAATTCTGAGCTGTACGCTGTATCCCGCACATACAGGGAACTTGGGAACCTAGTGTTTACCCACCCCGTTCCACTGCTTTTCCCCACTTTCTGCCGACTTTAAGGCATTGTGTGTTGAGTTGCGGAACTTAACGCCGCGCTTTGCCTTTTTACTAGAGCAAAGAAATAAAAACACTAAATAATAACACACTGTAACTGTAAAAACATTTCTTTTCATTTTCCTGTTATTTTATGTCTTAAAGAAATAATAAGTTTCTGGAGCAACAGGTACGCTCATTTACTGCTCCGAGATTACACGCGGACAGACGAAGCTTTCGTTTTACAATCCATAATGACGGACAGGAGGCAAGTTATAGAATGCTTCCATGTAAAAGTACGATAAATATAGCCTAATTAAATTTGATGACCCTTTAATGTACGTTTTATTAATAGTATTTTATATTATGACTGGAAAATACAGTGTTAAAAATATTTTTATAGCTCTTGGTAAGGAAGTGATATATGTTAAACATTAAGAAATTATTTAATTATTATATTTAATAATGTATAAAATAAGATAACATAACCCATAATCTTAAATTACTTTGAAATTAATTCCGATTGTTGAAAGAACCGATGTAATAAAAGCGATCTTAACATACACAAAAACTAAAATCCAGAAGTGAAATTAAATTTAATGTAACATTAAAGAATTCATTGCTCATAAAAAATTGGAAAAAAAGGGCAAAAGAAAATAATGTAGCAACACCGTAAAATTCATATACATATATTATATCCTACTCTACTTTGTCTGTACTTTGTATGTAAGCGTTATCGCCAGTCTTGTCAATTATATGCTTGAAGCATGAATGGTCGGCCTTTTTGTCGAATGGCTTATAAATTACCTTTTTACGTCGCGGCCACAGCATTGAACTGTAACGCGTTGATGTTGGCGCGCTGGAGGGACGCTTATTTTAAATTTTATATAGATTATATAAACGTATAAATTCTATATAAATATTTTTTATAAATTGTGTTTTCTTATTTGTTGTTTTAAGTGAGAAAAAGGTTGGATTTAATCATAATTGCTATATTATTTCTTATATCTTTCTTTTGGCGTATGCAAGCTATACAAAATATACCGCAGATTGTTTTTCACGTAAGATCTAAAACAATATCAAACTTATAAATAGCGTGCAGTTGGTACTGTATTTTAAATTCAATTGTTGTAATAAATTTAGGATTACTTAGAAATATCTTTCTTGAATATTATTGCTAAAATATCTATAAAAAAAATTGAAATAAAACGGCGAAAGTATAATATTTTTAGCTTTATGCCAGGTGTGCAGAAACGCTAATTAGCGTTTCTGCACACCTGGCTCATGTTTTTTTATGAAATTTTCCTACAATATTGGTAGTTAAGATGTGCCCAGAGAGGCAAAAGCACTCTTGCTGTATTTTTTTTTAAGAAAATTTATCCATTATGCAGTCCATAAAAAGAACAATAACTTACAACCATTGGAAAGCTATAGAAGTCATTAGTGACGCCGAGATACCTTACACTGCTGTCGTGATGGGAGGAACGAAGCTGATGCTATCAGTATCTATACTTTCATTTTTAGACAATTTATAAAGATGACTGGGTAAAAAATGTTGCCAGTACTTTTAAGAAACGTATATCCGCAATAATGTTGGCATTTAAGCAGTATTAAAAGAATCTAATAATATAAAAAATAACATTTTCTCCTTCTGGTAGTAATACAAGGCACGGCATTGAATTTCGCCATTAAACACGTTCGATGTCTCAAAAAAATTATTCGTTGTGATTATATAGTTCTAAAAAATATCACAGAATATATGAACTTTTTGAAATTTTTAATTTTTAACTATGTTCACGCGTTTCGCGCGATAGTATTAAATTGTTTCTGTTTCCTGTTCAATTACGCCATTTCGAAAGTTATTAATATTTTCTAAAACTAGCATAAATGTGTTTTTTATTATTTTTCTATTATATTCGGCATTTAAGAGCCACGGCTTCAAATTCTTCTACATATAATGCGGAAATAAATATGCCGTTGTTATTTAACGTAAAAATAAAGAAAAATAAATTTAACGTTTTTCAACTAGATTATGCAATTATTGCCTCATGAGAAGATGGATATTAACACCTTACTATAAAACGACCTTGTTGTATTTAACAACAAAGACATTGCAAATTATTTACTTAAGCAAGAACAAGTGGGTACACAACAAGATTGAGTAACTTAGGAATTCCTGAAAGACATGCAGGTTGTCCCCAATGCGTTATCAGCTGATAACAGCTGGCGCCGGGCCCTGAGCCTTCATAAATATCCTACACTAAAAGTTTTTATTTATCTGTAATGAAAGTAAGTATTGTATACAACGAGTGAGGCTTAGTTCTAGGTTTTGAAAAGGTTTATATTAAAGAATACTTTCCAATCGAAACTTCTTCCTTATTATTTAGTACCCAGGGCCCTAAGTATTTTATCTCATCATCAGCCCTATCATCGTTCTATGCTTAGTTAAACTTAAGACATGGATGTTTAGGTCATTGTCATTTCGAATTGCTAATCTTTGGAATACGTCAGTTACTTTGATTATCTGTGGAATCACCTTCGCTTTTTTTCAGAAGTTTTTAAAACATATTTTGTTGAGTAAGCTTAAATTAATAGACATAAAGATGTCTCTAGATTTTTTTGACAATAACTATTTTGACATAATAATTTAGATACAACGTGATACAAAATTACAAAACAGACAGAACATATTGAGGTAAATTAAGAACACTAGCAAATTATTCTAACCTCAAAAAAAATTCGTGATTCACAAACAGATATATCTTCGAATTTCCTTTAACTTCTTTAGGTTATCTCAATTGTAACTCAGGAAATATTTTAAAATTTAGGCTTAGAAATATTTAAATCGTGTAGATATAGAGTTTGGAGAGAAGATATTTTTAAAAAAACATTAAATTTACTTCACGTAACACGAATAAGTATTACATCCAAGGCTGGCAATAAAACTGACATACAAATCGTTGAAAATCACGTTTAGAGCGACATTTATGAGGCGCTAAGTAAAATTATTTAGACATCGCTACACCAGCGCAGTGTAACGTATTAACACATAAAGGTAATATTAACTCGGCTTAGGAGCTCGAGGTCAGCGAACAAACATACGAAGCGTTAAGAATAGGTGTAAACCGATATATATACATGGAATGTTAAAATATTTTTTAATACAAGTAAATATACGTTACTTTGGCTTGTTAACAGTAGAAAGTCAATATTTTCTAATTATTAACGGCTTAACAGTGTTGGAGTTGCGGACACTTGATTTTATGTAGTGCCATTTTCAAAAGAACAAGAAAAACACCTTGTCAGTTGGTTGAGATAAAAGAATTTTAAAAACGACATAAAAGAAACAAAAATAATGAATTTACATTAATATTAGTAAGCAGGTTCCAAATATAACAAGCAAACACTCTTTTTTCTTAATTTCAAACCACATCATTCTCTAATTCAAATGTCATACCTCATCATCGTCCGCCAAAAGAAATAACGACTATACTATAACTGACTGCAATGTAAATAAATGACTTCGCTCAGTCTCTGATAGAAGTTGACGGCAAAATCTGCCGCGAATCCCCGCCCGTCTCAAGTCTCAGCACGTTAAGGAAAATGATTACAACAGCGTTAAATTAAAACGTAACGAATTGAAATAAATCACTTGTTTCTAATATGTGATGTAGATAATGTGTTTTGATGGATGTATCGTATACTGGTTGATAGTATCGATATTTAGTGTGATTACATTCAACAAGAGTTTGAGGCATTAAATTTTTGTTTCGCACTCAGGCCTGTCGTGGCGCATCGGCACAAACGTGTGACTGTAACGGACAGGTTGTGGGTTCGATCCCCACTCGAGGATATGATATATTTAATATTTTCAATTTAAATATTTAATGTTTTCCTTTCTTAGCTCTATTACAAGGCAAAACGCGGCGTTGAATTCCGCCACTCAACACGCAGTGCGTCAAATTTCGCGGAAAGTGGAAAACGGAAGTGGAATGAAGTGTCTTAACATTAACACTAGGGTCCCAAGTTCCCTCTGCCTACCCTGTGCGAGATACTGCGTGAAGCTGAGTGAACTGCGTACGCAACATCTCAGTCTTATTTCCATTCTTCATTAAGCACTTAATAGACAAAGTTTAGACATTAAACAGTTATCACTTATAACTCAGACTGTATATTAAAATAGAGAACGTAATATTAGATTATCTTTTGTTATCATCATCGTCTTCCGTTATCCATCCTCTATAAAAGTATGTGACTAAGTACGATATGCTGCTTGTACCCAACCATCTTTTAAGTCCCCTTGTCCACTACAAACTATGTAAGAATACGAACATGTAATTTATGAAAGTTTTTAAATGTTAAATTGTATACATGCAAAGCGAGCTTATGTCGATCTCATCTCTCGCAAATCGTATATCAATTTAGAAGCTTGACCATCACTAAGCTTTAAAGCGACGCCGCCTCCGACTGAGCGTGGCTAATGTATAATCGGATGAGCTTTGTGACCCAAAGCTCTTGCCTTATACTATCAAAAAACAACCATATATTTAACATTATAAGGTTTAATTTAGATGTATAAGTTTATTATGAAATAAATTATCGTTATAACTTGGTTGGGTATTAAAAGGAAATACTTTGTATTTTTCTTTAACGATATATTAAAGGTACAGATTGTAATAATGATTTGTAAGAATTTGCTGCTGTAGGTGAAACGGAGGGTGATAATAAGTATTTATGTTTTGGATACAGAAAGTTTTTTCTATATCAAGGTGGGCAGAGGAAACCAAGTGACAAAATATTAAATTTCGCACGCATAGTACACTTTCTAAAACATTGGGTGTTGAGTGGCGGCGCATAACGCAACACTTTGTCTCATTACCAGAACGAAAAAAAATTGAGTAAGAATAGAACCCGTTAACGTCAAGCTAACAGTCAGATGCCGCGCCAGTACTTCACTATGGCCTCTTCGGCTGATGAGAGAACGTTCAATTTGAAAATAAAGAAATAAATGTTACACATATTGGTATCTTTGAAAAAGTCGCTTTACTTTTGATGACGATGACAAAATTATTTATTATCAACACATGAACATGTATTTAAAATTGATTTTAAATTTATAATAATTTCATATAAATTATAAAAATTGAGGAAAGTTTATTTACACATCTCTATTAAACTTGTATTCTTTTTATATATAAAAAAAAACAACTTTCTAATACACCTAACTAGTATAATTAGCTAATTAAATGCATAATTCATTCATTCAACTAACTTAAATATTGCATTAAGATATGTTATAACCACTAAAAATACCTACTTTATCAGATGTAAAACCTCCCGGAGCTCACAACGAACCCTCTAACCGGAATTTGATGAATACAAGCCAATTTAAACGTTGATTACCGAACTATAAAATCGAGCTGAGACTATAAATCGAAAGCTTTAATTAAAAGAACTCGTCGCATTCACTGGTAACTGCCACGTTTAAAGTTAACACAGTGATCACATCCGCCATGTCCTTGCACTAAATATTCATTTATTGGTCTTCATTTTAACTTTGTATATATTAATTGGCGTATTAACTGTAAATTGATTGTCATATTTTCGAAAAGTAATTCGTTTTAACAGTTTTCATTATGATTTGTGATATACATAAATATATATGTATATGTAATATATATATATATATATTATTCATTCTGGCACATTAATGGCAATTAATAATTGGAATATTATGGAATGGAATATATATTATATATTTATATATGCTAATACCTCAAATTTGGCGGAAAGTGTGGAAAAGAACGGAGTGTCTTAACACTAGGTTCTATCTACACCCTGCTATGTTCGGGATACAGCGTGAAACTGAGATAAACCTTGTAGTCTAATCATAAAGTAGTATAGTTATTTATAAATTTATATCATTTTATTCCTCTGTACAAAATTAACAATTAACTTATCTTATTTTTTAATAATATCGCCATAACGTTATCAATTGTTAAAAAAGAATACGACACAGTCAGTAGGCAAAGTCCCGTAGCGAAGAGTCATTTCTAAGTTCTAACGCGTTTATTGCGAGTCCGGAATAGAGTGAATGGAGGCAGCTGGAGCTGTAGTCGGATTTCACGTTTACTTTGAATTCATTTCAATTATAAAGTGCTCAGACAATGTGTTCAAAGAAAACTCTTGTTGTTTTTCTTACTGTGTATTTTGACTGTTAAAACGATCTAAAATGTCAAACTACAAAGAATAATAAAAAAAATTGTATTGATTACTTTTTTATTTTAACTTCACGCTTCATCCCGCACATAGCAGGATAGGCAGAGTGA
The DNA here is from genome assembly GCA_019049475.1 of Eueides isabella. Lineage (NCBI taxonomy): Eukaryota > Metazoa > Arthropoda > Insecta > Lepidoptera > Nymphalidae > Eueides > Eueides isabella. The sequence continues at coordinate 1,773,503 of CM032399.1, read as the reverse complement.
ATTTTGGAACCTAGTGTTAAGACACTCCGGTCCGTTCCCCACTTTCCGCCGAATTGGAGGCATTGCGTGTTGAGTGGCGGAACTCAACGCCACGCTTTGCCATATTAAATTAAATATTAAATAAAACATTAAATATTTCATTTCTTCGAATGGGTATCGAACCCACAACAGGACAGTGCCACGACAGGCCTCATTCAACACGCATATTTTACAATATCAACCAATAATGTAAAAAACATGGAACATGTATGGAATATGTATAGAATTGACTTAACCCAATTTTATTCAACACTCACATTAATTCTATAATCTACATGAGCCGAGGGTGATCGACCAGTTTCATTTATCACATCGAAAGCCCTAATTGAGGCATAAGCCTCAAAGAGGTGCCGCAATAAACAATTTAGATACTATCGCGAGATATATGTACTGGGGATGTCGATGTCGAGCGAATTAAATAATTACAATACATTATTAAACATTTTCATTTATTTTGCAAAAGGAAGTCCTTTTGGCCAAACTGATTATTGACTAGTAAGATAGAAATGGAAAAAAATATATTTGAATAAAAGCATACATTTTTCCCGTTCTCATAAAAAAAAAATTAAGTCGTCTGTCAATGCTTCTAAAAGCTTCTACACTAAGCTACCTAAGTACCAACTTTCGTCTTAGTTCGGTAGTTTCATCTGTACGTTGTCATAGATCACTTATAGATAGTTTCATAGATTTTTATATGATAGTAGACATATGTATGTACGTGTGTATGTGTATTTATGTATGTATGTATATATGTATATATTCTGTATTATGTTTATGTATAGTATTAGATATGTATGTATGTAATATTAGTTTTTTTATGATTGTTATTATTTGTGGTGTACAAGTGTAAATAAATAAATAAATAAAATAAATACACTTACTTTCGCGGTGTTGAATTCTGCCATTCAATAGTGACGACAGGCTAAAACACCGAGATTTCAAAGTGTCAAAGTGACAGATTGTTTAAATGAAAATATGAAATGTTGTATACCACGAGTGGGAACCGAACACACAACCGTTTAATTTACAGTCACACTTGTGCCGCTACGCCACGGTGGCTCATAAAAGTAATAAGTAAATGTAAAAATAAAATAAATGAATACATTGTATACTACATATATAAAACAGTAATTTAAAATGAGGAAACAACGTAACACTACTACAGTGACTGTAGCTAAGAGGCTTACGAAACAATTAATTATAAATAATGATAGAGGCTTAGTTGGACTTTGCAATTTATAATAGCGACTTTGAATGAAGTGGTTCTTTGAGTTGGTATATTAGGTAATGTCTATATTATTAATAATTATATATTGTAATGTTTTAATATATTTTATTTTCATTCAATAAGTATAAATGTAGATATAACTTTGGGAACCTATCTACCGGAACCTTCTTGGTCCTTCTCCGTTTCTCACTTGCCGCTGAATAAGAAGATGGTTTGATAAAAATAAAGACTTAAAAAACACAGAATATCAACATCGACCATTTCAATGGATATATTATTATTTTTAACATCACTTAACAATATTATTAGTAATGTTTATAATTCACAATCTATATACATAGGTTCAGGAGCGTGTAACATTTACTCCACATGTCAATTATTTACGAAGCCCTCGCGCGGCGCGTTTGATCGCTATCTCTTTGAAGTCGCTTCACGCCCGACGCACTCGACCATCAGTGTGATATAAATAAATTCTTCAAACTTCAAGTAAAGTTTGATATTATTAAGCAATGTAGAGGCCTAACGTGGTGCAGGGCTATAATCTTTGAAGTGTAGACGTGGCAGGTTGTGGGTTCGATCTCTATTTTAGTGAATGAAATATCAAGGCCTGTCTTGGCGCAGCGGCACAAGCGTCTGACTCTGCCTACCCTGCCATGTGCGGGATACAGCGTGAAGTCGAGTGGGGAACGGAACGGAGTGACTTAACTACGTTCCGAAGTTCAGTGTAGCGTGAAGCTGAAAAAAATATAATATCTTTCGAAAGTAAATACGCGGCAAAGGTCAGAAGTGTCTAACCATCTATCATACTTTACGGTCAACTGACGTGCAGGTTGTGTTGTAACAGTTAAGAGTGCAAAGTGCGAACTGTTTACATATATTTTTTTTATATATCTTACTTATGTGATGGAAAGGTGAAGGACTTTGATACGATTCATGTTTTTTGGTTCAAAACATTACGTAAATAACGACGGAAGTAATAGCAGCGTTTTGTTTCTTGCCAAAGTGTAAGACTAAAATAATTTATTACCCACTGCGTTTCGAATCCACAACCAATAAGTTGTGTAACTGCTCACCGTGTACACGGAAGATAATAAAACAAAATTAATGTAATAAGACCCAAAGTAGTGTTTTAATTTTTGTCTGTTTATCTATATGTCTGTTTGTCCGTGCGTTTGTATGCGCTAAGCTTAGAAACGGCTAATTAGATTTTAATACAGATTTCACTACTATTTCATTTATGATTTGCTTTGTTGAAATCATTTAAAAAAATATAAAAAAGTCATGCCATTTTAAATATTAAGGTCGACAATATTTCTACAAATTCTTTATTTATTTAGCCGAAATTTTAGTTTTCAATGTATTGTAGTTATAGTGATCATGTTATTAGAACAAAAAAGTGGTGGAAAATAGTAAATAAATTGAATTACGCCTAATTCAAGCGAACGGTTCGTTATTTTAAAATATTTCATTAAAAATAAACTTTAAATAAAAAAAATAAATGGAGAACGTAAGTGGAACGGAGTGTCTTAATATTAGGGTCCCAAGTTCCCCCAGTACAGTGGCCGTGTGCAGCAAAATACAGCGTGAAAATGAGTAATGAACTTCTCACTATAAACCAAAAACCAATCGAGTCAAAATAAATTTATTCAATAACGTGTGTACGGCTCATTACGACGTGGTGATTATTTTCGAAGCTGTTAAAGATCAAAGGCCGCGCATTCTATTTCCAGTATCCTTTGGTAATTAATTTTTTGTTGTCCCCCGCCTTTGTAGCTGGAGAGTGGATGAAATTAACCTTTTGTATTTATTGTACAACTAAACGAAATATCTTCTTCTTAGCTTCACGCTGTATTCCGCACATGGCAGGGTAGGCAGAGGGAACTTGGGAACGTAGCGTTAAGACACTCCGCTTATGTCCCCACATGCCACTGAATTTCATGATCAATGTGTGTTGAGTGGCGTAACTCAACGCTGTGCATCTACTGAATTATGTCTAACTCTACCCACGCTCAGTGATGGTTGTTGTCCGATTCAATGTCTATTAATATTTATTTTCTAATCTTGTTATATAAAGTATTTGAAATATACACAAAAATCTCAGCACACTGTTCTTGCCTTATATAATTAATAACATTGATAATGTTAAAACAGTCTCATTACATTCATTATTTTATATCGCCATTTTGTAAATACAGCCTTGGTCGATATTTAGAAAGTCCAATATAATAAAACCTTAAGTATTCTTATTTGTACAAATAATAAACAATTATAAATAGTAATAGTAGTCACTGTGGAAATGTAATATTTAATACTTTCATAAGCTTGCTCTGGTAATGATGTAAAATGTGGCTTTGAGGTGCGCCACTTAACACGCAATGCCTCAAGAATTGGACGGAACCCTAGGTTCCCAAGTTCCCTCCGCCCACTTTAAAATGCGCAGGGGTACAGCATAAAGCAAAACAAAACAGAAAACTAATAAACACTGCCTAATCAAAGATGGCGCTAACCAGTTACGTCACATTATTCTCAGTTCTCGGCATCAAAGATCTGCGTCTAACATGAAGCCGTCGCAAATGACTGGGGACAAAGGCAAGGTCACCTGGTTTTTATGAGACGAGCGCTTCTGAGGACCTCATTCGTTTGTTTTTTTCCCAATTGAACGGTTTGGCTCAGTTCTGCACCCCGATTAGATATAATGGGCTTGTGATTGCTATGGAAGAACCACTTTTTATTACTTTTCCGTCGTGTAAGGCGAGCAATTCGTCAGAGAGCCACGATTTAATTTTATTTTTCGTTATACGATTATGAAAATTTTGAGCCGCTTTGATATATTTGTTTATTCAACTTATAGAAATTTTGTGGACTTGTAGTTAATTATAGTACTAATTAATTATAATAGATCTATAATTTATACGAAGCGCTTTTATTCTAATATTCTTCATTATTGCTATATAATATACAGAGAATAATAGAGAAAAGTTACTAGAGTTACTTAAATGACGAAAAAATGTTATTTTGACATTCAAATCTTTGTACACAATTCGTGAAAAACAAAAGCATTCGTTTAGCTATTTTTCATTGAAAATTTGTCATCTTTTGTCGATGTACAACAAGTAGGTACTTACCGTGTAACAATACACGCCAGTTTACAAAACTAGCAGCAACCTTTAGGCAAGGCAATTATTATGTGAATAAAAAAATTCTATAGTTAATTTGACATATCCTGCTACTGCCGTACTAAATAAAGTTAAGAATAATAAAATTCACATAAACCTAAATAAATAGAGGCCTATCGTGGTGAAAGGCCACATGCATGCGACTGTAAACGCGACAGGTTAAGGATTCGATTCTCTCTCGATGAAACAGAGTGTCTTAACACCAGGTTCCCAAGTTCCCTCTGCCTCCCTGACATGTGCTGGACACAGAGTGAAGCTTCAAAAAATATGAACCTTGTATTACAAGGCAATTACTCAGCTTCACGCTGTATCCCGCATGCGGCAGGGTAGGCAGAGTGAACTATATTACTAGACAATTATATATTATATAGATATTACTAGACAATTATATATTATAAAGTACAAATTACAGTAATTAAAATAGAGATTCAACAACAACTTTATAAAGGAATACAAAAAAATAAAAAGTTTTTCGTAGAGTTTTTGCATTAATCGTATATACATTTACAAAAATAACATTAAAAAAAGGTTTTTTTTGGGACTCCTGTAAAGAATACAAATAGAAATCCTAAGTGTGGCTATTCGATATCCCGGATTAAGAAAGCAAACTTACTCTATCCTGTTAGAGGACGGTAGAATGGCTCCGAACTGAGGCACTTCGCGTTTTTTCTAGAAACGTTTCGTTTTACCAACAATAGTGAGCAAACACGCTTGTTTACCTTCGAAAAAGGTTTAGTATGTCGGCGTCACTTAAGATATTTCAGTTAAAGGGAAGTACTTTTTGCTGTTATGTTAAAATCCTGTCATGTTAAATACCTAAAAGGTACAGTGTAACATAAAATGTCAATTTTTACTGTATTTTTCCATTCTGTAATATTAATTTATTTTTAGCGTATTAAGTAATTCTACTGTACGTGGGGCATGGAGTCTCTTAACACTAGGTTCCCAAGTTCCCTCTGCCTACCCTGCCATATTCGGGATACACTGAGAAGCTGAGACGATGTAATTTTATAGGTATTTCCTTCTTTTCAATGCGCATATTTTAGTTCAGTCGGTAACTTGATAAGTAATAGGTAAATTGAAATTGTAAAATCCGATACGTACTTTGTTTGATTTCTCATTAGGGACATAATTCTCAGTATAAATAAATGCGTCGCCTTAAATGACATTTACTCATGCGACTCGTTTTAGATGTTTTTGGATCACATACAAGGGTTTCTATTGATACAAATACCGGCGTACACGTTTTCTTTAAATAAAGACCTTATACCAACGCGATAGAGTACATAATCGTTGTACACTCGCTAGGAGCACTTATTGCGGAGTTTGTTTAGTTTAGCTAATCCATTGAGTTGGAGATACCTGATTCCTGGTATTTAGTTCTATTATTTATTTGCTTCAATAAACATTTGATATTTGAGCAACTTGAGGTTGAATACACTTACTTTTAATGTAATATGATTTTTCAATTTAAAAAATATAGGTACATATTTTTTGTGTTTCTGTTAAACGACTTTGTTTTTAATAACAAAGATTTTTTTCTGTAACTCAATTTTTTTGCTGTACAAGCCTGTTATAATTGTTAATGGGTATAATGCGTATAATAATATATATTTTCTTTCTATTACAGATGACAGCGTTTGCCGATATATTATCCAGTGAATGTTCGATGTACGCGCGCTTCCTCCTGTGCTCAGCCTTCGCCCCGCTGTGCTCCGTTCAGGTCTCGGGCTCCGTCAGCGCCTGCAGAGGACTGTGCGAAAAAGTCGTCGAAGACTGCAAGGAACAAATAAAACTTCTACCTTCTACCATCAAACTTGATTGCTCCGTGTTCCCTCTCCGCCCGAACAGATTATGTATGAGACCATCGAACGCGAGCGAACTGGAGCCGGAGCCACTTCCAATGCCGCGATGGCCGTTCCACGAGCATGAGCTCCGCGACCACGGCTGTCCGCCGGCGCACACCCGCGCCCCTACCGGCGAGTGCTGGCCCGCCTGCGGTCAACACGCGCGGTACACACAGGCAGATAAGAGAGCTGCTGAAATATGGATGATCACTCTCGCTTGGCTCTCACTCTTGTCAACATCATTCGCGCTTCTAACGTTTTGTGCAGAACCTTCTAGATACCGCTACCCGGAGAGGCCGGTGGTCTGGATGGCGACCTGCCACGCCATAGTCGCATTAGCTCACGTGACGCGAGGCTGGCTCGGAGCTAAAGCGGTGTCGTGTTCAGGCATCACCCTAGCAGTAGACGGGCTGGCGTCCCCAACTTGTGTGGCCTTCTTCTCTCTGACCTACTACTTCACGCTGGCAGCAGACGCTTGGTTTACAAACGCCTGCGTGTCTTGGTACTTGACGGCGGCGAGTGAATGGTCTACTGAGGCGTTGGAGCGGGCCGCGGCGTACTTACACGCGGTGGCGTGGGGCTGGGCGGGCGCGTGGACCGCCGCCGCACTCGCGCTGCGTAAAGTGACGGCAGATGAACTTACTGGGACATGTGGCGTGGCTGACACCGCCGCATCAGCGTTAATAGGAGTCCCACGAGGCGCATTGCTCATGACTTCAATAGCGTTGGCGATAGGAGCGTGTCCCGGCATAATGAGAGTTCGCAGGGCATTAGATTCTAGAGGAGCTAAAAGAGTTGGTCGTTTAGCAGCGCGGGCCGCGGCTGGAGGCTTACTCTACTTACTGCTAGCTGCATTTGCGACCGGTACGAGAGTTATGGAAGCTCGAAACAGAGAAGCACAGACCAGCCTAGCATTATTAGCGGCATTAGAAGCTGGAAATATCGATAATACTGCCGGGTCTCGCGGTGTGTCTATGTGCTTATGGTTATCATGCGGCGTGGCGGCGGGTGCGTGGGCGTGGTCGAGGAAATCTGCTGTAGTTTGGAAAAAGGCTCTCTGCCCACCTCGCAAGGCCCCATGCTGCGCCCCGCCCCTGTTGAGACCTCACCACCCTTACTACAAGAGACCGCTTCACGTCTCTAGGGTGTAAAGTAGGTATAATGAATAGACTGTTATGTATCTGAAGTGTTATCGTCTCAAAGACTTGTAGTGTTGAACATTTAAGTGCCTGTATGTGTATGTGTATGCCTTCTGTGAAGGCGCTCTCGATATTTGTACAAAATGTGTAAATAATGTATATTTTTGTCTATATTATACTGTTGATTTTATATAAAAAGTTATTTTATTTTAAAACTAAGTAATAATGAAAATAAATGATTCTTTACTCCGTAGTAGAGTTACATTGAACTAAATATAAAATACTATAAGTATATAAATAAATTGACAATCAAAGCAAACATGTTCTTCAAATTCATCTAAATTAAATTTATTCTCTCTCTCTCTCTTTCTCTCTCTCTCTCAGCTTAATGCTGTAACCCGCACATGGCAGTGTAGGCAGAGGGAACTTGGAAACCTAGTGTTAAGACACTCCGATCCACTTCCGTTCCCGCCTGTCCGCCGAATTTGAGACATTGAGTTGTTGAGTAGCGGAACTCAACGCCACGTCTTACCTTGTACCAGAGCGTAGAAATAAAAATATTAAATATTTAAATTGAAAATATTTTATTTCCTCGAGTGGGGATCGATCACACAACCAGTCGGTTACAGTCACTAGCTTTCAGCACAAGCCACAAGTTATTCTAGTTACACATTTTAAACAAAACTTTTATTTAAATTTTAACCGGATTAATCGCGTATATCCGTGGTCACGGGTAGACTGAAGTGTTCGAAATCGTTTTAATTAAAATTTATAATACTTCCCTTAACGTTCCCTCTGCCTTCCCTGTTTTTCGTGAGAGGCGTAAGCTTTTGAAATAAAACTCATATACTAACGGTTAAACACATTTTATTATTACACATCTATATATATATTATACTGATAATTATTAATATACATATAACTCTCTATACAAAACGAACTATTTAATTACATAATTTACATTTTCCCGCCCAATTTCAAACCCTGGAGACGATATCTTCGGATTTATTACAAGAATATTTATTTAAAAATTATTTAAACACCAATTTAAATGTCTGAAAAGAAAAGTGGAATGTAGAAATAAAGTATACAGCCTTAAATAATAATAAAATTTTAAATAAATGTTGACGGTTAAATCATTTCATAGAAAATATTCAAAAGAATGTTTTTTATTACAGATGAAAAATATGTACATATTTGTTAGTAAATGAGAACTATATACTTGTGTATTTTGTATGATTTCACAAGGAATATATTAAAAATTAAAATTTCATTAAATTTTTTCTATTAAAACAATAAACAAATTAAATATTAAAAAGTTACAACTAAAGTTACATCACTTACAAAATGTGTCATCAATGATGTAAAATAAATTCATATATATATTTTTTGATATAAAGATAAAAATACACGGATATTTAAATAGATTAGCAAAATGGTATATTTTTAAATAATAATTAATTTATTCCGTTCTCCACTTCCCGCTCATTTTATAATTCTAATATATACTATTTAAAAAATGACACACGGCCGATCTGAAACAGTTTCTATACAAAATTGACCAAAACTACCAACTACGTCATATACTACAAATGTTAGGCCAATAACAATATTACTCATATATCTTCACGCTGTATCCCGCACATGGCAAGGTAGACAGAGGGAACTTGGGAACCTAGTGTTAAGTTCCATTCCCCGCTCTCCGCCAAATTTGACCCACTGCGTTGAGTGGCGGAACTCAACGCCACAATATTAAATACTGTATAATAAACTCAAATCTTTGTAAAGTTAGTAACTTTAACGGCGTTAGCATCTTTTTAATCACGGCCTCTGGCTATGTTAATCGTTGTCAGTTAGTATGAAAAATATTTAAATATAGTTAAATATTTAATTTATTTTCATTTGCATTGATGCTTGCTCGTGGGTCAAGTGTACAAGCGAGCGACTGTAAGCGTGACAGGTTATGGATTCGATTCCGAATAGAAAAAAATAAATATTTAATATTTTTCATTTAATGGCTCCGGTAACATGACACCGCCACTCTACATGAAAAGTAGGCAACGAAGTGCTTAAATGGGAACGGGTGTCCAAACACTAAGTTCCCAGGTGTCCTCTACCTACCTTGCTATGTACGGTTTATAGCTTGAAACTAAAAAAAATAATTGATTAAATATAATATAGCTTTACGCTGTATACCGCACAAGGCAGGGTATACAGAGGGAACACGGGAATCTAGTGTCAAGACACTCCGTTCCACTTCCGTTCCCCACTTAATAAACATAATATAGATAGAATACACAAATCAATTATATTTCATTTAAGAACATCCTGAGTATGTATTTAACACGGAATTAATTGGAAACAACGATTTAAAAACATATTACATTGTCTTGTACAATATTCTTTGAAATAAGTTAAACAAGAAAATGCCATACAGTAACTTAAGTTGAGAAAAAAAACCCATAAAAAAAACTGCCTTATCAGTCACGTCTGCGTATTAATATTATAAATAAAAGATGAAAATTACTAAGAAACATTTATATTGCAAAATATAATTCCATATATTCAAAGCGCGTTGAGTTCCGCCACTCAACACACAATGCCTCAAATTCGGCGAAAAGTGGGGAACGGAGTGTCTTAACACTAGGTTCCCGGGTTCCCTCTGCCTTCCCTGCCTCGTACGAGATACAGCATGAAGCTGAGAAAAATAATTCCATATTAGTTTAATATATATATAAAAAAAACAAAGCTATCTTAAATCAGTAGTTTCCTTGAAGCAAGTGTCAACGCTCGCGTTACACTATCGCCGCTAGGCCATCTAATTATCTAGATTTTGACACGGACGTGGACTGGATGCTTACTGGATCATTACCCATGCGATAATAACTGTGATTTTCACAATTTAAATCCATTTTTTTTTTATTTTTTAACCAGATTAATCGCGTATCTTAAGAACTGGCGAGTTACAGTATTTACTAATCTCTATTGCTTTTTTTTTGTAATAAAAATATCGCTTTTAAGAGAATATTTATACATTGAAATAAATATTTTAAATTGGCGTAAGATTTTTTGTTTATAAAGGAAAGAAGGATGCCGAAACATAATATCTAGCTAATATCAGAAACGGCTAACCAGATTTAAATGACTTTTCACATTCATTTAAATCTGATTTGTACGCGCTAATATCAGAAACAGCCGTTTCTTTGCGCGTACAAACGCACATATAAAAAGAAAAAAAAATGGAAAATTGCCCTATTATGGGCCCTACTACATTAACAGACGTTCCCAAAAAGATTTTATTTAATATACCTTCCTCACTCAGCCCTTCAACACACAATGCCGCATATTAGGCGACATGTGGGGAATGAATCACATTCATACGAGTAAAATTCAATAATGTTAACTCGTAATGAAATACAAACATTTAATTAATTACAACAATTTCTATACTAGTCGCGGCCGGTCGAGGCTTGTCGTGGCCCAGCGGCACAAGCGAGTGACTGTTAACGATGGGTGGTGGGCTCGATCCCGACTCGAGGAAATGAAATATTTAATATTTTCAAATTAAATAATTAAAGTTTTCATTTCTTCGCTCTGGTAACAAGGCAAAGCGCGGCGTTGAGTTCCGCCAGTTCTGCCTTAAATTCGGCGGAAAGTGGGAAACGGAAGTGGAATGAAGTGGTTCCAAGGTTCCCAAGTTCTCTCTTCCTGCCTTGCCATTTATAGGGTACAGCGTGAACTGAGCTTCTACACCAGAGACCAGTGCTTTTCCAATATGGTGTCTGCTCTGCTAGACCAGACTGTCAAAAGTCACTTAGAGAAATATTTATATTATTTTTTTTTTGTACCGATAATAAAGATTCCAAATCGATCAATCGACTGTTTTCAATTCATATTTACATAAAAGATATAATACAAGACTTTAAAATACTAATAATTATTTTCAACTATATATAAAATAAACATATCAACAAATAAATTTAGATACTCTTTAAGATATCCTAAACCAAAGGCCGTAATTAAACTGTCAGTAGTGCCAACACGCCAAAGTACACAACGTTTGGAAACATATATAATAATATTTGAAAAAAAAAAAACAACAAACGAAAAAATAATCTCCATCTTCAATTTGTCCAAAAACAAAACCAAAATCAAACAACTAAAACGTATCATATAAAACATTAAACGTTTCACACAATGAACTACAACCAAGTACCAACATTGGCGTCATCTTGCTATCCTTCTTGAGTAGACATAAGCGCATCAAAATCTGTCACTCCCTTCTCACTCACCGAACCGAAATAACTGGAAAAGTTGAAAATACTCGAATCCTTAACATTAACATTATCTGTTGAGCCAAATTGAGCTTTATTCAGCTGGTGCATAGGTGTCACGTTCGCGCTTAACGACTTCTGTGGCAAAAGTCTCGTCTCTGGAGTAACTTCTGGGACTTTCTGTTCTTCTGGATCATATATGGTGGCGTCTCTTTCTGATGTTTGTTTTACATCATTGTATGGGTTAGTTATGTATTCGTTGTACAAGTCCGTTTGTTCGGCTATTTCTGGTGAAATAGGCGGGTTATTGAGGGGCTCTTCATTGGCTTTCTCTCGGTAGATTGTCGGTGGTTGGTTTTGTATTGATATGCCGATCGGTGTTGAGATCATCTATGGAAAGGTAGTGGAAGAAATATATTGTTTTTAATTATACTTAACATATGACTGTAGAACTAAAACAAAGTAATGTATTGTGAAATGAGGCGCAGCGGCACAAGCGTGTGATAGTGAACGATAGGTTGTGGGTTCGATCCCCTCTCGAGGAGATAAAATGTTTAATATTATCATGATCTGGTAACAAGGCACGAGTGAGTTTTGCCAATCAACACGCAAGTCGCAGTATCCAAGTTTACTCTGCCTAATGTGCATGCAATATGCGGTATATAGGCCGAAACTAAAAAAAATAAACAGTCGAATTTTCTGTTCACAACTTTACAAAACCAAAAAAAAGGCAGGCGTTAAATAAAATTAATTATAAAAGCAAAAGCTAAAGTAAACGAATTATTTAAAGTATATTGTAATTTCATCATAAAACTCTTAAAATATATTCTTTCCGCTCCGGTAACAATACAACGCTCAGCCCCACCACTCAACATGCACGCACAAAAACACAGACAAACTTTTAATATTAGATTCCCTCTACCTAGCCCGCAGCGGGATACAGCGAGATACAGCGTGAAATTATAAAAATCTACTAAATATAAAATGATACCTCATTCAAAGGCTGCAAGAGCACAGAAGACGTTAATCCAGTTTGATCGTAAAGCGAATTACGTATCGGCACCATACCGCTGACCGCCACCGGACGCACTATCGGCGGCTGGTTGACCAACATGTTGGCCGACTGGCCGACTAGCATGTTCGGCGATTGGACCAACACGTTCGACGATTGGACCAACATGTTGGGCGATTGGGTCAAACTGTTGGGTCCAACTAGTATGTTAGGAGATTGTATGGGATTGGGCTTTGTTGGTACGTTTATTGGTGATTGTTGGTTTGTTGGTTGTGGTGTCGTTTTATTGGTAATAGTGGTATTATTGACAGGTACAATGGGAATGAGAGGGATATTTGGTACTTGAGTGGGAAGGGATTGTGTTGATGGTCTCATGTTGTCATTTGCTGTAAACAACATATAAACAGATTACGTATTATATAAAAAAAGACATTATTTTTTGGCATGCGACTATGGACGTGAACTGTTTTGGGTTATATTTCCACATGCAATGCCTCCAGACTTTAGTCAAATGTGGGAAACGGAAGTGTTCTAATGGGAACGCAGTGTCTTCACACTAGGTTCCCAAGCTTCCTCTGCCTATTCTGCTATGTGCCTTATACAATATGATACAAAAAATTATATTAATAGTTAAAAAATACCTTCAGGAAATAGTTCTTCTTTTAAATTAGGTAGAAATTCGCTTATAATGTCCCATGTGATGTACCACAGCTCATTGTAGCCGTCTCCGTTACTAAATATCTGAAATATATGTATAAATATGTATATAATTTGAGGCCTGAGGGGCAGACTGCGAAGGCGACAGATTGATTTCTGCACGAAGAAATGATATATTTAATACATGTATTCGTTCGCTCTGGTAACAAGGCAAAGACCAGAGTTGAATACCACCACTTAACATGCAAGGTTCCCAGGTTATCTCTGCTTGAAAATATCACGCATTCAGGATTACGGATTTATCACCGAAGCGATGATCAACAATTTTAAAGCCTACTAAAAACTCTTTTTGAAGGTTTACTTAATTAAACAAACTTGTGAATTTGTTAAGTGTAAGTAATCCTTCAAAAAGAGAAAAGGCCTGTCGTACGGCTCAAGGGTGTAATCGATAGGTTTTGGGTTCGAATCCCACTCGAAGAAATAAAATATTTTAATTTTTTCAATTTAAATATTTAATGTTTTCATTTCTTCGCTCTGGTGAAAAGGCAAAACGCGGCGTTGAGTTCCGCCACTCAACACACAATGCCTCAAATTCGGCGGAAAGTGGGGAACGGAAGTGAAACGGAGTGTGTAAACACTAAGCTCCCAAGTTCCTTTTGCCTACGCTGCCATGTGCGGGATATAGCGTGAAGTTGAGAGTGTGAATTTGTTTAACTATATAATCCTGAATCCGTGAATTTTTCGATGCAACTTTTTTGTGTCCACTTTATTATTTAGAAGTTGAAATTTGTTGATAAAACATATTTTCATAAGTAAGTTATAGTCTCGACAAAAAATAATACAATGCATTGTTTGACGAGAACTATATCATTTGTTTCAACCATAACTAAAATTTTCATAAGATTTTAAATGGTTTTGGATTTTTTCCAAAATGATTATTTTTTTTGTTTTACGCTCACAATCTTACCACAAAGCAAGAATATAATACCACATGTATACGTGAGCTAGTATCCAAGTATCCATTTTAATATGTATTTTTATATTTGGCTAAGCTAAAAAATCGTGGTCTTTTCCACCATGTTTACTTAAATACGTACATATTAATGCACAATAAAATATTATTCAAAGATACCTCATCAACATAGTTTTTTTTTTTTTTTTTTTTATTTTTTTTTTCTTGTCCTTAATTAATTATTATTTTATTGTTATTTATTTTATTTTAATTTTGTAAAATTACAACATGAAACGACGCATAACCGCGACACGGTTTACAACTAATGCAGTTGTTATCGTTATATTTTTTTTTTTTTGTAATTTTTATCATGAATAAACGATGTTTTATTATTATTATTATTTTTCATGAATTTCTTCACTCTCCCATTTCTGGGGACTTATTCCCTAACGCGAACTCTTGGTCAAACATTAAAGAAGTACTATGATGATCTATTGTACAGTTAAAAATTTCCTAACAATGCGACAAGTGTTTAAAATAACTGCGTTTTGTAATTGACGATAAAGGAGTGGGTGAATGTTAAGTTGCTTGACACTAGAATGTAAAATAACTGGTATAACTCCTGTAGTGGAAAGTATTATTGGAACCATTTTTGCAGTGCTAACTTGCCATAGGGCTTTGAGTTGTCAGTCAAGGTCAGTGTATTAAGTTACCTTAACGGAGTGCATGACGAGCAGCATGTTCTTGAGCGACTCCTCGGCGGCCTCGCGCAGCGGCTCCGCGGGCGCGGCCAGCAGCGCGCGCTGCACGCGCACCACGCGGCACCACAGCGCCGCGAACGACGCGCGCCCGCTCAGCGCCGGCAGGTGCTGCAGGAACACCTGCGGGATGCTCACTGCTGCAGTCGGTGGTCACGTCTAGCCGCGACGTGACGCGATCATTCCGGTCAAATTTGTTTAATTTGAAATCCTTCTAATATTGTAAATGTAACAGTTTGTAAGGTTTGTGGATGTTTGTTCCATTTTGACACAATAACGTCTGAACGTTGTCTTTTGATGTTTTTACTGTAACACAGCTTAAAAGTCAGAATAATTCATATAAATTCAACTTTTTTTTTTATATATAAATATGTATATACACTAGCGGCCCAACCACGGAGTCACTCGGTCTAACTTATATTTATATTATAATCAAGTTCCACAACAATTTTATATAAATTGTAACCGATGTGTTATTCTGAAGCCAGGGAAGTATTAGAGAAAGCACCAAAGTACTGATACGCATCTGAGGTAGAAGTGAAGCGCTCAATGCCGCTATTATATTCTAGGAATGGTGTAAGAGTGAGGCGCCGGAGCTCAGCATTACTTAATAGGAAACACAGTGGCAAAATTACAATACTTAGAGATGGCTGCAAATGCCGGAAGTGATAGTAATAAAGACGAGTCCACCCTTGTGTGTTGTCATTGCTGGCGACGTGACTCTCCTACACGTGGCTTAATCGTCTCTTACAACTGCAGCAGTACCTGAGTGGCACTACTCTAAGTTGGAATCACACAGCAAAAAGCCTGTGCAGTAGTCATGCTCCCCTGGTACTCTATAAGTCAACACATATCGTGCACACGACGGCGCGGCCCCCGCGGTTCACCACCTACACAGGAGTCATGCTCGCCTGGTAGTGTTACCTTGCACATGACGGTGTCGGCGCGCGCGGCGGCGTCGGGTCGCTGGGGCGGCGCGTCCAGCAGCGGCAGCAGCACGTGGTGGAAGCACGCCTCCCAGCCCGCGCCGCCCAGCGCCGCCAGCGCCGGCGCCAGCAGCGCCCGCTGGAGGTACGCTATGGCGCTGTTCGCTACCTGCGACAGAAACATAAAAAAAAAACAATTTAAATTAAATATTCATAATTTATAAGAAAATAAATAAAAATCATTATATAAATAAATAATCAACATTTAAAATCTATCGTAGACAAGTTTGTCTGCCTACAACATGTTGATGTGACTAGTTGTGGGTTCGATTTCTATTTGAGGAAATGAAATATTTCATATTTCCATGAGTTCCAGCACTAAGCACCTAATACCTCAATGTACCATATCTTCATGAAAACGTACAGTGTACACTAGGTTCCCAAGTTCCCTCGGCCTTTTATATGTAAATAAAATTATTTATTTTTATCATAATTTGTGTTTTTTTTTAGCGAAAGCAGAACTCTCACACGTGTAATCTAATAGCAAATGATCACCGCCACCCTCGAATAACTCCAGAGGGGCTACAGGTGCGTTTCTTTTTATGTATTGTAAATATAATAATTACCTGCTTCCGTCTGTCGGTACAAAATTCTGCAATTCCTTGTAATAACGGCTTCCAAGCCACCTCCCACAGATCATATTCTTCAGCTGTTAATGTAAAATACATATATATTTTTGTTTTGCATTGAAATGTTCCTACATTCAATAAATACTAATATTTATCATTGCTATTTAAGGAAACGTCTTTTTTAAGTACATTGTAAATGAAATTAACACTAAATATATTTTTTAATATAATATATATTAACGTATGATAATAAATTGTTAATATATAATAATTAACATCGCATATAAGTATCTGAAGGCCCGTTGTGGCACATGGACGCAAACGTGTGACTGTAAACGCGACAAGTTGCGTATTGGATCCGCATTCAAGGAAATAAAATATTACATATTTTCTAATTGATTATTTATAGCTAACATATCGCTCAGGTAACAGACAAAGCGCGGCGTTGGGTTCCGCCAAACTACACATAAAGTTTCAAATTCATCTGAACGTGGGGAACGAAACAGTGTTTATTAACAGTCGGTTCCAAAGTTCCTGCCTCCACCGCCATGTGGTGTATACAGCGTGAAGCTGAAAAAATATATAACTATCAAAGAAAATCCATAAAACCGTATATAAATATCAAACAATTTTATATAATTATTTCTTAACATATGCCCGATAGAGGCAATTTTTCTTTTATATATATATCTACGCCCGGCATAATGTTTTAAACGTTGTATAAATATAAATCACCTTGTCCCTGATCAGCTTCGTCTCTCCACCATTTAAATATCTGCGCAGTACGACTGTGCAGAGTGTGCATTAAGTCCAGTAGCTAAAATAAACAATTGCTTTTTTATAGGTAAATCTAAAAAAAGTTAAATAAGACATGTACAGTGTAAATTCGTTATAACGATAAACTCTATATAAAGTAGAAGTGAGCACAACTTGGTTGGTTTGTTAAAACGTTAAAACCCACATAGTGATTGTTCACTCCATATAACCATTACTCTCTATAACGACAAAAAATGCTTAGACCCTTGAGTTTCGTTATAAAGAGTTTATACCAGTGTTTCCCAAACTTTTTTAGTCCACGCCCCACTTTTGAATTTCTAAAACCACCGTGTCCCCCCTAAGCCAAGCGTTGGCTTAAAATGCCTTGGCGAGGGGGTAATTTTTCTTTGGTTAAATCATTAATTGCCCCTTTCCAATTGCCAAAACGCCCCCCAGTTTGGGAAACACACACCCTTTGGGAAACACTGGTTTATACTGTAAATGTATAAAATGATTGTGATTCAGCAAAGCCAGCTAATTGCATAGTGCTATATACAGGGTATACATAGAAAATATGTATGTAATAAAAAATACTACTTATATGATAATTAAATAGGATCTTAGTTACAGTATGTTCATAATTTCGTCATTAATTATTATAAAAAAAATAAACGGTTTTTTTTTAAATAGTTTTTTTTTATATATGTTATCTATATTTTTATATGTAATATTTTCATAAACAGTAATTTTATGCTAAAGCACAGCTATCTAAAAAAAGTGTTTTAGCAAAATTCACTACAAAATAAACATTAAAATATAATTTCAAATTTAACTTTTTAACAAAATAAAATCTGCATTGTTTATTTAATTTAAATATAATTAGTAAGTGTAAAAGTACGTTCGACGAGTTATGACCGTTCAGAAGTCAGCCATAGATAGTTACACAGATTTGATTGTAGAAAAAACCTTCATATTAATTTCATCTTTCTCGCTATATTTTGTACATAGTATGATTACCAAAGGGTACTTGAAAACCTAGTGTTTAGACTTTCTGCTCCCATTAAGACACTTCCATCCCCATTGTCCACCGAATTTAAAGTATAGCGTGTAACTCAACACCGCAGAACTCAACGCCGCGTTTGGAGTCGTTACGAGACGAAGAATTGTGAATACTAAATATTGAATTCTTCTAATCCCAAAAGTGAAGATTTGAAAATATTAAATATTCATTTCTTCAAGTTGGGATCAATTATCTGCTGCGATTACAATCGCAAGGTTGTTGGTTTCTGCGCCACCATAAGCCTCTATAGTTTTCCCTAAGACCCTAGGTCACAACTCGTCTACCGTACTGTAATCGTAAGCAGTGTTAAATACCACGCGAAGCAATACCTGAATGCTGACCATGTGGTAGTGGTCGAGGGCGTCCTCGTCGTCGCTGGAGTCGCTGCGCCGGCGGCGGCCGCGGGACCTGTCTTCGTCCGTTTTGTTGGATTTACCTGGAATTACAAATTAAAATATACGAGTGTTGCTTTTTATCTGAAATGTATATGTCTTTTAAGTATGCATAAGTATGATTTTTTTTAACTAAAATAGTACAGTCCACGATATACGTAACAGTGCCAGAGTTATAAGAGCGAAAATTTTCAATGTGTAAGACGTAACGACTACAAAAGACCGCAAGGTGCTAGACCTTTGAATTTGAAATCGATAGAACGTCACTTTTATAGTCGACAAGAAAGTGATTGTACTTTTACTATGTTTTTTATACAGTGTTATTCCACGCTTAGGACATAAAATACTAACTTAAATTTAAAAAGCGTATAAAAAAAAAATATACGCTTTTTAAATTTAAGTTTAGTATTTTCTGTCCTAAGTGTGGAATACACACTTTTAAAAAAACATAGTAAAAATATTAAAATAAATAGTATTCTCTCTTGCCAAACGATAATTCTTACGAGTTGTCTTTGGGTAGCGGAAATTTGTAAAAATCTCTCTACAGAGATGCTAACAACATAAATAACGTTGTAACAAGCGTATAAGAATTTCGACGGAGCTCGGTGAGAACGAATGGCTTAGTTGGTCAGAGCGCTGGAACGGTTTTCTAGAGGCGCGGGTCCAATCCTTGCAAAAAATCGCTCAAAATTTTTATACGCTTTTTAAATTTAAGTTTAGTAAAGTGATAGTGCATTTGAAAATGCCATCCAAACCCGCACTTTGTCTTACAAAACCAAGTGAAATCATGGAATACTGAGTAATTTGGTGGTGTCTGACCGGCGTGCAGCGTGGCGGCGGCGAGCAGGCGCACGGCGCGCACGGCGGCGCGGCACGAGTGCGGCGTCACGTGCGCCACGTCGCGGATCACCAGCGCCAGCGCCTCGGCGCAGCGCGCCAGCGCCGACGCGCGCGCCGCCCGCAGCGACACCGCCGACAGCTCCGCCGACAGCGACGCCGGCTGCGACGCCGACTGCGACGCCGGCTGCGACGCCGACAGCGACGCCGGCTGCGACGACGCCACGTTCTTTACCTGCGGACGTTCACATTTTTATTATAATTTATATGATACATTACAATATATAGATATAATTAACTATATATAATATATTGTTATTGTATTCGCCTCAATTGTTAACTTTTAGTATTGAAGCCTAACGTGGCGCAGGTGACGAAAACGCAACTGATCCCCACCAGAAACAATAAAATAATTAATATTTTGATTTCTTTACTCTGGTAACATACAAAGCGCAACATTGATTTTTTCCACTCGACACGCAACGCCTCAAATTAGGCGAAGCGGAACTAGACTAGGTTCCCAAGTTCCCTGTGTCTATCCTTTCATGTGCTAGATACATCGTGGAGCTGAAAAAATAACAGTCATATTCATTCATTATGCATGAAATGCACTACAAACTTAATTAAGTTGTATACATTATCAACTGACAATTATTTTATCTTTATTTATACTGTAAGTTATTGTAAGATTTCTATTTCAAGTCAAAAGAAATTTCACAAATGTCTAAGCTGCAAAATCAAGCAATATGCAATGGACCAATAAACAAGCGTATCTCCTATCTCCTAGACCATTTTTTTTTATATCCAAAGAAGTATAGATTAAGGAATGTAACATTAACTTACAAGTATCCAACCCTGTGTCTGCGGGGACTGTGATAGTTCACTCTCGGAAGACATGCTGGTGGGCTGTCTCTCACTTTCATCCTCTGAGCCGTCAGATCGACTTGAACCTGTTATATATTAAAAGAAAATTAATATTTAAACTTTTAGTGATAATTACCATGCATTATTTAGAAAATTACATAACGAGTACATAACGATACAAAAAATAGATAACGAGATGCCAAAATTAGAAACAAATTCTACTACAAAGACGCAGCACGGCATCCAACTGTAAGCCACAAAACATGGAGGTCAACACTCACTTACGACAAATAATTTGAACTCTGAAAGAGCTGTGAAGAACACAGCCCAGATCCAATCCTTAAATTCAATGACCCAATCAAAGAATACACAAAACTCAATATCTAATAGAAAAGAAGAAAGAAAGAAAGGGCAGTAAAGTATTATATAAAGTATTGCAGTGTACTTATATAGTATTGTATTGTAATGTATTTTGTATGTAAGTATATTTACATCATTATTATTTTCCCTGTGAGGGGAAAGCATTAGAATACAATTTCACTCCGCTGCTGGGTAACGTCCCGTTAAAAGCGGGTCCCAGTAAACTGGTGGTAGGTAAGAGGCTAATCCTCCATCTGTTGTACCACCAAATATTTGACGATGTGCTTCGGTTCGATACCATGTAAGCCAGATTCGTCCATTCTAAAATGCATTGGTTCCGAGAGCTCCTGGTACGGCATTAAGCGGGAACTTGTTTTTAGATAGTGGGTCCTATTCCGTTGTACTACTTTTAATAAAATGGGGATTCTTTTTTTTATGAACAAGACACGGCAAACGAGCGTACAGGTCACCTGATGGTAAGTAATCCCCGCCGCCCACGGCCCCGTGTAACTCCAAAGGAGCTACAGGAGCGTTGCCGGTCTTTATGGTGGATGGGCCCCGAGAACGGGCAATACTCAATGCGAAACGCAGTGGCCGAAGCCACTACTTAACGCCGGTTTTAAATGCGGGGGGTGGTAATAACCCGGTCAAGTCTGCCCACGCGTGTTGCCATTGCTGACAACGTGACTCTACCACACGCACTTTAATCGGCTCTTACGACACCATCAGTACCGGGGTGATTCTATTCTAAGTCGGAATCAAACGGCTGAACTACTGAACAGTAATCTACATCAGAGCATCGCCTTATGTTTTTCAAGGCTCAGGTTTATCCTCATGTTGAATAATGCTTCCAACTATCGCGGCGCCTCTTAGTATAAACCGCAACCTCTTGAATCCATTCAATGGCGGACAATTCGAATTGTCGATGATCCCAAACTAATATACGACTTAGATTAGAACCCTGAAATAAACGGAGAAACGTTGGTTCTCCCTCGGTGTTCTACCGTCTCTACTATGGGGTTTTGACCTACTTCCACCATTCTCTTTTTATCATCAATTTCATGTGCACCACCTGGATGCACTGCAAGCGCGTGCATTAAGATCATTTTTTTCGAGCGCTAGATTTAAGAGACATCTTTAACCTATAGGTGTAGTGGTACCGACCAGTGTTACAATGCAGCGCGGTGGCGGAGGAGGCGCGCGGCCAGGCCCCCGCGCCCGCCGCCGCCAGCAGCGCCAGCAGCACGCCCCACTCCTGCGCGCTGTGCACGTTCTGCGCGGACGTCTTCACCAGCTCGTACAGCCCGCACGAGATCTGCGGACACGCATTTAGGTTGAAAAGAAAATTATATATATATTTTTTTTTTTTTAATTTTTTAATTGTATAATAATTTATTTCATCCAGAGGGTGTCTTTGACATATACCTGCCCGATATATGTTCTTTGGCTTACGGGTACGCGACCCCGGATCCTCGAGCCACCACTATTATACCTCCATCAAGTCCATAAAAGTGGTGTCCCTCCTAATTATCCTTCCCCCACTTCCACTAATCCCATCCCTCTTTCCTGCGGTTTTTCCTGTAAAGGGGTTTTGGAGGCCAGATGGCAGTCGCTCCATTTAAAAACCGCCAACCGCCACATTTATGGCAAAGAAAATGAAAAGAATGGGTACGGCTAGGGCGTCGCCGCTAAACGACGCGCAGGCACATCGCCCTACACCTGCGACAAGTGGGCCAGGGCTACCGAGTCAAGTACGGGCACGGCTAAAGACGCGAGTACCCAGACGGAAACTCCGCTTTGCAACGTGGAATATTGGCTCTCTTACCGGACGATGCAGAGAACTCGCAGATGTACTCATGAGACGTCGGGTCCAGTGCGCTTTCCTCCAGGAAACTCGCTGGAAGGGCAATAAGTCCCGTAACATCGGACAGGGTTACCGGCTTATATACACTGGGTCACCTTCTGGTAAAAACGGTGTGGCGGTAGTGCTTTCTGAAGAGCTTCAGAATGGGCTCCTTGAAGTTGACCGTCGCTGCGACCGCTTGATGCGAGTGAGGGTACTGATTGAGAGAGTTACCACAAACTTAATCAGTGCCTATGCCCCCCAGGCGGGCTGTAGCACGGCCGAAAAGGAGTCATTTTGGGAGCAGTATGAAGAGGTTCTACTTGCTATACCGTCTACCGAAGTAATTCTAGTTGGGGGGGACTTAAACGGCCACGTCGGTAAGGCTGCAGAGACGTATGAACGTGTTCACGGTGGTTTTGGACACGGTCTTCGCAATACAGAGGGAGAAAATATTCTAAGAACCTGTATTGCGTCTGATCTGGCCGTCGTGAATACGTTCTTCCAAAAGAATCCTCAGCACCTTATCACGTATAAAAGCGGGTCCCACTCAACGCAAATTGATTACTTGTTGACCAGACGGTGTCATATGGGCAGGGTTACTAACTGTAAGGTCATTCCAGGTGAAAGCTTGACGGCCCAACATTGTCTTCTTGTCATGGACTTTAACGTCACTCTAAAGAAGAAAGTAGCCGAGAAACGTAGGCCTCGGATCAAGTGGTGGTTGCTGAATGGACCGATGCAGACCGACTTCCTGGCAGAGGTAAAAAGTCGAAATCTTACGACTAACACCGAGACTGCTCAGGATGCTTGGGATCGAGCTCAGTTGGCAATCATTGCGGCAGGCAGACGAGTTCTTGGCGTTTCTAAGGGAGGACGTGTCATCGACAGGGAGACATGGTGGTGGAATGACAAGGTGCAGGAGGTGATTCGTGAAAAGAAGGCTGCCTTTAAGAAGTGGCAGAAATCCAACTCTCCTGAAGACAGACTGGAGTACATAGTAGCAAAACGTGTCAGCAAAAAAGCTGTAGCCAGAGCCCGCAGTGAGAGTTTATCACCATTATATGATAAACTTGAAACTGCGGAGGGGCAGAAGCTCATATACAAACTGGCCCGTGGCCGGGATAAAGCGACGCAAGATATCGCAAAATGTCTTTGCGTCAAAGATTCCCAGGGCACGTTGCTCTGTAATCCCGCTTCTGTGAAGGAGAGATGGAGAAGCTATTTCCAGGAGCTGCTGAACACTCAGCATCTGTGCAGTCTTCATCACGACCCACCGCCTAACCTCGGACTTGTTGCCCCAATAACCTTTGACGAAACTCGGAATTGCCTTCGACGCATGAAGAACGGAATAGCGGTGGGACCTGACGATATACCGATCGAAACGTGGAAATCGTTGGGCTCTCTTGGTGTGCTCATACTTACTGACCTTTTTAACCATATCTTGAACACTGGAAAGATGCCACACCAGTGGCGGCTTAGCTTTATTACCCCTATTTACAAGGGAAGGGGCAGTGTCCAAGATTGTGGTAGTTATAGGGGCATTAAGCTTATGAGTCACACCATGAAGCTCTTCGAGCGCATTATCGATATCAGGCTTCGCCGAGAGTGTACTGTCTCTGAGTCTCAATATGGATTTCAGCCTGGATCGTGTACTATGGACGCCATTTTTGCCCTCAGAACTTTGATGGAGGCATACAGGGAAAAGAGGAGAGCTCTGCATGTGGCTTTTTTAGATCTGCAGAAGGCCTTTGACTGTGTGCCTCGTCAGTGTATCTGGTGGGCATTGCGTTTGAAAGGGATCCCTGAGGCCTATATTGAGATTATCAAAGATATGTATCACAATTCCGCTTCTATAGTTAGGACTGCTATTGGCGACACCATACCTTTCTAGATTACAGTAGGAGTTCACCAGCGCTTAGCTCTTAGCCCATTCTTATTCAACGTAGTGCTAGATACTGTCTCGGCTCACATCCAAGACAAGCCTCCGTGGCTAATGATGTATGCCGATGACATAGCACTCGTTGAAGAGAACCGGCTGATGCTAGAGCGTAAAGTGAACCTCTGGAATGGTACGCTTGAGAACGGCGGTCTTAAACTAAATGTGTCGAAGACCGAGTACATGGCTTGCGGGAGACCGGACTCGAGCACTATCCATATAGGTACTGAACCAGCCGTTAAGGCGGAAAAGTTCAGGTACCTCGGATCCGTTATGCACGAGTCTGGAGGCATCGATCACGACGTTCACGGGCGGATAAGCGCTGCCTGGGCCAAATGGCGGGAGGTCACTGGTGTGGTCTGCGATCGCAGAATACCAACCAAACTCAAGGGGCTGATATATAAGAGCATCGTTCGACCGGTTCTTTTATACGGCAGCGAATGCTGGCCAGTACTATCTAGGCACACTCAGGAGCTTCGTGTCACGGAAATGAAGATGCTGAGATGGATGTGCGGCGTAAAGCGGTCTGACCGCATACGTAACACATTTATTCGAGGTAGTCTTGGAGTCCGTGACATAGCGGATAAGCTCCAAGAGCGTCGCCTGAGGTGGTATGGTCACGTTGCGCGCCGGCCTAGGAACTATGTCGGACGCAAGTGCCTTGATATGTCTGTCCCTGGAGTGAGACCTCCCGGACGCCCAAGGAAGCGCTGGTTGGATGTCGTGATGCAGGACATGAGAGCCAATGGTCTAACCACTGAGGACGTAAAAGATCGTGCAAAGTGGAGTAGGTTCAGCAGGAAGGCAGACCCTGGCACAGCAAGCCGGGATTAATGCCAGGAAGAAGAAGAATAATTTGTTTGATATAATGTGTTCAATAAGTGCTTTAAAGTAATATATTTTTAAAATATATAATAATTTGTTACTGTTCTCACATATACACACAAACACTAACTACGTCCGCTTGTTAATTGAATAACCCAATTTGGCATCCGCACACACGCACACACACATACACACACACTCACACACACCCACCCCGTCCGCCTGCTGGTAGAACAGCCTGTAGGGCAGTCTGTACAGCAGCGTGAGGTGCGCCAGCAGCGGCGCCGCGCACGCCTCGCAGCGCATGAGGCGCGCGGCCAGGCGCAGCAGCGCCGTCAGCGCCCGGCAGAGCGCCCAGCTGCCCCCCGCGCCCCCCGCGCCGCCCGCGCGCCCGCCCGCCCAGCGCACCACGGCCTCCGTGTGGGGGCCGGCCGTGTCCCATACCGACATTGCCCGGTCCCTATAATAATTATATAGATAATAAATACTACATATGATCGAGCCTAATTTAATATTCTGAGAAATATTTTTTTAAAAATGATAGTTGAAATAATCAATAATTGTATTGCATCACATATTTATTTTTAACTAACATATGTATAAGCGCTTCTTTATTTTATTTTTAATTCACAAGCAAGATTTTTACCACTTTGTTACTTTTACTACTTTGTTAATACTTATATAATTGCTGTAGTACAAAAAAACCCATATTATATTTTCTTATATATGTAAATTTAAAAATAGTTTTTTTGTAATTTCACACTGTACCCTGCACAAAGCAGACGAAAGCTGCTGCTAGGCAAATTACTACCTCAGAGCTGAGAAGAACCCAAGCAAGAACCCAAGCAAAACAGGTCTTTTGTTTATAAAGTCAAATGTTGATAATAATATTTTTTACAAGTAACAATTGAAATCGCCTTGAGCAAGCATTTTATTCCAGTGCTAAGACCCTAGCTCACTTCCACCTAACCACCATCCACCGACGTGCACCGAATTCTCAAGGAATTGAGTGACCAAACTTAGCACTGTACTTTGTCTCGATACCAACGTAAAAAAATATATAAAAAAAATTATTTAAATATTTCATGGCTCCGAATAAACATCAAAGTAGCACGCCGTCGCAGCCGTGTAGCACTCTTCTTAAATAACCACAAATGTTTATCAAATTGATATAAAGATGTAATTACCGATTCTGCACAAGCGTCTGCACCAGCAGCTCCAAGAAGAATATGGTAATGTCCTCCAGCTGCGGATTCATCTGCAGACTCTCCGCGTCGGGCGGGGTGCCCGCAGCCACCATTGCGCGAATTAATTCCTTTTAACAAAATATATATTTATTATATATTCGGTTTTAACAAAGAACAATTTGTCGAATCTGCGGCGGTTAAGGGTTCAAATCCTTAGCCTTTCATTTTTATCTGTAATTACTTCTCAATAAATAGATAAGTTTACTACATTTAGTACACTTTAATAAGTAATTAAAGTGTAAGTTAACAAAGCATTTTACCGTTTATATACCTTTTATTAAGGTTAAATTTGTATCAACAAATATATTAACATATTTTTTTGGCTTCACGATGTATCCCTCAGATGGCAGGGTGTGAGCACTGTCGCTATCAACTTTCCGTCGAAATTGAAACATTGTGTATTAAGTAGCGAAACTCAACGCCGCATTTTTCCTTATTACCAGAGCGAACATGTTAAAATTATAAATATATAATTTCCTCTCGTGAAGATCATACCCACAAGCTGTCGCCTTTACAGTCAGTCGCACGCTTGTTTCCCTGTTCATGACAGTCCTCATCATTTTATTTATATATACAAAAGAGGTGAAATGAAAAATAAAAATAATACCCCAAAACTACAATAATACTTAAAAACGTAAATTCCTGTATCATTTAATATAGAAATCACAAAAGAAAAAACCAATACTGATAAGAATATCCTAATAAGTGATAAGAAACTTCTAAAAAATATTTTATTTTTTTATATAAATAGTCTTAACCGTGTGATTAAGCTTAGAATAGGATCACCCCGGTACTGATGGTGTCGTAAGAGGCGACTGAAGTTCGTGTGGTAGAGTCACGTTGCCAGCAATGGCAACACGCATGGGCAGACTCGACCGGACCATTACCACCCCCGGCATTTAAAACCGGCGTTAAGTAGTGGTTTCGGTCACAGCGTTTCGCATTGGGTAATGCTCGGAGCCCATCCATCTTAAGGAGCGGCAACTCCTGTAGCTCCTCTGGAGTTACACGGGGCCGTGGGCGGCGGTGATCACTTACCATCAGGTGACCCGTACGCTCGTTTGAATTGTCACATCCATAAAAAAAACGCTTTTTTTTTGCGAAAAATGAATTGAAACTAATTTCTATACAAAATACCTGCAAACTTTCCTGTTGCAAGAACTTAGTCTCAGTGATAAGTAGTCCGGGGAAATTGCATTGAGCGACGCACTCAGTGGCGGCGTCCATCAACGCCTTCTCGTGGGGGGTCGGTGCTCTGATCGCTGTGGAATATTCCAAAATTAATGAAAATACGCGACTTCGCCCGCTTCCATTTATTATAAAAGTGAAACTTTCATTTACATCGTTTCACATTTTTGGTCTGTGTGTCGATGTATATATATTGTGATGTATAAGCTATATTACTGTATAAGTTTCATCTATATCCGTTCAAGTTCATAGTCCTGTCGTGGCGGAGCGGCACAAAAGTGTGCACGACCGGTTGTGGGTTCGATCCTCACTCGAAGAAATGAAATATTTAATATTTTCAAATTAAACATTTAATGTTTTCATATCTTCGCTCTGGTTACAAGGCAAAGCGCGGCGTTGAGTTCACCCACTCAACACGCAAATCGGGGAACGGAAGTGGAACGGAGTGTGTCAATAGGTTCAATCCTCACTCGAAGAAATAAAATATTTTCATCTGTTCGCTCTGGTAATAAAGCAAACTTAACGCCGTAAGTTACGCAACAAAACACACAATGCCTCAAATTCGCCAGAAAGTGAGACACAGAAGTGTCTTAATGAGAACGGAATATAAATAAAGGATATTTTTGAAATAATAAAAGTAAAAATACATTTCCATAAACAATATAATCTAAAACAATAGACTTACAACTCTCCCCCAGTGCTATATAGGAGTATATACTGGAAAGCAACCCGCTATCCGATCCTCTCGCTACCTCGCGTATGAGCGGCACTTTGCCCTCGGGAGCTAAATAATCTTCTGCTTCTATGAGACACTGAAACATAAAATTAAACTTTTAATATTTTTAAATTACCAACAAGATCACTTTTTTATCTTGAATTTATTTATGAACAATGCTTGCGATAGAAAAAACCGCACTCAATTCGGTAGATCAATTCAAGAGTTACACCGTCAGACAGACGGACAGGTCTAATTTATTAGAACCAGAAAAGAGATGGAATTCAAGCATCAGGGGTTATAGATATAAAACAATGAACACTAACTATTGCTTTTTAATTTTTTTTAATTTTTTTAATTGTTCATAACGAGAATATATAATAATTAGAAGTGAGTGATTGTTTTAAAAATACATTTTACAACAAAAAACATTCTTATAAAACTTTAAGCATAACATGACTTGAATTCATATCTTTTTAAAACCACCTAAGTAAGAACTTATATACAAATCAGCGACAGCGACATTTGTTGTTCTAATAACATTATCACTTCAAAGATAATTTTTGATAAATTGAAAACTAATTTCACCCAATACGAAAAAAAATTGAAGTAACTTTGTTGACCTTAATATTTAAAATTGACGTAACTTTTTAATTTTAATAAAATAAGCTCTGTTTTGAGCTTCAATACATTAATGTTATTATGTATTGAAGCTCAAAATAGAGCTTATATGCCCTGAGGTATTTTTGAAGTTATATTTCTTTACGCGCGTTATGAAAAAATGATGAAAGTGAAATTTTTTCGTCACACAAAAAATTAACAGTATGAAGTTGCAGCGGTTGTAGTCGTATGAAGTTGCAGCGGTTATATAATAATTATCTATGTAACTAAGTACCAGGATAGCAGTAATTATAAGATTATAAGATCTTACTTATTTATTTATATGACCTCCAAAATACTTTTGATAGACATTTCAATCCTATACTAGGATAGTATCACGCTAAAGGAGTTCTTTACAGTTGCTATAACATGATGTAAATAAAGATAGTTCAGTTTTCAGTACAAAATACCAGGACTGCAACAAGTAGAAGGAAAGTCCATTTAAACAAACATTCACAAAAAATAATCGTATCCATTAATCATGTTATATGTAACAGAAGTACCAGGGTTACATAAACCAAACGAAGATCAATCCAAGACAGACTTGGTGAATTAAAAGAAAAATCATCTTTTTTCCTTAAAACAAATAAGTACCAGGGTCACATGTAATCATAGAAGTTCATTTTCAATTCCGTTAACATAACAAAGTATTAATTAAACAGGAAAGAGAAGGAAGTCCAAAACAAAGTGATAACACAAGAAATAAATCACTTCAATGACCAAGTAAAATGTAACAGAAGTACCAGGGACGAATAAAATCATAGAAGTTCATCCCAGGCGAGCGAGACTCATTGAAGTATTAATTAAATTAATATTTTAATATTATTGTACTTATACTTCTTTAGGCACCTTACAAAATAATTATGAAAGTGAAAGTTTAGGAATTGTCATACAAAAGCTACAGTATGAAGTTGCAGCGGTTGTAGTTGTATGAAGTAAATATTAGTGAAAAAAATTGTGTTTATAGACTTTTTCAAGTGCTCAAATATAATTGAGATTATCTATCCATATATATTATTTATTGATATAAAACAAAATATTATTATTTAACATATTTGATAGTAAATATTATTAAATTACTAATGTTAAATATTTTAAAAGTAAATAAATACATATAATAATAAAGCATATTGTTATATGTCAGTCAGTCCGTCAGTACGTACCTTAGGCAGAAGCCGTCCAACAAACAGCGCAGTGAGTATCTCCAGCAGGTGTCGCCACGCGTCGCGCACGCAGTCCGCGTGGCGCGCCGCCACTGCGCACGCGCGCCGCAGCGCCATTTGCGCCTTGGTAGACTGTCCCAGCGACACCCCTGGTGAAGGATAACATTAGTTACGGAAATGGAACGGAGTGTCTTAACACTAGGTTCCCAAGTTCCCTCTGCCTACCCTGCCATGTGAGGGAAACAGCGTGAAGCTGAGTGAGTGAATATTAAAACACTGTTTGTCCTATTTCCAGAAGTAAAAAGGTGTCAACGTACCAATCGCAATATAAGAGGTGTAGTTGGGCGTCAAGAGGCCCGTGAACTTGCACAGCGTCAGCAGCAGCGTGTCCAGCGTGAGCGTGTCGGGCGCGAGGCGCGCGGCCAGCGCGGCGCAGCGCTCCAGCCCGGACAGCGCCAGCGCGCAGTCGTCCCTGGGGGCCCCGGGGGGCGCGGACGTCGCCGGCGGAGGGGACCTTTGTATGGGGAACTTGCTATATTTATGTACAACTATTACAGTTGTTGTAAAGTGTCTATTAGTGAAACAAAATTATTTTATTGTTGAGTAAGATTAACATTTTTTATAGAAAGTCTTGATTTTTTTATACTGTACGTTATATAGTTTCAGCTTTACGCTGTGTTTATATATAATAGGGGAGGCAGAAGGTGCAACAATGTGCACCAGAGTAAGCACCTCTCGAAGGCGGCGGAGAGCGCGGCCAGCGCGGGCGGCGCGGCGGGCGGCAGCAGGCGCGCGGCGAGCGCGTGCGGCGCGGGCGGCGCGGCGCGGTAGGCGGCGGCGCGCGCGCGTCGCTGCAGCGCGCGCCACAGGTACGCGTCGCGCAGCGGGCCCACGCGCTCCGCCGGCATCACCATCTCCTCGTTCCTGGCGGACGGGCGAGCGTTTACAACACTACACTTTCGACTCACTACACAGGATTGTAGGATCTTTTTGAAACGAAAAAACCACAATAAAAGAAGAAAGAGATCTATAAACTCATAAAGTTTATTGTTTCTTATATTCATTTATGTATTTAATGAAAATGTAAGCTATAACTCTAAATAACTTTTTGTAACTTTATGATACACTATGATCCATTCATTATTCATCTCAGTATCTTGAAGCCAAAATTAATTACACACATTCTTATTTTCTATTTAAATAGATATTAAAAAATTATTTTTTATAAAATAACATTCGCGAAGGGTTTAACGTTATTTCATTTGTTAAAAAAAGGAATGATATGGAAAAAATAATTGCTTATCCTTATATTGACAAAATATTTCTATCAAAACTGCTCACTTAATAGAATGATAAATGGCTTCCAGCATGGGTTGTTCAAAGTCCCCAGAACCGTTACAGCCTCGTAGATTCCTAACAAAGTCTTCAACGTTCATGGGCGGGTTCATTTTCTTGGCGTTGTGGTTGTGCTGATCCACGTTGAGCATGATGACGGCGTACGCGAGGCGGAACGCCGCGTCCGTGTTCGCGAACGGCTCACCGTTTGTGGTCTGGATATAGAAAACAAAAAAGATTTTTAACTTTTAATTAATTAAATTTTAAAATAATTGTATATTTAATTTACACAGTTTAATAACTTGTTTTGGTTTTATTTATTGTAAACCATTTATAACATATTTTTTCAACCAAACCAATGCTTTAAGTCAAATGATATATCTATTTTTTTAGCTTCACGCTGTATTCCGCATATAACAGGGTAAGCAGAGGAAACTTGAGAATCTATTTTTAAAACATTCCGTTTTGTTGCCTTATAGAATTTCAGGCATTGTGTTGTGAGTGGCGAAACTCAACACCACTCTTTACCACCTTACAAGAGCAAAGAAATGAAAATATTAAATATTTAATTTCCTTGACTGGGCATCGAACCCACAACCCATTACTTTTAGAGTCATATACAAAACATTTCTATTTAATCATAATCAGTGTCTATACAATCCTCTACCTATCTCCAGTTTCCTCAATTTATAAAACAATACAAAAACAAAAAAAAAAAGGTAAAAACAAAGACATAACTAAACTCACTAACCATATCTCTATCTCACTGGGTACTATAAAGCCTCCAGGTATTACAGAAGCGTTATATAAACGTCAAAATACCACTACCAAACCTACCTACCCGCAAGAAACATAGAAATAACAAAATATCAACTGACATGCCATCTCTCGGCGAACTTCTCCATGACGAGCGATATGAGCGGCGCCTCGCCCGGCAGGCGGAAGGTCTCGAGGTAGTGGCGCAGCGCCAGGTCGAGGCGGAGCCCCGCGTAGTCGAAGGAGCACGCGAACGCCGAGAGGATGCTGGGGCCGGAGTCCTCGTCGCGAGATGAACGCTTGCAGATGAATTCACCTGGGGGTTTATTGATATTATTGTTTATATTTTTATTTACTCACTCACTCACACAGCTTCACGCTGTATCGCGCAGATGACAGGGTAGGCAGAGGGAACTTGGGAACCTAGTGGTAAGACATTACATCCCACTTCCGTTGCTCACTTTCCGCCGGATTACAGGCAGTTTAGTTAAATTTAATTTCAATTACATATTATGACAAATTGATAAGAGATCTGTGTTTGTAAATGTGGCCGGTTGTGGATTCGATCTCCACAGTAGGAAATTAGATATATAATATTTTCATTTATTCCCTCCAGTAACAAGGTAAATTGCGCAGTTGAGTTCCGCCACTTAGCTCGCAATGCCTCAAATTCGGCAGAAAATGGTAAACGGAACGCAGTGCCCTAACACTGAGTTCCCAAGTTCAATCTGCCTGGGTAACAAATGAAAAATAATAAATGATAGATAGATACTCCGTTCCCCATTGCAGGATAAACAGACAAACAAAAAAAGAGGACAATACAATTAATTATACATACCAATCTGTTTCTTATCTAAATCGGGATTCTCTCTTAAAAACATGGCCACTTGGTGCGGGTCGAGCGGCGTCGTAAACACGCCGTGCTCCATTAGAAACTCTATACCACGTTCAG
Organism: Eueides isabella; assembly: GCA_019049475.1. Taxonomy (NCBI): domain Eukaryota; kingdom Metazoa; phylum Arthropoda; class Insecta; order Lepidoptera; family Nymphalidae; genus Eueides; species Eueides isabella. Next base: position 1,739,974 of record CM032399.1, on the reverse strand, counting down.
GTTTTTGATTAAATAATTCCGTGCCTTGAGTTACCCACTGAAAACAAAATTAATACTGTGAGCTATACTCTGTATCCAGAACATTCCAGGGTAAGCATAGGGAACCTCAACACCACTCTGTTCTTATTAGGACACTTTCGTTCTCCACTTTCCACCGAATTCTTGAGGCATTGCTTGTTCAGTGGCAGTGGCTTGCTCATTCAACGCCACGATTGACCTTGTTATCGAAAAAGTAATATAAAAATATTAAATATTGCATTTCCTCGAGTATTGGTGGAGCTTAACAGCCGCAAGCTCATGCCCCTGCTTCACATCAGGCCACAAAAAAAAGGCCGAAAATAAAACTCATAAATACTTAAACTATTTATCTACGCTGCCATGGCGTAGTGGAGCAACTGTAATCGCGATGGTCATCGCTTCGACCCCCTTTTGTAGAAATTAATATACTTAAATAGTTTTCATTTCAATGCTCTGGCAGATAATGCGGCGTTGAATTCCGCAACAGAACACGCAATCTCGCTAATTAAACGGAACGTCGGGATTAACATTTACTAAATTAAGGTCCTTTACCTACTCAAACTTATCTGAGATAACACATATATGTAGATTTATTTATAATCAAAATGCCTAAAAAAACCCACCTTTTTCATATCCCTAACATGATCCAGCTCAGCATCAGACGGTAGATCCGTAGACACCTTCAATCTGCTCATTCTGCCCCCGCCGAAGTACTGACTTATGTCGTGTGTCACGTGGTCGCTGACCACCGACACGTCGTCCAGACCGCCCAGCTCCAACGTCACGTGACGAGGCTCCTCTCTCTCCCTCTCCCTCTCGTTGTCCTCCAATACTTCTATCTCCTTCTGCATAGTGCCCATCTCTATAGCTTCTATTATAGTCAAAATGGCTTCCAACGACATTGAATGTATATTATAAGCGGTTGATGAAACAACGTTTTTCGATAGCAATTTAGCTAGCTCCTCGAAAACGTTAGTACAATATATGTCGCAGTCGAAATTTAAATACAACTCAGTACACAGGCCGGGTATTCTGAATATTTGGGCCAAGTTTTCTAGTGCGATGTGATGTATTTCCTTCAGTTCGTATATAGATTTAGTTGTATCGGCGGACACGATTTCTATGATTTTCTTGAAAAACGCCTCCATTTGGTATTTGAGGTGGAATCGGAGAGCTTCGAAGAGAAGGAACCATATTTGCAGATCGAGAGAGAATATTGGTATTCTCTCTGTGTCAAGTAACTGAAATAAAAAAGTACCTTTTAAACTATTAAATTAATAAAAATATACATTAATATATACTTCCTGTCGTATGGCTAAGAAATATATATATATATCTATATTTAACTCAAAATGCCATTGTATGTATACTTGGTAAAAAAAAAGAGTTTAATTTATTTAATAAAAAAATAGAGGCTGGTCATGGCGTAATAGCACAAGCGTGCGACTGTACACGCCATAGATAGTTGGTTCGATTCTTACTCTAGGAAATTAAATATTTAATATATACATTTCCTCACTATGGTATCGAGGTAAACCGCGGCGTTAAATTACGTTATTCAATAAAATTTTGGCGGAAAACGGAACCAGAGTGTTTAAACACTTGATTCCCAAGTTCCCTGCCAAGTGCGGGATACAGCGTGAAGCTAAAAAAAAAAACATATATTACAAACTTACACTAAGTAAATTCCTACATAAGGGGTCCTTCAACAAATATAACAACGAGGGCCGGTGAGCGATGTGGTCGGCGCCCACTTCTAGCGCGGTGGCTATCAGTACGAGTCCCTGTTGGACCATTTCCGTTGTGTTCTGTTTGTCGTACGGATTGCATAGGGATATTAGGAACCTGGAATAGAGGTTAAGTTATTTTTAGTACGTGTTATAGTTTAAATATTGTACTGAAGTGAATTGTTTGTATAAATGTAAACAATTGAGGCCTGTCGTGGCGCAGCGGCGCAAACGTGTGACTGTAACCGACAGGTTCTGGGTTCGATCCCCACTCGAGAAAATGAAATATTTAATATTTAAATATTTTATGTTTCATTTCTCCGCTCTGGTAATAAGGCAATGCGCGGCGTTGCGCTCTGCCACTCAACACGCAATGCTCTAAATTCGGCGGAAAGTGGGGAACGGAAGTGAAACGGAGTGTTTTAACACTAGGTTCCCGGGTTCCCTCTGCCTACCCTGCCTCGTGCCGGATACAGCGTGAAGCTAAAAAAAATGTAAAATTTGAAAGAAATTTGTCAAAATTGGCTAAGATATAATTTTTGTTTTTAACCTGTTTAATTTGATAAAATTTTAATCACGACACTATACATTCAATGAACAGTTCATTATATGGCAATTTTTAAAAGATAATAGATAAATGTATTGCTTTTTATTATGATTATGTAAAATATCTAAAAAAACAAATCGCACCAACCACCGACAATCTAGACACTAGTTACTAGTCACTAGACACTAGACACTAGTCACTAGTCACTAGACACTAGACACTAGTCACTAGACACCAGTCACTAAACACTAACTCACCTAAACAACTCCCTGACACACACAAGCCCGTACGGCTGCAAGTTGAGTGACTCGTCCTGCGGAGTGAACCTTATACCTCTGTGATTTACGTATTCTTCTAATTTCTCCGCGTTCTCTTTTGGAATTTCATCTTTTTCTTGTGGTTCTTCTTGTTTTACTTCTGAAATGTTAACGTTTAGAAGTTTATTAGTATATTAATGTTTTTTTTTTATTTAGTTTATGTGACGCTTTTTGCATCCCGCATAGCAGCGTCGGCAGAAGGAACCTGGTACCAAAAAAGGAACCTAAATTCTCTCGCTCTGTTTCCTGATATGGTGTTAACCGGTAATTACTAACACTTTGTCTTAATACGAACGGATATATAAATACGGGAGGATAAAAAAAATATTTTTGAAAAAAAAAATATTCCATTTTGGAACGCAACCTACGACCTACGTGTTTACGTCCATTAAATTAACTGAAAAAAAAAATGAAACAATTTTTATAAATATTTGCGATTATCGACATAAATATTTACATTGATTCTGTCCTTATCACTTCTAAACCAAACAAAATGTGGACATACCGTCACCCATAACAAAATATCAGACAAAAATAACAAAAATGTAAAGAAAATAATTTCGTTTCATTAATACTTTACAATTGTTGAAATTTCCTTTCTAGACAGACAAAAACAACATTCTAACCTTCCACCTGTACTTCTTCTTCCTCGTCCTTCTTCACTTCTTCACTTGTTTCAGTCTCACCATTATTGACACACTTCTCCAATATCTGCGTTATCGACGCATTCTCATTGGCCAAGTCCATGGATGAGTGTCGAGTGTGTTTTTTTGGACTCTTCACCGGGTCCACAGGTTCTATTGTTATTTCTGCTTCATTCAATAAATTTTTGTCTTGGCTGTAAATAATTGTATGGATTTCAGTATTAATTTTAAACTTTATGCATATAGCAAGGCAGGTAGAGTGAGACTCTCCGTTCTCCGTTTTTCAATTTTTGGAACATTGCCTATTGAGTGACAAAGGGCAACGCTACGCTTAGTAGTGTTAGAAGAAATAGAAATTAGAAATGATTCATTTCCCTGAACAAGAATCGAACCTTTAACCGTCCCATTTAACTATGTAATATTATTCTTTATATACACAAACAATATTAATTTAACAAAATAATCAATTAAAATCTATAAAAAAATTACGAATGCCAAATATACAATACTTTTAACAAATAAATACATAAGCGTACACTATAAATACAAAACTATACAAAAGGTAAAAATAATAAAAAAAAATGTTCATAATCACTTGTGCTGTCGCACGACGCTCGGCTTCTCCACTTCCGCTTCATTGTCGACGGTGTGTTCTGTTATTGACGATTTCCTCTCCAAAGTACTTGTATCTGTTAACATTGAAATTTATTTTTAGTTACTCCTTTACTTTTTTTTTTAAGTTAATTTAGTTTCACGCTGTATCCCGTACATGGCGGGATAGGCAAAGGGAGTGGAAAACTAGTGTTAAGACACTCCGTTCCGTTTCCCACTTTTTACAAAATTTGAGGCATTGCGTGTTGAGTGACGGAACTCAACGCCGCGCAACGCCTTGGTAATAGAGCAAAGAAATGCAACCATTAAGTATTTTAAGTTGAAAATATCAAATATTTAATTTCCTGATGGAGTGGGGATCGAACCCACACTCTGTGGTCTGTACAGTCACACGCTTACCCTACCACGACAGGCCTCTCGGATAATTTATTTTATATTTATGTACATATTTTTTATTTTATTTAAATAAATAAATATACAGTAACTAACATTATATAATTATTAATTTAATAATGTAAATATTACATTGATTTGTAATCAACCTAATTAAATAGAAACACAACTTATATTATGTTTTACATATTTTGTTTGATTGAATTCGTAATCAGAATTTAAAAATTCTATTGTATCGGAAGACTATTTCAATGACGAAGACCTATGGGCTAGTATTTTACATCACGCTACGACCAATAGGAAATGTTACAATACAAATTGTTTATTTAATTAACATTTCAATTCATAAACCCAAAATTGTCTTATCTTGGCAAAATACTTTTTAGCTCTTAAACTGAAGATCCGATACTCGTGCAACAACACGAAAAACGACCGCAATAAATAAGGTTTACTATAAAAAAAAAACTGCACTCAAATCAGTTCATGCATTCAGGAGCTATGGTGACACAGACAGACAGGTAGCACTTACAGAACCCTTGTTTTTGCGTCGTTGGTTAACAACAAGAGTGTCTGAGAATATGTATTAAGAGTAATGCAAATAGATACTACGTAGGCAAAGCAAAATAAATATGTCACTGATTACTGTCTGTACATGGAAGGTATATTAAAGTATATCTTATAGGGGACGTTTATTCATGTAATAGCGCCAGAAATAGTTACTTTTGTACTGTTTGTCTCCGCATTTGTACGCGCTAATATCAGAAACTAATTCTTCTGTCTAACCAGATTTAAATGTCACTATTATATTTTGGTTAATTTTTTTTATATATATTTTGTTTTAGTTTTATATAAATCGGTTGATAAATCAAAAAGTTTACATATGTTAATTTAAAATATTAAAATATTTTTATTCCACTGAATTGCTACAAATTTTTAGTTATCAATGTATAGATTTTTATCTTCAGCTTCACGCTGTATCCCGCACGAGGTAGGGTAGACAGAGGGAACCCGGGAACCTAGTGTTAAGACAGTCCGTTCCCCATTTTCCGCCGAATTTGAGGCATTGCGTGTTGAGTGGCGGAACTCAGCTTTGCCTTACTACCAGAGCGAAGAAATGAAACATTAAATATTTAAATTGAAAATATTAAATGTCTTTTCCTCGACTGGGCATCGAACCCAGAACCTGTCGATTACAGTCACACGCTTGTGCCGCTGCGCCACGACAGGCCTCCAATGTACAGTTGCATGTTATTTATCAGAACAAGAAAGTGATTCGTAAACAAAAATTGTAAATCAAGCAGGCGATGCCGCGAGCAGGAACTATATTGTATAATGTATATCTGCAGGAGGCGCCGGCACATAAGGGGTAACCAACAGCCTCCCTCCACAAAAATAACGTGCTGGGTATGTCTTGATAACCGTACCCCGCGCGCCCGCAACAGCGCGCGCGCCATACAAGCAGCGAGCACCCTTTTTGACATAACCAACTAAAACTTACTCTCTTATTGGAAAACATTGAACGCAATGGTAGCGCGATTCAGATGCGTACAACGCCATCTCTTGATATAATATCAAAAATACGCTTTTATATTTTTACATTCACTCATTCAGCTTCACGCTGTATCCCGCACATTGCAGGGTAGGCAGAGGGGAACTTGGGAACCTAGTGTTAAGACACTCCGATTCGATTACGTATACATATATTTTTTATCACTTATATAAATAATAAATAGCTGCGGCTAAGTAAGAATTTTAATGGATTATGTATATACGTTTCAAATGCCATAGGTAAATTACAGCACAGGTGCAGTAGGTTCTATCAAAACGACTAAGGTTATACCATATAACCTATAAATAGCCTATCTCAACACAAGAAATGGTTATTAAATTTAAAGTTGTAGTTTCTAATCAGCTCGTATTTTATATAATATATTATGTACATATATGTATAATAAGATTGTAATAACCCTGGCTACATATGGAAGATATGTGAGAAAAACATCGAAAGACACTAATAGAACTCAAAAGAATGACTTAATTGTTTGTTTGACTGTACGTTCACATTAATCTACTTTAATTTACAAATCATAACACATCTACTGGTGATATAATACAATTCTTCACTTATTTTTATTATGTTTCCAGCTTAACGCTTTATCCCGTGTATAGCAGAGCAGGCAGAGGGGACTTGAGAACCTAGTGCCAAAACAATCTGTTCATATAAAAAAAAAAACCATTCCTAAGTATTCGCAGAATACAGAAGGCAATATATATACTAGCGGAACTTAACGCCGTGCTTTGCCTCGTTTCCAAAACAAAAGAAATAAAAATATTACATATTTTATTTCCTCTTGCGTTTACAGTCGCACATTTGGGCCCCTGCACCACAACAGACCTAGATTTGACGTATATACTATATTTACGAAAAAATAAAACAATGATTTTATATCTATAAATAATATATGAATTAACAATCTTACTGCTAGCAGTGGCCTTCTTCTTTGCAGATTTATCTCGTCTCTTCAAAGACAGGCCCACAGTCGTGAAGTTAGTGGCATTGTCTTCCGGCGGGAACTGCGGCAGTCTCATGAAGATTAGCTGTGTCATATCTCTTAAGCATTGCTCAGCGTTGCGGCGAAGGAGCTCTGGAAGAAACATTATTATCTCATTATACTATGGAATGGAGTGTCTTAACACTAGGTTACCAAGTCCCCTCTGCCTATCATGCCATGAACGTTAAATAAAAGCGAAAAAATAGTTAAAATCTTCTTCTCAGTTATTTTTTTGCTTCATTGATGTCATTTTGATTAATAAACTTTTACAGACAACAAATTTAAATAGTTTATAAAATTAAAATTTTACAACATGATTGATTATTGTTTAGGTTGATAGTGGCTCTTGTAGTTGATAGTTCCGCTAGGAGTATCGTTTACTCCTAGCGGAACGTGACAATGGCTGATGCTTTTTCGTACTTGCAACAGGGGTGCATCGATTTAAAAAACATTATTACATCAAAAACATACTAAATAACTATAGTGTAGATATAACAATTTTAATAATATATGTGTGGAACGGATTTAAATATTTAATGTTTCATTTCGCTCTGGTAATATGGCAAAAGCGCGACGTTGAGTTCCGCCACTCAACACGCAACTCCTCAAATTCGGCGTAAAGTGGGGAACGGAAATGGAATGGAGTGTCTTAACACTAGGTTCCCGGGTTCCTTCTGCCTACCCTACCTCGGGCGGGATACAGCGTGAAGCTAAGAAAGTAAGTAAAAAAAATCTCACCTGTCAATCTTGTTTCAAAACAAGTTCTGAAGCAGCTGAGCATAATCTCACAAACACTCTCGTCAGTCAACATGGCACCTTCAGGGCTCAGCATCAATGTACGAAGCACCTAAAATAGAGTAATTCAATCATTTATTCATTCACAGCTTCACCCTATATCCCTAGCGGGGTAGGCAGAGAGAACGGAGCGCCAAACGCTACAGTTTCGGAAAATACTGAAATAATAATAATATTTTATTTTAGCTTTACACAGTATCCAGCACAAGGCAGGGTAGGCAGAGGGCACTTTGGAACCTTGTGTTATGACACTCAATGGTCAATTAGATATTTAAACTGAAAATATTAAATATTTCATGACAATAATAATATTTCTGAAATAGTATGAAATTTTTTTTCTTATAAATTGAGTTGGAGATTGAAGCCACAATCTTATGAAGAAAAATCAGTACCATTGCAAAGTTTTATCCCAATTAAATTCTTTACATACCCTTACCAGATACGTAAGATAAAGAGTAATGTAATTATGTTATTTAAAGAAATTTGAGGTATTTCATATTCAGAAGAAAAGTAGATAACTAAATAAACACAAAAAAAAAAAACATTATTTCAACACACAGAATGATAGACAAAGGCAACTTAAGAACCTAGTGTTAAAACACTCCGTTCTGTATCTCTCCACCAACTTTGCGATAATGCGCTTTGAGTGGAGGAACTTAATGTCACACTTTGCCTTGTTACCAGTGGAAATAAATAAAAAAAAAATTATTTAAATTGAAAATATTAACTCTTTCGAGTGGGGATCTAAACCCAAAATGTTGTTTACAGTCCCATGCTTATGCCACTGTGCCACGAGAGGCTTCTTTATGTAACATAATTGCATTATAGTGTAATTATATATTAATATTTATTTATGATGCAAACAATGATAAGATTACTTCAATCTTTAGCCCACTTCTATACAATAGTAATAATAGTAATCAATAAAATATTAAGTTAATATCATTGTAGTACAGCGTGGTGATGTCTCACTGCAAATGTGATAATTGTGAGTGATTTCTTAGGAGAAAGAAATATTTTCATTTTCCAAGTCTGCTGGACAAAGTGGCAAAAATGCAAGTGGTTTAACATTAAGTACTCTTTGTATATCCTGTTAAATGTGGGTTAAGTTAACTAAGAAAAATGTATTCAGTTTAAATTATTGAAGCTACATATAACTTACTTGTAGTATTTTTAATAAAACTACGCCATCGGAAGAATGGTCAGTACCAACAAAACGGGCATGTGTTACGGCATCTGCTATATCTTCCACAGTAGCAGGTACACTTGGATGAGTGGGGTCTAAAAAAGACATATAGGGTTTGCACTGTATTAGCTCGGTTTTCAGACGTAAATTTAAATTTTATTTCACTTTTCATATTATTTTAACTATATATATTAAAATAAAATATATTCCATTTCAAAACAACTAAGCATGCAGTATGTTAAATTGTTTAAAATATATATTGTATGTGTGAAATTTTTTGCTTTTCAATTTTATTGAATTATTTAAATTTACTTATTTCATATGTATATGTAAAACAGAATGTGTTAAAGCCAACCTTGACAACGATTATCAATAGCTAATATTGCTAATCAAAATAAACATAGACATTCATTCTCACCTATTAAACCATATGACAGAAATTTGTGTATAGCCGACAGGGCTAGACTAGTTACTGGTCCAGTAGTTTCTTTACTTCTAATCACTTCTAAGAAAGGTCCTAAGTATGTCGCAGGGTCTAAGAGACGCAAGTCGTCCACTTGATTCAAGATAGTTTTCAAGTCTTGGAAGGTTCTCATGAGCACGTCATACTCTTCGTTGGGAAAGGAATGTGAACCCCAACGAGTGCTCCGTCGCATGGCGGTGACCAGCATAGTCATCTCGCCTTGGACGACAAAAATTCCATTGCCCGGTAAAGACATTTTTACTAATAATTCCTGCAAATTATCAATCACAACAACGACTTTTTGATAAATATATATTGAATAATTGCTCACAAACTACATGTTGTTTAAAACATTCACGGTGTTTGCATCACTGTTAAATTCTTTCTAATTCTTTACGAAATATGTTTTAAATATAACTAAAATCAATAGGAATTTAGAAGTTGATAATAAAATCCCATCACGAATGAAAATCATATCATGTTGACGTTTCATTAATTTAACTATCCTACTCACCGCCAGGTGGCAGCTTCGAGACTTTGACTTAGATTCTTAAGAATTTGCCCACCTTTGTTCGATTTCATTTAAAATTTATCGATTCTATTTGTATAATGCCTTTGCATTAAATATTATTTTTATAATGGTAACATTGTTAAAAATGTCGGACGATCGTGGTTTACTTTTCTGACAAAATTTCGAAGATTAGAAATTTAATATTATTCGTGACGTCTTAAAAATATTATAATTATTAGGGCGTCACATGTAATTGTAAGTTAATAACAATTATAATAATTAGACACTTAATATCTTTCTAATAATAAGGTTTTCTCTTAGTGAATGTGCGTTGTCACGCGTGCAATGGTTATCGACACAGATTTGTCAAATTGTTCTTTTTGTGCTGTTGCAGTTATTCTTAAATGAGTATCTGATTACGTTGCAGGCGAATCCTAACCTAGATTAGCGCGACCATGGTTAAAAAGAAGCGACAAAGCGATCCAAGTGAGAATGGAGACGAATCCACGGAGTCGTGCGACGAAACTATCAAGTCCACATGCCCCCATGTAGCTAAAGCTGTAGACCTTGCAAAGCTGAAAAAATCATTGAAAACTGGGGGCTTCGAGAAGGAATGTGCCGAGTGCAAAAAGAGTTCTAATAACGAAGTTGCCGACCCCAACTATGAAGAAGACCTTACACTGTGGATGTGCTTGCGATGCGGAAGTCAACTATGTGGCCGGACTCGAAACAAGCACGCACTGAACCACTTTAATACGCCACACTCGGACTGTCATGCTCTAACTGCTAACTCTACAACTTGGGAAATCTATTGTTACAATTGCAACAATGAAGTCACTGCTTCTAGCTCTAAAAAACTCCACGAGTGCATCGAATATTTGAAGAAACAAGCCACAAGCAATCCTAAATTACCTCCTATAGCTTTACCACTTGAAAGTCAAGGACCAACACTAGAATTAACAATGCCAGTAGAATCAATGTCACGAGATAAGGGAAAAGATAAGGCTATAGCTCTGAATTTGCCTAGAGTCCGTGGATTGACCAATTTAGGGAACACCTGTTTCTTCAATTCTGTGATGCAGTGTCTGGTTCAGACTCCTTATTTATTGAATGTTCTTCAAGAGCTAGCAACTCCTGGGGAAAGGTTTACTTTGCCAGGTGGTAAATTGAAGCTCAAAGCTGACAACAATGGTGATGAGGGCAAAGAAGTGGAGCTTCCACCAATAACAGGCCAGTTAGCAGAATGGGGAACGCTAACAAGAACTTTGGCTGAGACCTTAGCAGAACTACAAGCAGGTATGTGTAAAACCTAAGTGTAACTTTTCTTTTCGTAAATACTTTAAAAAAATCAAATTTAATTGGGTTTCTGAAAACCTGGTAAACAAAAATATTTATTAAGTATTTATATGTTTTTCCCTTAAAGACAAATTATATAGTTGACAAGATATTTCTTTATCTTAATGTTTTATTCATTATGCCTACTACACTGTGAAATTAACATGATAAGTATTGGCAACATCACAGTAATATGTATTTTATCAATATTCTGTAAAAAAACACTAAAAACTTCATTTAGTGCAAATATTCCTTAAAAATAAATGTAAATATTGTACAAAAATAAGAAATATCTTCCAAGTCAACATAAATAGAATGTAAAATTAGTTTGACCTATTTACACAAGCAATGTAGTGTCCTAACACATAATTTTAAATATCAATAACATCTTGAGCAAAAAGTTGTCTGCAATCATAAAAAGAGTATATAAATTTTAGAGAATTAAATACTTTTAACATATTTTATAATATATTCTTAATCTAGTAGTCCCTAAGCAGCTTTGTCCACTTGAATTGGGCAAATGTTTATATAATATTATTTAAATGTATGGAAACATGGTTATTTATATTGTATAATCATGAGTATGGTATAATGATGTATACCATACACTTAATAAATCACAACTGAAATCTTTTTCAAAATTTATTTGATTTTGCTCAAAAAAGTAGGAAACAAATGTGTGTTAATGGCAAAAGAGTATTTCAATACAAGGTTCCTTAGCTTCCTTTACCTACATTGCTATGAAGCATAAATTGTGAAGCTAAAAAAAATATTGTTAAACAATATCAGACATTAGGTTTAATGTCTGACATTGTTTAGCAATATTTTTTGTATATAATTATTATGTACACAAAATATTTGAATTATTATAACTATTCTTGTAATATCTCCAATAAATGACAAAAGAAATACAAAAAGATTACATGGCTTCACATATAGTGTATAAATAAGGCTTTGTTATTTTAAATACCAAGTTTCATAATAAATAAGTCTATTAAAGACCGAGTGGTTAAGTATAGTCTACAACATTCTGGAATATTTTATGTAAACAGACATCATAGTAACAATATAGCGATTTAATTTATTTAAATTTAAACTTTTAAATAACCACTTGTTATTCTGTTATTTAATTATTGTTATGTAATCTAAAACAATATGTCCACCTGTTTTCTAATATGTTGTATATAATACGCACATAGAAATAAATTATTGCAAAAAATCTATGGATTAAACTATAAGGATTTATTTTTCATACTGTGATATAATTTTTTTGTATGTGTTCAGTAAATAATTATATATATTTACATACATAAATTTATTAAAAATATCAAGTATTATCAAGTATTTGACATATAACATTGATATTTCCATTCCGTTTGCAACATTATAAACAATTTTCAGGTGTATACCCTTGTATTTAATTTAAATATAATGACTATTGTGTGAGGTCATATCTACCACTTTTATTTGTATAGAAGCAGTATCTGAATGACATTGATTGTGTATAATCAGATAATATAACTTAATTTATACTTCCTAAATTTTTCGCAATGCAAACTGAGCCTTATTTTTAAAATGAAAATTTATAATGCTCACTCAGCTTCACGCTGTATCGCGCACATAGCAGGGTAAGTAGAAGGAACTTGGGGATCTAGTGTTAAGACACTCCGTTCCACTTCCATTCACCACTTTCCGCCGAAATTAAGGCATGGCGTGTTGAGTGGTAGAACTCAACGCCGCGTTTTGCCTTGTACCAGAGTGAAGATATGATATGATATTAAATATTTACATTTCCCCGAGTGCGGATCCCACAACCTGTAAGATACAGTCACATGCTTGTACCGCTGCTACTTGACAGGTCTCAAATTCATAATGCTGCAGCTGTATATCTATCAGGATCCAGAGAACCTTTTAAATAAGCAAACCAATTAAAAATTATTTAAAACCTATAACTAAAACCAGATAATAAATATGAATAATTTGGGAACATAAGTGTCTAAATGAGAACAGAGTGTGTTAATTAATAAGAACAGAGTGTTTTGGCATTAGGTTCCCAGATTCCTTCTGCCTTCCCAGTCACATACAGTTATACAGTTTGAAGCTGACAAATAAATTGTATTGATTTTATAAGTAAGTTTATTAATAATATTTCATTGTTTCTATATTTATGACATACATATAAGCTAACCCCCGCAAGAAAAAACTTTAATCATACTTTATTTAAGTATTCTAATATGTAATCATTATTTTTACAGGTGAAGGTGGAGTGTACACTCCTAGAAAGTTGCTATCAGCGCTAGTGAACAAGCTACCTCAGTTTGGTGGTGGCGACCAGCATGATGCTCACGAACTGTTGCGTCATTTGCTGGAGGCTGTTAGGTAGGGAATGAAGATTGTATTAAAAAGCTTTATGAATCAATTATAATTCTATAATTGTCATATCAAATTCTGTAACATACATACATAGCTTCACGCTATATCCCACACGAGGCAGGGTAGGCAGAGGGAACCCGGGAAACTAGTGTTAAGACACTCTGTTCCACTTCCGTTTCCCACTTTCCGCCGAATTTGAGGCATTGCGTGTTGAGTGGCGGAACTCAACGCCGCACTTTGCAAAATATTAAATATTTCATTTCCTCGACGGGGGTTCGAATCCAGAACCTGTTGGTTACAGTCAGTCACACGCTTGTGCTTTATTAGATATACTGGGGGGTGAAAGTAAAATGAAAAAATCCTAAGTAGTTTTAAGTACATATATATTGCGCTATAGCTAAGAATAAATCATACCATTTGGTTATTAAGTATATACAGTCAATTCATGACATGGGATATGTTACAGAAAACACAAAATATGAGTTTAAACTGTGTTCAAGGAAAGAAAACATTTGTAGCACGCTATTATTGTTGTTAGTTTGGTGTTATTCCACATTCTAGAGGCAAACTATCTATTTCAAAAGGAAGGAGTTAGTAGTATTTTAACATTGTCTCTACCATACATGATACCAGTGAGATGTGGAAATAGCATATAAAATAATCAGTTTATTTCAAAGAAAAAAAAATCTTTTTGATTTTGATGTTTTCTAATTTTAAAATTTTTTTGCATTTGTAGGTCGGAAGATCTACGACGATATCAATCAGTGATCCTGAGCAGCCTTGGCATGAGCTCTAAGGTGGACCCGGCTAAAGTGGACGGAGAGGTCAAGCAAAAAGTGAAGTTCTATGGACAACAGGCATCTGATACAATGCTTAGACCTGAACAGGTAATTTGTTATTATTTGGATATATATATCATACATACATATAAAACATACAAATTATACTACAAAATTAATATAATTTTAATTGCCAGTTATTATCATTTATTTTGTTTGTCCGAATCTTCAATGTTTAAATTTCCTCCAAGACCATATATATTTGTTATATATACATTATTATATGTTTGATCGGCGGAAAGTGGAGGAGGTGAATATTTTAACAGGAATATGTCTTAATACTAGGTTCCCAAGTTCCCAATGTCTAACCTGCCACTTGTGGGATACATTGTAAAGCTGGAAGAAAGACTATTGTACCAAATATTTCCCATTCCAGGTATTCCGAGGGTTCCTGGTATCGACGCTTGAATGTCAAGAGTGCTTCCACCAATCGGACAGAGTGGAGTACTTCCTGGATCTATCACTCCCGGTGGCGGCGTCTAGGCCTCAGCCTCCGGCTTTGGTACGGAGGAAAACACCCAATGGTGAGATTCTGTTTTTTCCGTAATACTAAAATTGGGAAAAATATTTTTTATTTTTTATTTTGACTCAAGTAATAATTTCCTATCTTGAGAAAAATGCTTATAGCTCTTAAAATGCTTGTTTGATTTTCGAGAAATATAGCTAAGAATGGAGCTATGGAGAATATACCTTTTAATTTAAAAAAAAAAATCTCAAATCAATTTATTCATTCAGAAGTTGCAGTGCCACAAATAGACAGACGGCCCCTAGTAATAACTATAATATAATTATAACATAAAACAAAATGGTGGATTAATTTGAATTTGATGAATATTTTAAAAGAGTGCTAATAGTGTCAATTTTTAAATATTCATCATCATCACCAACTTAGGGTGGCACTATTGAACGTAGGCCTCCCCTAAAGCGCGCCACGTTGCTCGGTCCTCTGCCTTCCTCACGCAGTGGATCCAGTGAAGTGAATCTTATGGATGTCGTCAGACCAGCGGGTCGGAGGTCGTCTCCACTCCAGTGGCCATCGGTCCTGCGATATATATGGCCAGCCCATTGCCACTTTAGCTTGCTTTTCCTACGAGCTGTCTCCATTACTTTGGTTCTCTCTATTATAACCTTAAATTCCTTATATCTCCATACAAAATTAGACTAGAATGTGTATTGGTACAATGTATTTTAACATTTTATGTCCAGTTGAAATAAGAATTTTAGCGATTCATGCCACTTTTCCATAGTTACCTCGCGTCTTTTTCTTCTGATGTATAAGATCCAGTGCCGTCTTCTTCGTTGTTCCCACCTCCTTTGCAAATTTATTTGCACGTCCAATTCCTTCTTTCTTCTTTTTGGCATTAGTTCTGGCGTGCCATGACAATGTCTGCCTTCCTAATCAATTTATGCCACTTCATGGAATCCTCGGTGGTTAGACCATTGGGCTCTCATGTCTTGAATCACGACATCCAATCTGAAAGAAAGCTCTTCCTTGGGCGTCCGGGAAGTCTCACTCCAGAGACAGACATAGCAAGGCACTTGCACGTAACATTGTTGGTAGAATGGTGCGCATATCATCTCAAGCGACGCTTACGCTCCTTAACCAGTACATTATAAGATAATAATTGAACTATATTTCAGAAGAGAGTACAACAAACACGCAGGAGGACAAATCTTCTAAGAATCTGACGCATGTGCTGAACAAACGCATAGCTGCCAGAAAAGCGGCACGGAAGAATAAAGGTGCTTTAAATTTTTAATAATCGATAATTTTGGTATGAATGGACTACGGCAGAAATTACGACATAAATCTATGGGCGGTTTCATTTTTTTTTGTCTGAGAAGTGTATATTTCACGCAATCTGATGAAAATTAGTTATTAATGCACGGGTTGTATTGAAGTTCATACAGATAATACACTGTGTGTGTCTAATCGTATCTTAATAGTTGTATTGTTTGTTTGTATTTGATTTTCTTTTTTAATGGATTTATAAGTATTAATCAATAATTTGGGACGAAAGATTGCACACAATATGTCGCATTTACACTTCCTCAAGTGCAGATAGAAACCATTCTATGTCCATTTGAGGATTTTTTTTCCTTTTTTTCTCAGCTTTACGCTGTATCCCGCACAAGGCAGGGTAGGCAGAGGGAAAGGAAGTGAAACCTAATGTTATGACACTCCGTTTCACTTCCGTTCCCCACTTTCCGCCGAATTTGAGACATTGCGTGTTGAGTGGCGGAACTCAGCGCCGCGCTTTGCCTTATTACCAGAGCGAAGAAATGAAACATTAAATATTCAAATTGAAAATATTAAATATTTCATTTCCTCGACTGGGGATTGAACCCAGAACTTGTCGGTTACAGCCACACTCTTGGACACACACTTGAGGAAATTATATATTTAATATTTTCATTTCCTCGCCCTGATACTATGATAAAGCTGGCAAGTTCCCTTTACATACACTGCCATCTGAGGGATACAACGTTAATTTGAAAGAAAAAATATTATAATCAAAAGTACAACTAAATAGAAAATTTTAATAATACTTAAATTTTCTTCATCTGTTCCAGGTAACTCATCCAAGGATAAATCAGGAGATATTAACGGAAAAGAGGATGGCAAATCGTCATCTGAACAATCTGATGCTGATATTGAAGACAATTTGGAAGATGCGCCTCGGCAAGTGGAGAACCATACAGCTGACGCCCCAGCAGTGGCCCACACTGCTGCCAACTTTGCAGCTTACCACATGGAATCAGGGTATAGCACTGAGAAGGTCACCAGCACTGATTCAGTAAGAACAAGCCCGGTTGATCTTGATAAGGAAAAAACTGATAACACACCTGAAGCGACTGATAAGGACGATGATTTTGGATCTACGGCTATTCAGTTGGAATATAAGCCTTTGGTAGTGAACTTCTCCAACCCGGACTCGGGGGTGGCGAGTCCTGAGAACACTAAGCATAATTCCACAGAAACGGTAGACAACGTGGATTCACCGATTAATGGTAAGGAACTGGGCAGCCATAGTTCCTTATCGAGCGAAATCAATCTAGATCTTTCTAGTCCTCAACACAATAAATTGTCTCCAGTTAAAAGTGATTATGAACGACCGGTGTCCAGGATAGCCTTCGCCCCGGAATACTCCAACGAAGTTGTCTCCCGGGGTATCAGTGTTCAGGCCAGCAGGGATATCTTTGAAAACAGTTGGGAGCTTAACAACAGGAACGCTGATTCCATCTTCAACGAAATGAAACAGGATGTGACGATTAAATTAGAGAAATTGAAATTGGACATGGACAACAAACCGAAAACGTTGCCTTCTCCAGAAAAGATAATAGACCCGCCACCAGTGAGACCAAAGATGGAGATAGATAACGTGTCTCGGGACTCGTTGTCCTACGCGCGACAGAGTCCCCTGTCGCCGCGTTATGTCTGTGATGAGGACGAATGCAGCGTACAGTCCTGCCTCAGCCAGTTCACGGCGCTGGAACTCCTCACCGGCAACAACAAGGTGGGCTGCGACACCTGCACCGAACGGATCAATGGCAAAGATGGCAAGACCGTCTACACTAACGCCACTAAACGCTTCTTAGTGTCGAGCCCGCCCGCCATCTTAATACTCCATTTGAAACGATTCCAATTAGGACCAAGATGCATGTTCCGGAAAATGTCCAAACACGTTGACTTCCCAACTGTACTTGACTTAGCGCCGTTTTGCGCTATGGATAAATTAAAGAAGCTGCCCAACGTGGCTCGCGGGCAGAACGAGCTGCAATATTCTTTATACGGAGTGGTTGAACACTCTGGCGGCATGCACGGGGGTCACTACGTCGCGTACGTGAAAGTTCGTCCGCAGGTCAAAGCTGGTGATCCTCGGTGGTGGTTTTTACCCAAAAGTGCGAACATACCGGCCGGTGACGATGCAGATTCTGAATCCGATTTATCCGGGTATGAGTCGGGCGAGGGACCCCAAGCGCCCGCCGCGACCGGCAAGTGGTACTACGTGTCAGACAGCATGGTGTCAGAGGTCAGCGAGGAAAAGGTCCTCCGAGCTCAGGCCTATCTCCTATTTTACGAGAGGATCGTTTAAAGTGATTGTTAAGTGAGTGAGTGTACGCTGTAAATAGCTTTGGCTTCGGTAACGACGAGTGGCGCCATTACTGTTCGTAAAACGGATGTAGTATTTATTAGTCTGGTGAATTAAACGACCGTATTCGTCATAATGTATGTTAATCGACTTGAACTCTCTCTTTCTGGTGTTTCATGAAACACTTTTTTTTTATAACTGAAAGATTGTAATATTGTCGTTTGACGTATTTACATGAAATTGGGTATTTCAATAGAAAGGTCTGTACACTACAATACATATATGTGGTATAGTAAACTGTCATGGTTCCTGTATGTTTTACGAACGGCAAACGCACTCGAGTCATTTATTATTATTTAGTTTTGTTTATATAATTATGTTATTAATTAGACGGCCTTCAACACCTCTACATACTTACATGTTGTGTGTAAAGGTGCTCCCACACAATGATAACTTCTTTGAAATGTAATAAAATAGTAAATTATGAAAATATTTTATTTTTTCTATTACTTTTTATTTATCATGATCCTTATGATTCTAAAATATATTTGTTTTTTTATTGATTTGCATAAAACATAGCTTGTTACGATTATTTGCTATACTACTGAATAAAATAACAGCCATAAATTCTTCAATAGTCATAAATATTAATTAACAATGATAGAATTTGTAATCCATTTGGTTAAATTATTGATATTCATTTCAATATATTATATATATTGTATTTTGATTAAGCAAGGGAATAGATTTCAATGTAATTCTACACAGCTTAAAACAATTTTTGTAATTTTCCTAAAATAGATCAAATAAAAAAAAACACGAAACCATAAATACCTTACTTTTACATTGTGTTGGTGCACCTCAATTTATTTACAAAATTGGTTTAATTACAATTGAATTGGTCTCTGTTGGATTCCATTGCTAACCAACATATGTACGCAATAAAGTTTTCTACGACAACAAATAAGCCATACCAGGATCAATGAGAAGTTGATCCAGTATAGAAAATGATAAAAACAATCACCCCATATTCAATGGCATTGTCTTCCATTGAAGTATAAACAATTTATCGTGTTAAGTATTAAATATGTAACAGCCGGATTGGCGATTAGACATTAAATGTTTTTTTTACATGTAACAATTTGTTATGAGCTAACCAGTGCCGGATTCAACATGGCTAAGTCAGCAATAGCTTGAACACTTGCACTCGATCCCAATTGTGACATGGTTAAAATTAAAAATTTATATATATATATATATATATATATATATATATATATATATATATATATATATATATATATATATATATATATATATTTATATATATATATATATATATATATATATATATATATATATATATATATATATATATAATTCTGGAATTTCGATATTCTCCAAATAATAATTGATGTGAATCCGGCCCTGTCTAAACCAACATAATGTTATACCATATTTTACCAATCATTTCTAAGGCTGTTGTAAGCCGTTGTCGTTATTTATTGTGTTTTGTGATGTGTAATTATTATTATATTATATTCTTGTCATGTTAGAATATAAATTTATCATTTTACAATTTTTTCAATATAATGTCAACTAATGATATTTCGTTTTATTATTCATTTTAATGATTTATTTAATGATTGTTTTTTTTATTATTTTCTGTGGTAATTCATCAAAATCAAGTTGCTGTGTATATGGACTATATGTTTTTAATACTAAAGTAATATGCTTATGTATCACTTAAGAATTAAGTGCTCAATTTTAGTTAACTTTATTCTTTATTTGATTTTTGTTCTAGATGAATCGTAAGTGACACAATTTACTTCATTTAAAGGCAAACCTCATTTAATACATTTTTTTATATATATATATATATATATATATATATATATATAGATATATATATATATATATATATATATATATATATATATATATATATATATATATATAGATAGATAGATATATATATATATATATATATATATATATATATATATATATATATATAGATAGATATATATATATATATATATATATATATATATATATATATATATATATATATATATATATATATAATAGTATTTGAATATATATTTCAAGATTTGTGTTTCTTTTTAAATAATTTTCAATATCAGTTAGTATTATTTGCTGATTTCTCCTGTTGCTTGTCCCTATACATTTTGTTGCATAGAATGTGTTGTTTAATGTTGATTGTGTTATTATATGTATTTGATATTTTTTTATAATAAAACACACATGCTGTTGTGTCACGAGGAGGTATATTCAATAAAATAGTTAAAAAACTTCAAAGCATTTTTATTTGCATTTCTTATGTATATGATTAATTATTTACTATTTTTAAAATAATAAACCACACTTAGGCAAAGAAAGCTACTTATTTAGAAAACCTATAAAAATTGAATGTATGGCTAGTGGTCAGAGCCCTTGGACGGATTCTATTAATTTTTGATGATTAATTTGACTGTACTTTTAAAAGTTTTTATCAAAGTATTGAGGTCGTCAGGAAGTACAGGCCACCATCCTGTGGCACTAAACGTGACGGTTTTGGGGTCGGTTCCCACTTGGGAGGAATAAAGTATTTAAATTGTTCATTTTCACGCTCTGTTAATTAGAACACTACACTACAATTTGCAGGATACAACGGGCACTTCAATAAAATTAAAAAATATATTTGTTATGTAAAGGCAAAAACAGGATGAATCATTATCTATCTTCGCCAAATACGACAATAGACAAATACATTTAAAGTATGTCGTGATCAAATAATTTTATAAAAACTATCTAACTGATAGTTTAGTACGGAGCGGCTAATTAGGAAAAATATATACTAGTACAAACACAATTCGAATTGAATTGCCAATTATAATATTAAGTAAAGTATGATACTCTGTTTTCTATTTAAGTAATAAATAACAAAAAAAAAACTTAAGCACCAAACACCAAGTTCTCTCGGTTGAAGTTGTTTTTTTAAACGTCCTTCGGTCCATGTTGCCAGTGTTTTACATATGGTAGGTATTTTTTAAGCGGTAGAATTAAATATTTGATAGAGGATATGAAGTATATACAGCATTTTAATAGTATTCGTTTCAATGTATAAATAGTATTTTAGCAGTATTCGCTGGCGTATACTCCATCTTCATTTTTATATTCTACAAAAGGGAAGAGAAGCCTTTTTTAAAAAAGTATTTTTATAAACACCCGGATGCTAGATTGTTTTGAAATTTAGAAATTATATTTAACAACATTTTAAATATAATTTCTAAATAATTAGACTGATATTTGGACTCGAAAACTTGTATGTGAGTTTGTCTGTGATCACCTGATTTCTTACCTTTACTACTATAATATTGTAACTATTGCGAAATTTACCTTTAGTTCTAATGCATGCACAGTTGTTCATTATCTGGAACCACGAATAAAACGACATTTTTACAATAAAATCTTAGGTAAATCAGTTTCTACCCCTGAAAGCACCTGCACATAAATTTTCATCTCTCATTATATCATGCCGCCCACTGCCACTTCAGGTGAACAATTCTTCGAGCAATGCAATCGGAAACTTTTGATGAGACACATATTTAAGGGTGACGTCTCGTTCCTATATGTAATCACTTATTAACACATTGATAAACGATTCGTTTTATGACACAGATATTTTGGACGCGAAATTGTATTCTATCTTCCTAAATGCGGGTAGCATTATTTTCTAGACTTTTTTTGGACGAACTGGAGGGTATTAATGCATAATTTTTGTTTTACGTTAAGTTCGGTCAAAAAGGTGTCAGGTGAGCTGTCTTCTCTGGACATCCACAAGTCCAGCGTACCAGATAGAACCTCTCCTTTAATGCCCAGTACATGTACTTCAGACACCAGTATTGATAGATCTATTTCGGTACTTTTACTTAATCGGCGCAATCCTAGACTCGTGGTAGAGTGCTCTTATCCATCTGACCCGAAAAAAAGTGATGATTCCGATCCAATCATCCACAGGCCTATAGGTCACCTCACTACTCTCTAAAATCACGAAAACCATTATAAATAGAAAGCTTTTGGTTTATCTGGAAGATTAACGAATGTTCAATGACCATTAATAGGGCTACTGCCAGGAAAGTACAACCGGTGATCTACCGGCTTACCTAGGCCTCCACTACGATGCGACTATTAAAAGCAAGATTTCTAGACGTACTTTGATCGATTGTGGCATGGAGCACTCCTTGCGAAGCTTCCATCTTACGGATCTCCTTTTTCGACTCTGGCAATCTCAATGGTGTAAACGGAGACTTTGGTTGCTTAGATGTTTGGTTCTTGGTTTTAGTTTTTATGTAATATTTTATTGATGAAATCTTGTTTATATTTGTTTTTTTTTTTATAATTGTCTACTTCAGTTTATCTACTTTTCATTTAAACTATATTTCACTAAATTAGAAGAATACGTACGAATTAAGGTTTCTTAGAAACCTAACTTTGGTGTTATTTTTGAAGGACACTCTTTTTAAAAGGAGCTCGTCTTGGCTCGGGTCTCTTGAAACCGCGGCGATTATATTCTCAGTATATTGGGTCGTATCGTTTTAATTGCCAGTATTGTCATAATATTTTGACTTGGTTTTTGACGCCGAATTTTAAACCGCACAGTACGTCATTAATTGAAATATAATCTCTTTTATTAATTTTCACCTTGAACACGACAGGCTGACGTCCGGGATATTTTTAGAATAGAAATCGACACTGAATACAAACTATACAAAGCAACGCATAAACACGTCACAAACACTTGCGACAGAGTCCTTTGATCTGTCGGTGTTAAAACCGAAATTAGTCTCGCAAGCGATCACTAGCCACAACAAATGGAGTACTTCTTTTTTTATCGTGAGGAAACCCTTTTACGGGTACTCCATCCGAGTAGGGACTCGGTTGGGTTATGTGGGACTCTTGGATCAGCAGATATATACTTGTCCGACACGGGCCGGAGCTATTATGGGTGCCAAGGATTCGTCCATAGCCTCGGTAGCGGGAGCCTCCTAGGCCGACAAATGGAGTACTTATATACTGGGACTTGTGGAACTTATAAATGCTCATTAAAATCTTTTAGACCAATCTTCACAAGCGTATAAATATCCTTTAAAATTTTATTGGTCAATCATGAACGTTTTTGAAAATATTTGTGAGAGGGGCTGGACTTTAGGTTTCAAATTATTTTTTATATTTTGTTTAATTTTTATTGGAAATTTTCCAAATAATTTTTCTAGGGTGGGCACGACAATTGGGCGCCCCCTGCTCCTAAGGGCGACATTGCCTAGTGTTAATTTTCTTCTTGATAAATACTTAAAGCACCTAAATTAATTGTATTCATACTACTTCAAGTAACGATCAAAAGCTCTGAAATCGATACAAAAATCGAGTGGATCACATTCCTTTGTATCGATTCACACAAGTATCTTGTAGGGTTTTTCCAGGCCCGGTCGACTTCCTTAGGGGCATTGGAGACATACCTACGGGGGATTGGCCGTGGGTCTTTAAGAATAATTTTTTTGAAAATTTACGGTATACGGTCTTTCATAATGCTCGTAGGTGTTTAATGCTGCTAGGTTTAAGTAAAACTACTAATTAGTAGTATTTCATTAATTTTCGAAGTAGGTGTATTTAATGTTTTTATTATTTGAATATTTAATATTTAAGAAATAACTCTTCGTTTTTTTTTTTTTAATATATAGTTTGAGTATTATAAAAAAATAATAATTCCAAAAAGGGATGAAAGTTGCTTGTAAGTTAATGTTAAAAAAGAAACTAAAAAGAGAGTGCTATAATTTAATTTTAAACAGTTTTTGTTTGGTGTAAGATACAATTTATCTAATCAGTATTCAAAGCATAGTAGTAAAATTGCCTTTCGATATGGCAGCATTGTAATTTGACATTTAATAATAAAATTGAAAATAATGTTTCAATTTGCAAATGGTCGAAGTATTGTTTATTTTCGAAAACGTTAAACAACGCTATCCAGTGTTTTTGTTGTATTATTTAATTCGTTTCTTTCACATAGACACTTTTCTTCATAATTAGCACAAATTGAAAGTAGTGTTCTAGAAGTGATTCGTCGAACTATAACATCAAAGGAGATATTTTATACAGGGACATTTGATACAAGGATTATCTGTTCTTATAAAAGGCAAGTTTAAAGTGGAACTATGCTATTTAGTTAGATTTGTAACGCTTATAATTTTGTATTCAATTTATATTTTTTCTTCAGGTTTTCCATGTTATAAAATTGATTTAAATGTTGGTGATATGAGTGGAGTCAACATAAGAGCAATATCAATTTTGGAAGATTCTAAAGACAAGACTGCAAGTAAATTACTTCAGAAATGTTTCTTTTAAAATGCAAAACCTTCAAACAATGAAGAAGAAGAAGATAATATTATATTAAAATAAGGAAAAAGGTTGACAGTAATATTGTAATACAAATATGTATTACAATCTATTGTAATTAATATACAGAAATACTTTTTGATAAAAATGTTAATATGCAATAAAATGAAATATAAAGTGTTTATTAGTTTCATTTCAGTATTTATATATTATTATTATGATCACACCAGATATGATTCACAGTTTCAAAATCATTTGAAAGTATTGATGTTTAAATCAATATTTCCATGATTTTGAAAGAGTGAATCTTTCTGATTTTGCATAAAATAAAGGTTTCATAAAGCCAAATTTCAATTTTGCCGCCGAGAAATTTGACAGATTAGTTTCTGTGGGATTACGAATGGTGGCAGCAGTGGCGATTTTTGTCCCCCACTTTTTTGTATGAAGTCGACACTCTTCCCGTAGGGTAAATGTGCTCTATGGGTTTTTCTCTCTTTGGGGTTATTATTAATTGTGTTTTGTGGATAAAGTTAGAATATTCCTACTATACTATTTGAATTTTGGATTTTATAACTTTATAGATTATAGCTCAAAATTTTTATTATTAGACATGTTTAAAGCCTGTAGAATTTGAGAATGTGTTAATCAATACTTATTTTAATATTAACGTCGTACCTAACTTGTGACTAAAGTAAAATACACAATGGTTCCAAGGAACATTTTGGATTCATGCCGGGAATATTTACATAGCCATCACATATTATCTGTCAATGAAAATTGGTTAACTGAGTAAGTTTACTTTTAAATTAATATGTGTCCAGAGCTTTCATTAAACAGGTAGAGAATTTGTGTCGCTTCTCACTAAAATGTTTTGCCTTTATGTTGTATGACAAGGTACAAAAAAAGGACATACAAAAAAATTGAATACTACTTAATTGTTGTATATTTTTTATTTGTAGAGCGATTGAGTATTTTATAAGTATGTTTGGGGAAGAAGATGTACAAATGATCCACCTAGCTGTTAAAAAACAATGGTATGGCCATGACCTAACAAAAATATCTACTGGATGTTTACCACAAAATCTGAAGGGACATAAGAAGACTATATTAAAAGGTTATTACACACTCCAAATAAACTCAATAACAAGCTTTGGTAAGAATAGAAACTTAAATGATTTTCTTTTATCATAAAAACATATAATTTATTCATATTTTTAAAATAAAAGTTGATTTGATTTAGAAATTTTCAGTGAGCACAAGCAGTATTTCATGCGTCATGTGAATTTAAAGAAGAAAATGGAAAGAGCTGTTGAAAAGCTAGAAATGCATAATCTGGTAGACAAGTAGGTAATATTTCTCTAACTTGCATAATACTTTAAAGTATTTTTTTTAAAATATACAAATAAAATAAAATAAAAAATAAAGATATATTTAAAAAAAACCAGTTACAATTGCAGAATGTTACTGTTATACATGACTGATGGAGTACAGGAAGTAAATGGAATTGTATTTAAACCAATTAACAATTTATATGTCAACACTGTGCCAGGAGTGAAAGTGCTTATAAAAGGTAAACCTAAATAAATAAGATTTTATACAAATATTATAAAATAAGGCTTTTATTATGGATGTTGTGGCTCCCACATGGAGATAAAAATTATTTTCATTTCCTCATTTCAATAACACAATAAAATCTGACACTTGTACTTACTTACTTACTTAGCTTCATGCTTTATCCCTAGCGGGGTAGGCAGAGAGAACCGAGCGCCAAATGCTACGGATATAGTGTATCTCAAAATTTTTGATTAGAATGCCACTATATATATTTCACTGTCCTTATCTTCTTCTATATACAGGATGGGCATGAAGCAGAAAATAAAATCTTACAAATAATTTATTATGTAACAAAAAATATTTAAATACAAGGCACAAAGTTCGTGGGTTTAACTCCGACTGTGGGAAATGAACTTTCAAATATTTTGATTACCTGCTTTGGTGATAAGACAAAACAGAGTGTTGAATACCACAATTCAATATACAATGATCAAAGTATTTAACATAAATTCAGGCACAGGAGTGAGAAGGAATGAATATTCTAACACTATTTTCCAACATTCCGTCTGCCTACGCAATTATGTGCAAAAAGTAGTGAAAATAAATAAAACATATTATAGGTCCATTAGTTAGCTATGGAGAATTTTTGTTACTGTCTAACAAAAATTGTCAATTGCTTGAGGGTGATGTGGAACAATTGATGAGTGAACAGTTTGAGCAAACTAAGCTTTTAATGGAACTTATCAGGAATCATGGTAAGACTTATAATAATATAATAATAATAATATTTTTTTTACGAAACAAGATTCTTCCATAATCTGCTAGTGATTGGAACCTCCTTTTAAACATGTTATTGCCCTTACAAGGAGACTCTGCTCTTTCATTAGTATAATAAAAGTAGAAACCTAAAGTTTAACTATACTGTTTTACAAAATATATAAACATGCTATTTATTTATTTTTTTAATTTGTCATATTACTCCTCCATTCAAAATCAAATATTTTTATTCAAAATAAGAAGTTACAAGCTTCGTTTTTGAACATCAAACAATTTACCACCAGTTCACTAAAGTTAATGCCTCAGACCTGAGAAGAACCGGCGAAAAAAACTCAGCGGGACATGTCTGTTTTTTTTTTAATCAAATTTTACATCATATAATCAATAATGTGACAATGATACATTTGAAATAGCCTGGAGCGAGCATTTTATTCCCAAGGCATGTTATCATTTATAAAATCGTTAATTTGGTAATAACCTTTAACACACAAACATCTTTTCACAACTTTTTTAAATTGTGAAATAGAAAATTCTCGGACGTTTTCTGGGATCCTATTGTAAAAGCGTACACCCTGACCCATAAAAGAATTACGGACTCGATTCAATCGAGTTACAGGTGCACTAAGATTAAACTTATTTCTAGTATTAATATTATGTATATCCCTTATCTTAGTAAATTCATTAATATTTTTCTTAACATACATAATATTTTCAAAAATGTATTGCGATGCAACGGTCATTATATTGATTTCTTTAAATTTTTCCCTTAAAGAATCTTTAGGGCCTAATTTATAGATTGCACGAATAGCTCGCTTCTGCAAGACGAAAATTGATTGAATACCGGCTGCATTACCCCAAAGTAAGATGCCGTAGGACATAATACTGTGAAAGTAGCTAAAATAAACGAGGCGAGCCGTTTCCACGTCTGTTAATGTTCTGATTTTTTTAACCGCAAAGGCTGCTGAGCTAAGTCTATTCGCCAATCCATCGATATGAGGTACCCACTGCAATTTAGAGTCAATGGTGATCCCGAGAAATACCGTAGAATCAACAGGATCCACGGCTTCACCATTCAAAAGTACATCGGCATTCACAATTTTCGTGTTGGGTGTTCGGAATATAACACATTTGGTTTTTTTTACTATTCAAAAGTAAATTATTTGCACTAAACCAATGTACTAATTTTGAGAGAGCATTGTTTACATCGTCATATACTTTTTGTCTTCTTTTCATTTTAAAAATTAGCGATGCATCTGCAAACAATACTATCTCATGGCTCCGTTCAACTAAATATGGTAGGTCATTTATATATATTAAAAAGAGAAAAGGACCAAGACTAGACCCCTGTCGAACCCCCATACCGATTGAAGAACCAGAAGATTTCCTACCATTTACATCAACCCTCTGAATCCTATTAGTTAAATAAGAAGTCAGAAGATCGAGTGCGCGTCCTCTTATGCCGTAATGGTATAGCTTCATGACCAATGTTGAGTGCTGCATGCAATCAAATGCCTTGGACAAGTCACAAAACATGCCAAGAGCATCCTGCGATCCTTCCCATGCCTCATAAATACTTTTTAAGAGAGCTATACCAGCATCGGTAGTAGAGCGACCCTTAGTAAAACCATACTGTTTATTGTGCATGAGTTTATGATAGTTAAAATGTATTAATATTTGATTTAAAATAATTTTTCAAAAATTTTACTAAATGAAGGTAGTACCGATATAGGTCTAAAATTGTTAGAATCGGATAGTACATCCGATTTAAATATAGGTATGATTTTACTAAATTTTATTAGGTCAGGAAACACACCATACTCTATACAATTATTAAATATATCAGCAAGATGAGGAGCAACAGCGTCTATTATAAAACTAATCAATTTAACAGAAATACCCCATAGATCTGATGTTTTCTTGATATCTATGGTCTTAAATGTTTTAACAATGTCTCTAGAGTTGATTGAGTGAAATTTAAAGTCTATATTACATTTGTCGACGCACTCCTTCAGCAATGATTCAGCGACAGTTGTGGAAGCTATAAGGGTTTTGGTTGTGGAAACTGGAATATCAGCAAAAAAATTTTCAAAAACACTAGCAACTTCTTGATCACAGCTGGTTATACCATTGTCAGTTTTTAATTTAAATTCATAATTGCATTTTTTTGTATTTCCACTTTCACAATTTATTATGTTCCATGTCATTTTAATTTTGTCAGAGGAATTTTTTATTTTGTTTCTTATATGTAAAGATTTTGCCATGGAACATACTTTTTTAGACAATTTCGAATAATTTCGAACATAATTAATAAATGATATATGCTTTTTCATTATAAAGTTCATATAACCTTTGTCTACTCTTATGAATTCCCACTGTCGCCCAATCATTAAATGATAAGAAACTCCTGGATTTTATTGTTTTAGAAGTAAATACAGAATTGAACTCATTTTTTATAACATAAAAAAAATTCCCATATAATAAATTGGGTTTATCAGTAAATTGTACGTATATATATATATATATATATATATATATATATATATATATATATATATATATATATATATATATATATATATATATATATATATATATATATATATATATATATATATATATATATATATATATATATATATATATATATATATATATATATATATATATATATATATATATATATATATATATATATATATATATATATATATATATATTCTTCTTTTATTGTTTAAGTGTGGGTTGTACGGTAGGAATTTGTGATTTTTTTTTAATGCTTCACGCTGTATCCTGCACGAGGCAGGGTAGGCAGAGGAAACCCGGGAACCTAGTGTTAAGACACTCCGTTCCACTTCCGTTCCCCACTTTCCGCAGAATTTGAGGCATTGCATGTTGAGTGTTTTTTTAGAACTATGTGTATTAAATAGAGTTTCCTTACAGCTAGTAAGCAACTTTGTTGATGCTGTTGGTCCGTAGAAAACATTTTATTTCTAACAAACATATCTTTAATAAGAGCTTGCTGTGCACGTTCTAGAGCGAGGAATTTAGCTTTTAGAGCACCACCCCAAATAGTAATACAATAAGTCAGTATTGATTGTACTAGAGCGACATATATTTCGGTAAGAAGGTTTCTTGAGGGCAATTTATCATTAGTAAGAGGTTTCCGAATTACATGTCGCAGTGTACGAAATATGAAAATTAATTTTCTTATTCTACTCGCTTCTCTAGATGAGGGTACCACTATAGTCTTTGGTCCATTATAACACCCCAATAATTTCTGTTTAAGACTCTATCTATTGTAGGACAGTTATAGTTATTGTTTTGCACGTCTTCACACGTGTGTATTTTTATCTGAAAGTCGTCGTCAGGCTGTGTTTGTTGTAAACGAAATATAATTAGTTTTTCCAGTGTTTAGAGAAATTGTTTTTCAATCATTTGGCTACCCGAGCCATACCTAACTTTGCTCTTTCTCTGATATCTGTCCAGAAATTGCTATTGAGAACGATCAAAGTATCATCTGCATAGGAGAATAATTTTGCTTGGTTTAGTTGCATATTGCAAAGATCATTTATGTATAATAAGAATAAGGTAGGGCCTAGAACACTTCCTTGTGGCACCCCATAGGCCACAGGGGCCTTCTCACTTAGAGAAGGCCCCTGTGGCCTATATATTCTCCTAATTTCACCATTTGCTTTCTTTTTGTAAGATAATCTCTGAACAATTGAGAGCTCTTTCCCCCTGATTCCAGCATTTTCTTGTTTACGTACAAGGATAGGAAGCGAGACAGTATCGAAAGCTTTTTAAGATCCAATAAAACGTTTATTCCCTTTATCTAGTTGATTTGTGACCAATCCAGTTTGGGCCGTTATACCATCTTCGGTTGATTTCCATTGTCTAAACCCAAATTGATAAGAATATAGTATGTTATATTTATCTAAGTAGTCTGTTGTTGAGTATTTTTTCTATAATCTTAGATATTACGGGTAATACCGAAATAGGCCTGTAATTGCTTTTGTCGTCTCTCTTTCCTCCCTTGTATACAGGAGTTATAAGAGAATATTCTAACCGACCAGGAAAAAGATCAGATTTAAAATAGAGATTTGTTAAATGAGTAGTAATGGGTGTTATTTCATTTTTTATATGTTTTAGTAATTTAGTGGATATATTATCCCAACCAGGGGCACTATCAGATTTGAAACTTGTCAAGATTCAATTTATTTCTGCTGTATCTGTTTCTACAATAACAAACGATTGTAGTTGTGTTGGAATTCCTTTCAAAATTTTCTTGTAGCTTTTGTCAATGTTAGGATTATTTTTTTTAACCATTTCACCTTTGTTATTATTTGTGTATGTAATATTTTTCATGTTTCTCCAAAGTAGCTTACTGTTTTTCATCGATTCAGCCAACGATAGTCTTTAATGTTTCCCTGTTCATTTTTTTAATTAGGTTGTTACGAAAGTTTCTGTATATGGTGAATAACTTTTTGTTTATCCTGAACAACAAAGTTTTTCGTTCTTTTAAAACTATGATAACTTTATAAAACCAGAGCAGTGAAGCTTAAATTTTATATAATTTATTTCACAAATAGTAGTATGACCCACCATTGTTGTCTTTATAGTCAGTTGTGTGACCACCTTCGTAGATAGATGGCAGAAATAACAGAGTGGCCAACATGCCAAAATGGGCATATGCCCATGAGAATTTGAGAATATTAAAATTTCCGCAAATTGTAATAAAATCACACAGCTGAATAATGAAGCCCTTTTAAATAAGATATATTACGAATATTATTAATTTTCAGGTATTGAAAAAGGCATGCCTTCTTCTGTGAAAGCATTGGATATTATAGACCAACCTGTATCAATTACGGAAACTAATCTTAATTCAAATTATATACACCCCACTATATATACAACAAATACAGTAAATAACACTTGTCCGAACTTGACTGATGTACCTATTTCTACAAAATCTAAAACACCAGAGAATCAAAACAAATTGATACCAATAAAAAGAAACAAAGAAAATTATATCAGTGATCCATTACCGAGAATAAGTGAAAATTGTCATATACTTCCTAACAATGAGAGAAAAAGCAAAGGCAATTTCATAAATAATACACAAGCAAATTTTTTATTCATGGGTAAACCGTTTGAGCAGACTCAGTCTTTAACGGAACTAATCAGTATTTATGGTAAGATACATAACTATGATTTTTCCCACACAACTAATATTTTATTTAAAATTATTAAAGATCAATACTGCAAGTTGCATTATTACTAGAGCAGAAAAAATATTTTTTTTACATAATTACTCGGTAATCATAATTACTAGGGGTAGGCAGAGGGAACTTAGGACCCTAGTGGTAAAACACTCCGTTCTACTTTCCGCCGAATTTGAGGCATTGCATGTTGAATGGCGGAACTCAACGCCGTGTTTTGTATCAGAGCAAAGAAATGAAAACAAACTCACAACCTGTCGGTTATATTATACATAGTTATATTTTATGTATGTAATTTTATGTATGTAATGTATTCATAATTGTCACATTTATAGTAAAACTTGTGTCCTGCCTCCATACATATTAAGGCAAGCAATAACAGAATGGCTAACATGCCAAAAGCAATAATAATCTCCCCTGAATAGAACCCACAGCTAAATATTATTTAAAATATAATATATGAATATTATTAATTTATAGGTCTTCAAGAAGGCATCCCGCCATCTTTAAGTGAATATGGAAACTGCACCAATAATGAACATGTATATATTGATGAGGCTAATGTTAATTCAAATTATATAAACCTCACTATTGATAAAACAAAAAACATAGTAAATATCAGTAATCCAAGCTTGAATGAAATACCTATTTCAACAACATCAAATATTCAAAACAAATTGAGGTTAAGGAAGAGAAGCAAAGAAAAATACATAACTGATCCATTACCAGGAACAAGTGGATATTCTCATATAATTCGTAACAATGAGGGGGAAAGTCCGATAAAAAGGAGCAAAGGCAATTTAATAAATGTTACACACTTGGAAAATAATAAATATACAAATGGTATATTGACTCTTACAAAACATGTAGATATACCGAATGGGATTCAATCGTGTAATAAAGACAGAAGTACTACTATATGTCCTGAAACTCAAATAGATACTATCAATTTGCTTTCCGGTGAAAGCCCAACTAATTCAATGAGTCCACAACATTTGAACAAAAATCCAGATTATCAAAATTGCCTAGAAGTTGAGAATGACAAGAGAAAAAGAAGCAGAACTAGTTCAGAGAGTCCAATAACACTTCCAACACAAACATACCTACCTAATGAGATTCCACTACATAATAAAGACAGAAGTACTACAATATGTCCTGACATTCAAATAGATACTATCAATCTGCTTTCCAGTGAAAGCCCAAGTAAATCAATGAGTCCACAACATTTGAACAACAACTCAGATTATCTAAATTACCTAGAAGTTGACAATGACAAAAGAAAAAGAAGCAGAAATAGTTCAGAAACTTCAATAACACTTGAATCACTAACAGATAGTTTACTTTTATATCTAACGCAGACTGAAGACTGTCTCCCGGCCGCCACTAATCTCGAGGACGATGATAACAATAGTATATATAGTAATGGTTCAATATTTGATGAACAAATATTTTAAAAAAGAGCAAGATAATCTTAGCACGATTTATAATGAAAGGGAAAAAGAAAGACAAAAGAAATATAGTTTTAACATATCAAGCGGATGCCGCTCCACACATCTACCTCATAAATATATACATAGACATAGGTTGTTTATTCTTTTTTACATGACATGGTAAGCAGAGAAAACTTGCGAACAAACTGTATTAAGACACTTCCATATCCAACTTTCTCTGTTAAGTGTCAGAACTTAACTACAAGCAGTGATGCTTGTTATTAGGGGAATGAGATAAAAATATTAAATATATCTTCATATTGATGACTGTCAACATGTAGCATTTACAGTTGTTTGTGTCCCTGTGCCACAACGGGCTAAGAATGTATACAATTGTAGCAATCTTTGATATACGGTCTGATTACCTTTGAAATAAATGATTTAATATTAGCAGATATGGTGGGTTAGTGCGAATAAAATGTTACATTTATTTTCTTTAAGAAAAATACTATTAAATAATAATTAAGGCAAATTAAATTTATTTAACAAAAATTTCAAGTAATTAATTTGACTTTTTATATATAGTAGAAGAGAAGCATTGAATTATAGCAGTTTTATGCAGCTTTAAAATACCAAAATATATACTTAGTACAAATGTTAGTTATAGTTAGAAGTTATTTTATATATATATATATATATATATATATATATATATATATATATATATATATATATATATATATATATATATATATATATATATATATATATATATATATATATTTATTGGAGAAAAAATTAAATTCTTTGATCAATTATGTACTTATATGAGTATTGTACCCATTTTGTATATTTTTTGAGTTAAGTTGAAATAAATTTTAAAACTTATGTGTACCTATTTCATTTATTTATTGATATCTCTCAAGATCTATAAAAGGGTTATACCTCAACAACTATATTGGTCATTTAAATTTGTATTTTAGGTGTCTTACCGCCTATTTTCCTACTATACTTAGTAAATATATATTCATCATACAGAATGCAAATCGTAATATCGACCTTCATAGTTCATAGTAATCTACTGACACTGCCCCGATTGTGAGGAAAATTTTATTAGCAGAAAACGACCCGTACCTATGTCAGTTGATACAATTGTAGTATAAAGTTATAAGGAACTAATATAGCAAGATATTACTTACAATGTAAGCGAGACAGTACAATACAATCTCGCTCGGATGAATATTTTATTATTTACTAAGAGGACATATAGCAATAAATCTTAATGAATTTATTTTTAGAATACCAGTCTGTGGAAAACTAAAGAAGAAAGTACGAAAAAGTTAATATTATTCCTAAATATTTTAGCAGTTTAGTATCGTAAAAAGGAACAAAGTGTATTTTGAAAATAAAAGTTAGACAAATTGGCGGGAAATTAATTTGAAGTGACGTAGGCAAGCTTTCATTAAACTTCAAAATTTTGTATTCAATTCGTATTTGTATTTTAACTTCCTTAATTTGTATAACACATAAGTAATGCTTTTGTATAAAATTTATAATATTACAAAAAATATTTAAGAGTTTAAGTGATACTGGTAGTGGTTTTATAACAAAATTAAGTTTTAATATTAAAGTTATTTCATTATACACAATAATAACAAATAATACTGTTTATATATATATCAAAGACGTTTAAAAAACCATTAAAGGAGAATCGATTTTTGGGAGCTTTCTTAATACATTTTTGTCTTCAATTTTGTACGTAAAAATAAAAATAAAAAAATAAAATTGCTAAGTGATTTGTTTACAATTTTGATTCATCGAGTACTTTATTATGTTCAAAAATATTATGTATGATACCGGCGTATAAAAATAATAGTTCCACAACTAGGAAAGACACATTCGACATAAAAATGTTAAGTATATTTTATCTATGGAGAATTAAACCATTGAATAAAATCGTACATCGTACGGCACCGTAAATTACTGCCTACGATGTTTTTGTCTATATAAAACCTAGCAACATCACTATTTTGTGAGTGAACGCAAGAGTTTGCCGATATTTCATCCATCTCCCTCGTAAATTTTGGACATAGGCCGATTGACAACAGAAAGCTCCAGCTTACGGAGTATTATTTTCCTAAATGGTACGTTGTAAATTAGTGTTACAAGGGGAACGCCACTAATTATACTTAATACAGTGGAGGAAAAAATATGAAGAGGCGAAATGCCGATCCCGGCAAGATGCGGCGCCCCTTAAAGCGCAACAAACCCAACGAAGGAATGTTTGGAAAGTGAGTGCAAGTAAATTATATTCGTATCAAAAAGTTATTTATTTTCATAAACTTACTATATTGTAGGATTTCTCAAAAATATGGTTAATCTAACCCTGTTTATACCAAAATTAAAAGACCGTGGGGACCATCTGGTAAAGATTACTACAAATAAGTGTTCTTTCATTTAAATATAATTAAATATAAATGTACTTTTGATATTATTTTTAGAGTTATAACCAATTTTATTACTGTACTTTCATTTATATATACTTCCTTCACAAGAAACTGTAAATGTGATTGATGATTACTAAATATATATGAAAACTAACATTGACTAATTATTATACTAATAACATTTTATTAAATAATATTCATAACTAATAACATTTTATTAAATAATAACGAATTTTGGTTAATTAATATTATTTAAAAAGTGTAATAAAATGCTGAAGTGGAGCTATTATAACAGTCAAATAGATATTATAATTCAGATATATTTAAATTTTACACTGCTTTACATTATTCATGTAATATTTATGAATTTTTTTGGTACATTAGAGCTTACTTCTATTATTATACACATGGCAGTAAAGTGGGACAATGTCTTGTTACAAAACAATCATTCCCCAATTTGAAGGCTGGATTAAGATCACATCCCTATTTTAGTAAAATTTAGTAAAGTAAAGTAGTATTAATTTAAATTCAGGTTGAGAGTTAAAGAGAAGTATCTTGTGACAAGGATCCTATCTTTTTATGGAGGAAACAAAAGCTTATTACTAAATAAACTATTTTTTTCCAGTTCTCTGACATACCTGAAGTTCATAATGTTTTGGGCTGCAGTTGTAGTGGCCGACTATATGTTGGAATTCAGATTTGAGTTTCTATTGCCATTCTGGATGATGATCAAATCTTGTTATGAATCATTCAGATACCATGGTGTTGTAAGTATTTGAAAATTATATATATTTTGGCTTAGAATAGGATCACCCTGGTACTGATGGTGTCGTAAGAGGCGACTAAAGTGCGTGTGGTAGAGTCACGTTGCCAGCAATGGCAACACGCATGGGCAGACTCGACCGGATTGTTACCACCCCCGGCATTTAAGACCGGCGTTAAGTAGTGGCTTTAGCCACTGCGTTTCGCATTAGGTAATGCCGGGCCCCGGTGCCCTTCCACCTTGGAAGACGGCAACGCTCCTGTAGCTCCTCTGGAGCTGCTCGGGGCCGCGGGCGACGGTGATCACTTACCATCAGGTGACCCGTACGCTCGTTTGCCGTCTCTTCCATAAAAAAAAAAATTATATATATTTTGTTGTTATGTGCAGTACAATCAACATAATGTGGTTGCCTTGATATTGTCTTAGATATTTTGTATATATTTTATTAGGGAAGAAAATAATCAAAAGTAAAATAAATTCTTTGAATTGATTGTGGCAGAGGGGCACTAGCATGCAATTACAAATGGAACAGAGTGTTCTAACACTAGTTTCCCTCTACCCTAAAATCCTCAAGCTGTTTACAGTTAAATTCAGGATGGCCATTACTTTTCGACCATATTATACTAAATTGTCTATTTAATTTTCAAATATTACTATAATTACCGGAGAGTAATAAGGAAAGGTGCAGCATTGAATTCCAATACTTAACATCTAATTTGTGAGAAACTGGGGAATAGAAAGGAGTGTCTTAACACTAGATGTAATCTACATTCTCTCTACCAAACCTGCCATGCGCCAGATACAGAATGAAGCCAAAAAAAAAACAATTAAATTATAATATTACTACATACATAGCAAATAAAATAATATTATTTATATTTTTAGGCATTTTCAGTGTTCTTCATTTGTGTGGCGTTGACGTCTGATATGATATGTTTCTTCTTCATACCGTTACAATATTTGTTCTTTGCCGCCAGCACTTATGTGTGGATACAGTATTTATGGTGTTCATGTAAGTATCTGCATTGTTATAACTAGCTTTAAATTACTTCTAGATAGGTGTAGTAAGTATTTTATTCTTTGATGGTCAGATTGCGGGTTAAATCCTAAATTAAAGAAATGAAATATTTGTTATTTCAAATTAAATGTTCAATGTTTTATTTTTTTTGCTTTGGTAACGAGGCTAAGCGAGACATTGAGTTTAGCCATTGAACAGCAATGCTTCAAATTCGGCAGAAGGTGGAGAACAACAAGGTAAACCCGTTGGTAAGGGTACAAGGTATCCTTGGTACTGGAATGAACAAATGAGCATCAAATCTACAACCTGTAGCGTTGACAGTTGCACACCGGTGGCTTTAAGCCGCTACAACCTTCAAATGCTATAGCAAACACAGTGACAGACACACAATTGGGACGAGAAACAAGGACAAACTTGTGACGCCTAGTTATCGCTTCCAAAAAGTAAATAAGTCATTTAAGGATCTGAGTATACGTATCTACAATAGTATTATGCAGTGTATTTTGAATTTGCCACTAGAGAAGTTAAAAGTAAATGTTAAAGTAATGTTAATTAAGAAAGAGTACTACACTGTTGAAGAATGTTTGAATGATAAAAATGTATTTAATTAAGGTGATTTGAATTTCATGCAGGATGGTCACTAACTATTCAATATTGAAAAGAGCAACTGTTGAGTTTCTGGCCAGCTCTTCTCAGCAGGACCGCATTCCGAGCCGGTGGTAATTTTATGTTTGTGACAATTCAAAAGTGCTTGCTAAAGCCTATTTGAATAAAGAATTATTTGAATTTGAATTTGAAATGAATATACTATGAACATTATTTCATATACAAAAATCTTGCTTAAAATTTTCATATGTTGTGTAAATAAATATTATTTCTAAGTTTGAAAATATAAAAAATGATGTTAAGAACATATTTAAATGAGTCACAATGATTGAACAGTCATGGACAAGGGCATCTGCCTGCCGACGGTGGCGCTGTGCTTCCTGGTGGTGTACACGGAGGCGGCGGTGCGCACGCGCACGCCCGCGCTGGAGCCCTGGCGGCCGCTGGCGGCGCACTGCCTCGGGTACCCCACCATGTCGCTCGGGTTTGGGGTTAAGGTTAGTTGCTTTTGTTTTTTATTTTGGCTCTTTTTGCTTTTAGCTTCACGCTATGTTTCCGCACCTGGTAGGGTAGATAGAGGCAACTTGGGAATTTTGTGTTAGACATTTTGTTCTTGCCTTGTTATCAGAGCGAAGAAATAAAAATGTTAAATATTTCATTTCCAAATATAAAATATTTCATTTGAAAATATGAATTATAATAATTTAATTTCTTCAAGTGGGAATCGATCCTGGAACCTTTCTCTTTCATAGTCACACACGCCTGTGTTTTTTTAATATTTTATATATATATTTTTTGGTCATGCTTTATTAAGCACATAGCTTGGGAACATACTGTTAAAACACTTGGTTGAAATTTTGGCACGTTCATAGCAATGGATTTCGGGAAACGGCTCTCTTTCTGCTGAACTATTGAGGTATTTATTAAATATTAAGAAGGCGGAACTCAACGCCGCGTATTGCCACGTTGTCAGAGAGAAGAAATGGAA
The DNA here is from genome assembly GCA_019049475.1 of Eueides isabella. NCBI lineage: Eukaryota > Metazoa > Arthropoda > Insecta > Lepidoptera > Nymphalidae > Eueides > Eueides isabella. The sequence goes on along the minus strand of CM032399.1, from coordinate 1,700,367 downwards.
GATATGAATCTTGGAATGGGAGATTGAACTCTCAGCTTTTAGTTTTTACACGATTGTGCCATGACATGACTTGACTTGAAAAAAAATATACCAATTTTTTTATATAATTGCCAAAAAATTCTATATAGGCATATGTGGGGCAGCGGTTGAAAGAGCGCCGGCAGCGGCAAGTGAGGGCTGAGAACGAGTTCTACTTCCAGTTGTTGCGAGACGCTCTGCCTGAAAGTGCACTCTTAGAACAGGTCCATAATAATATATTTTAAATTATTTAATTTGTCTGTTTGTATAATTAAAATGGTTTCATTGCATTTTAAATAGTTGGTGTGTACTTGAATGATAATTCTAAATACCTGAAACAACTTTTTAAATGAAACACCGGATAATCGGATTAATCGCGTATATTGAATGGTAAAATTTTTTGCCATTCAATATATGCGATTAGTTACCTGAAACAAGTGTAGAAATTTTATTTTATTTAATATAAAATTTAACGTCGTTTACAGCTGTGGCTTTCTATGGATTTTGATTGAACCAGCGTCTCTTGGAAACTATTCTAAACTAAAAATAAATATCTCAAAATAATATTATTAATAATTCTAAAATTTGCATTTTGGTTAAAAAATGTTAAGACCATGTTTTTTTTTTTTTTTTCTTGTAAATGAAACTAGAAATCTGCACATTTTTTAAAACTTATTCTCATATAGATTAAAATATTCTCTTCCAGAACACACAAACAAAAGAAGAGTGCAGTAAAACGGAGGACACGCCGGCCTCCACGCACACACCCACATCAACACCAACCACCACACAATCACACACACACACAACCACAACCACACAGACACACCCGCAGACAGTGTCGAACACGAGCACGCACACGCACACGCACACGAGCGCGCACACGCACACACAGAACGACTCGCGTCATATGAACGGGTCGGTGCGGCGCCGGTGTGCGAGAGACCACAACGGTGTGTGTGTAGCCGATCATAATATACAAATTAAGGTATTTATTTGTTTATTTTTATCCGGTTTACACTTGGTGCGTTTCACTAGCGATCAAAATGATCACGCTCACGATCACAGTTTTTCCCCGTTCCACTTACCTGCGAGCGTTACTGTCATAAAGTCAAGTGGAATGGACTTTCGTGTGTTTTGACTTTGAGCGTATAGGCAATAGGCACATCGACCGCAACGACCGCGGTCGATATGCGGTACGGCTGAAGGAGCGTTTGGATCGTTTTGGACGCTTAGTGGAACGTACTGTATCGTATATGGCAGGGTAGGTAGAAGGAAATTGGGGACTATTGAGGTGTTGCCTGTTCAGTGGCGGAACTCAACGCCGCACTTTCTTTATTACCAGAGTGATGAAATGAAAATATTAAATATTTATTTTGCCGATTAATTAAACCAACAATAATTTTAATAGTTGCATTTTGAATTGTCCACTTTTTATTTATTCTAGAAGAGAAAGGAAATTATTAATATGTATATAACTAGCGATCCGCCCGCGGCTTCGTCCGCTTAAATTATATATTTTTTATTTTTAATCGCAATTCATGTTTTAAATAATATAGTTACTTTTAAAACAATATTTATATAATATAAATTAATTGAAGCGGGCGAAGCCGCCGGCGCGTCACCAGTATATTTAATATTACAAATAACATTTCAATTTCAGTTAGATAAGCTAGAAAAATCCGTGTCACGTGACAAAAGTAATACGCACGCAGCGTACTGCAATGGCGTCGCCAGCGGGCCCGGCGCGCCCGCGGCCGCACATGAAAATGACGATAAACACGAGGGGAAAGGTGGGTTTGAGGTTTTTTTATCACGCCGTTACCCGCATATCACGCAAGCACTGAACTTTTAGATATTGTGTTACTGTTGTGATTTAATGTATATATTTTTAGCTTGCGTTACGTTGTATTTGCCCTAGATGGACCTACCCTGGTTTAGGGAACTTGGGAACATAGTATTAGGACATTCTATTCTGTTCCCCACTTTCCGCCAAATTTGAGGCGTTTCGTGTTGAGTGGCGGAACTTAACGCCGCGTGTTCTCTTGTTTTTCATCCTTATTAATAAAATCTATTTATAAACAAATGTCTAATGCTTTTTACTATGTTTTAAAGTGTTATTCCACACTTAGGACAGAAAATACTAAACTTAAATTTAAAAAGCGTATAAAAATTTTGAACGAAGCAGGATTTGAACTTGCACCTCTGGAACACCGTTCCAGCGCTCTGACCAACTAAGCCATTCGTTCCCCCCAAGCTCCGTCGAAATTCTTATACCCTTGTTACAACTTATTTATCAAATAATTCAATTCAAATCCTGCTTCGTTCAAAATTTTTATGAGATGAGTGGCGGAATTCAACGCCGCGTTTTGCCTTGTATCAGAGCGAAATAAATTGAAAATATTAAATATATCATTTCCTCGAGTGGGGATCGAACCCACAACCTGTCGGTTACAGTCACACGCTTGTGTCGCCGCGCCACGACAGGCCTCATGAATTTAACTTTGTTTAAATAAATTTCCAGGCGGCGGTAAATCGTCGAAGTATGAAAAGAAAGAGGCTAGTACAGTAAGAGAAGACAAGAGAAAACATAAAAATAAAGATAAGGATAAAGAAATCAACGATAGTCATAAGAGTACAGAACAGAGTGAGTGTTTTCCGCACATAGTAGGGTACAGTGGGAACTTGGGAACCTAATGTTAAGTTCGACGTTCACCGCTACTGATATTCGGTTATATTCTTACAAAGCAATGCCTGAGCGTGTTGATTGGTGGACAGAAGCAAGAACATAAAAATATTTATTATTTTATTTCCTAGAGTACTCACAGTCTATGGCGTGTACAGAGACAACTTTGTGCCTCTTTGCCAGGACAGGCCCTAATGATATTATTACCCTAACCAAAATAAAAAGCCTAAATGTAAAGTATGAATTTTAATGGTTTCTTTTTATATATTTAGCTGACTTACACACCGAGCGGAAGATATGTAGTACATATTTGTACTTTAAATATATCTGTAACTGATCAATGTGGATGATATATTTAGAAAACATATTGTATGAGATGCTTATTGATATAATAGGGCCCAATATAGTGACTTACAAAATTTTTGTCTGTTTGTCTGTGCGTTTGTACGCCGCTAAACTCATAAGCGGCTAACCAGATTTAAATGCAGTTTTCATTATTATATTTTGACAACTATTCTTCAATAGTAAGCCTTAATAATTAATTAAAAAAATGCTACAATATTCTTTTGTAATCTGAAATTTCAATTCAATTTAAAATTTCAATGTATAGATATTGTCTCAAAAGCAATTAAAAAGTATGTAATTGAGATTGGTAAATAAAATAGTTTAATCAAGCGGGCGAAGCCGCAGGCGTTGCTAGTATGCACTATATTTAACCAAATCGATGGATTTGAACCCAAGTATTCTCTCAACTTCTGCTTCACTCTCTCTATTTTTCGAATAATAATAGAAAAGGATTTTTTATTGTATTAAAATTAAATTTATTTATTTTAATTTTGCAGCAAAAGAAATACTTATTAAGGATAAGGATGTAGAAAGTACAAAAGAAAATATAAAAAGTAACAAAGATAGCAATAATCACAAAGAGCGGGAAAGGGAGAAGAGGGAAGAGAGGGACAGAGAGTTGAAGGAAAGAGAACGCGAACAAAGGGAGAAGGAGCTGGTGAGTGATATTGGTTTTTTTTAGTTTCACGGTCCATCCCGCATTCGGCTGGATAGGTAGAAGGGCTAAGCCAGCCGTTTAAGACATGTCGGGTTTGGTGGCGAAACTCAACGCCGCAGTTCATTTCAGCAGAGTGGGATAGTAAATATAATTCATTTCTTCTAGCGAAAATCATATTTTTTAAATTTAGGTAATAATTATATGTTTTTTAGATTATTTTTTTTAGCTTCACGCAGTATCCCGCACGAGGCAGAATAGGCAGAAGGAACCCGGGAACCTAATATTAAGATACTCCGTTCCTTTTCCGTTCCCCACTTTTCGCCGAATTTGAGGCATTGCGTATTGAGTAGCGTAACTCAACGCCGCGCTTTTGCCTTATTATTAGAGCGAAGAAATGAAACATTCAATATTTTAATTGAAAATATTAAATGTTTCATTTCCTCGACTGGGGATCGAACCCAGAACCTGTCGGTTACAGTCACACGCTTGTGCCGCTGCGCCACTACAGGCCTCAATATGTTTTTAGATAATTAGTACAGTTTATAGTGTGAATTGACAATAGGTTGTCTCTGAAAACGTGAAGATAGTTAAATCTTTTTATTGTTATTATATATTTAATAATAATTTATGGCAACTATATTTTTTTCCATAGCGCTCTTCCCGCGAGCTAACGGAAGAGCTCAAACGCGTGCGAGCGGAGTTAAACACCGCGCGCAGTGGCGAGGCGGAGGCGAGAAGGGCGCTGGCCGCCGCTAACACGCCTCGACCTATGCCGTCTAGGTAGCTATTTTTTGGGGCTGTGCTTTCTTATTTTAATTTTCCGTCGTATAACAAGATAAATCATATCAATGACTTTTTTATGTAATAATTGTTTTATTTATTTTTATGTATATATTATATTTTATACTATATAGTTACATAAATCATAATATTTCCTAAAAATATCCAAGCATTACGTGTTGCAGTAAGATACCACGTGGTCATGTAAACAAGTAATCAATAAGTTTAAACATCAACCCTTATCACTAAAGGGGGGGAGGTGGGGTTAAAAAGACATACAAAAATGTACCGCCTTGTACACGATCAATCCGGGTTGACTTGCAGCGAGCGCGCGGCGCTGGAGCGGCGCCTGAGCGAGGAGCGGCGCGCGCGCTCCGCCGCCGAGCACCAGCTGCTGCGCGCGCGACACGCCGCGCGCACGCCCAGGTACTACTCACTACGTGTGTGACTGTAATCGACAGCTTGTGGGTTCGAATCCCACTCGAACAAGTCAATATTTTTTTTTTTTTTTAGCTTCACGCTATATCCCGCACGAGGCAGGGTGGGCAGAGGGTACTTGGAACCTAGTGTAAAGACACTCCGTTCCACTTCCGTTCCCCACTTTCCGCCGAATTTGAGGCATTGCGTGTTGAGTGACGGAACTCAACGCCGCGCTTTTGCCTTATTACCAGAGCGAAGAAATGAAACATTCAATATTTAAATTGAAAATATTAAATATTTCATTTCCTCGACTTGGCATCGAACCCAGAACCTATCGGTCACAGTCACACTCTTGTGCCGCTGCGCCACGACCGGCCTCCAAATATTTAATTTGTCCAAATATTTAATGAGTTCAAATTTAATTATTTATTTGCTCCGGTGAATAGGCAAAACGCGATGTAGAGTTCCGCCACTCAACACGCAATGCCTCAAATTTTGTAAAAAATGGGAAACGGAAATCGGACAGAGTGTCTTAACATTAGGTTCCCAAGTTCCCTCTGCCTACCCTGCTATGTGCGCGATGCAGCGTGAACGTGAGAACTAACTGGATACACGTATTAGTCACTGACAGTGTTTACGGTACACTACATTATATATACGACCGCAGTGTGTCTAGTCTAGACATATGTTTAACCTTAACGTAACTTAACCTTGTGTGTAATATTAAAGCGGGGAGTGCGACAGCGAGTGGTGCCGGTCGCGGCGCGGCGCGCTGGACGGCGAGCTGGCGGCGCTGCGGCGCGAGCTGCAGCGCGCCCGCGACCGCGCCGCGCACTTGCAGAGGGACGTGCAGCACAAGGCAGAACTGGTACCGCTTCACTCACTTACTTACTCACTTACTTACTTACTTACTCACTTACTTACTTACTTACTTACTTACTTACTTACTTACTTACTTAGCTTCACGCTCTATCCCTAGCGGGGTAGGCAGAGAGAACGGAGCGCCAGATGCTACGGTTCGTCGTTCATGTATAAAGGACAGTTTAAAGTTATATTAATAGTAGCTTATATGCTATTGTGATATATTGTTATTTTTTGCACATTTTATGTTTTGCTTACCTCACACTTTTCCTACTTCACAGACTATCACATTTTATTATTATTTTTAATATTTTCTTACTATCGACTCTTTAGGCTTCGTTCGTTTCAATTACATTATGGTTGTTTTATTTATCTGCATTAGTTTAGTTTTCTAATAAATAAAATTTTAATATCAATAAATTAAAAACTAAATTTTTAGCTACACACTAAAACAGTTGTACTATATAGCAATTTACGCTCAACACTGGGTTCCCTTTATCTACTCTGCTATATGATACAGCATATATCTAAAGAAAATAATATATAAATTACACTGTTATACTTAGTTTGATAATGAATAAATCGTAGTTCACAATATGTACGGTTCAACCGATTCAGGACAAGGGGCGGCTTGCATAGTTCAATTGAATTTCGAATTCTTCAAATGTGAAATCTACACGTAGAAAAGTGATTCAGGGGCGTTCTAAGCTTATGTCTTAAAATATTTTTTTGTATTTTTTTAAACGTCCCAACCGAAGCGCGGGCTGCCCCTGGGCCGCCCCGGGCTATAGCCCTTCTGGCCCTAGGGTAAATACACCCTTGTATATGTGTGTGTGTGTGTGTGTATAACAATCAGGTGCGCACGCTGGAGGCCCGCCAGGCGCACCAGGCGCTCCAGGCGCGCCAGGAGGAGGCGAGCGCGGAGGGCGGGGCGGGCGGCGCGGGCGGGGCGGCGGGCGCGGGGGGCGCGCGCCTCGCCTGCGCCGCGCTGCAGGAGCGCGCCGCGCACCTCGAGCGCTCACTGTCCGCCGAGACGCGCGTCAAGCTGGACCTGCTGTCGGCGCTGGGGGACGCCAAGCGGCACATGCGCATACAGGAAGGTGCGTATCTATCACTACAACGGATATTGGATAACTAATGGCTTGAATATGACAGTATTTATTGAATAGGTCAGAAAGAGGTTGCGCTGCTGCTAGGTGCGCTACCTTAACCGTGACAGAAACACAGACACAAAACATGAAAACAATGTATGGCGAGGTAGTAGTGGGGACCGAAATCTTGCTTTTTGTTTTTTTTTTGTGTTTGTCTGTGCATTTGTTGCGCACTAAACTCATAAACGTCTAACTAAATTTAAATGCATTTTTTTCACTATTATATTTTGGCAACTTTACCTCAACATTTTATCATTTTTTATTAAGTCCGACAAAATTACTTCATTATTTTTTTCATTTAGCTTAAATTTTACTATTCAACGTACAGTTGTCTTAAGTCTTATTATTAGAATAAGAAAGTAGTAGAAATTAGTATACACAATAATGCAACTTAAGCGGGCGAAGCCTCCTGTCAAGTCGTTAATTTCGTAATAATTAAATTAATTTAGTAACGCTGTTGCCTTGTCTGCGCCGCACAGCAAGAGCAGTCTGTACTTTAGCGCAATGCCTTGAGAATTCGACAGTAAGGGTGGAAGACAGTATCTCAATGGGAACACAATGTCTTTACAGGTTCCTAGGTGCCCTACCTAGGTTACTAGGTTGTCTTGTTATGTCTGGGATTGATTATTAAATTGACCCTATATGTTAATAGATAATTTTAAATTACAAAATTTTATTTAAGATTTCTTATAATACAAATATTATTTAAATCATCAGGTGTCATATCCAGACAAGAAAAAGAAATCGAAGAACTGAAAGCTCAAATGCTAGCGGTGATGCCTACAGAATTTGTAACACCCGTGACTGGTACAGTATCCAAACTACGTTTGTCCGACGGCTCCCCGTTGGACCCCAACGCCTCCGTCTATACCCCCAAACAGCTATGCTCAGATGCCTGAGCATTGAGTTGAGCAATTCATTGCTCAGTTCGATATGCTCAGTTTGATTTTTAAATGAAATTTTGTTTTGTACTGGTTTTGGTTTTTTAAAGATGGAATGTGATGCTTAAAAGATCTGAAAGCGACTGCAATATTTGTTTAGTTATTTATTATGGGTTTGTTGAGTAAAATTTATGAAAATATTGGTTTCAAACAGTTTATAAAAAAATATTTCTGTCTAGGAATTACATACATTTCATTTGTTTACTCTTAAAAAAATATATGTCAAATTAATTAATATTGTAGTCGATTGAATGGCATCTTTATAAAACTAAAGCCAGCTACTCAATCACGTCAATACTTGTAAGGCCGTTTCTGATCTCATTTATTTTTTCCAAAAGTATTCTTATTTGTTACTTAATAACGTCTTTACTAAGTATTGGTGTGACTTAAAATACCCTGTGTGAGACAAATCATTTATTTTTACAACCTATTTCATTCAAAATTCATAATGGTTGGTGTTTGATATTATTATTTATTACAAACAAAAGAAAATTTTAATTGAAACTGGTTTTGTTGATTGATTTTGAAATAGAAAACAAAAAAATCTGTTCTTTAAGAAAAAAAATATAAATAATTAAAAATTATCAATATATTTACTGTCAGTTTGATTATTAAAAAGCAGATAATTATATATTATTATCGAACTTGAATTAATTTCAACATTTTTGGTTTGGTTTGGTTTTGCATAATATTTTTTTGTTTGTTTTATCTGTAAAAGACCACAATTTAAATAAAAGCTGGTTTTCTAATAAGTTTTAATACATAATTATAGTCAACAAAATCTGACTTTTTTTTTATATCAAATTCTAACAAAATGAAGTCTTACATAATCATTTGATAAAATTAGTTCATCAATACCAATACATATGAATTGAATATTTTTTCGCCGAGCAATATCTAGGATAATTGGACGGTGACTGGGGAACAAATCGTCCCAACTTTAGGTTCCCTATGATGCGAGAAACAAGCTAAAGAAACATAGATAATTAATAAATAATTTTATCAAACCAACCAACCTCAATGTCGCCCGCTGCTGTATCTGAACGGTGTTTTAAATTTATGTGATATATTGTACAAAAAATGAGATTAACTTGTCTGTGTGTTTGTCTTTAAACGTTTTTATCCTTTTTTTATCCTTTTTTTTTTTATATATATATAAAGCGTAGCGTTCCCCAAATTTACTTTTACTTCGTATGTACGGGCAACACTAAATTTGTTCTTTATATGAGTGTTGCCATTTGAAAAGAGAGAGTTTGTTCTGAAAAAATGATCTGAGACAGCTAAGAGGAATTGAATCTGATATGACAGTTAGTGAGATTATTTATAAAATTAAACAAATCTATTCATCGAGCTTAGACAAATATAAAATGGGGGCGCGATGCTAGTTTTTCTTGTTAAAATAAAAATTTAAAAAATGGCTGACACGCAATTTGACAGTGACAGCAGTTGTCAAACCATGACAGTAAATTCTTTTTTCTAGTGACTTTTTTTTAACACACGCTACTTAGTGCGACTCCAGTCCGAATGTTATTTTATTTTTGTATATTATTTATGTGTATCGGATTTATTTAAAAGTAATGCTTATCATAAAAAGTTAATTAATATTCTAAAACTAATTTTAAAAAGTACAGTTGTCGTAGAATCAGTTGTGTTGCCATGACAAATATTATTATTTTTTTCTGCCTTATATTGGTGTGTTTATGCACAACTTAGCTTTAATATTTGGTTGTATATATTTTTTACATATTATGTTAAAAACTCTTCCAATTACTTCCAAAAACATGTTGCATTTATATAATATATGTTTGTTTAATTTGTATTCTACATTAAATATTTTCAAAGTATATTGAAATTGTACGATTACCATGGACGAATTATCACTATAACTTTTTTCTATATATGTATGTGTGGGTAAAGATAAACTTTTATTTGATATCGGAATATAATATTTAACTGGCATCAAAAAAAGCATTTTTTTGCTCTCTATTGACTTGTTTTTTGTTTATTCAGTTTGAGTCAGTAGTTATTATAATGTTGATCTTTCCAGTGTAGATAATTTATTGCCCTATACAAAAATCGAGCCCCTAACAATTGCATTTATAGGTGGTATTATACTAATTATTGATAGAAGTACAAATTTACAAAATATAATTTCCTAAGTAGTATTGAATAATTCGTTCATGTTTTTAAAAAAAAAAAAAAACATACCAACGCTTTTTTAAAATTGTTAAATGTAACAGTTAAATTAAAAAGGTTAAGTGCTCTCGGTTTTGTATGATTCATTGATAATATATAAAAATAACATTAGAGAAACAATTTCTCTCTTTTGATTTTTTTAAGTTAACAGTTGTTCATAATTAATAAAATATAGTAAATGATTGTATAATTTTACAATATTATGGCAACACTGTTTTTAAATTAAAACACATATTTGATTGTAATTTGAGATTGACTCAGTCTAGTCTTAAAAGGAATGTTTACACGATGCATGCCATTTTGATAGTCGTACACGTAAACATCCTTTTATTTTTTATATAAGTTTTTAGAGGTTTAATTTTTTTTCTACACAATTGGCACTGCCCTCGAAGCCGAACTTTCGTTTTTTATATTAATTAAAAAAAAAATCGAGGATTATCAGCTTGAAGTACTTAAATAGTTTAAGATTTGGATATTTCAGATGTTAACAGCAGCTAAGACACTTATGTATATTTTTTCATGAACAAAACGTGAATATGTTATATGCATTTGGAACAGAGTGACCTTTCAATAGAGAAAACGTAAGCGATGTTTGTTTGTACTATAAACGGATGCTGTAACAGCAATAAAAAAATCAGACATGCTGTCTTATTTCTTTAATTTCACCCGAGTCCTTTATTTAATTATTGAAAATGGTTTTTAGAATTTATTTAGAACTTTATTTTTTACCCTGTAACACCAATAACTATGCAAAAGCTTCATAAATATCTTATTTCAACCATTACTAATATTATAAATATAAAAGATTGTGAGGATGGATGTTTTTTCCACTTTCATACAAAAACTAGTTATTTTTTTTTTTAATGAAATCATGTATAACTTTCAGAAATCTTAAAAAAATGTGTTACATAATACTTGAACCTCCTTAACCACAGAATCATTTCTTATATAATTTTTTTTAAGATTAATTATGCGACAACCTTTAAATTCATAGAAAGATATTAATAAAGTATGTCACAATAATGTAAAATTATTTGATAGATATGTTCAAATATATCAGAAGTATTTCTTTTGAAATAAATGAAGACAGTATAGTTCTATATTGAACTTCACTATTTTAGACCTGAATTTGTTGTATGTATAAAGCTCGGTAGGCAGGGTCAAATGAAGTGTTAGAACACTCCACTTCCACTATTTGAAATGGTGTTTAAACTTGATGCTATGTTTTGTTCTATCCAGAGTGAGAAAATTATAAAAAAAATTCCAGAGGGAGACATCTGAATGTGCATACAGTGTCTTGCTTATAGTCGTTTAAATATATTTTAAAAACCAATCAGAAAGTAATGATTGGTAGTTTCATATAATAATATCTAATGACAGACAAATACCACCTCAGTCTACCTGTGACCACGAACTACTGTAAAGTGTTTGAAATGTCAGCTTTCCAAAAAAACATGTTTAACAACCAATATACACAATTGATCCAGTTAAATGTGTTTCATTTATAATGATAACAGGTTAAATGGAAAATAATTATTTACTTTATTGATATTTTATTCTAATCACTAGTAAGATCGGATAGTCTGGCTTCACTAACCAATCCTTGTATTTGCAATTTTAATTCCAATGCTTTTTTCAAGTCCATACTTCGGAGTTGGGATGCAATATATTTACCATATATATCAAATTCATCTTCTTTACTTAAATCTGAATTAGAATCTTGGCTACCATGTACAGAGCCTTCTGAAGCCGAAATAGAACTGGGATGTTTTAGTTTTTTCCTTTTTATTTCATATGGATTTGTATTAGTTGCTGTAAACAGTGGCTCATCTGGTTCATTTTTTAATAGAAGTATATAATTACCATCAGTGTCAGATATGAATGGATCTATTTGTTCTTGAGATTGTTCATTAGAATGATCGGATTCCTCGTGATTCCATGTTTTTGTACTGTCTTTCTCCGATTCCTAAAGCAATAATAATATTAGATTAATAAATGTCTATCAAAAATGTTAATATAAGAAATAAATTAAGAGTTAAATATTCACCTCCTGCAATGGGTATGAACTTTTACGTGCATTGCGTTTAAATCGTTTATGCCAATATTGAAACCATTTAATTGAAGAAGTATATTTATAACCATTATTCGACTTTTTTTTAATCTTAATCAATTCATGTGTGTACATAGCTCTTAAGCTTTTAATTCTTGTCTTTACATCACGCAAGGATAAAGTAACACCAGTAGATGAATGGAATTCAGTAATAATATTATTATAAGCTTCTAAACGTTTCTCATTTACTTTGTAATTTTCGTTTTCCGTATACCATAAGACTTCTTCGCTTAGATATAATTTTATGAATTGGTTAGTCAGGTTTTCAGTCCACTTCATACTTTTGTATTACTTATAACGAATATGTTCAATATCAATATAAATAAAAGCGATCGTTTTCTTTACGCAGCGGGAAAATGACAACTGTAGAGCTGTGTTCTGACAGTAAACACTCTTTGGTTCTGACACTGACAACTATTAACCACAGATAAAAATATATATTATGTTGGTTCGTAGTTTTTTTTGAATGAAAGTTTACTGTACCGTATAACACTAAGTTTGATTTATTTTCATACTATGATACTGATTACTATGATTACTGTAACACGTGCAGTAAGTTTAATACACTTTATCATATAGATACTTGTTATATAATTAATAAGTAGATTATATATTTATCAAAAAATATATTAAAAGTCAGACAAGCAAAATCATCATAATAAAGATTAATAAAAAAATAAAAATCCTCTACGCCGGATATTACATACTCGAATTTTACTGTCGTCTCAGTTAATAATTAGATTAATTAACTTGAGAACCTAGTGTTAAGACACTCCGTTCTATTTCCCACGTTTGTTACCTTTTGAGGAATTGCGTATTGAGTGGCGAAACTCAACACGCCACGCTTTGCCTTGTTACCAGAGGGAAGAACTGAAAATATTAAATACTATATTACGCCTGCGGCTTAGTCCGTTTGAATTTAATTTTAGTAATTTCAACTACTTCCTAGTTCTTATAACATTATTACTTAATACAATATTTATCCATTGAAAACTAAAATTTCAGCTAAATTAATATTTTTTTGTAGCAATTTTGTCGACCTTAATATATATTAAATTGGCGTTACTTTTTAATTTTTTAATAGATTTAAATTATAGAAATGTTAAGTGAAAGTTACCAAAACATAATGGCAAAAACTACATTTAAATCTGATCAGGCCGTTTCGGAGACTAGCATATACAAGCGCGAAAATTTTAAAAATCGTTATGTTGAGCCCTATTACATTAGTAAACGTCCCATATAAGATTTTTTTAAATATGTCTTCCATGTACAGACAAACAGACATTGATGTGTTGTACAGATTTATTTCCTCCCTGGGTTCCCTCTGCCTACCCTGCTTCGTGCGGGATACAGTGTGAAGCTAAAAAAAAAAAAAATTTTTATCTTATAAAGATCGTAGGATTGCGGCTTTGTTAAGTCCTCCGCTTAGTCTTGGTCATAGAGCACATTTACCCTACGGGACTTCTTGGTAGACACCGATGATTCGATGGTCTTGGTAGACACCGTAATTAATATATGTATATAAAGTTTAAATATACTTCTTTATTTAATAAGTAATACTGTACGTCAAAAGTTTAATATTTATTTTTACTCAGATTAAAGAAAGTGTTACGTGCTGAGCGATGGAACTCAACGACGCAGTTTGTTTTTTTTTTGTTTGTTTGTTCGATTGTTGTTAACCCTACTGGTTTTTAGAGCGACGTCGGTTGGCGAGGGAAGAGGGTACTTTGGCCCTCGGAAGAGCAAGCATTACGTCGCTGCTTGAGATGGCGACGACAGCGGCAGGGACGCCCCAACCTCGGCTTGCGGCTATCAATCGTGATAACCGCGGTTTATTTAATAACCAGTGCTTAAAAGTGAAAGGAACGGAAAGTTCGGAACCTAGTGTTAAGACACTCCGTTCCGCACTTTCCGCCGAATTTGAGGCATTGCGTGTTGAGTGGCGGAACTCAACGCCGCGCTTTGCCTTATTACCAGAGCGAAGAATTGAAATATGAAATATTTAAATTGAAAATATTAAATTTTTCATTTCCTCGATTTGGGGATCGAACTCAGAACCTGTCGGTTACAGTCACACGCTTGTGTCGCTGAGCCACGACAGGCCTCTATATATGTTTGTCTATTTTACTTAGAATTACTCTTTTTTTTTGCAAGCCTCCTCACCTATTTCCCACATGACAAGGTTATTTGGTAGAGAATACTTTTTAACATTGAGCTCAAATTTTGTGCCTGTATATTGTACATTGTGTACAATAAAGGGTTTAAAATAAAAAGTGTTACAAAATGCTTTTCTTGTTATTTATTTAACTTCCTTATTTAGTATCAAAATTAAAATACCTCTAATTGCTTTAACTTTTAATAAAAGTAAACAACTTTAATTAATCATTGTATTTTAGTATCTAGTATGGTACAATAATTCAAACTTATAAAAGTTCACATTAAACAATATGAAATACATTTTAAATATCAATTTACGACATTACATCATTGTTTTACCTCTATTACTTATATTTAATTTAACTAAACAATATAAATAATACAAAAGAGTGACGTGAATATTTTTCTAATCACTGGTTATATCTGCAATCCTAGCTTCACTTAAAATACTTTGAATTTCCAACTGAAGCCTTATTGCTTTTTGCAGGTCCATTTTCCTTAACTGAGACGCTATATATTTGCCATATATATCAAATTCATCATCTTTGACAAAATCAATTTTATCCTTTATAAATTCTTGACTAGATCTTTGTTTTAATTTTTTCTTTTTAGTTTTCGTATTTTCAATAGATTTTCTGACATTTTGTATAGGAATTGAGGAGTCTTCGGTTTTGGCTGAATCATAGTCGTCATCGGAATTTGATAAGAGGGGGTCGGGGTTCAGATTGTCTGTATCATCTTGTTGTTCTTGACTCACCCATATTTGGCATGATGATTCAACTTCAGTAATGTCTGGAACCTATAAAAATGGGAGTGAATTATCAAAATTAAATCAAATTTTCAGTCAGACGAGTCAGAGAGTTGTTTTTTTACAAAGAAATATGTGCTACTGGATCATAAGTACTTTAGTAGAGAAATAGAAAGTAATTTACATATACTGTGTATAATAACAGACATTAAATGTCTAATTCACATGTATGTACTCTTGAGAAATGAGACAAAAAATTGTAAGAAAGCTGTGACACTAACTAGACAAAAAGCTTTTCTGGAATATGTTAAGCATCAAAATCTTAAATTTAAATTAATATTGTTTGGCACTCATCATGCAAAGCCTTAATTCAGCAGAGTAGGGTACTAGTTTCTTTCGTTCTCCGTATGTACACTGCCAAGTGCAGGATAGAGCTTTAAGTTAAATATTATTAGATTTGACTATGGCTATTGTATAAACTTAAGTCATAACTATGTCTGCATTCCATGTCGTACATAATATAGGATTTAATTAACATCCCAAATCCTATTATATTTAAGAAATGTTGTTATTATTGAATTAACTGTCAAAAACAATACTAACCTGAGCTAAAGATGGTTGTTTTGGAATGTATTTAAGACACCGATCCATTTCGTGAAACCAAAACAAAGATGGTTCATATATTGAATCAGGACTAGATCTCTGTAATATTTTGTTCACTTGTTGGAAGTACGTTGTTCTCAAATTTTTGATTTTCACCTTAACTTCAGTTACTGAGAGGCATTTTGATGTAGAATCTTTAAATTCTGTACTTATATCGGCGTAGGCTGTATCCCTTTGGGATTTCAACTTGTATCCTGGATGGTTGGGATTCCATAGGCACTCATGTTTTAAGTAAAGTTTCACAAACTCAAGCGTAACTGCTTCACTCCAACGCGTATTCATTTCAGTTATCATTTAATAGTAAAACACTTTGCTATTACGCATTCCCCTTCGTCCAACAAATTGTACAACAGTTGACGTATGGTTTTGATCACAGACCATCTATGTCTTGTCTAGTACAATAACTATATTTCATAATTAGTCTATGGCAAACGCTACAGATAATTATATAAGTTGCCGGAACATTATTATTTTCGAATGAATATGAAATTTACAATAATCATAATTAATTAGGCGCTGTGCTACAGAGATTATGTGCAGCATAATCTATTTTAATTCAAATTTAGAAGCATTGTAAGTTTGTAGCATAAAAATATAATATAAATATAACCTTATTCGTAAATTTATAGCCTAAAACTGTTTTAGGGGCAGATTTATTATTGTGTTCTTTCTTTATGAAAGAACACAATAATAAACCTTTCTCTACTAATTCAACGTACGTCATTTTTTTTCTGACCCATTTGTTGGTAAAATGCTGCAGCTTTCCCATCCCTTCCCTTTCCCTTCCCCTAAATTATTACATATTTCTATAGGTAGAGAGAACATCATGTTCATACATTTTATTTTTTTAGGTCAGATCTTTGCTTGTGGCGCTTAAAACGCTTCAGTTGACTACAGTTCACTTCGCCAATGTCACGTAGAATCGAAAATACAGGAAGGAGGAGGACTGAGGAGATAACTTTTAACAAATACAGAATATATATTAACAATTATTCACAATACTAGCGAATGTCCTCCCGAATCATCCGTGTTTACTGGTGAGGCTGTTGCTTTGTTAGAAGCAATCCGGTTCACACCTTTCCATGTCTTTAAACAGACCGTTATTTGTACTGTAAAGGGTAATCCTTTTCATAGTAAATTAAGGTCTTCAATTATTTTAAAGATTTGTGAAGAACTGTACTCATGTTATTTAAAGGGTTTGGTTGTTACTTTGTCATGGATTCCAGGTCATTCTGGAATCAGTGGGAATGAATCTGCAGACTCTTGCGCAAAATTTGCCATCCAGTGTGGCAATTTGGATCACTTTTCTATTTCGGCCCTGTCATCTAGATGTGTCATCATCATTCTATACTGCGATTCAACCTTATATCCGCGCATATTCCCACTTTCCTAAATAATTGAAATATATTTTAAAAAGGGTGCAAAAGCGGCCTCCCTTTTCTAAAGAGTCCGAAATCTAGTAGGATCGCGCAATGGTGGAAATGAGGGCTTACCGAAGCTACTTTAACAGATTTGGCAAAGGATCAAAACGCACGAGGTCCGAGTGAAAAGCTGAATAATCTCTAGCAATTTTAATCAAAATGCATAAACTCGATACAACTTAATATAAATTATTACATATTTCTATAGGTAGAGAGAACGTCATGTTCATACATTTTATTTTTTTAGGTCAGATCTTTGCTTGTGGCGCTTAAAACGCTTCAGTTGACTACAGTTCACTTCGCCAATGTCACGTAGAATCGAAAATATAGGAAGGAGGAGGACTGAGGAGATAACTTTTAACAAATACAGAATATATATTAACAATTATTTACAATACTAGCGACCATCCAGCTTCGCCTGTTTGTATTACACTATTTTACTTACTTATGTCCATTATTTTCTTGTTCTTATAATTTTTTTAAAGATAATATTAATAATTGGGACAATAAAAACTAATATACTAAATAAAAAAAAAAAATGTAGCAATGATATCAAACAAAATATTTTGAATTGACGTATCAACCGATTTAAATAAAACAAACACTTAATGTTAAAAGAAGGTTACTGAAATATACCAGTGAAAACTGCATTTAAATCTGGCCCGTCTTATCTGAGATTAGCGCATACAAACGCACAGACAAAAAAAAGTTAAAAAAAGCAATCTTTTGGGCTACTATATTAATAAATGTATATATAATAAAAGATTTTTTTGAGGCCGGTCGTGGCGCAGCGGCACAAGAGTGTGCCTGTAACCGAAAGGTTCTGGGTTCGATCCCCAGTCGAGGAAATGAAATATTTAATATTTTCAATTTAAACATTTAATGTTTTATTTCTTCGCTCTTCTAATAAGGTAATAAGGCAAAGCGCGGCGTTGAGTTCCGCCACTCAACACGCAATGCCCCAAATTCGGCGGAAAGTGGGGACAGAAGTGGAACAGAGTGTCTTAACACTAGGTTCCCGGGTTCCCTCTGCCTATCCTGCCTCGTGCGGGATAGCGAGGTTTTTTTTAATATACCTTTATATGTTTCATTTACAGAAAGTGGTAAAATACAGATTTATTATAAGTATTATCTATACACAGCATATCAATTATTTTATTAATTTTGTTATGGTAAATCACTGACCCAAATATATAATATTTGTTCAAATTTGCTCATAGTTAAATTAGCTTAGTACATACTCAGCAAATCAGAAGTCATTTACAAATAGGCGGAAACAATAAATAATGTGTTTACTTCACTTTCTACCGCTGTTTTGTTACTAAAGAAATGTAATCTTAAAAACTATAGATGAGATCCGATGAGAGTGGGACAAAGTTTTATTGTGTTGGAGCCGCAAGTTGGGGACAACATTATATATTATATGCCAGCTTATTTTCACATTCTATATCACATATGTGTATAATGTATAGGTACATTTGGTCAAATATCAAATATATAATAAGTACGTATTTTTTGTTTTTCGCGATTATTATATATTTTAAATGGAACAAATTAAAAGTTTTTTCGAACGCTTTGTAGTAGTCTGTGGTCACGGTTAGACTATTCGTAATCCGGTTGAATTTGTTTCATTTTATTGTGGCTGCTGAAATATTAAAAAAAAGTACAAATACGTCATTATTGCCAAAGAAAAAAGTAATTATACTAAGATTATTGCACAAAATGATATGTAGGTAGGCAATTAAGGTATAGGTATAAAAGATTGACAAGTTGAACGTGATAAAAGAGTATGTATTTTAATGTTTTTTTTTTTAAATTAAATATATTTACTCCTTTATTTAAATAAGATCGTAAATTGTAATTACAATAATTTTGTCATTAGACTAATCTATTCTGTATAAGTCTGTTTGTAACACCTTATCTCCTGTACGAATAAACTGATTTAAATTCGGCTTTTTAAATCACAAGCCTTGTTCATTGGAGCGGTTCTTAGTTCGTTGTTCTTAATCAATTTATCAAAATGAGTTAGTGTTCTTTGAAATATTTATTTATTTTTTTATTTATTTATATACTTTATTGCACACAATATTATAACAGTTCATATAACTTAAATGACTAAAATAATGTGTGCAATGGCGACCTTATCACTATAAGTGATCTCTTCCAGGTAACCATTAAGCTATGATAAAATATAATTTTAAAGCAACAGGCAGTAACGTGCAAAAAGTAGAGTCGGAGTTTAAAAATGATTTATATTTTATATATATTATAATATATATAAAATATAAATCATTTTTAAATATATATACTGATATTATAATATATAGACATACATATAAACATGAAATATTACAATTTAAGATTTTATTTAGTAAAATCTACAGCAAAACTTTTATGTAGATATGTTATACATAAAATCGATCGTATTAGATGGCCAATTCAAAATGTTACGATCTCTATTCGATTATACGGTGGGTGCTTTGACCAGATAGCATCCAATTTGCTTACATGCGTGATTGAGTCGGACGCTCGCAAACTACGTTTATTTAGGTTTGACGAATATATTCCTCATTTGTAAATATAACTGTACGATATAATACTTACTTAGATTTACGCTGTATCACGCACATGGCAGGGTAAGTAGAGGGAACTTGGGAACCTAGCTTTAAGACACTCTGTTTCTCCACTTTTCGCCATATGGATGATTGGAAGCATTGAACGTTGAGTGGCGGAGCTCAACGCCGCGCGTAAGCCATAGTAATTCATATTTAATTAAATAATATAGTTTTTGATGAAATTAGGTATCGTATCCCTTAATATGTAACCTGTAACGTTATTTGTTTGGTTGTTTTTCCATTCCCATAAAAGAAATGAGAAATCTTATCTATCTCTTTGTTATCTGCACTTATCAAGAAAATCACTTGCATAATATTGAGCCTTTTTCGCCGCGTAATTACGGCTATATATTGTATGTCAGTCATTTAATACTTAACGTTAGAATCTTATGTACGTTGATGTATATCAATTCTAAACTTTGTTTAGGTTATTTATTTTGCAGAGCTATATATATATATATATATATATATATATATATATATATATATATATATATATATATATATATATATATATATCCTGTTTGTTGAAAGAGAATGTTATTTAATATCTTTTGTTTAGTTTTATACAATCCCTACTATAGTGTAATAGGCTAGCAGCGTATAGTCACAATAATATAGAATTCGAGACACTGGTTTTTCAATTCCGGAACACAACGTTTTTGTTTTGTCAAGTTTAGTTACATTAATGCTTTATTCCAGACGACACGACGCCCTATTTTTAATCATTCTCCACATAGTTATATTACAAAATGTAAATGAGAACTAAACAGAAATATAACGTGTTTTTTTATATCTTTACGCTGTATCCCGCACATGGCCACGTTTCGTTCGCCACTTTCCGTCGAATTTGAGGTGTTGCGTGTTGCGGAACTCACCGCCACGCTTTACCTATGAGGTAAAGCGCGGCGTAAGAAGTAAGAAACGAAAATATGAAATATTTCATTTTCTCGAGGAGGCATCGAACACACAACCCGCGTCCCCTGCGACCCGACATGCCATTATTCTCTCATATAATATGAATACAAGCAAATCTCAGAAACACCAACTTTGTAAGTGAAACTTGTGAATTTGTGTACCATCAACTCAACGTCAAGTTCTCAGAGCTACAGAATGCCCGGAATGGTGTCAAAATGTTTATATATACTCCCGAGTTGCTTTTCAAGTTTCAAGACGCTGTTCCTTTTCAAATAGTACTGTATAATGGCTCGTATTTTACCTGTCAGGCGATAGCGCGAGGTGTCTCGCTTCACTTAAGACCTTTTTGTGTTCATTTTGTAAATATGCTTGTTAGTTCTATATAAATAAGTATTTAATAATTCTCGAGGATAAGTGGATATTGAAAATCTTGTTTTGGATGTTTGACTAAGATTTTCTTACATTTTTTTTTAGCTTCACGCTGTATTCCGCACGAGGCAGGGTAGGCAGAGGGAACCCGGGAACCTAGTGTGAAGACACTCCGTTCCACTTCCGTTCCCCACTTTCCGCCGAATTTGAGGCATTGCGTGTTGAGTGGAACTCACCGCCGCGCTTTGCCTTGATACCAGAGCGAAGAAATGAAACATTAAATATTTAAATTGAAAATATTAAATATTTCATTTCCTCGACTGGGGATCAAACCCGGAACCTGTCGGTTACAGTCACACTCTTGTGCCGCTGCGCCACGACAGGCCTCAATTTTCTTACAGTTTCACCCCTTTTTTCATATAACAGGCGAGGCATAGGAACCTAGTGTTTAGATACTCCGTTTTTCCTGCTTATTTGTATAGCACTGTGTATAGATCGTTGTTTTATAACCAGAAATAAATGAAGATCATTCACTTTGCTAGTAATAATTGACGCTGACCCACATTTTTCGACTCCTTTATAGACAAATTAATTCAAGAAGAGTACATACAGAATTAATAAAAACACCCTATATACATATATGTTTTTATATATATATATATATATATATATATATATATGTATATATATATAAATATATATATATATATATATATATATATATATATATATATATATATATATATATATATATATATATATATATATATATTCTTTTTTTTTTTTTTTTCAGCTTCACGCTGTATCCCGCGCTAGGCAGGGTAGGTAGAGGGAACGGAAGTGAAACCTAGTGTTATGACACTCCGTTCCACTTCCATTCCCCACTTTCCGCCGAATTTGAGGCATTGCGTGTTGAGAGGCGGAACTCAACGCCGCGCTTTGCCTTATTACCAGAGCGAAGAAATGAAACATTAAATATTTAAATTGAAAATATTAAATATTTCTTTTCCTCGACTGGGGTCGAACCCAGAACCTGTCGGTTACAGTCACACTCTTGTGCCGCTGCGCCACGACAGGCCTCTAAAAACATATATATACATATATGTTTTTAGAAAATGTATATCAAAACAAAAACGTAATTGGAGTCGCTATGGCACTCAACACGCGCCTCTTGGAAACCTTCCAATCGCTCTTATCACCAAGCCTTACGTTTTTATCAAGTTAATAGTTGTGACGAATCTACGAACGCTTCCTACAACTTAATATATGTCTCCAAGATTTTTATTAATTTGAAAAAAAAAATACTACGAATAATCAATTGGAAGATAGATATATATTAAACATTAAATGTAATATACCAGTTTCTTAACAGAAGTGAAAGAGGCAGAGAGAGACATCGTTTGACCTAATACCATTCGGTTATCAAAATGTTGAACTAATGGAGGAAGACTACGTAAAAAGCACGAGAACCCCCGGACATGTATGGAGGGGTGGATGTGAGTGGACGAGGCAATGTCTCCTTAGTCTCTTCCACTGTCATCCATCTGTCGTCACCGTTCCCCTTTCACCTTCCAAAAAAACAATTGGTATATATTTATATATAAACATAGCTGGGCCCCGTTAATCAAATAGTTAACTTCGTTAGTCGTTAATCCGCTACAAAACAAGTTAGCTTCGTTAAGAGTTAAAGCGTTACATTTCGGAAGAATTAACGCAAGTTAACGTTAATTGTTAATACATTAATATGTGTAAAACTGCATTTTTATATCGTTGCGTTAGTGAACTTATACAACTTGTTGGTTCAGGTTTTGGAAGCTAACAGGTTAGGAATAAAACAAAATACTTGTATAATTCAAATGTATAATTTAATCGTCGGGCATAAAGTGTATATTCCCCTTCATGAACATTAACAAGTTGAAGTTCTCGTCTGAAAGCGAGGCTCGTTTTGGTGTTAAAATGTCTTTACCCGTGGAAAACAGACGTTTAACTGCAGCGCTTGAGGGTATAGCAGTATTGTTCAGCTTCACGCTGTATCCCGCACTAGGCAGGGTAGGCAGAGGGAACGAAAGTGAAACCTAGTGTTCTGACACTCCGTTCCACTTCCATTCCCCACTTTACGCCGAATTTGAGGCATTGCGTGTTGAGTGGCGGAACTCAACGCCGCGTTTTGCCTTATTACCAGAGCGAAGAAATGAAACATTAAATATTTAAATTGAAAATATTAAATATTTCATTTCCTCGACTGGGGATCGAACCCAGAACCTGTCGGTTACAGTCACACTCTTGTGCCGCTGCGCCACGACAGGCCTCTAAATATTATATATATTATATGTACAGCAGTATTGTATTCCCCGAGGAATGCAGCATCGTTGAACGAGTCTTTTGATTTCATATCCAGCCACATTTTAACATTTTAAAAAGTTAACTTAAAAGTTAATTCGTTAATCAAAATGTTAACTTCGTTAATTAACGATTGACGAATTAACGAGTTAATGCCCAGCTATATACATAAACTAGTTTTAGCTTTTCACCTTAGAAATATATCCATGGTCTTGTACAAATTAATTATAAACGTTAATTAACGATAAATTAGAAGCGATAAAAGTGTTGGAATAACGTTATTTTCTAACCGCACAGTACGTCACAAGTAATGTAATGTACAATCCACATCACCTGAACACGTGGCACTCCACTACTGTGCGGTTTCGTAGAAATTTCCTTCCACGCCCCCCACATCTCTGGAACGGCCTACCCGCGGCAGTATTTCCAGGTCGATACGAAATGGGTACCTTCATAAAGCGTGTCTAACTACCTCAAAGGCCGGCAACGCATCTGTAGTTCCCCTGGTGTTACTCGGAGCCGTGGGCGACGATGATCGCTCACCATCATGTAACCCGTACGCTCGTTTGCCTTGTCTTTTCCATAAAAGAAAGTTGTAAAAATGTTAAATAATAATATTTCCATGCTTTACTTTAAGTAAATGTGTGAAAATGATGAACAGAAACAAACGATATTCGGTCGGCTGAAGCGTGAAGCCTCCATGTAAATACAGTTTAAAACACAAGTAATATTACACAAGCCCAAGCGTTTCATTCAAGGCGTGAGTAATATACTTACTGTACAATGTACGCGAAGTTTATTCAGTTCGTATCTCGGAGCGTACAAATAAAATTTGTTTTCATGAATACAGAATGATACGCGTCAATGAATGCCTTTGGTTGGATTTAATGTGTGATATGTTATAAAATTTTATTAAATTTTAGCTGTCGTGGCGCAGCGGCACGGACGTGTGACTGTAAACGACAAGATTTGATAACAATCTCTCTCGAGGAAATGAAATATTTGACATTTTCAAATTAAAGATTTGATAACAATCTCTCTCTCTCTCTCTCTGGTAATAATGCACAGCGTGGCGTTGAGTTCCGCCACTTAACACACAATGCCTCAAAAAACAATAAATATTTAGCTAAGATGATGTTTTGATGTTTTCGTGATGATATTTCAGTTCGGGGTTTGCTTTTCTTTAATTTTATATTTAGTTTGATGTTCTTATACTCAGTTTTACGTCGTCGTGGCGCAGCGACTGTTAAAGCGACAAGCTATGGGTTCGATATCCACTAATTAAGTTTTTAATATTTTCAAATTAAATATTTAATTTCATTTCATTTCTTTGCTCGGTAGGCAAATGCGGCGTTGAGTTCCGCCACTCAACACGTAATGCCTCAAATTCGGCGGCAACTGGGGAACGGAACTGGAACGGAGTGTCTTAACACTAGGTTTCTGGGTTCCCTCTGCTTACCCTGCCATGTGCGGGATAAAGCGTGAAGCTGAGTAGTAAAGTGTTAAATAAATAAAATAAATAAATAAATAGTGTGAAAATAAATGATTTTTATTTCCTTTGTCGGATAACAAGGCGAACACTATATTCCAAGGCTATTTATATGCGAGATACAGCGTGAAGGTATAACGAGTAAAAAAATCTACTACTTACTATTTTAACTAAAAAGTGTATATTAAAGTTTTTTTTATTTATTTTACACTGCATTCCCCACACGGCAACGTAGTAGGGGGAGCTCGTTTCTCACTTTCCGCCGTATTTGAGGCATTGCGTGTTCAGTAGCGGAAGTTAACTCCGTGTTTTCTTCACGGGGCATCGAACCCACAACCTGTCACGTTAACACTCATACGCTTGTGCCTCTGCACCACGAGAGGCCTTAAAGCTATAAGTGATATAAAGTAAATATTATCATTCTTACTAAATAACTATATTTACTTTTAACCCTTATATCCATGCCTGTAGCTAGAGATCATTTTCCAAACAAACCAGCCTTCCATCCATTAGTTAACATAATTTAATGATAATGTGGCACTATAATTAAATAGGAAAATAAACGATTTAGTAATAAAATTGCCAAAGTATTTTGAGAATTAGTATTTAAGTTTGAATACGTATTATTTATTAATACATTTTTGGCACTTTAAGATAAATTACGAAATTTGGTTGCTTCGAAAACCACCACAGCGAGTATCCACCTCAGCGCAAATAGATACTTATATATATATCTAACCCAACTAATATTTCCTCAAGCGCTGTTTACAACAAGGGCTCTTAAACTATAGCAAAAAATACGAATTCAAGATACCAAAGCAATTTATCACGGCTCGCTACCCTAGATCGCGTCAACGTTCACGTTTTTACGTATGCCGTGTTCGGTTATTTATTGATGTGCCATAAACAAGTCCGACTTAACCAAGCGGAGACAGATGGTGGAGGTAGGGTATTTGTTACGTAAGATAACTTTGTTTCTTTAGCCGAAATCAAACCTTTGTTGTATGGCGCAGAAGTTGTTGAATTTAGTTAATACAAGCCACAGGATGAGCGAGTTTAAACTTAATCCAGTTTGATATAAAAGTTAAGTGTAACTTGGATGCTGTTCCGTGGTGTCGGTATGTACGTCAATTGTCAACTGCACGTTTTTTTTTTCTTTTGAAGTGAAAACTTCTTTAGGCGCGTTGAGCGTTTTGGTAGAGGGTAAAATCCTCGGTTCGCGTCACCGACATGCTAATGATAATAGTATATCTATCGCTATGGAGACCCAGACTAGCGCACGCGCAGTAGCCTGTGTACACGTATACACTAATACATCGACTATTTCTGACTGTATTATGTGCGCGTTGGACGATTTTTGGATAAGTATAATTTTGTGAGTCACGACAATGATGTAAATAATGAGAATAATGTCCAAACTTGAATTCATTGAAATTTGTGTAAATATAAATACTATGTATAATTAAGATAATTGTATATTAATTATTTTTTCAACCACTTTGTATTTATATTTTGTTCATGATTTGTTTAACCCATCATATGTAACTAATAAATAAAACATTAAAAAAATCATATAATTTTTGCATATAGTTTTAATTACTCTCAACTTAATAGTTCCGTTTTCACTTCTATCGGCAGTCCCACGACTGCTATTAGTTTTTTCTTTGAGTGACTCAACTGCTGTTGACCTGGGATGGTCTTTACAGCGTCACCGGTTGAGGGGCGAGTGTGGCTCGCCCCTGAAGAAAGTGTGGCTCGCCCCTGAAGAATCGTTACGTTAAGTTACGTTAATTGTATAAATAAGTGACTTAAATCCATTCCGTGTTTATATGTCATACACAAAAGTCACAAAGCCGTATAATGTCAGAAATATAAAATTAATTTCGCATATTAAAGTATAACTGACTGTTAGTTGACAATATTTGTATTTTTCTTAGTGTCTAAGTTGGTCATACTACCAGCTTCACGCTGTATCCTGGACATGGTATGGTAGGCAGATTAAGTTGGGAACCCAGTGTTAAAACATCCATTATGCACTCCTGAAAGTGGTGGACGACCTACTTTCTCGCGAATCTCAACAAGCTCAACTTCTAGAGCGAAGAAATGAAAACATTAAATATTTAAATTTAAAGTATTAAGTATTTTATTTCCTTGAGTGGGGATGGAGCCTACAACTTGTCGTGATTACCAATCACTCGCTTGTGCCACGACAGTTTTCATTTCGTACCAAATAATAACTGTCCATGGGAACTATTCTATAGTTTTCGACAAAGCGGTGAATTTCATACAAAAGGCAGCAAAACTATGCATAAGAACTTTAATGTCGTGATTACTTTACCCTAAAAGTTTAATGTTTTCTGTGCCACTGTGGACCGTAGAATTGAATAGTTGATATTTATTTTTTGATACCTCTTTGACTTCCGCTACTCAACACACAATACCTCAAATTTGGCGAAAAGTAGGGGAACAGCAGTGGAACGGAGTTTGTTAACACTAGGTTCCCAAGTTCCCTCTGCCTATCCTTCCATGTGCGGGATACAGCGAGATACCTCGTTGGTATTGACACACGAACAACAAAGACTTAGTTTAAAACAAATACATTTTTTTTTTCAGATAAAATACTACAAAAATATCTAAATACTAAATCACGAAGTTAAATTATGTTTCCCTATGATATATAATATGAATAACATTTTATGGATTAAAAAAAATCTAAATAATTAAGAATTCCAAAAGTAGATGAAAAAAATACTTTTTTGTTTTAATTCAGATGATGATATACATAGATACAAGTAAAATAGACTGCACGTTAGATACAATTGTTAGGAACAATGCATATGTATGTTGCAAGCCCAGCTAGAATAGAATGTTCTGGTAAATCTGAGACAGGGATGAAAATTCGATAAGATTTTAGAAATTTTTTTTTCCTCAATGAGTGGTAGTTTTAGATTTTGTTATCGTGTTTCTCAATTAAAGTGAATGTTCAAAATCTTGTCCATTTTTCTGTCAATTACTTAAAACGCTACGTCTATTAATTTAGTATTTGAATATTTAAAAGTGAAAAATATCTAATATATATCTTAGCGTCACGCTGTATCCGTACGAGGCAGGGTAGGCAGAGGGAACCCGGGAACCTAGTGTTAAGACACTCCGTTCCACTTCCGTTCTCCACTTTCCGCCGAATCTGAGGCATTGCGTGTTGAGTGGCGGAAATCAACGCCGCGCTTTGCCTTACCAGAGCGAAGAAATGAAACATTAAATATTTAAATTGAAAATATTAAATATTTTATTTTCTCGACTGGGGATCGAACCCAGAACCTATCAGGCCTCATATATCGAATATATTAAATTAAGTTTTTATATCGAATATATTATTTTTTTTTTCTACCTCTCTATCTAATTTATAAAATTATAATTTTTGTTAGCTTTACGCTGTATCCCGCATATAGCAAAGCAGGCAGAGGAATTTTGACAACCTAAGTAGTATTCCATTTTCTTTAACATTGGCATTAAGGCAATTCTGTTACCCACTTTGTACCGGATTTTGGGCAATGCGTGTTGACAGGTCGGCTGTGTAGTTCCCTGAGAAGATGAATATATTAAATATTTCATTATCTCGAGTAAGGATCGAACCCACAACTTTTCGCGTTTATTGAAACATGTTTGAATCAATGCGCCACAAAATGCCTCTGTAAATTATACATACAATAGGTACATTTTTTTGTCATCTTTCCGTTGTATTCCGCACGTGGCATTGTAGGCTGAGGAAAATTAAGAACCTAGTTTTAAGACACTCCGTTCAGTTGCACACTTTCCGCCGGCGTAACTCAACGCCGCACATAAAGTTAAAAAAATGTATCATTTCCTCGAGTAACACGCTGACTCCCAGCACCACGTCAGACTACAATTTAATATTATTTTTATAAACAAAACAGTAAATTGCGATTGCAAGCAGCCCTCCCGCAACATTCACGCTACGGTAACTACAAATAATGACAAAGGACGTGCTGCGATATGAGTGAATACTGCATAGAGGGCTACAAGTTTAAATAGAAGTAGAAATCTAGGAACTATTGTGTGGACTGTAGTGGGCAGACCATATATTTGTGTAAAAATATAATTTTGTCATTTTCAATTATATATTTACTTGGTTTAATTTGATAAAAAAGAAGATAAAAAGTGAGAGAGAGAGACAAAATTCAGTTTAAACTCTCCGAAGAAAGATGTCCTGTCATTGAGTGGTGGAGCTCTACGTCGCACTTTATACAGTAGGGCAAAAGCAACCTAGCGTAAAGTTACTCCGTACCTCACTTTCAGTTAAAATTTTTGACATATTCTTGAATATTAAAATTAATTATTTTTTTAATTATTTTTTAAAATATTGTTTTTATAAGAAATATCCCATAATTTAGAAAACATATTAAAATTTGAAAGCTGTCAAGAGGTGCGGGTTCTAATCTGCCATGATGAAGTTTTTATACAATTAGCTTCACGCTGTATTCCTTTTCACGGGGAAAATGTTAAGACACTCTGTTCCGTTTCCCACATTTGGAAACCCATTACCATCACAATTACAGTTAGAAGTTGTGACATTGCGCCGCGACAGCTTGTTTTTCTACTTGTATACGGCGGATTTCATTGGTTCATAATTTTCACTTAAGTAGATTAAATTATTTTCAGATGCGCTCTACAGTTTCCGGTAGAGTTGTAAGTAGTTATCTAAAGCATGAAAGTTCTAATTCAACTTTACAAAAGCTCGTCTATGCAAATGATGTGCTATCAAAAATTTACTCGTATCGTCCTTTTATAGTTATAAAAGTTAATGTACAACTCTGAGAACTGTCTACGTAGTTTCATAGATCAGAAGGTTAGGCGGTTTGCAAACGAGAAAGCGAAATTTTATGTGACATATTCAGAGACGTCTTGGTAATTTATTTATTTAAGAAATGGTTTGTGATGGTTCTGAGTTCGATCGCTATTTGGAGTATTTTGTGTATTTAAATATGTTTATATAAGGCCTGACGTGGCGCAGCGGCACAAGAGTGTGACTGTAACCGACAGGTTCTGGGTTCGATCCCCAGTCGAGGAAATGAAATATTTAATATTTTCAATTTAAATATTTAATGTTTCATTTCTTCGCTCTGGTAATAAGGCAAAGCGCGGCGTTGAGTTCCGCCACTCAAAACGCAATGCTTCAAATTTGGCGGAAAGTGGGGAACGGAAGTGGAACGGAGTGTCATAACACTAGGTTTCACTTCCGTTCCTTCTGCCTACCCTGCCTAGTGCGGGATACAGCTGAAAAAAAAAATATGTCTATATTTTCTTGATACGGTTAGGTGAAGTTGAATCTAAAGTTTGTCTGTAAGAGTTTATAAACTTATATTTAATGTTATTCGTCTTGGTAACTGTTCAGCGTTGGGCGGATTCCAAGAGGCTAGGTTTAAATTTACATATTTTTTTTTTAAGTTTTCTAAACAATATTTTTTATATTTTACTTTATATATATTTTTTTCATTTATAAAAATTAATGTATAATCCTAAGTGTGGATTAATACTTTGAAGTCAGTAAGAACGATATGTATATTATTTGGAAGCAAAACTAGGGGCGTTTGGTATAGCATGGACTGAGAAGAGGTAAATTGCCGAGGTCCTCTGCCACAGCCAGAGTTATATTATTATGTGGGTATTTCTTTTGTATGCAAAAAAATAATTAATCACACAAATTAGTATACAGATGAACCGTTTCGTACAAAAATATAACAAAGAAAAAAAAATAATTATTGCAGTATTTACGTATATAAATATTATTTTTTCAAAACGAAAAAATCTGTTAAATAGAAACTTATTGAAAACGAAATATTTTAATAATTAACTGATGAACTTTCTTTTACTTTCTCTTACTATTCATATAATGAGTAAAAAACAGTTTGTCTTAATTAGGCACGGAAGAAAACACGAATACACCCTCGAGTTTGCAAGAGCGTGGTGTACTTTACGACATAATTGGTGTCTCAATGACGTCCTTTGACAGTTAAAATAAATATATTTATCATCTAAGTCAATTAAAATTCATAAAGAATAATTAATATTTTCAAACTGTCTATTAATTTTAGAAGAAAACGAAGACAAAAGTAGTTTATCCTGTAAGATTCATTGAGTATATGTTACTAAAGTAAGCCTACCCAACAATGTGGGAAAACCAATGGACAGCTATTTTGTCAAATAAAACGGGTCGTACTTTTTGATGTTACTTCAGCTTTTTACATAGGAATCGATTCATTATTTATAAATATAAATTTCCATAATACTTGTACTACAAAGGCTATAAACGTTATCGTCAAAATTCTCTCAATCAAGAGAAGAAATAAACTTTTTTATCGAGGCCAATCGTTTTTGTATTTGTTATTATTACCTAGGTATTATTTTCTTGGTTCGATACCACCTCCAAAAAAAAGAAATATTTAATAATTACATTTTTTCGCTCTAACAAAAAGAAAAAGCGCGGCGTTAAGCTGCACACAATGCCTCAAATTCGGTGGAAAATGGGGAACGGTAGTGTTTTAACACTAGGTTATCATGGTCCTTCTGCCTACCCTGTCATAGGTATGAAAATAAACTCCATGTTCTGTATTCTGTACTCAGGTAAATACTACAAAGCGATTCTGCATGCCTATGCGTTATGTCTTACTATATTGAATAATGCAACGTAAAGCTGATGAGATGTTTTCTCAGCTATACGTTGTACCTCGCGCATGGCAGGATAGGCAGAGGGAACATGGGAACCTAATGTTAAGAAACTCAGTTTCATTCCACATTTTCCGCTGAATTTA
Organism: Eueides isabella; assembly: GCA_019049475.1. Taxonomy (NCBI): domain Eukaryota; kingdom Metazoa; phylum Arthropoda; class Insecta; order Lepidoptera; family Nymphalidae; genus Eueides; species Eueides isabella. The sequence goes on along the minus strand of CM032399.1, from coordinate 1,668,651 downwards.
AAGCATTTGCCTTTGTTACCAAAGCGAAGTAATAAAAGTATTAAATATTTCATTTCTATTACGAATCGAACTGACAGCCTATCGTGCTTCCAGTCACAAGCTAGTGCACCTGCACCACGACAGCTCTAAAAAAAAGAAATCATTATAATATTTCGTGTATAATCATCTTTTTAGTACCACAGGGCGCATTAAACCGAACAGCTAGCCTTCTAACAGATGTGACCATCTTAATACCACACATCTGTACGTTTGGGAATAATACGATATCTCGACGAAAATTCCTTTAATATCCTCGGGGTGACGTTACCATAATGTTAATGAATTGAACGTGTCTCCCGTATGATTTTATGGAGGTTTTAATAATGGTAATTATGACTTGGCTGATAATTCATGATGGCATATAAAACTATAAAACGTCGTATTCAAGAAGTAGTCTGGAGTTTTGGATGATAATTTTTAGGATTCCTTACCTCAAAAGGAAAAATGTAACTATAATAGGATCACTTTGTTGTCTGTCTGCCGTCTTTAACCGTTTATCTCGAGATAATGCGTGGAAATATCACTTTTACTTTAATATTTTGTACACTCTGTTTACATGAAAATTGTACAGAACCCTCGGTGGGTGCCTTCGACTCATATTTCACCAAGTTTTATGATACATACATAGCTTCACGTTGTACTCCGTGTATTATAGAAGATTTAGAGTATCTAGCTAGAGTTAAGACATTCATGTTCTCCACGTATTACCCAACTCTGAATATTTATAAATGGCAAAAGTCTACTAATCTACCTGAGCTTTAAAATCAACAGAAATAAATTTAATCATATCCCTAGGTTTTGCTGGATTTGAGGCATTGCGTGTTGACTGGTGGAACTCAACGCCACACAAATGAAAACATGATTTTTTTTTTTTTGAACCCGGGAATCTAGTGTAAAGATTGCGTGTTGAGTGGCGGAACTCAACGCCGCACTTTGCCTTATTACCAGAGCAAAGAAATGAAACATTAAATATCTAAATTGAAAATATTAAATATCTCATTTCCTCGACTGGGGATCGAACCCACAACCTGTCGGTTACAGTCACACTCTTGTGCCGCTGCGCCACGACAGGCCTCAATGAAATGAAATATTTAATTAGAAAATATTAAATGTTTCATTTCCTCAAGTCGTAATCGAACCCAAAGCCTATCGCGTGTACACGCTTCTGCTTCTCCGCCACGACAGGCCTCAGATACATACTTTATTATAAAATACCAAAATACTGTCAAATTATATTTTCCTCAGAAAACTCATCAATCAAAAAGAGAATCACTTTGCGTAATCTATTGAACAAAGCCCGTCTCAATATTTTTCGGGCCTAATCTATTACTGGTTTCTGTAGGGCGTTCCGCTGACATAAGACTGGTTCGACCTCTACAGTTCCACCCTTATCCTGTTACATTCTTCTCATTTACATTCGCCCACTTTTCTAAGATAAAGGAATTATTGAAATAATATTTTTTTATTTGTATACTCAGCTTCACGCTGTATCACGCACATGGTAGGGTAAGTAGGGGGAACATGGGATAGTGTTTAGACACTCCTTTCCACTTCCGTTCCCAACTTTCTGCCGAATTTGAGACAGTGCGTATTGAGTGCGGAACTCAACGCCGCGCTTTGCCTTGTTACTAGATCAAAGAAACGAAAACATGAAATATTTAATATCAAAACAACATTTTTTTTTTAATATTTAGTACGTAAAAATATTCGCCGAATTTAAGGCAATGTGTGTTTAGTGGTGGAGCTCAACGCCGCTTCTCACTTCGTTATCAGAGCGACGAATGAAAATATAAAATACTTATTTCATTTCCTCGTGTGGGGATCTAAGATTCACTGAATCACGACCGGTATCAACTATAAAAGAAATCGCACAATAGGTTTTCAGGTCTTAATAGATAGACTAAAACTACACACGTTTATAACTCGTTACAAATTTCAAACGTTTATAACATTCACATTTACCATATTAAACTGATATTTCTAAAATAATTATTATGGACGTGTCGATTAATTGATGAAATCTACGAGCTGGATTCATTGAAAGCCGAAATGCTCGTACGTATCGAATTCTGATAGAATTCAGGCGCTATCAGAATCAAACAAATATTTATGATCTAAACCGACCGCATATTCCGACATGTTTTCCATTTACGATATCATCGCTATATTATAATTAGCCAATAATATTGTATATTAAATGCTATTGGCATGTATTAGAGTTTGAGCGTGAGAGCGTTCATTTCAGTAATTGCTTTGACCAATATATAAAATAAAATATATGTTAATCGAATCTTTTGATGGAGAAATCTTCTCATTTCTCTCTTTTCTCTCTGTCTTGTTTTGTATCTCAGTTATATTTGGTAAGCAGACAGAACCCACTCTTAATACATCTTGATTTCAATATTTCAACAAATTTTCGAGATGATGAGTTTTGAATGGCGTTACTTAGTGCTGCGGTTAGTTTTCTGACCAGTGTATTTGTGTGCGTCTCTCTCTCTCTCTCTCTCTCTCTTTCTCTCTCTGTGTGTGTGTTGCTCCCTCTCTCTTTTACTGTATTAGTTTGTGTGTGTAATGTGTATTTACTATTTAGCAATAAAAACGTAAATTAAATATTATCTTAATATATTAAATATTTTCATTATATGAACAAACAAAACGCATGCCGAATTTCCATAATTCCGCCATTCCTAACAATAGGTTCCCAAATCCTCTGCCTTCCCTCTCACGTCTCGTCTATGTTTCTTAATATTAAAAAAAAAAAAATATATATAAAAAATTCAATTTTACTAAAACAGTACAAAATTACTTAGCCCAAAATATAGCTGGAGCTTATATTTGAGTATATCCTAGAAGTATTATAATTTACAGAACTTCTAAAACTTATTCGTTCGAAGCTGGTGGCTTATTTCTAAGTGTAAACTATAGTGCTATCTCAATCCTGCCGTAATAGTCTATCCATATTTACGATACCAAATAGCTTTATAGGCATAATAAAATCTGTTTCAACCGCACTAAATTGTAACTGAATTACCGATTTTAGGTACTTCTCACGTGATGATTAGGGTTTTTTCAGATAAAGTGTATGGAATCTATGAATATGATCAGATCGCGTTGTAATTTTGTGTGTAAAAAGCCTTTGTTCCTTTGTTGTTTTAGTTTCAGTGTAACATATAGTTATTGTATATACGAATATGTATGTGTAATAGTTTTAATATTGAAATGTATTTTGTAACTGGAGATTTTTTGAGGTTTGGGCCACATGGTCACGGAATATTTTTATATGAAAATAAAAACAACAATATTTTTGAAAAAGGTGTTTAATATATATTATAATATTTGTTCTAATAACGTTGTCACCTTTAAGAAAAATATTACATACATTAACATATTTTTGCCGTGTGATTCCGGCTTAGAATAGGATCACCCTGGTACTGATGGTGTCGTAAGAGGCGACTAAAGTGCGTGTGGTAGAGTCACGTTGCCAGTAATGGCAACACGCATGGGCAGACTCGACCGGATTATTACCACCCACGGCATTTAAGACCGGCGTTAAGTAGTGGCTTTTGGCCACTGCGTTTCGCATTAGGTAATGCCGGGCCCCGGTGCCCTTCCACCTTAAAGGACGGCAACGCTCCTGTAGCTCCTCTGGAGTGACTCGGGGTCGTGGGCGACGGTGATCACTTACCATCAGGTGACCCGTACGCTCGTTTGCCGGCTTTTCCATAAAAAAAAAAAAACATTAAAATTTAAAATTTGAGCTAAATGAATAAAAAAAATTGAAGCAATTTTGTCGAACTAATGTTCTAAATTGACTTAGCTTGTTTATTTATTAACCGATTTAAATAATATATATTTCGATAAGTCATCGATAAACCTTTATATAATCATTACCTCGTAACATACTTAAATTACAGTATTAAAAGTTGGTGCGATTTTCAGAAATGACGCACGTTACGAAAAGGTCTTGCTCCTTTTCTTAATGTACGTAGGCAAATACATAGCAATTTAAATCAATTGACGAAATCACCAGCTAATTTTACTCTTTTATAGATCACATTTTGACACTTTGTCTAGGTTTTTTAATAAAATCTTGTTATCATGTTTAAAATCACGTAGGTACATAGATTTCTCAGCTCCATCAGTGTTCATTCCAGAACTGTTTGAGGCTACTCAGGTGACTTATATGAACATAAAATTACACTTACGCTTTAAAATATTGCAGTTTTCTCTTCTATTTTAAATATTACGATATTATATCATACATTCGTATGAACTCATACTGTATATAGATAACATTAGTCGTTAAGTATACTTGAAAGTTGAACCAAATATGTAGACGAAATATATGAATTCATAGCCATTTCTTTTATTATTAATTTTTTGTTTCATTATTTTAAAATGTACTTCGCTTAATTTCTTAAATAGACAATTTATTTAAATTTTTTTAATGTAAGAGACGGCAAACGAGCGTACGGGTCACCTGATGGTAAGTGATCACCGTCGCCCACAGCCCCATGCAGCTCCAGAGGAGCTACAGGAGCGTTGCCGTCCTTTAAGGTGGATGGGCACCGGGGCCCGGCATTACCTAATGCGAAACGCAGTGGCCAAGGCCACTACTTAACGCCGGTCTTAAATGCCGGGTAATAATCAGGTCGAGTCTGCCCATGCGTGTTGCCATTACTGGCAACATGACTCTACCACACGCACTTTAGTCGCCTCTTACGACACCATCAGTACCAGGGTGACCCTGTTCTAAGCCGGAATCACACGGCTAAAATGGCATAAAAAATGGCATAACTAAGTTTAATATTAGAGGTCAATCATTGCATTTAGTGTAAGGAATGATTTTTATGTACAACAAAATGTCACTCTCAACTTTGTTTGTGTGGAAAAAAGTCTAGATGAGCAGCCTCCAGGACGCCGATTCTGACAACGTAAGGTCAATTGTAAGGTTAATGTGATAATGATGCGATGTACTTACGTAGGTTTTCTTTGAAAATGCAAATATTTCAATACTTTCTGTTATTTTTCGTACGACTGAATTATATTATAATAGAAGAATTACTAATACCTATATAATAATACTATTCAGAAATATTTGCAGGATAAAAGTGTATGGGGTTATAACATTGACATTGAAAAGAGCATCTGTTGAGTCTTTTGCCGGTTCTTCTGAGTATAGTTGTCTTTCAAGCCGATGGAATGGCGGAATGGCGTGGGTCTGGCCGTATACTTTACTTATAATTGTACCTGTACACAAAAAATATTTTATATGTCAGTCTACTCTCCAGACTTAGTTCTATACAATATTTGTGATTACATCATAGTCTATGTAAATCGTTTCTCTATTTGTGTATGTGGACGCCCTCAGACGCCATTTGCATGGGAAACGTCGGCATTGTACGGTTGTTCAAATATTCATATTGCATATTGCAGGCGCATGGTCTGGATGGCCTGCGCTATTACAGTGCATTAGTTTTAAACTAGTTCTATACTAATATGTTCTTTGATTTGCTTCATTTGTAAATGGATAATTTAAATTAAAGTTATGAGATGGAGCTTTGAGTGATTTTATTTTAGAAGTTTGAATGCTGGCAGCATTAGATTCTTAGATTCTCTTTGCCTACATTTCTGTATGTGGAAATATCTGCCCAGTGTGAAGTTAAAAAGGAAAATATCACTACTATTACTATTATATGTGTATATCACGAGAAAGAAAAGAATCAAAATCTTTAGACTTGAAATTCACCCTCACCCTGGTACTAATGGTGTCGTAAGAGGCGACTAAAGTGCGTGTGGTAGAGTCACGTTGCCAGTAATGGCAACACGCATGGGCAGACTTGATTGGATTATTACCACCCTTGGCATTTTAAACCGGCGTTAAGTAGTGGCTTTGGCCACTGCGTTTCGCATCTGGTAATGCCGGGCTCCGGTGCCCTTCCACCTTAAAGGACGGCAGCGCTCCTGTAGCTTTTCTGGAGTTACTCGGGGCCGTGGGCAACGGTGATCACTTACCATCAGGTGTTCGTACGCTCGTTTGCCGTCTTTTTCTATAAAAAAAAATTAGCTCATTGGTAAAATTATTCAGACCAGAAATAACGATTCTATGTGCGCTAAACAGTGCTGAGAAACTTTTTAACTAATATTCAAAGAAGTTACCATTAGATCAATGAGGTATTAGTTTGAAATGAAAAAAATATACACTCCAATATATAAATTGAAACTAAGTTGAAAATTCTCTCAAGTAACAAAGTATTTGGTAAACACCAGTAATAATATAAAATTTGCGTTCTTTACAAACCTGTTTTAATAATTTTAAATTTAACCAACTAAAATATCGGTATTCATGCGCATTATTTATCTGAATAAGCTGCTTAACGATTCAATAGCTATCTATAGCTATAGAGCAGGTAAATTTAAACCTAGGTTACATCGTAAAGATTAATAATGTATACAAATTAAAAAATATATTTTTATGTTGAAATATTCCAACAGTCCCTAGAAAGGTCTGCGTACAGTCTTTCTAGAAAGTATTAGACTATTCAAACATCAATATATATTTTCTACTTGTATTAGTAATTCTCTAGATTTCCCTAAGTAATTATTATTACCAGGTAATATTACTTGTAGATTACCATTGATGATGGAAAAACTTTAGGCTTTCATCCTACCCTGCCATTCTGGATAAAGCGTAGGCATGTTAGCACCTCTAGGAAGATGCTTGATTGGCTCAACGACAAGCGATACGGTTAGGTGAAGTTGAATCTAAAGTTTGTCTGTAAGAGTTTTAAAACTTATATTTAATGTTATTCGTCTTGGTAACTGTTCAGCGTTGGGCGGATTCCAAGAGGCTAGGTTTAAATTTACATATATTTTTTTAAAGTTTTCTAAATAATAATTTTTATATTTTACTTTATATATATATTTTTTTCATTTATAAAAATTAATGTATAATCCTAAGTGTGGATTAATACTTTAAAGTTAGTAAAAACGATATGTATATTATTTGGAAGCAAAACTAGGGGCGTTTCGTATAGCATGGACTGAGAAGAGGTAAATTGCCGAGAGTAGAGCGTTATAGCCGAGCACTGTTGAGGTCCTCTGCCACAGCCAGAGTTATATTATTATGTGGGTATTTCTTTTGTATGCAAAAAATAATTAATCACACAAATTAGTATACAGATGAACCGTTGCGTACAAAAATATAACAAAGAAAAAAAAATAATTATTGCAGTATTTACGTATATAAATATTCTTTTTTCAAAACGAAAAAATCTGTTAAATAGAAACTTATTGAAAACGAAATATTTTAATAATTTACTAATAAACACTTTCTTTCTTTTACTTTCTCTTACTATTCATATAATGAGTAAAAAACACTGGCATGATCAACTACAGTTAGTCTTAATTAGGCACGGTAGAAAACACGAATACTCCCTCGACTCTACTTTACGACATAATTGGTGTCTCAATGACGTCCTTTGACAGTTAAAATAAATATATTTATCATCTAAGTCAATTAAAATTCATAAAGAATAATTAATATTTTCAAACTGTCTATTAATTTTAGAAGAAAACGAAGACAAAAGTAGTTTATCCCGTAAGATTCATTGAGTATATGTTACTAAAGTAAGCCTACCCAACAATATATGAAAAACAATGGGCAGCTATTTTATCAAATAAAACGGATCGTACTTTTTGATGTTACTTCAGCTTTTTACATAGGAATCGATTCATTATTTATAAATATAAATTTCCATAATACTTGTACTACAAGTGCAAGTACAAAGGCTATAAACGTTATCGTCAAAATTCTCTCAATCAAGAGAAGAAATAAACTTTTTTTATCGAGGCCAATCGTTTTTGTGTTTGTTATTACCTAGGTATTATTTTCTTGGTTCGATACCACCTCTAATAAAATGAAATATTTAATAATTAAATTTTTCGCTCTAACAAAAAGAAAATGCGCGGCGTTAAGCTGCACACAATGCCTCAAATTCGGTGGAAAATGGGAAACGGAAGTGTTTTAACACTAGGTTCATGTATGAACATGAAAAAAATAAACTCCATATTCTGTATTCTGTACTCTGGTAAACAATACAAAGTGATTCTGTATGCGTTACGTTATATCTTACTATATCGAATAATGCAACGTAAAGCTAAAATGTTTTCTCAGCTACACGATGTACCTCTCGCATGGCAGGATAGGCAGAGGGAACATAGGAACCTAATGTTAAGAAATTCAGTTTCATTCCCCATTTTCCGCTGAATTTAAAGTATTTACCCTGTTACGAGAGCGAATAAATAACAATATTAAATATTTCATTTATATTGCGAATCGAACTGACAGCCTATCGTGCTTCCAGTCACATACTAGTGCACCTGCGTCACGACAGCTCTAAAAAAAAGAAATCATTATAATATTTCGTGTATAATCATCTTTTTAGTACCACAGGGCGCATTAAACCGAACAGCTAGCCTTCTAACAGATGTGACCATCTTAATACCACACATCTGTACATTTGGGAATAATACGATATCTCGACGAAAATTCCTTTAATATCCTCAGGGTGACGTTACCATAATGTTAATGAATTGAACGTGTCTCACGTATGATTTTATGGAGGTTTTAATAATGGTAATTATGACTTGGCTGATAATTCATGAGGGCATATAAAACTATAAAACGTCTTATTCAAGAAGTAGTCTGGAGTTTTGGATGATAATTTTTAGGGTTCCTTACCTCAGAAGAAAAACTGGAACTTTAATAGGATCACTCTGTAATCTGTCTGCCGTCTTTAACCGTTTATCTCGAGATAATGCGTGGAAATATCACTTTTACTTTAATATTTTGTACACTCCGTTTACTTGAAAATTGTACAGAACCCTCGGTGGGTGCCTTCGACTCATATTTCACCAAGTTTTATGATACATACATAGCTTCACGTTGTACTCCGTGTATTATAGAAGATCTAGAGTATCTAGCTACAGTTAAGACATTCATGTTCTCCACGTATTACCCAACTCTGAATATTTATAAATGGCAAAAGTCTACTAATCTACCTGAGCTTTAAAATCAACAGAAATAAATTTAATCATATCCCTAGGTTTTGCTGGATTTGAGGCATTGCGTGTTGACTGGTGGAACTCAACGCCATACAAATGAAAACATGATTTATTTTTTTTGAACCCGGGAATCTAGTGTAAAGATTGCGTGTTGAGTGGCGGAACTCAACGCCGCACTTTGCCTTATTACCAGAGCAAAGAAATGAAACATTAAATATCTAAATTGAAAATATTAAATATCTCATTTCCTCGACTGGGGATCGAACCCAGAACCTGTCGGTTGCAGTCACACTCTTGTGCCGCTGCGCCACGACAGGCCTTATTGAAATGAAATATTTAATTAGAAAATATTAAATGTTTCATTTCCTCAAGTCGTAATCGAACCCAAAGCCTATCGCGTGTATCTTCTCCGCCACGACAGGCCTCAGATACATACTTTATTATAAAATACCAAAATACTGTCAAATTATATTTTCCTCAGAAAACTCATCAATCAAAAAGAGAATCACTTTGCGTAATCTATTGAACAAAGCCCGTCTCAATATTTTTCGGGCCTAATCTATTACTGGTTTCTGTAGGGCGTTCCGCTGACATAAGACTGGTTCGACCTCTACAGTTCCACCCTTATCCTGTTACATTCTTCTCATTTACATTCGCTCCCTTTTCTAAGATAAAGGAATTATTGAAATAATATTTTTTTATTTGTATACTCAGCTTCACGCTGTATCACGCACATGGTAGGGTAAGTAGGGGGAACATGGGATAGTGTTTAGACACTCCTTTCCACTTCCGTTCCCAACTTTCTGCCGAATTTGAGACAGTGCGTGTTAAGTGGCGGAACTCAACGCCGCGCTTTGCCTTGTTACTAGACCAAAGAAACGAAAACATTAAATATTTAATATCAAAACAATTTTTTTTTTTTATATTTAGTACGTAAAAATATTCACCGAATTTAAGGCAATGTGTGTTAAGTGGCGAAACTCAATGCCGCTTCTCACTTCGTTATCAGAGCGACGAATGAAAATATAAAATATTTCATTTCCTCGTGTGGGGATCTAAGATTCACTGAATCACGACCGGTATCAACTATAAAAGAAATCGCACAAAAGATCTTCAGGTTTTTATAGATAGACTAAAACTACACACGTTTATAACTCGTTACAAATTTCAAACCTTTATAACATTCACATTTACCATATTAAACTGATATTTCTAAAATAATTATTATGGATGTGTCGATTAATTGATGAAATCTACGAGCTGGATTCATTGAAAGCCGAAATGCTCGTACGTATCGAATTCTGATAGAATCCAGGCGCTATCAGACTCAAACAAATATTTATGATCTAAACTGACCGCAAATTCCGACATGTTTTCCATTTGCGATATCATCGCTATATTATAATTAGCCAATAATATTGTATATTATATGCTATTGGCATGTATTGGAGTTTGAGCGTGACAACGTTCATTTCAGTAATTGCTTTGACCAATATATAAAAAAAATATATGTTAATCGAATCTTTTGATGGAGTTGTAACGAAAGAAATCTTCTCATTTCTCTCTTTTCTCTCTGTCTAATTTTGTATCTCAGTTATATTTGATAAGCAGACTGAACCTACTCTTAAAACATCTTGATTTCAATATATCAACAAACTTTCGAAATGATGAGTTTTGAATGGCGTTACTTAGTGCTGCGGTTAGTTTTCTGACCAGTGTGTGTGTGTGTGTGTATTTGTGTGTCTCTCTCTCTCTCTCTCTCTCTGTGTGTGTGTTGCTCCCTCTCTCTTTTACTGTATTAGTTTGTGTGTGTAATGTGTATTTAATATTTAACAATATAAACGTAAATTAAATATTATCTTAATATATTAAATATTTTCATTATATGAACAAACAAAACGCATGCCGAATTTCCATAATTCCGCCATTCCTAACAATAGGTTCCCAAATCCACTGCCTTCCCTCTCACGTCTCGTCTATGTTTCTTAATATTTAAAAAAAAATTAAATAAATATAAAAATTTCAATTTTACTAAAACAGTACAAAATTACTTAGCCCAAAATATATTGGAGCTTATATTTGAGTATATCCTAGAAGTATTATAATTTACAGAACTTCTAAAACTTATTCGTTCGAAGCTGGTGGCTTATTTCTAAGTGTAAACTATAGTGCTATCTCAATCCTGCCGTAACAGTCTATCCATATTTACGATACCAAATAACTTTATAGGCATAATAAAATCTGTTTCAACCGCACTAAATTGTAACTGAATTACCGATTTTAGGTACTTCTCACGTGATGATTAGGGTTTTTTCAGATAAAGTGTATGGAATCTATGAATATGATCAGATCGCGTTGTAATTTTGTGTGTAAAAAGCCTTTGTTCCTTTGTTGTTTTAGTTTTATTGTAACATATAGTTATTGTATATACGAATATGTATGTGTAATAGTTTTAATATTGAGATGTATTTTGTAACTGAAGATTTTTTGAGGTTTGGGCCACATGGTCACGGAATATTTTTATATGAAAATAAAAACAACAATATTTTTGAAAAAGGTGCTTTAAGAAAATTATTACATACATTAACATATTTTTGCCGTGTGATTCCGGCTTAGAATAGGATCACCCTGGTACTGATGGTGTCGTAAGAGGCGACTAAAGTGCGTGTGGTAGAGTCACGTTGCCAGTAATGGCAACACGCATGGGCAGACTCGACCGGATTATTACCACCCACGGCATTTAAGACCGGCGTCAAGTAGTGGCTTTTGGCCACTGCGTTTCGCATTAGGTAATGCCGGGCCCCGGTGCCCTTCCACCTTAAAGGACGGCAACGCTCCTGTAGCTCCTCTGGAGTGACTCGGGGTCGTGGGCGACGGTGATCACTTACCATCAGGTGACCCGTACGCTCGTTTGCCGGCTTTTCCATAAAAATATTACATACATTAACATTAAAATCTAAAATTTGAGCTAAATTAATAAAAAAATTGAAGCAATTTTGTCGAACTAATGTTCTAAATTGACTTAGCTTGTTTATTTATTAACCGATTTAAATAAAATATATTTCGATAAGTCATCGATAAACCTTTATATAATCATTACCTCGTAACATACTTAAATTACAGTATTAAAAGTTGGTGCGATTTTCAGAAATGACGCACGTTACGAAAAGGTCTTGCTCCTTTCCTTAATGTACGTAGGCAAATACCAGCTAATTTTACTCTTTTGTAGATCACATTTTGACACTTTGTCTAGGTTTTTTAATAAAATCTTGTTATCATGTTTAAAATCACGTACGTACATAGATTTCTTAGCTCCATCAGTGTTCATTCCTAGAACTGTTTGAGGCTACTCAGGTGACTTATATGAACATAAAATTACACTTACGCTTTAAAATATTGCAGTTTTCTCTTCTATTTTAAATATTACGATATTATATCATACATTCGTATGAACTCATACTGTATATAGATAACATTAGTCGTTAAGTATACTTGAAAGTTGAACCAAATATGTAGACGAAATATATGAATTCATAGCCATTTCTTTTATTATTATTTTTTGTTTTATTATTTTAAAATTAAAAGTATTTCGCTTATTTTTTTTCTTAAATTGTCATTTTTTTTAAATGGCATAAATAAGCTTAATATTAGAGATCAATCATTGCATTTAGTGTAAGGAATGATTTTTATGTACAACAAAATGTCACTCTCAACTTTGTTTGTGTGGAAAAAAGTCTAGATGAGCAGCCTCCAGGACGCCGAAACCGCTGGATTCTGACAACGTAAGGTCAATTGTAAGGTTAATGTGATAATGATGCGATGTACTTACTTAGGTTTTCTTTGAAAATGCAAATATTTCAATACTTTCTGTTATTTTTTGTACGACTGAATTATATTATAATAGAAATGTAACAAGAAGAGGCTCATCTATTTTTTTTTCGTAGAACAACCGGTAAGTAAGTAAAACCAGCACTGGCTAGTGACATATAATAACAATTACTAATACCTATATAATAATACTATTCAGAAATATTTGCAGGATAAAAATGTATGGAATTATACCATTGACACTGAAAAGAGCATCTGTTGAGTCTTTTGCCGGTTCTTCTGAGTATAGTTGTCTTTCAAGTCGATGGTAGCTTCACGTTCATTTAAAGATTCAAAAGTGCTTACGATAGCTTATTTGAATAAAAAGTATCAGTCATTGGAATTCGGACAAAATTTTTATACATTTAAACATTTTTTTAACATACTCTGGCCGTATACTTTACTTATAATTGTACCTGTACACAAAAAATATTTTATATGTCTCCAGACTTAGTTCTATACAATATTTGTGATTACATCACAGTCTATGTAAATCGTTTCTCTATTTGTGTATGTGGACGCCCTCAGACGCCATTTGCATGGGAAACGTCGGCATTGTACGGTTGTTCAAATATTCATATTGCATATTGCAGGCACATGGTCTGGATGGCCTGCGCTATTACAGTGCATTAGTTTTAAACTAGTTCTATACTAATATGTTCTTTGATTTGCTTCATTTGTAAATGGATAATTTAAATTAAAGTTATGAGATGGTGCTTTGAGTGATTTTATTTTAGAAGTTTGAATGCTGGCAGCATTAGATTCTTAGATTCTCTTTGCCTACCTTTCTGTATGTGTAAATATCTGTCCAGTGTGAAGTTAAAAAGGAAAATATCACTACTATTACTATTATATGTGTACATCACGAGTAAGAAAAGAATCAAAATCTTTAGACGTGAAATTCAGCTCCAGTTAAGCTAGCTCATTTGTAAAATTATTGAGACCAGAAATAACGATTCTATGTGCGCTAAACAGTGCTGAGAAACTTTTTAATTAATTTTCATAGAAGTTACCATTAGATCAATGAGATATTAGTTTGAAATGAAAAAATATACACTCCAATATATAAATTGAAACTAAGTTGAAAATTCTCTCAAGTAACAAAGTATTTGGTAAACACCAGTAATGGGTGTTAGCCCTCTTCAACTATTTGCGTTCTCTACAAACCTGTTTTAACTTTTCATAATTTTAAATTTAACCAACTAAAATATCGGTATTCATGCGCATTATTTATCTGAATAAGCTGCTTACCGATTCAATAGCTATCTATAGCTATAGAGCAGGTAAATTTAAACCTAGGTTACATCGTAAAGATTAATAATGTATACAAATTAAAAAAATATATTTTTATGTTGAAATATTCCAACAGTCCCTAGAAAGGTCTGCGTACGTACTTTCTAGAAAGTACTAGACTACTCAAATATCAATATATACTTTCTACTTGTTAGTAATTCCCTAAATTTCCCTAAGTAATTATTATTACCAGGTAATATTACTTGTAGATTACCATTGATAATGGAAAAACGTTTGGTTTTCTTCCCACCATGCCTTGCTGGATAAAGCGTTGGCTAACATGCCACCTCTAGGAAGATGCTTCGTTAGGTTAACGACAAGCGATATCCTGAATACATTTAAATCTAGCTAAATTGTTTAATGTAGTAAATTCAATGATATTAGCACCCATTAAAATTAAAATAAACAAAAAAGTTAGAAAACATTAAAAAAATATATAATTCTATCAATCTCTACGTCAAAGTATAAACTACCTCAAACTTTTACGCATGCCGTTTATAAATTAAAAAGTTAATATTGCCGTCAACTTTGCTACGGCGAAGTTTCCAAAAGTTGGAGAACTTGAATTTTTCAACGTCACTCTGCATTAAATAAATTGCGTACACGTTGTTTGTGTGCTCTTAATTAATTATGAAAGTTTATTTTTTATTAGATTGCAAATAATTAAAAAAGGCAATAAAGGTATTAACAAATGTAAAGACAAATCGCCACAATGAGTTCCGCAACTTAACGCACACTGTACTCAAAATAAGACAGAAAGTGAATCTTAACGCTGCATCTGCCTATCCTGCAATGCATACAGCCTGAAAATAAAAAATATTTTTTGAATAGATTGAACATTATTGGATGAATGTGTTGTCTTCATGTTATTTTTAATATATTTTGTTTTAATATGCGTACATTATTTGTATCAATTGTAGTTAATATAATAAAGTAGAGTTAATAATACCAAAAAAAAACACTGTACATTTTTCTAAACTTCAATTTAAAAAGCGTATAAAAATCGTCCAACAACGTATGGCTCAGTGGGTCTGAGCGCTTAGACGGATTCCAAGAGGCGCGGGTCCAAATACTGCTACGTTCAACATTTAAATTTAAGTTTAATATTTTCTGTTCTAAGTGTGGAATGAAATTTTAATAAATAGTAATAATACTATATATTTTGTTAAATAAACTTTATTGGAAAGCATTAAATAAAAAATAAAATCATCTACACGCTGTACTGAAATGCCAGGGTAGGCTGAGGGAGAACTTAGGAACATAGTGTTAATAATTTTTTTTTTTCAGCTTCACGCTGTATCCCGCACGAGGCAGGGTAGGCAGAGGGAACCTGGGACCCTAGAGTCAAGACACTCCGTTCCACTTCCGTTACCCACTTTCCGGCGAATTTGAGGCATTGAGTGGAGGAACTCAACGCCGCGCTTTGCCTTATTACCAGAGCGAAGAAATGAAAAATTAAATATTTAATTTGAAAATTATAAATATTTCATTTCCTCGACTGGGGATCGAACCCAGAACCTGTCGGTTACAGTCACACGCTGGTGCCGCTGCGCCACGGCAGGCTTCCATTAGTTAATAATATTAAAGTTATTTTAATTGGAACCTAAATACATCAAGAAATGGTTAAATGTTTGTAGCGAAACGAATATATTCAGGGTAAGGGCAACGCGGTAATATTTTAACGAAGAAGTCCTGGTGATAAAATTGGGATGCCACTCGCCTTTATTTATAGTTTCGGTAAAACTACTGATGCTGATAGTGATTTATTAAACTGTAGCGATCACTTAATTCAACATTTACAATGGCATGGAAAATGTTCTTTGTATCAATTATTTATATGTTCTATGTTTCAAGAATGCTTTATATCTATTAAAATGTGAATACCAGAAGTATCCACTTTCACTTTTATTTTTGATATTTTGCATGTTAAAGGGCAGAACTCAACGCTACACGCTTATCTTGATTCCAGAGCGAGAAGATGATAATGATTCATTCTTTCCAAATGGATTTTTGTCAAAATTCGTTTTTAGAGTGAAAAGGGAACAAACACCTATACATACAAACTTATACATTTATAATGTTAGTAAGATTCCTGGAATTATGGAAGAGATCTGGAATTGTTTAATTAATATTCCAGTTTAGCAAACAGCTAGTGGACTAATGCTTTTAACTCCCACAGGAAATAGTAATTGCGTTTTTTTTTTCTTCTAATAATCATAATAAAGATATTAAGCAACTCTAACAAAAATATGCATTTAGTAAAAACTGATTCAACCATCAACTGGTTGCTTGCTTTATTTTAAATTACCAGTGTTATACTAAAATATAGCAGCACCTTTCATTACAGTATACGTTTATTACTCCACATTCTTTAAACTTTGCTAAAACAACAAAAAAAATATTAAATACATCCGCGTACTAAAATTAATTCGCTATTAAAGGGATTTGAAAACAAACGAGAAAGTGTACACTGCGATAGGGATTCTTAAATATTTCTTTTGCTTTCTTTGCTCATACATACTAACAATTATTTTAATTTATTTTGCCTGTTTGTCTTGTCGTTTGTGCACGCTAATCTCAGAAACATCTTCACCGATTTAAATACTATCTTCGCTATTGTATTTGGACAAGCTGTCAAAGTTGGTTTATTTCAATTGTTTCATAAATAGAATAATTATAAGATGGTGAAAATTTTGTTTGATTAACTCATTCACTCACTCAGCTTCACGCTGTATCCTGCACAC
Organism: Eueides isabella; assembly: GCA_019049475.1. Lineage (NCBI taxonomy): Eukaryota > Metazoa > Arthropoda > Insecta > Lepidoptera > Nymphalidae > Eueides > Eueides isabella. The sequence goes on along the minus strand of CM032399.1, from coordinate 1,651,642 downwards.
GGCAGGGTAGGCAGAGGAAACTTGGGAACCTTGTGTTAAAACACTCCGTTCCACTTCTGTTCCCCACGTTCCGACGAATTTGAGGCATTGCGTGTTGAGTGGTGGAACTCAACGCCGCGCTTTGCCTTGAACCAGAGCGAAGAAATGAAAACATTAAATATTTAAATTAAATATTCTATTCTTCGAGTGGGGATCGAATCCAGAAAGTGTCGGTTACAGTCACACGCTTGTGCCGCTGCGCCACGACAGGCTTCAACTAATTTGTTTCACTCAATTGCTGTAAAATGATTGCTTTGTTCAATTGGTTGTAACTCTGGTTTCTTATATAGGCATCAGTGACATCGTCAAAATGATTATGAAATTAGTAGTAACGGGTAAGGTCGCTAGTTAATATACGAATTAAAAAAAATTGTATGTAATTGTGTTTCTCTCTGTATTGTTTTATATTTTGTTATTATTATTTTACTGCTTTTTCTATTTTATTCATGTTTACTAAGAATTATTAATATTATCGGTAATATTAGGAGTTATTAAATAAGTACTTGGTGATGGCGATAGATTAACTCAACTAATTCTTTAGCAAAGCTTGGTGAAGAAAAAAAATATTTTTCAATGAAATTTTGACTAAAATTCTTGATAGCAGTGTACGCACTCCAGTCTCTCTCTTTTTATCCTCCATTCAACTCGGAATTTTATTTAAATCCATAATTTATATGCAGATGAAGGTCCGTCCGCGTTAGAATTTTTCAGTATAAATTGTTAAATTACTTTAATTATGGTTTAGACGTCTCGTTTTTTGATGGATCCGGTGATGTTTTCGCGATATCATGATTCTACATTTTAGTTGTGTTCGCCGTTAAGCGTGACAAAGTGATCCTGTGTCTCAAATTAAAGATTTTTACTATATATTTTAATTTCTGTTTAAGTTTGTATTTAGGTATCATTTTGAAGTCACTTTTTTTTAATTACTTTATAAATATACAGCCGCGTGTGGCGAGCCTATTCAATACCAACAAACAAACAAAAATCCTTTTTATACTCGATGTTTATTTTTAAAAATATTATTGTTACTGCGTTCACTTTTATAAGCAAATTCGGTATAGCAATAACTTTATTCTTTACTCAGCTTCACGCAGTATCCTGCACATGGCAGGGTAGGCAAAGGGACTTGGGACCCTAGTGTTAAGACACTCCGTTCCGTTCCATCCCATCCTTTTACCAAACGAACGCCGATGGCACTCCACATCGTGCTTTACCTTCTTACCAAGGAAAAGAAATATAATTATAAAATATTCCATTTCCTTGAGTGACAATTGAACCCAAGCAAAGCGCAGCGTTGAGTTCCGCCACTTAACACGCAATGCCTCAAATTCGGCGGAAAGTGGGGAACGGAGTGTCATAACACTAGGTTTCACTTCCGTTCCCTCTGCCTACCCTGCCTAGTGCGGGATACAGCGTGAAGCTGAAAAAAAAAAAAAAAGAATTGAACCATCACGTTAACAGTCGCACGCGTGTGACCATGTGCCACGACCCTATACAATTAAAAAATTACTTCGTCATTTTAAACAGATTGTTTTCTCTTTATACCGTGTTTTATTAAATGAACACCAATAAGTATTGAAGAACAATTTCCGAGCCATTATTTCATCCCACTTAATGAAGGGATTAAAGATGAGTGGAATTATGAACGTTGATATAAAGTTACTAGAAATATTTGTTGTAACTTTACGCTGTATTCCGAATATAGTTAGTGGTAGGTAGTACAAGAGTGGCGGAACTCAACGCCGCGCTTTGTGTTTTACCAGCGCGAGGCCATGAAAATAACGTGCCGAATCCAATATTTGTCGCTTCGACTGATACGAGTTTATATCGAGACTCGTGTAAATGAAAATGCTTCGGCTAAAAAATATTTTATTTTATTTTATTGCTTAACCAATTTTGCAGGTAGTACGTAAAGTTTTAAGGGGCGATTTGAAAAAAATATCATGTTTTGTTAAATTATACATAAAATATGTATGTTTAAATCTCATTTTACTCCATGTTGTTGTTTGATTTCCATTTACAGGAAATCATTAGGGAAGAAAATCGAGTGTGTTAACTCTGTCCGCCTTACGCGGGATACAGCCGGAAGCTGAGTGGGAAATTATTATTCGATTTTTTTAGCTCGTTTGCAACTCCACACTTATGTCACTTACACTTGACTTACACTTGAGGCTTCCCTGTCTTCCCTGCCTTGTGCAACACGTTAAGCTAACAATATTAATATTGGGCACATCTAGTAAATCTTTATACCTCTACCTTTTCTCGTTAAACTTTTCTAATAATAATGCTTTTGGCTGAAACTTCGACGTTCCAACGATTATTATAGTTCAAAGCGGTTAATCTGCGAATTTAAACGAGGCATCAACCTGCTAGCTCCAGATGCTGACGCGTATCAAGATGAGATATTATGAAGTTTTTTTTTATCGAAAATCATTTTTAAGGCATATTTTGTATTATCTGAAATGTATTGGAAAAAAATATTTAATTATGTACATGGGTTTTCAGGTAGTGAAATAGGTAGTTTTCAAGTAGTAATGAGTATGTCTGTCTGTAAACGTCAGTGTGTGAGTTCCATTCACTCATTAGTAGTACGAGCACTTATTTTGTATAAAATTAATTGCAATTATACGTTTTAATTTTAATTAATACAATGTAAATTGAACATGTCCAAATTAAGAAAATCATAAAAGTGAATAAGTAGGTAGCTTATTGGTTAGATAACTCTTACTAGAATTTTAATAATGGTTACTAGATTGTATCAGTAATAAAAATATAAATATTATAATTCTATTATTGTGTTTTTTTCGTTATTTGTATTACAAGTACTTACTTCCCTAATCTCATATTTGAGGTCCATGGGGTATTTCCGGTAGACTACAATCAATAGTTGTGAAATTAAGAAAGAAATTAATTAAGTAGTTGACAAACTTACGTTTTGGGATGTATGTAGATATGAATTTATTTTCAGCCCCGACGCAAAAAAGTGTCTGTCTGTGGTACAGTGGCGCTTGAATTAAATGTTAAAGTGATTTAGGCCCGACAGCCTTGATATTTAGCTATGTTTGTTAAAAATCTATATATTTAATTACTCGCGTTGATATTTAGTACATACATAGCTTCACGCTGTATCCCGCACGAGGCAGGGTAGGCAGAGGGAACCCGGGAACCTAGTGTAAAGACACTCCGTTCCACTTTCGTTCCCCACCTTCCGCCGAAGTTGAGGCATTGCGTGTTGAGTGGCGGAACTCAACGCCGCGCTTTGCCTTATTACCAGAGCGAGGAAATGAAACATTAAATATTTAAATTGAAAATATTAAATATTTCATTTCCTCGACTGGGGATCGAACCCAGAACCTGTAGGTTACAGTCACACGCTTGTGCCGCTGCCCCACGACGGGCCTCATGATATTTAGTTGATATTTAGTTATGTTTGTTAAAAATCTATATATTTCATTATAAGCTGTAAGCGAATCCGAAATGAGTTAGTTAGTTGAGGACAAATATAACTAAGAAATACTTGTATTTTTTTACTTTTCGTATATTCTTTTGTTATTGTTGTAAGTTCTCACTTCATATCGAATTTGATAGCTGCAGGTCCGCGGAAAGTAGTATGTAACATTGCAGCAGAAACGATAACGCTAAATTGCAGCGAAAATGATGCATGGAAGTTAATTATTGCCATATACTCCAAGATTTAACATATTTAGATATAAAATTCATAGTTGGTCAGGGAGACATTATAGTGATTCTATAGGGATGTAGATTTTTCTTTTGGAGATACGGAACTTTAAACTAGAAATTAACATGTCGTTGTGGATCGATAATATTGGATTCGATCCCAATTTGAGCAAGCGAATCATTCTCTTATCTCCGATCTGGTAAAACGAAGCACAGCGTCCAATTCTATCATTCAACCATGTTAGAACTGCTTGAATTTAGGTTAAAAGCTAAAAACATAGTGCTTTTACACTACGTTCAATTACACATTAAAATCACTTTTCTGTGATTTTTTTAACACCTATAATCTCGGGTCTCAAATTCAACGTAACTCAACACGAGGTTACAACGAAATTGCGGAGAAAAATACAGAGTAAATCCATATTTATTGCTATTATTAGTATAAGCATTATTGCATTCCGCGTCACATTCGCCACCCCATTCGTATATGTCTTAGAAGTGTCTGTATGGTTATGTTGAAGATTTTCAGTTTTCCTTGTATCTCGAGCTCTTGTTTATATTTCTTTTTATTTATAAGATTATTGTAGCGTAGAGGCATTACAATGTGAATTCATTGTTCGTACGTTCGATTCCCACTCTGGAGAGTGATATTTCAAGGCAAGGTGATGCGAAGTTAAGTTCAACCACTCGACACGCAATGAAAGAAAGAAGAATAAAAAAAGAAAAAAGAAGAAGAATTTTGAAAATTTGTATTTATTACACTAGATTTTTTAATTGCCATTGTCTTCTTCCCAATGGCACTCGCATGCCGGAGTATGCTGTGTAAATCTGGATAAAAATCATTGTAAGCGCTCTGGCTATATAACCGGTTACGGATTGACATGTTTCAACTGGTTGGCTCTTATGTAGTTACTGCTTTTACCTTTGCCATTGTTGCTTCGCAGATAAATGTTAAAAATATCGACATGAAAAATCTTTCATCTGTTTTTTAGTATTTCCGAAGCTAGTAAAAACATTATTCAATATATTTTTCAGGCTTTTCGTGTCGCACGGGCGCAAACGACAGGTTGTAGGTTCGATTCTCACTCGAGTTCAGGTTTCTAATGCTATATGGGGAACAACACATCACAAAACAATTTCACAGAAAGTTTCTACATTTAATAAAACTTACCAAAGAAGTTGTTTGTATAATAAATGTATTCTAATTGTTTGGGAACTGATGTAATTCAAGAATACATTTCTTCCCATACTCATATATTTTCTCAAAGATCGCTAGAACTGTAGCTAGCAATTTTGAATTGCCTTGTTATGTTTTGTATCAATGGTATTTTAACTGAGTATAATAAATACGTGACATTTAAAAACGATTGCTGGAGACATTCTTAGTAAAAAAAAAATCGTGTACAAATAACGATAAGTTATAATTTTATAATACACATATTATGTATAAATTGTTTATTTTTCCAAACATTTAAATAAATTTGAGCCTGTCGTGGCGCAGCGACACAAGCGTGTGACTGTAACCGACAGGTTCTTGGTTCGATCCCCAGTCGAGGAAATGAAATATTTAATATATTTCATGTTTCATTTCTTCGCTGTGGTAATAAGGCAACACGCAATTCGGCGAAAAGTGGGAAACGGATGTGAAACGGAGTGTCTTAACACTAAGTTCCCGGGTTCCCTCTGCCTCCCCTGACTCGTGCGGGATACAGCGTGAAGCTAACAAAAAAAACATTTTTAACCATTTAAATAAATTGAACTTAAAACATTTCTTATGAAATACTTCTGATTTATGTAAGTTAAAAGCTGACTTTACGAAGGACGTTTTTCTTTCTTGACGTCTTTTGTTGGAGAGTTTAAATTACAAGTATTGTTTGTTCTGGTTTTGTTTCCACATTCAAAACAAATATAAATTAATTTTCGTAATTGTACAAAAACTTTCCGATTTTATACATATACTCGATTTTTTTTTTTTTTTTTTTAAATCTTACCTTGTTTAATGGTGTGTTAGCTGGTTTTCACTTTAAGCTGTCAATGCTTTGCCTGTGCTTAGATACTCTGTTGTCCAATTTCCACCCAATTTTCAAGTCAATATGCAATGAGTACCAAAAAATAACGCCGCGTTTTGTCTTTCCAGAAAAAAGAAAAGGAAAATATAATCATTTCTTTGAGAGGGCATCGTGTACAGATCTAAAAAAACTGTAGCGATAACAGCCAAATAAGTATTGTCCAACTGCATCACAATGGCTTTTTAATCGTCGGCGCAAAAAAGAGGGTGCGATTTAAACTGTCTGTCTATGTGTATGTTTGTGGCACCGTTGCTTCTGAATTAATTAATTGACTTGAGTGTGACTAGTTTTAATTGGAAGCTCATCGCGGTGATTTTAGTTACGTTTGATTAAAAAAAAAAAAATAAAATTAGATAGATATTTTTAAGAGCTCCAAAATGGGGTTGGTGTCTTTTAAAAGTATTTTTTTTTAATTTTCAATTAAATATTTATTTAAAAACAATGCACTACTGATTAAATGCGTCTTTCGCCTTGAATTCTGTTCACAATATTTTATAATACCAAGTTAAAATTTAAAGCCAAGTGAAATCGCGGGCAACGATCGTCCCACGTTAGACCGGATATTGCGGTGACAGCAAACATGTACAGTTCTTTTTAAATTACTTAGGTTCTTTTTAGATTCTTTTTAAATTACCTACTAAAAAATAAAAGTATTGAATTTTGCCAGTATTAAGGGCATTGTAGCGCAGTAGGGATGAGACAACCCCGACTAGATGATCAAATTCTGTGATTTTTTTTTTAATTCTTTTAAATACTTTTGCTGCTTTCACGCTGAATTCTGTATAAAGGGAACTTGGGAACCTAGTTTTAAGACACTCCTCTTAAGGTTAAGACGAATTTATTCTCATATTTATATTCTATACAATTAAAGTAATTTAATATAATACATTTTCGTTTCCGGTGTTCTAAGACACAACACGTACTGTCATATTACTCCTGAATATTAATTGTAAAAGTGAGGAAAAGACAAGCTGCACGATTGTAGAAGACTGCAAGTATCACTTCAACTGAAAAAACAATCAATACGGCAAGAAATCACTGCAGAAGACATTTCTCAACAATATTTAAACGTGAGTGTTTGTTTGACCCTTTGAGGCTATATAAAACTCATCTGTCACCTTTCAAATTATAAACAAAGACGAAGTGAACAACGGAACAAGTTTACTTTGCAAATCAGAGATACCAACCTAATAACATAAAATTAAAAAACGTCCCGATACACACTATCAGTATCAAGACGTTTAGTTATTGCTAATTACCATGACTTCACCAACCGCAGAAATGACAACAAAGTTGATGAATATGATGAAACAAGAATTTGAAAAACAAACTATTGCAATTACCAACTCGGTTTCTGCTAACGTGATGCATATGATTGATGAAAAAATAAAACCGATAATAGAAGAAAATAATCAACTCAAGGTAGAAATACAAGCACTAAACAAAAAAATCAACTACTTGGAAAATATTTACAGGAAGAATAATATAATAATCCACGGTATAGAAGAAACCGAAAACAACTACACAGACCTAGTTAAAATTATGTCAGAAATATTTCTGAAGCTAGGAATAGAGGTCGAGTCATACGATATTAATAAAATGCATAGACTTGGAAGAAAAACTACTGGAAAGATAAGGCCAATTCTAGCTTCACTAACTACCCTCAATAAAAAAATAGAAATTTTAAAATGTAAAAAGAATATGCCATCAAATACTTATGTAACTGAAGATTTTTCGAAAGAAACCCTCATGATACGCAAAGAGTTACAACAACAAATCGAAAAGGAGAAAGAGAAGGGCAATGAAGCTTACATTAAAAACAACAAGCTCATCGTGAAACAAAATGACAAAAGAAAACGGGATGACTCAGTATCACCCTCGACTACTTATCAAGGACCCCAAAAAGTGGTCATAGCTCCAGCCAAAATGCAAAAAACTGATCCATTTACATACATGAGATCTAGGTCGCATTCTCTAACTGAGAAGACTAAATCTAAAGCATAGGAACTAACAGACATCGGTAAACGAAGAAAGACGCAAATAATAAACAAAAAACATATAAAGAAACAACAAAGCCCCAATCCGACTGCAGTTTACTATCGAATGAATCTGCATCCGAATTGAAATTTTGTAATGTCATGTAGTGTAAAAATATGTACGTATTCGGGGATTCGAACTGGTGATTCTCTGGGAACTGTTTTTTTATAAGTTAAAGAACAGTATAGCATGTATGATTTTTCTAAAATTGTTAAATTAAATTTGTCGGCTTGTCCGTCTGTCACCGCGGTATATCTCATGAGCTGTAATCTCAATCACCTACAGTTGAAATTTTAATAGATGATATATTTTTGTTGCAGTTATACCAACAGATGCTGAAAACAGAAAATAAAAATTGTTAAGTAGCTCACGTTTTCTTATATTTACTTATCTTCCTATTCTTTCCCAGACCGAGATCACATATCAATAAATTATTAAAGGAGCAATTTTAATATGTGGGCAGAGAAATTGTTTTATCTTTATAAAAAATACAGAGGCACAAGCGTGTGACTGTAACCGACAGGTTCTGGATTCGATCCCCAGTCGAGTAAATGAAATATTTAATATTTTCAATTTAAATATTTAATGTTTCATTTCTTCGTTCTGGTAATAAGCAAAGCGCAGCGTTGAGTTCCGCCACTCAACACGCAATGCCTCAAATTCGGCGGAAAGTGGGGAACGGAAGTGGAACGGAATGTCTTAACAATAGGTTCCCGGGTTCCCTCTGCTTACCCTGCCTCGTGTGGGATACAGCGTGAAGCTAAAAAAAATACAGAGCATACAATATGCACGAAGATATGATCATCAATAGTATAAAATTACAAATTTCTATAAGAACCAATGTAAAAACATTACGATCGTCCACGTTTTATAAAAGTAATATTAAATGCAACTGCGGCCATAACGCGGGAACAACTTGGATAAATCTTTTAAACTTTCCAGACAGGAACGGTTAATCAAAGTATTTTTCATAGAACTAATAAAACTTATTTTAAATGTAAAAAATTGTACCTATCATTGCTTTTCACATTTTCCTATTGGTTTTGAAATATAACATTTTTTAAATTACTATCTGCATTTAAAATATAGAATTACTGCATGCTGCACTTAGCAATGTAGGCAGAAGGAACCTAATGACGTAGTGTTAAGTATTTCCGTTCCCAGCAAGTCACTTCCGTTACCCACTTGTCATTTCCTAGGGTAGGATGTACCTGTTGCGTTTAAAGTCACATATCGCCCCTTTATATGTTCTTAACCCGGACATGGAGATTTATGAAGGAAAAATGAGTGGTAAGAGAGGGAGGGGAGGTGAAAATTAAAATCAATGTGAAACGTAAGTTAGAAAATTCGGCACCAGGTACCAGGTCAAACAATTATCCAGATTTATACAGTCTCTACGTAAAACATTTCACTGAGTGGAACTCGACCTTGTATCCACCGATTTTAAAATAACATACTTTCCCACAGCAGAAGGAATTAGTAACGAAATTAAATATGATCTATACATTTAAATTGTATTTGTACTCTAAAAGTAAACCCGCTCTAGACTTAAATTGCATCTACAAGATAGTTCATTTTGTTTCGAAATGAACTTTCCAGGAGTTAAAAGCAATTGTTTTATCCTAGGAAACCCATCAACTCTAATGCCTCGCCTGAGCCTCGCCGCTCGCGATAGAGCTCAAGCCACACAAGTGCTACGTTTCATTGCTCTTCGAAAATTTTTAAATGGATTTATTTCAAATAAAAAAAAAAATCTATTATTAGTTAGTAACTGATTCTTATAAATATTTCTATAGTGGTACTATAATGTTTATATTTTAACTATTTTGTAACTGCGGCTTCGCCCACGTAGTGAAATAATAATAAAACGATTAATGTGACGTATGGCCTATATATCGTAGCTTTCGATAAATGGACTATGTAGGCTAAAATATTTTTAAAATAAAATAAAAAAAAAACAACAAGAGTTCCTGAGATTATTCATTACAACCAAACATTTTTTTCAGCTTTAATAATATTAACATATATTCAGAATATTAAAGCTGAAAAAATGTTTGGTTGTAATGAATAATCTCAGGAACTCTTGTTGTTTGTTTTTTTTTTATTTTAAAAATATTTTAGCCTACATAGTCCATTTAATCGAAAGCTACGATATCATTCAAATAAAAAAAAACCTATTATTATATGCTGAACATATATTCAGCATATAACGCTTTATTTTCATTTATATATTATATATATACCTAAGCATAAATTTATACGTACTTGAGTATTTTATTTCCACTTTATAGAAAATTAATTAAAAGAGTATGAAAGATTTTTTTTCCAATCATAATACTTAATTTAACTGTAACATTCAAATGTTATTGCAATTATTCTTAGGTTTGAATAATATATTAAAATGTAGGAGAACAAGTAATTCATTTTAAACTAATATTAATAAAATGAATATTATATTATTCAGTCATAATATTACTGCACAAAAACTTCATTTCTCTTCTGGAAATATTAAATATGGCATTGAGTTTCGCTACTCAAGGATCAGAGTAGAAAGCGGAGCAAGGAGTGTCTTAACACGCCTAGTGTTTACATAACAAGGAACATAATATAAAATAAAAAACTTTTCATATACATTTTTTTAAGATTATTTTCCATAGTTATTGTATTTTACAAATAAAGCCCTTTCATTTGATATCCATATTAGGTAGGTCACGCAAGAAAATGTAATCTGTCATTTTGTTACAGCGGCCATTTTGTATTTACAACGACATTGGTTATACTTTAATTCATCACCAATACAGATACAAATTTGACCTCGACCGGACACTGTTCAGAGAGTCAAAATAACCTTCGAAAATTTCACATAAATATTTATATTGATATTGACTTAATAAAATGAAATAATTAAATATTTATTATATTTTTAAAGCGATATTACGGTATTGTATAAATAATTTCATGTTTTATAAAATCTATCATCTTGTAATGTATCTGGGCACCGCTGCAATTGAAAACCAGCCTGAACTTAAGCCAACTCAGGACTTGCATAAAGAATAGTTATTGCAGACGTGACTGTATATATATAGACTGTTGCAGAAAGTGGAAATGTGTATAATATATACAGTATACCTTACAAATTAAATTAATATATGATAGTTTTTAATAGCTTCACGCTGTATACCATAAGTGGTAGGGTGCTAGCCTTAGTGTCCAGATATTCCGTTCCGTTCCCCATATTGCGTAGATTTTTTTTTATTTCATTGCGTTGATAAAAAAATGTTGGCTAGTGGCGCAGGGACTCAAGAGTGTATTTGTGAACGTGACAAGTTGTGGATTCGGTTCCCATCTGTGGAAATAAAATATTCAAATCACATCTTCGCTTTTGTCACAAGGCAAAACGCGGCGCTGAGTCTCACCACTCAAGACCTAGGAACCGAAAGGCAGTGTCTGTACGCTAGGTATTGTGGCTACTTACACTTGGTTCTCATGTTTTATTTGGCGACTCTGCCATATATAGGATACTATGTCCTCAAAGGTTTGCAGTTTACCTTCTAGAAAACAGTATTCTGTTGCAGAGGCCAGGTCCAGTCTTTTTTATAAACACTGTTAAAAGTGTTAGAAAAATGTGGTGGCTTAAGATAATAACTACTTACGGGCAGTATTAAAAACCGCTTTTTATTTTGATATACAAATCGTTGAAGACGACTTTTTATCTTGATAATTTTTGTTTGTTTGTATTTGTTTGGCAAACGAGTAAGTAAGTAATTCTTCTTTCAATTTCACGCTTTATTCCGTGTATTATACTATTGGGAACTTGGGAACCTAGCCTTAAGCGACTCTGGACCCATTTAAACATTTCCGTTTTGTTTAAATATGAAGAACTTGGAACCTACCCCACAAAAAATGCACGTTCAAAACTATGACAATTTTCACATCTGCTTGTTTCATATTCTCTGATTATTACAACTCCAGTTCGTTGCCAAATGCGGCGATAAAAAGTAACAGTTCAGAGATAACTTCATGTAAGTGTGAATTAAAAAGATACTTTGTAACGTGGGCTTGTTGAAGTACGGTAAATAATAATAAAATTAAGCCTGTCATGGAGCAGTGGTACATTGTTTAAAATGAAGTGGTTTCGGATTCGGTTCCCAATCGGTGAAATAATTCGTAAAACATATCGTACATAGATGCTGACAACATAAATAAGATGTAACGTATGGCTCAGTGGTCAGAGCACTTGGATGGTTTGAAAATGTTCAAATTTTTATACGTTTTCTAAATATATCCATTCTATTGTATAATGGGTCTATTGACCATGAGATGTGTTTTAACTTTAATGTTGCAGTATGATTTTATAAAACACACAGGTTTCAATATGTGGAAAGAGAAAGAAATGACTTATCAATTTGTCGATTCATCTTTTTTTTGTATGGCAGAGGGAAGCTGGTATGAAGACGTTTTTATCCCTACTTTCTTTTTTTATTTATTAGGTGTTAAACAGAACTCAATATCATGGCTTATCATATCCCTGGTATCCCGCATACAGCAGGGTAGGCGGAAGTAGACGCAGGAAATGGATTGTAGTACTAAGACACTCGTATCTTGGTGTTCTTCTCGAGACATTGTGTGATGTTGAGTGGTGAAACACAACGTTATGCTTTGTTTTGTTGTTAGAGCGAGCAAATGAAAATAATTTATTCCTCCAAGTGGGATTTATTGAACTAATTGCATTTATCGCTAGATTATTACAACCATCGATTAGTATTGGTTATAGGCAGAGAGTGAATGTGTTCCTACTAAAACGCTTTCGTTCCTCACATTTTGTCAAATTGTAAAGCCAATGCGTGTTACGTGTTTGAACTCAATGTTTCATTAAGGTTATTTATTTTTTTCAGCTCCGCGCTGTATCCCGCACGAGGCAGGGTAGGCAGAGGGAACCCGGGAACCTAGTGTTAAGACACTCCGTTCCACTTCCGTTCCCCACTTTCCACCGCATTTGAGTCATTGGGTGTTGAGTGACGGAACTCAACGCCGCGCTTGGCCCTTTTACCAGAACCAAGAAATGAAAATAATTAATTGACAATATTAAATAACTCATTTCGGATAGAACCCACAACCTGTCGGTTACAGTCACACGCTTGTGCCGCTGCGCCACAACGGGCTCTACTTTTCACTTCTAATAAACCTTTATTAAATTCAAGGTGTGTAACATTCAAATTGTTAGCTAACCGTAAGTCGACAAATCCCGTGATACGGGATCGGGCCAGCATTAGAACAATATATTTTGGTTGTCTCGTTAGTCCGGGATCAACACGATTAATAATTTGTACTGAATAATTTTATCTGTGTTGGATACTTTTTGGTTATAAGAAAATTGAGATAATTTAGCTGTTTTTTTTTTATATCTTTAGGTGTTACATTACTTTGTAGTTATTAATTACTAGAAATATTCATATTTTTTTTTGGGTAAAAGTAGATTTTGGCACAATAAGGAAACCATACTTATATCATTAACGATTATCCGTAATTTTAAATTGTATTGTGTGTTGCCTAGCATAAAACAAAGTCGCGCCTTTTTTCGTTACCGGAAAGAGGAAATTAAAAAAATAAATATTTTATTACCTCCAATGAGGATCAAACCCACAGCCTATCGTTCTTATAGTCGCATGCTTATATTTCTGCACTACGATAAGGCCTTAAGGCTTTAATTATTTCATTATAATAAAGTCCTGAGCTCAAATCGCAGGTTATTTTAAAAAAAAATATTCATGTCTTGTTCAGTTCTAATTTATCTAGGGAAATTAATAATTTATTATTTTTACGCTTTGATAAAAAGAATGTATTTAGTTTTTTCTTTGGAAAGTCGAAAATATATAGTCTTAATACTAAATTCAAAAGCGTATAAAAATTTGAACGGATCAGGATTTGAACTCGCTCCTCTTGGAAACCGTCCAAGTGCTCTGACCAACTAGGCCTTACGTTCTTATAAGTTCGTATAGAATTTCGACGTAGATTACTAAACTCGAAATTCTTATACGCTTGTTACAACTTATTTATGTTGTTAACATCTCTGTAGGGAGAGTTATAAAATTCCGCTGCCCAAAGACAATTCCTTATAATTATCGTTTGGCAATAGAAAATATTGAACCCATATTGAAACCGTCCAAGCACTTTGACCAAACTGCTAAAAATATGAACAAGTTGTAATTACCGTATAAAAACTTCGACGTAACTTGATGAGAACGCATCGTTTAGTTGGTCAGAGCGCTTGGACAGTTTCCAAGAGGCGCGGGTTCTAATCCTGCTACGTGCAAAGTTTTATATGCTTTTAAATTTAATATTTTCTTTCCAAAGTGTGGAATAACACTTTAAAAATAGGAAAAATATAATCTTAGGCTATCTCAGCCCATTCTGCTATGCGAAACTCAGCGTGTAGCTGTAAAAAGGTAGATTTATCGTATACAATATTATTATAGTATCATAGAATGTTCACATATTTTTATAATTCCATTTAAAGTAAAACACCAGCAGTAATAAAAAAAGCTATGCGACATAAATTTCATATTATTTTTAGTTGGAAATAGAAACGAAGGCATTATAAAAATATTAAGACATTTCGCAAACGTATTTTACGTTGAACGTAAATTATACTTAACTACCGTCTTTGACAGAAACAATGTGAGAAATAAGCGCTCCTTTGTACGGTCAGTTGACTTCAATTGTTCATACATTAGTTTATACGTCGATTTGTAGAAGGGATATCATGTTTGTATGTACTAGATCTGGAGTATATATAGGTCTAAAATTTTATATATATTTTCTTATTGAAATTATAAAATTTAAAACATCTTTTAAGCACTGTGTACAATAAAAAAAATCCCAACAGATGTTAATAACACAAATAACTTGTAAGAAGTATTCAAGAATTTCGACGTAGATTTATGAGATCGTATGGCTTAGCGATAAGTAAGCTTGGAAGGTCTAAAAGAGGCACAAGTTCAAATCTTTTTTGTCGTTTTTTTATACATTTTTTAATTAAGTATTAATTTAAATCTTTGGTTAAACTTAACTGGCTTGTTGGCATAGTAACTAGTGATTCTGTAACGCCTATCTTCTGTGATTTGACGTGTTTACTGAACATGTGGCCATACTTTCTCTACCAAAGCAGATAAATTAAAACAATTCAATTCAAAATATCTCTCTCTCTCTCTCTCTCTCTCTCTCTCTCTCTACCCAAATAGACTTTTGCAGGTAATATTGAAACGTCGAATTCGTCGTCTTCGAGCCGGTGGCAGCTTTATGTTAAAGCTGCCACCGGCTCGAAGCGCAGTTCTGGTCAGAGCTGGCGAGATTTAATTAAAATCGTCCAGAACAATTATTTACATATTTTTGATAGGTAAGTTTTTTTTTGTTCTTTGTATAGATATTAATATTGGTTGTTTAATTTTTATACATGCAAAAGCGACATAGACGTGGCTTTGGCTGCTTAAAAATATTTTAAATTTTAAATAAATTGTAGCCTATGGGATTTGACGTCGTTACTGCTGAACTGTTAAGTTTCATATCATCCGTTCAGTAATATTTGCATGTAGAACGAAATTCATCTTCACCAAGTTTCACATATATAATATTAGTAGAATTAGCTTAGGCCTGTCGTGGCGCAGCGGCACAAGCGTGTGGCTGAAACCGGCAGGTTCTGGGTTCGATCCCCAGTCGAGGAAATGAAATATTTAATATTTTCAATTTAAATATTGAATGTTTCATTTCTTCGCTCTGGTGATACAAAAGCGCGGCGTTGAGTTCCGCCACTCAACACACAATGCCTCAAATTCGGCGGAAAGTGGGGAACGGAAGTGGAACAGAGTGTCTTAACACTAGGTTGCCGGGTTCCCTCTGCCTACCCTGCCTCGTACGGGATACAGCATGAAGCTAAGAAGAAGATAAGAATTAGCTTAATATAATCTAATACTAGACATAGGCTCAAACTTCGTGTTCTCGTAACTCGAATGCATCGTGTCTGTAATCCTTCTCTGTAAGCTTTTGCTACAGGATCCCAGAATATATCAGGGCATATTCTTTGTCACAATTTAAAAAATATTATAAAAATGACATTTGCATGTTAAAGGTTATTTACCAAATTAATGATTTTATAGGCCTGTCGTGGCGCAAGGGCACAAGCGTGTGAGTGTGGAAATTAAATGTTTAACATTGTCAAATAAAAAATATTTAATATTTTCATTTCTTCGTTCTGGTAACAAAGTGGAATGGAATGGCGCATAAACACTTCTTTCTCAAGCTCCCTCTGCCTATCCTGACGTGAAATACAGCGGAATACGGCTAAATGTAGCTGATATATATATATATATATATATATATATATATATATATATATATATATATATATATATATATATATATATATATATATATATATATATAAATATACTAGTCACTATATGTTATATTGAGGCCTGTCGTGGCGCAGCGGCACAAGCGTGTGACTGTAAACGACAGGTTGTAGATTCGATCCCTACTCGAGGAAATGAAATATTTAATATTTTCAAATTAAATATTTCATGTTTTCATTTCTTCGCTCTGGCAACAAGGCAAAGCGCGGCGTTGAGTTCCACTACTCAACACGCAATGCCTCGGATTCGGTGGAAAGTGGGAAACGGAAGTTTCCAAGCTAACACTAGGTTTCCAAGTTCCCTCTGCCTACCCTGCCGAGCGCGGGATATAGCGTGAAGCTGAGTAAGTGACTATACGAGTATGTTATATCATAAGAAAGCAATAAATTTGCTTAATTTTTCACTTCATAATAGCTAATTATAATTCCGAAAGAAGGTTGATAACGGAGTGTCTTCTGCTGCAATTTACGAGAAACTCCGATTATTAATCGTAATAAGGATCAGCGTGTACTGGTGTTTTTTAAGCAGTTAATATTTAAATTGGTGATAAATAATAGTGATGGAAATTATCATAAAATATATGGACTGAGGCTGTCGTGGCTCAAGGGCATAACGAGTTGAGTTCTTTTCGCACTCTAGATAATGTTTAATACTTTAATATACTCAATCTAGTGTTGAGGTTGGCACTGAGTTCCGCCACGCAATGCCTCGAGAATTCGCTGGTTTTTCTTTTCTCTTAAGGAATCTTTACGCCCTAAGGTATGGGTTGCGTAAATAACTTGCTTCTGCAAGACAAAGATTGACTTAATACCGGTTGCATCACCGGATTTAGTTATGAAAGCTGAAGTTAGCTGAAGGTAGTACATTTAGTTTATTACTATTCAATAGAAAGTATATGTTGCTATTCAATAGTATGTAGTTATTAGCACTATACCTGTGTAATATTTTTGAGAGAACATTGATTACATCGTCATATATTTTTTCACTTCTTTTAAGTTTAAAAATCAACAAAATATTATCAGCAAATATTACAATCTGTTGGCTTCTTCCTACTTAATATGGTAAATCATTTATATATATTAAAAAGAGAAAAGACGACGCCCATACTGAATGATATCCCAGAAATTTCTTGCTTTGAGTACTCAAAATAAGAAATTATTCACTATGGAACGTACATAGGTCGAAAACTTTTAGAATCTTATGTACTACTCGATTGAAAAATAGGTACACTTTTAAAAAAAATCATTACATCAGGTAACGGCCCAACTCTAACCTAACCTCAATTATTAAGTACATAAACGAGATGAGGATTTATCAAGTTGACATTACAAATAATAAACTTGACAGATATACCCCTCTCATTTTCTGGCTATAACGTCTCTTGAGTCGACACACTAATGTAAAAACTAACCAGGAAAACAATTTGCTGACAGTCATTATCAAGAGGTCGTGATTATTTGACATTTATTTTATGCTTATATTTTAATAAAATTAATGGGAATTTATTATCCAAGTGTAAGGGTACGCTAGCATAAAATAAGAACGTGTGCCCAATTTTTGCTAAACTGTCTCGCGGCGTTGAGTTCCAACACTCAACACGCAATACCTCCAGAATTCGGCGGAAAGTGAGGAACGTGTCTTAATAAAAGCAATGTGATAAGACCTTTGATATCTTTCTTTCTATGATTATAGTAGATACATTTTAAATGAATAAAATTAAACCGGATTAATCGGGTTTATACCCGATTACTCCGGTTAAATTTTATCGGGTTTTCAAAAATGTTTATATTATTATAAACATTTTTAAAAATCCGTCGTTTCAAACATTTCGCAGTAGTTCATGGTCATGAGTAGAAGCAATGAGCCTCAACAATAGGTTCCTTCTGCCTACAATTCCATGTGCAGGTTACAGGGGTATATAATTAATAATAACATTAATCTGCAGAATTCGAGATACTGCGTGTTTCGAGATACTTTTTCCTTATTACCTGAATGAAGAAATGAAAACAGTCAATAATTTAATATCCTCGAATGGGATCGAATCCACAACCTGTCGACAACACGAGCGTGTGCCCAAGCGTCACTATAGGCAAAAACAAAATAAAGAAGAAACTCCTCCGTATTACTCAGCCATTATTGCGATCTAAATCACGTTTAATCGACTCGTTAGTCAAACAAGCTTGTATCAGCAACCAGCTCTGTACCGCACGCCTCACGCCTCTCACACCTTTGAGTGCCCCTTTAAAGTGCCAAAATACGCTACTGTTGATATATCTATCCAGCATTTATTTTTATTTTTTTGTTGTTTTACTTACTTATTTAGGTTTTTTTTTTAAATAACAATAACAAGTGAATTAGATTTTATTTGATATGCCTTATGATATTAGTCGAAATGACTTTTTACAAAAATTGTGTACAAATAGATTATTTTTAATTAAATGTTTAAACACTTAAATATTATATGGTGAAGGAGTAAATATACTTTATTTTCAAGAAATATTTTTTTCATGAATACTGACTGTCTTATCACGAGGTTCCCAAATACCTGACTTACACACACACACACACATATATATAAATTTAGTATTTTCTGTCCCAAGTGTGATGTCAATAACACTTTAAAAAATAGTAAAAATATGTAAATAGCATTCTCTTTTGCCAAACGATAGTTCTTACGAGTTGCCTTTGGGTAGTGGAAATTTGTTTATTGAGATGCTAACAACACGAATAAGTTATGAAAAGCGTATAAAAATTTTGACGTAGCTTGATAAGAACGTATGGCCTAATTGGTCAGAGTGCTTTGACGGTTTCCAAGTAGCGCGAGTTCGAATCGTGCTACGCAAAATTTTTTATACGCCTTTTAAATTTAAATTTAATATAATATTTTTTATATAAAGTGACATTGCTATAACGTAACGCGTTTTTACGCGTTAATTCATTATCTGGTATTCAAAATTTTATTATAACAAGAAAAAAACATTTTCTGAAATTATTTCCCCTCGCTGAGGCTTCAATTCTCACATACCTACATAATATAGCCACACGAAGATCAAAACAATAGTATGAAAGTTTACGTCTACAAAGTTTGTTCCGTAATTTTGGATTTTCAACTACGCAACAATGTTCTGATGTGCCTGAAGCTTGTTACTATTTACTGATTTGGAAAATACAACATATAAAATATGAAACATCGGTCAAGTGCGAGTCAGACTTGCCAACCAAAGGTTCCGTACTAATATTAGGATTACAGGTCAACGGGATTAACTTAGAAAAATTGTCAAACGTTGGGTTTGCGGGTATTTGCACTCATATAAATTTATGTACTTTATTACTTTGTATGAAATAAACTGCAAATATAAGATTTTTACTGCTTTTAAAGCGTTATTCCACACTTAGGAGAGAAAGATACAAAATTTAAAAACGTATCAAAGTTTGAACAAAGCAGAATTTGAACCCGCGCCTCTTGGAAACCGTCCAAGCGCTCTGACCAACTAAGCCATTCGTTCTCACCAAGCTCCGTCGAAATTCTTATACGCTTGTTACAACTTATTTATGTTGTTAGCATCTCTACGCGGAGATTTCTCTGTAGGAATATTTTTATTATTTTTAAAGTGTTATTCCATACTTAGGAAAGAACATTGTAATAGTTTATTTTATGTTTATTCCTATAAATTTAAACATTTTCAAGTTTATTTTATGTGTATAGTAATTTCACGCTTTGAGCCAAATTCTACCAATGTAGGTAAAAATATGTACTAATTTAATAGGCTTTGTGTATGCGATGAATTTCATGAAAATGATGCATAAATACTTGTCTTTTGATCGCGCTGAAGAAATTTGATTTTTCTATTTTGATATAAGTTTCAGCTTGATACCTACACACGATCTCGAGGTAAATGGTCTTCACAGATGAACGACAGATCGATCCCATAAGAGTGGCACCTGTAACCTTTTGTTGAAAGGACTTCTGAGAAGTGAAATATTTTCAAACAAAATATTTAATATTTTCAATTCTTCGCTCTGGTAACAAGGCAACGCGTGGCGTGACCTTAAATTGGGCGGAAAGTGGGGAACGGAACGAAGTATTTTAACACTAGACTCCCAAGTTTCCTCTGCCTACTCCACCATTTGCGGGATACAGCGTGAAGCTGAAACAATACAACGATATGGTATTTTAAAGTTTGTCGAGACGAATGGTGGATATACGCCTTTTACCTTTGTATGGCGACTGAAAAAGTGTTCATTAATATGTTTTTCAGTAAATATTTCATCCGTGTTGTTTTTAAATAACTAAATATTCTAAAGAAACATTTCCGTTTATGAAATTCTAATATATACATAACAGTTTCGTCTATAATACAGCATTCTACGATATCAAGATTAAATCCGAAAATCGAGATTAATGGACTATACTAGTAGTTCCTAAGATAATTGCGCTTAACACACAATTTAACATATTCTTCAGCTTTATAATATCGGTATATACATTAAAAATAATATATATAATATTTTTTTTTTTTATTATATATATTACATATATATATATATATATATATATATATATATATATATATATATATATATATATATATATATATATATATATATATATATATATATATATATATATATATATATATATATATATATAATAAAAGAAAATAATATTATTTTATTTATTAAGTAAGTAAAATAAGCACTTTGTTCTTTCTATCGTGAAATTTCCTTTGGAATTTCAAAATAAAAGGCAACGCGCGACCATGTTTTAGAGTTTCTTAAGCATTTTCACGAGTAAATATAATTTTATAGCTGTGCTTATGAATTTATGGTGTACAGTTGACATTGTGTTATGGGGGAGAAGCGTTAAACTGGAAATGTCATCACGTTTTTCATTACACTACGTGCCTTTATGAACAGGTTATTATATTCACTTATTGAATTAATTAGTTAATAGTAAATTTTCGGTGTTATTTTAGTGGTTTTGACTTCCGCCAACATACAACCGCCTCTAATTAAGCGGTAAAGAGGGAACAGAAAGGAGTGTCTTCATACTAGGTTTTCGATGCCATGTACAGTATACAACTAGAAGCAAAAAAATGTTTATTGAAGACAACCAAATTGGTAAAATTGCGTTACGTTTTTGTTTTTTAAAAAGCAGCTGGAGGAAAGCACAACGGCTTATTTCAATGTGATGTGCGTTTCGGTCTTTTCATGCAGAGGAATTCAACCCACAGTCGTCGCATGCCATAATTTATAAGCGAATAGTGTCGATGAGTGACTTAGTCTGACGATGTCTTAATTTATTTTTAAACAACCAACAAACCAACCAACTAATAACTATGTACTTTTGTTTTGGTAAGAAAAACGTCTCGCAATGTCTAATTACAGTACTGTACCGAACAGCTTTTTTACTAAATCTATAACAGGATCTTTTTTTAGCTTCAAGCTGTATCCGCAAACATTAGGGAGGGTAGCGGAATTTATCAAAAGCCCGGCGTTGAGTTCCGCCACTCAAAACGCAATGCCTCAAATTCAGCGGAAAGTGGGGAACGAAAGGTCTTAACATTAGGTTCCCTAGGTTCCTCTGCCCACCCTGCCATGTGCGGGATACAGCGTGAAGTAGGATAATGAGTAAGTGATTTTTAAATACAAATAATTAACTTTACATACCAATTCTAAAATGGCAAGTTCATATTACTTTCTTTGAACCGACTCAACACAGAATAAAATTAAATATTATATAATTTTATTTGATACTTCCATAGTCCTTTTATTCAAGTGAGCGAAGTTGGAGCAGCGTATAAATAGCATTTGTATGACGCTAACGGCCCATTGCCGTAACGTCCAACAGATTTGTCTCGCAAAGTGGCGTTGCAACTTTTTATATACGGTTGATTAATACGAAACAAACAAACAAATTAAGATATAAATAAGTAAATGAAAATAATATTTGACATTTTTTTTATTCTTAGCTTTTTTTTATATATAAGACAGGGCAAACGAGCGTACGGGTCACCTGATGGTAAGTGATCACCGCCGCCCACGACCCCGTGTAGCACCAGAGGAGCTACAGGAGCGTTGCCCGTCTTTAATGTGGTTGGGCTCCGAGGCCCGGCACTACCCAATGCGAAACGCAGTGGCCGAAGCCACTACTTAAAGCCAGTTTTAAATGCCGGGGGTGGTATTGGTCCGGTTGAGTCTGCCCATGCGTGTAGCCATTTCTGACAACGTGACTCTCCCACACGTACTTTAGTCGCCTCTTACGACACCATCAGTACCAGGGTGATCCTATTCTAAGCCGGAATCACACGGCTAAAAGCTACTCAGAGTAGGCAGAGGGAACTTGGGAACCTTGCGTTAGGACAGCTCATAACAGACAGCTCCACTTTTCGGCTATTTTCAGCCGCGAAACGTAGGCCTCTGATCAATTTGTGGTTGCTGAACGGAATGATGTAGACCAACTTCCCTACATAGATGGGATATCGAAAACAACTAACACCGAGACTACTCAGAATGCTTAGGATCGAGCTCAGTCGGTAATCATTTTAGAATATTTAGTTATTTAAAAACAAAACGGATGAAATGTTTACAGTAAAACACAATAATGAAAACATTTCACAGTCGATATACAAAGGTATCCGCCGCGCCGGGAAAAGTTGTCGGCGTTATGGGAAATCGGGAAATAATACATAAAAAGCTGTCACGCTTCAATCAACGCTTCAACCGTTCATCGAGCTTCCGTCTCCAATCTAAGTGACAGTGAAGTGACAGTGACAAGTAAACAAGTACATACAGAAATATGCAGACTATATAGAAATGTATCCGTCCATATATTCATAGATACAATATTCTGGGTACTTAATAGATGACGATTCTTTTAAAATATTGTCTATTAGTTTGTTAGTTTACACACGCATATCTTCAGAACTACTGTACGGATTTAATTATTTTTTGTCGTTTTTAATATTTTTACAATATACAGAAATATAACTGATGCTGTGTCGTGGCGCAGCAGCACAGGGCTTGACTGTAAACACGACAAGTGTAGGTTTGATTAATATTATGATAAAATTAGTCTTAGAGGAATTACTTTTGTTTATATTCTTACGTCCCAGGAACCGAGTTTTTATAAATAAATAGTTTATTACTTATAATTTCTTATTGTTAAATTATAGTCTGTATATATAAATATCAATAACTATGTACAAATTTTAAGACCATACAAATCATGGGTATTAGCCACGATATTACGTGTCACTTTTTACCGTCATATATATTCTTGTTAACATATGTCATTCTGAAATCCTCGCCACACTTGCATCGTTACCAAAGCGTGGAGAATTCAAATATTCCATTTTCTCTAGTCAGAATTGAACCCTTAGCCTGTAGAGTTTAGCACATGCTTGTGCCTTTGCACCACAACAGACCTCTTACCTTTATAAGATTATCCATAGTTAACATTTTATAAAACAAAGACTGGTAAGCGTTATATGCAAAATGCAATATTTTGTTAGTAAGGTTAGTTCAACTAATTTTAATGCCTCGCTGGTTTCTGGTTAAGAGAATTGGTCATTTAATGGACCATTGCATTGTTACTACATTTATTACTAAACGTTATGGTTGTATAGCCTCATATATACACACATGCTTGACTGATCATAATAGCTTTTATTTATATATATTTTTAATGTAGGTAGGCTATGGGAACCTGGAGCTATGACACTCTGTTCTCCCTTTTTCCGCCTTATATTAAAGACTGTTGTCGAATGGTGGAATTCAACGACTCTTTTCCGAAGACTAACTCGACCCACTATCATTGTATTTTTTATCAGTACATTGCCATTGCGATACAACGGCCTTTTTATATCCTAACTTAATTTTATTTTGTATGTTATTTACATACTAAATAAAGAAAAATATGAGAATTATATGAAATTTTAAACGTAGCGATATATGACCTCCTCTCTAGTCAAACAAATTTGTGCAATTTAGCGTAAGTGTATCCAGCGTATATGAATTTCCACGAACTAATGTAGATAGCTGAATAACTGTCGCCTAATGGTTTGCAGCGCTTAGACGGTTAACAAGAGGCACGGGTTCAGTTCCCGGCACATAGGCACTTTTCTTTCCTTAGTGCATAAATTGATCGTTTCTAGTCAGATTTGAAGTCAGAAGTCAGAGTTTCTATTCTTACCATTTTTCAATCGGATCCATTCTCTCCGTTCCTCAAGCATTGCCCAATTTCAACATTACGCGTTGAGTGACTGAACTCTATGATTTATTTCTTTAAACAGAAAGTAAGTTCACAGAGAGTGAGTCTTTCTATACATGGTTTTTTACAAATGATTAAAGCGTTAACAGTAAAAACAAAGCATGACGCCTAAATCACGGATATCGTTAAAATTCATGACGCAATAACAGCCCTTAGCGCGTGTTAAGGGCTCGTTCACAGTGTTACTGTTTACTGTTATTACACAGTAGCTACATGCCCAGTCTTTATATTATTATATATTGTTAAATTTATAATTTTAGATATATTTGAGACCTGCCATGCCATGGCATCGCCCGAAATGAACCATTTAATATGTTTATGTAGTCGTTTTGGTAACAGGGCAGAGTGTGGCGTTGAGTTCCGCCACTTAACTCAAATTTGTCGGATAGTAGGTAACGTAGTGTTTTAATACAAGAGGCACTTTGTTCCCATTATGACGCTCAAAGTATTGCGTTTTGATTAACAGTCCATATATTCATAGATATAATATTCTGGGTACTTAATAGATCACGATTTTTTTAAATAGGATCACGATTTTTTTTAAGGGCTTCTTCATCAGTATAAGGAAGTAAAAATAATGAATATTTCTTTTTGTTCCTTTACTTGTAACTCTTCCATTGTTAAATTTCACAACTGTAGATCCACATGAAGTGCTCTATAGGTTATAATCACAATATTACGTGAAACCCAATGTAGATGCCCATATAGTTTGATAGCGTTTATTTAGATATTGGAAGTTTGGTCTAAAATAATCTATATATTAATTTATACTTGATACCTTCACGTGACTTTAAGATACACTAAAATTGCATCCTAACATCATCAAACAATTCAATATCTCGAACAAAACTAAAGTAGACCAGACTAACGCATGCCATCAAATAGAATCAGAAGCTAGAAAGGCTATCAGTACATAAATCCCTGTCACTAACCACTAAGTAAAGCCAGAGGTCAAACAAAAACACGAAAACTGTCTACAACAGCAACTTGTAAATCCTAAATGTTTTGTTTCTCTCCCACTCAGCGAGTTTAACGAAATTTCTCAATGAATTTGCCTTTATATTATAGAGTATGAGCCTCAGGAAATAGAGTGCGGTCGCAGTGTGTATAGATTTAAAACTGCCTGGAAGTCGTTTCATGGTTTATAGTATTAGTTCTGTTTGTATTGTGTTAGGTTAATGGAAGTTCCTAGGTTTATTTTGGAATTAAAATAAATTTCTTTATATAGCTATAATTATTAACGTAATTTATTCCAATGTTAATTAGGAAGTATTCAAGACTATTAAAAGTAAACTAAGATTTTGCAAATAAAATATTGTTAAATATCCCGAAAATTCAAAAAACTTGGCTGTTCAGTAGCTTATTTACAATACTATAATATGGTGTTAACAAGCTTGTCTGATATTGGATTCAGAACCTGAGCAGTAGAACTCTTTAGAGATACTAGAAAGTTCATCGACTTATACAATTTATATATTGATAGAATTTATAATATCTAGTATTTTAATTTCCTCGTTTTGTTAAGGTAACACGCCTAGAAAATTCAGTGTTAGGTGGGTAACGCAAGTGTCTGTATGGGAACGACATTAGTTTCCCAGGTTTCCTTTGCTTATCCTGCAATGTGCAATCGATATGTATACTAGTAAATATATCTTAGGTACATATAATTTCCTAGTTTCATTACAACACAGTAATTAGAAATATTAATAATTTAGACTTTATTACAAAATAAGTAACAGCTCTACTTAATAATGTCATTTTATATGACATAAGAAATGAAATCGGTATCATGGCAGCGAGGCACAATCGTAATCCCCATTCGAAGAAATGAAATATATGTATAACGTTATGATTTCTTCGTTCTGGTAAGAAGGCAAATCGCGGCGTTGAGTTCTGCCACTAAACACGCATTCCTCTAATTCGGCTCAGAGAGGGAAACAGCGGAGTGTCTTAACACTAGGTTTTTAAGTTTCCTTTGCCCATCCTGCTACTGCTACTGTGTGACGTTATAAGTTGAAAAAAAATAGTCAAATTTTATTCTTATTTAATTATATTTCAATCTGTTTGTGTGTTAATCGTATACACAAAGTTACAACGCCACCTTGCGAGACAAATCTGTTGGACGTAACGGCAATGGGGCGTTAGCGTCATACAAATTATATTTATACGTTGCTCCACGTTCCCTCACTTGAATGTAAGAATATAATTTGTATTAAAAGTTTATTATATAATAAATCAAGTTCATAAATGGAAGTGCGGAGTTGAGTACCGCTATTCAGCTAGTTATATCTCGAATTTTCGGGTTAAAGAACAAAATGAAGTTTCTTAGTGCAGTGTCTTTTAAAGTTAACTCTAGATACTCGGGTTCCCTCGATCTACCCTGATATAGGTACTCAGCTTCACGCTGTATCCCGCACGTGGCAGGGTAGGCAGAGGGAACTTGGGAACCTAGTATTAATACACTCCCTTCCACCTCCGTCCCACACTTTCCGCCGAATTTGAGGCATTTGGCGTGTTGAGTGGCGGAACACAACGCCGCGTTTTGCCTAGTACCAGAGCGAAGAAATAAAACCATTGAATATTTGAATTGAAAATATTTAATATTTCATTTCCTCGACCGGGGATCGAACCCAGAAGCTGTCGGTTACAGTCACACGCTGCGCCACGACATGCCTCACCCTGATGTAGCTTGAAGCTAAAAAGGTTTCTGTTATTAATTTAATAAAATTTCCACTCTGTTCATTCCAATAAGTAATTCAGAAGAAGTTTTCTAATAAAAAACAGTACGTAGTTATTAGTTGGTTTGTTTGAAAAATTCACGATAGAAAGAAGAAAGTGATTATTTTACTTACTTAATAAATATTTATTTATACTTTTATTTCATAAAATTAGTATCGATAAGTTTCATTTTTTTTATCTATACCTACTGAGAGTTTGTTAGTTTCGTTAAGCGTGCTAACCTTTGGTTAAAAAAAAGACATACCCTGATATAGGTACTCAGCTTCACGCTGTATCCCGCACGTGGCAGGGTAGGCAGAGGGAACTTGGGAACCTAGTATTAATACACTCCCTTCCACCTCCGTCCCACACTTTCCGCCGAATTTGAGCCATTTGGCGTTTTGAGTGGCGGAACACAACGCCGCGTTTTGCCTAGTACCAGAGCGAAGAAATAAAATCATTGAATATTTGAATTGAAAATATTTAATATTTCATTTCCTCGACCGAGGATTGAACCCAGAACCTGTCGGTTACAGTCACACGCTGCGCCACGACATGCCTCACCCTGATGTAGCTTGAAGCTAAAAAGGTTTCTGTTATTAATTTAATAAAATATCCACTCTGTTCATTCCAATAAGTAATTCAGAAGAAGTTTTCTAATAAAAAACAGTACGTAGTTATTAGTTGGTTTGTTTGAAAAATTCACGATAGAAAGAAGAAAGTGATTATTTTACTTACTTAATAAATATTTATTTATACTTTTATTTCATAAAATTAGTATCGATAAGTTTAATTTTTTTTGTCTATACCTACTGAGAGTTTGTTAGTTTCGTTAAGCGTGCTAACCTTTGGTTAAAAAAAAGACAATATTTTTGTTTGAATAGTCAATTAGTCTCGTTCATCGGATTTGATTATGAATTCGTGGAATACTCTATTATAGACAAATCGTAATGTAAATTTACGCCGTGAACACTGAATTATAAAGAAAAAAAAAAACTACAACAACAACACTGAAAAATTTTATAGACACGATGATCGCCAGTTGCTTTCACAGTTTTATGTCTATTTTTTATCAAGGGGATTTGAAGTTGTAGTTTTAGTAATCCTTATTTCAAATAAGATGAAGTAATAAAATAAACGTAAATAACCAAAAAGTTGCAATTTAAAAAATATTAGAATATCATAAAAGGAAATCTTATTTATTTACAAACAAAACAGATTAAATGTTTACAGTAAAACATAATAATAAACATTTTACAGTCAACATACAAAGGTAAAAGACGTGTATCCACCGCGGGTCTGAGTATTGTCGGTGTTGTGGGAAATCGGGAAATAAATACATAAAAAGCTGTCACGCTTCAATCAACGCTTCAATATTGATCAAGCTTCCGACTCCAGTCTAAGTGACAGTGAAGTGACAGTGACAAGTAAACAAGTGACAGCACTATTTTCTTTTAGTGACATTGTTTTAAATATGTCTCTATATCAATAGCAGTAACAGTGTGTCTGTTCATATATACTTCTTCATAGATAATATATGCTATTACCTAATAGGACACGATTTTTTTGTCTGTTTTTTTGTTTCTATACGCATATCTTCTGAACTACTAGTTGGATGGATTGAATTAAAATTTTGTTGTGTAGCTATTTGGCCTGCCAATAGTTAGTATATATAATATCTTTTCAATTTATAGAAATATAATTCATTCTGTGTCGTAGTGCATTAGCACAGCGAATGACTGTAAATGCAATGGTTGTCTTAAGCAGATGGAACCGTTTCCGAATTAAGAATTTCAATTTAATAAATAAACATTATTCGTATTCGTATAATTCGTATTTTAAATTGCTAAGTTGTAGTTCAAATATAAAATTATATCAACAAATGTGTAAAAATTTTGAGACCACCAAGAGACTGTGTATCACTTTTTACCTCATTTACATATAGAATTAGCTCTTACAGTTTGAGCAAACGAAAACAATTAAAGCTTCGGGAACTCGGTGTGCTATTTCATTCTGAAATCCTCGCCTCACTTGGTCTCTTTACCAGAACGAGGAAAAAGATAATATTTCATTTCCTCTAGTCGAAATCAAATTTACTTCCTGTAGCGTGTACAGTCACACGTTTTTCCCCTGCACTACTACGGGAATCTTTTATAAGATTATCTATAGTTAATATCATTTTATAAAACAAAGGCTGGTAAGCGTTATATGCAAACTGTAATATATTGTTAGTAAGGTTAGTTCAACTAATTTGAATGCGTCGCTGGTTTCTGGTTAAGAGAATTGGTCATTTAATGGACCATTGCATTGTTACTACATTTATTACTAAACGTTATGGTTGTATAGCCTCGTATATACACATGTGCTTGGCTGATCATAATAGCTTTTATTTATATATATTTTTAATGTAGGTAGGCTATGGGAACCTGGAGCTATGACACTCTGTTCTCCCTTTTTCCGCCTTATATTAAAGACTGTTATGGAATGGCGGAATTCAACGACTCTTTTCCGAAGAGAAACTCGACCCACTATCATTGTATTTTTTGTCAGTACATTGCCATTGCGATACAACGGCCTTTTTATATCCTAACTTAATTTTATTTTGTATGTTATTTACATACTAAATAAAGAAAAATATGAGAATTATATGAAATTTTAAACGTAGCGATATATGACCTCTCTAGTCAAACAAATTTGTGCGATCTAGCGTAAGTGTATCCAGCGTATGAGAATTTCCACGAACTAATGTAGATAGCTGAATAACTGTCGCCTAATGGTTTGCAGCGCTTAGACGGTTAACAAGAGGCACGGGTTCAGTTCCCGGCACACAGGCACTTTTCTTTCCTTAGTGCATAAATTGATCGTTTCTAGTCAGATTTGAAGTCAGAAGTCAGAGTTTCTATTCTTACCATTTTTCAATCGGATCCATTCTCTCCGTTCCTCAAGCATTGCCCAATTTCAACATTACGCGTTGAGTGACTGAACTCTACGATTTATTTCTTTAAACGGAAAGGAAGTTCACAGAGAGTGAGTCTTTCTATACATGGTTTTTTACAAATGATTAAAGCGTTAACAGTAAAAACAAAGCATGACGCCTAAATCACGGATATCGTTAAAATTCATGACGCAATAACAGCCCTTAGCGCGTGTTAAGGGCTCGTTCACAGTGTTACTGTTTACTGTTATTACACAGTAGCTACATGCCCAGTCTTTATATTATTATGGATGGACAAATTTATAATTTTAGATATATTTGAGACCTGCCATGCCATGGCATCGCACGAAATGAAACATTTAATATGTTTATGTAGTCGTTTTGGTAACAGGGCAGAGTGTGGCGTTGAGTTCCGTCACTTAGCTCAAATTTGTCGGATAGTAGGTAATGTAGTGTTTTAATACAAGAGGCACTTTGTTCCCATTATGACGCTCAAAGTATTGCGTTTTGATTAACAGTCCATATATTCATAGATATAATATTCTGGGTACTTAATAGATCACGATTTTTTAAAGGGCTTCTTTATCAGTATAAGGAAGTAAAAATAATGAATATTTCTTTTTGTTCCCTTACTTGTAACTCTTCCATTGTTAAATTTCACAACTGTAGATCCACATGAAGTGCTCTATAGGTTATAATCACAATATTACGTGAAACCCAATGTAGATGCCCATATAGTTTGATAGCGTTTATTTAGATATTGGAAGTTTGGTCTGAAATAATCTATTATTAATTTATACTTAATACCTTCACGTGACTTTAACATACACTAAAATTGCATCCTAACATCATCAAACAATTCAATATCTCGAACAAAACTAAAGTAGACCAGACTAACGCATGCCATCAAATAGAATCGGAAGCTAGAAAGGCTATCAGTACATAAATCCCTGTCACTAACCACTAAGTAAAGCCAGAGGTCAAACAAAACACGAAAACTGTCTACAACAGCAACTTGTAAATCCTAAATGTTTTGTTTCTCTTCCACTCAGCGAGTTTAACGAAATTTCCCAATGAATTTGTCTTTATATTATAGAGTATGAGCCTCAGTAAATAGAGTGCGGTCGCAGTGTGTATAGATTTAAAACTGCCTGGAAGTTGTTTCAAGGTTTATAGTATTAGTTTTGTTTGTATTGTGTTAGGTTAATGGAAGTTCCTAGGTGTATTTTGCAATTAAAATAAATTTCTTTTTATAGCTATAATTTTTAACGTAATTTATTCAAATGTTAATTAGGAAGTGTTCAAGACTTGACTCAAGCTTGTCTGATAATGGATTCAGAACCTGTGCAGTAGAACTCTTTAGAGATACTAGAAAGATCATCGACTTATACAATTTATATATTGATACAATTTATAATATCTAGTATTTTAATTTCCTCGTTTTGGTAAGGTAACACACCTAAAAAATTTTGTGTTAGGTGGGTAACGCAAGTGTCTGTATGGGAACGACATTAGTTTCCCAGGTTTCCTTTGCTTATGCTGCAATGTGCAATCGATATGTATACTAGTAAGTATATCTTAGGTACATATAATTTCCTAGTTTCATTACGACACAGTAATTAGAAATATTGATAATTTAGATTTTATTATAAAATAAGTAACAGCTCTACTTAATAATGTCATTTTATATGACATAAGAAATGAAATCGGTATCATGGCAGCGAGGCACAATCGTAATCCCCATTCGAAGAAATGAAATATATGTATAACATTATGATTTCTTCGTTCTGGTAACAAGGCAAATCGCGGCGTTGAGTTCTGCCACTAAACACGCATTCCTCTAATTGGGCTCAGAGAGGGACACAGCGGAGTGTCTTAACACTAGGTTTTTAAGTTTCCTCTGCACATCCTGCTACTGCTACTGTGTGACGTTATAAGTTGAAAAAAAATAGTCAAATTTTATTCTTATTTAATTATATTTCAATCTGTTTGTGTGTTAATCGTATACACAAAGTTGCAACGCCACCTTGCGAGACAAATCTGTTGGACGTAACGGCAATGGGGCGTTAGCGTCATACAAATTATATTTATACGTTGCTCCAAGTTCCCTCACTTGAATGTAAGAATTATGTAAACATTGTAATATATAATTTGTATTAAAAGTTTATTATATAATAAATCAATTTCATAAATGGAAGTGCGGAGTTGAGTTCCGCTATTCAACTAGTAATATCTCGAATTTTCGATCGATTTTCGAGTTAAAGAACAAAATGAAGTTTCTTAGTGCAGTGTCTTTTAAAGTTAACTCTAGATACTCGGGTTCCCTCGATCTACCCTGATATAGGTACTCAGCTTCACGCTGTATCCCGCACGTGGCAGGGTAGGCAGAGGGAACTTGGGAACCTAGTATTAATACACTCCGTTCCACCTCCGTTCCCCACTTTCCGCCGAATTTGAGGCATTTGGCGTGTTGAGTGGCGGAACACAACGCCGCGTTTTTTTGTAGTAACAGAGCGAAGAAATGAAATCATTGAATATTTAAATTGAAAATATTTCATATTTCATTTCCTCGACCGGGGATCGAACCCAGAAGCTGTCGGTTACAGTCACACGCATGTGCCGCTGCGCCACGACATGCCTCACCCTGATATAGCTTGAAGCTAAAAAGGTTTCTGTTATTAATTTAATAAAATATCCATTCTGTTCATTCTAATAAGTAATTCAGAAGAAGTTTTCCAATAAAAAACAGTACGTAGTTATTAGTTCGTTTGTTTGAAAAACTCACGATAGAAAGAACAAAGTGATTATTTTACTTACTTAATAAATATTTTATTTATACTTTTATTTTATAAAATGAATATCGATAAGTTTATTTTTTTTTGTCTATACTTACTGAGAGTTTGTTAGTTTCGTTAAGCGTGCTAACCTTTGGTTAAAAAAAATCAATATTTTTGTTTGAATAGTCCATTAGTCTCGTTCATCGGATTTAATTATGAATTCGTGGTATACTCTATTATAGACAAATCGTAATGTAAATTTACGCCGTGAACACTGAAAATTTTATAGACACGATGATCGCCAGTTGCTTTCACAGTTTTTTGTCTATTTTTTATCAAGGGGATTTGAAGTTGTACTTTTAATAATTCTAATTTGAAATTAGATAATAAAAAAAACGTAAATAACCAAAAAGTTGAAATTTAAAAAATATTAGAATATCATAAAAGGAAATCTTATTTATTTACAAACAAAACAGATTAAATGTTTACAGTAAAACATAATAATAAACATTTTACAGTCAACATACAAAGGTAAAAGACGTGTATCCGCCGCGGGTCTGAGTATTGTCGGTGTTGTGGGAAATCGGGAAATAAATACATAAAAAGCTGTCACGCTTCAATCAACGCTTCAATATTGATCAATATTCAGTCTCCAGTCTAAGTGACAGTGAAGTGACAGTGACAAGTAAACAAGTGACAGCACTATTTTCCTTTAGTGATATTGTTTTAAATATGTCTCTGTATCAATAGCAGGAACAGTGTGTCTGTTCATATATACTTGTTCATAGATAATATATGCTATTACCTAATAGGACACGATTTTTTTGTCTGTTTTTTTGTTTCTATACGCATATATTCTGAACTACTACTTCAGTCTGCCTATAGTTAGTATATATAATATATTTTTAATTTATAGAAATATAATTCATTCTGTGTCGTAGTGTATCAGCACAGCGAATGACTGACATACAAATCATGTGTATTGGTCACGACTACTACGTATCACTTTTTACCTCATTTACATATAGAATTAGCTCTTACAGTTTGAGCAAACGAAAACAATTAAGGCTTCGGGAACTCGGTGTGATATTTCAATCTGAAATCCTCGCCTCACTTGGTCTCTTTACCAGAGCGAGGAAAATGATAATATTTCATTTCCTCTAGCCGAAATCAAATCTACTTCCTGTAGCGTGTACAGTCACACGTTTTTGCCCCTGCACCACTACGGGAATCTTTTATAAGATTATCTATAGTTAATATCATTTTATAAAACAAAGGCTGGTAAGCGTTATATGCAAACTCTAATATATTGTTAGTAAGGTTAGTTCAACTAATTTGAATGCGTCGCTGGTTTCTGGTTAAGAGAATTGGTCATTTATTGGACCATTGCATCGTTACTACATTTATTACTAAACGTTATGGTTGTATAGCCTCGTATATACACACATGCTTGACTGATCATAATAGCTTTTATTTATATCTATTTTTATTTGAATTTTCACAGATTTTCCTAGCAGAGTAGGCAAAGGGAGTCTGGTTTAACAAAAAATAAACATATTACATCCCGTTCTCCCTTTTGCCGCCTAATTTTAGAGACTCTGTCCATCAGAGCGGGAAAAATAAAATCGATAAAATATAGTAATTTTCTTGCGTAGGAATCAAACCCACAACTTGTTGTTTATAGCCTCACGTTTGTACCTCTTCACCACAACAAAGGGTCGAACCTCAATGGGTAATTATGGTTCTCTCAAACATGATTATAGCGTAAACTGTAAAAACAAAGCATTACATCTAAATCACGGATATCGTTAAAATTCATGAGACAATAACAGTCCTTAGCGCGTGTTAAGGGCTCGTTCACAGTGTTACTGTTTACTGTTATTACACAGTAGCTACATGCCCAGTCTTTATATTATTATGAATGGACAAATTTGCGATATATAAGAGATAGAATATTTAAACATTGCCATGGTGCAAGAAAAGAAATAATTTATATATTTTTTTCGTAGCTCTGGTAACAAGGCAAAGTGTAGTGTCTTATTACTACAGACACTTTGTTCCCGTTATGGCACTTGCGTTACTCTCCTTGAAACATTGCGTTTTGAGCGAGGGGCCTAGTTACCGGAGGAGGGGAATAGAAATAATAAATATTTAAGTTTTAAGAGACCGTAAACATGCATATTATATATAAATTTCAGCTGATATATAATATACAAGTCTGATAGATCTTCGAAAATTGCATCCTAATAACATCAAACACTTCAAAATCACGAATAAAACTAAACTAGTGCATGCCATCAACTAAAATCGTAAACTAGAAAGGCTATCAGTACATAAATCCCTGTCACTAACCACTAAGCAAAGCCAGAGGTCAAACAAAAACACGAAAACTGTCTACAACAGCAACCTGTATATCCTAAATGTTTTGTTTTCTTCCACTCAGCGAGTTTAACGAAATTTCCCAATGAATTTGCCTTTATATTATAGAGTATGAGCCTCAGTAAATAGAGTGCGGTCGCAGTGTGTATAGATTTAAAACTGCCTGGAAGTTGTTTCATGGTTTATAGTATTAGTTTTGTTTGTATTGTGTTAGGTTAATGGAAGTTCCTAGGTGTATTTTGCAATTAAAATAAATTTCTTTTTATAGCTATAATTTTTAACGTAATTTGTTCAAATGTTAATTAGGAAGTGTTCAAGACTATTAAAACTAAACTAAGATTTTGCAAATAAAATATTGTTAAATAGCCCGAACATTCAAAAAACTTGGCTGTTGAGTAGCTTATTTACAATACTATAATATGGTGTTAGCAAGCTTGTCTGATAATGGATTCAGAACCTGTGCAGTAGAACTCTTTAGAGATACTAGAAAGTTCATCG
Source organism: Eueides isabella (assembly GCA_019049475.1). NCBI lineage: Eukaryota > Metazoa > Arthropoda > Insecta > Lepidoptera > Nymphalidae > Eueides > Eueides isabella. Next base: position 1,615,829 of record CM032399.1, on the reverse strand, counting down.
ACTTATACAATTTATATATTGATACAATTTATAATATCTAGTATTTTAATTTCCTCGTTTTGGTAAGGTAACACGCCTAGAAAATTCAGTGTTAGGTGGGTAACGCAAATGTCAAAATGGGAACGAATTATCTTAACATTAGTTTCCCAGGTTTCCTTTGCTTATCCTGCAATGTGCAATCGATATGTATACTAGTAAATATATCTTAGGTACACATAATTTCCTAGTTTCATTACAACACAGTAATTAGAAATATTGATAATTTACATTTTATTACAAAATAAGTAACAGCTCTACTTAATAATGTCATTTTATATGACATAAGAAATGAAATCGGTATCATGGCGGCGAGGCACAATCGTAATTCCCATTCGAAGAAATGAAATATATGTATAACGTTATGATTTCTTCGTTCTGGTAAGAAGGCAAATCGCGGCGTTGAGTTCTGCCACTAAACACGCATTCCTCTAATTCAGCCTAGAGAGGGAAACAGCGGAGTGTCTTAACACTAGGTTTTTAAGTTTCCTCTGCCCATCCTCTACTGCTACAGTGTGACGTTACAAGTTGAAAAAAAAATAGTCAAATTTTATTCTTATTTAATTATATTTCAATCTGTTTGTGTGTTAATCGTATACACAAAGTTGCAACGCCACCTTGCGAGACAAATCTGTTGGACGTAACGGCAATGGGGCGTTAGCGTCATACAAATTATATATATACGTTGCTCCAACTTCCCTCACTTGAATGTAAGAATTATATAAACATTCTAATATATAATTTGTATTAAAAGTTTATTATATAATAAATCAAGTTCATAAATGGAAGTGCGGAGTTGAGTTCCGCTATTCAACTAGTAATATCTCGAATTTTCGGGTTAAAGAACAAAATGAAGTTTCTTAGTGCAGTGTCTTTTTTAGTTAACTCTAGATACTCAGGTTCCCTCGATCTACCCTAATATAGCTACTCAGCTTCACGCTGTATCCCGCACGTGGCAGGGTAGGCAGAGGGAACTTGGGAATCTAGTATTAATACACTCCGTTCCACCTCCGTTCCCCACTTTCCGCCGAATTTGAGGCATTTGGCATGTTGAGTGGCGGAACACAACGCCGCGTTTTGCCTAGTACCAGAGCGAAGAAATGAAATCATTGAATATTTTAATTGAAAATATTTAATATTTCATTCCCTCGACCGGGGATCGAACCCAGAAGCTGTCGGTTACAGTCACACGCTGCGCCACGACATGCCTCACCCTGATGTAGCTTGAAGCTAAAAAGGTTTCTGTCATTAATTTAATAAAATATCCACTCTGTTCATTCCAATAAGTAATTCAGAAGAAGTTTTCTAATAAAAAACATTACGTAGTTATTAGTTGGTTTGTTTGAAAAATTCACGATAGAAAGAACAAAGTGATTATTTTACTAACTTAATAAATATTTTATTTATACTTTTATTTCATAAAATTAGTATCGATAAGTTTAATTTTTTTTGTCTATACTTACTGAGAGTTTGTTAGTTTCGTTAAGCGCCCTCACCTTTGGTTAAAAAAAGACAATATTTTTGTTTGAATAGTCCATTAGTCTCGTTCATCGGATTTGATTATGAATTCGTGGTATACTCTATTATAGACAAATCGTAATGTAAATTTCCGCGTGAACACTGAAAATTTTATAGACACGATGATCACCAGTTGCTTTCACAGTTTTTTGTCTATTTTTTATTAAGGGGATTTGAAGTTGTACTTTTAATAATTCTAATTTGAAATTAGATAATAAAAAAAACGTAAATAACCAAAAAGTTGAAATTTAAAAAATATTAGAATATCATAAAAGGAAATCTTATTTATTTACAAACAAAACAGATTAAATGTTTACAGTAAAACATAATAATAAACATTTTACAGTCAACATACAAAGGTAAAAGACGTGTATCCGCCGCGGGTCTGAGTATTGTCGGTGTTGTGGGAAATCGGGAAATAAATACATAAAAAGCTGTCACGCTTCAATCAACGCTTCAATATTGATCAAGCTTCCGGTTCCGACTCCAGTCTAAGTGACAGCGAAGTGACAGTGACAAGTAAACAAGTGACAGCACTATTTTCCTTTAGTGATATTGTTTTAAATATGTCTCTGTATCAATAGCAGTAACAGTGTGTCTGTTCATATATACTTCTTCATAGATAATATATGCTATCACCTAATAGGACACGATTTTTTTGTCTGTCTTTTTGTTTCTATACGCATATCTTCTGAACTACTAGTTGGATAGATTGAATTAAAATTTTGTTGTGTAGCTATTCAGTCTGCCAATAGTTAGTATATATAATATCTTTTCAATTTATTGAAATATAATTCATTCTGTGTCGTAGTGCATCAGCACAGCAAATGACTGTAAATGCAATGGGTGTCTTAAGTAGATGGAACCGTTTCCGAATTAGGAATTTCAATTTAGTAAATAAACATTATTCGTATTCGTATAATTCGTATTTTAAATTGCTAAGTTGTAGTTCAAATATAAAATTATATCAACAAATGTGTAAAAATTTTAAGACCACCAAGAGACTGTGTATCACTTTTTACCTCATTTACATATAGAATTAGCTCTTACAGTTTGAGCAAACGAAAACAATTAAAGCTTCGAGAACTCGGTGTGCTATTTCATTCTGAAATCCTCGCCTCACTTGGTCTCTTTACCAGAACGAGGAAAAAGATAATATTTCATTTCCTCTAGTCGAAATCAAATTTACTTCCTGTAGCGTGTACAGTCACACGTTTTTCCCCTGCACTACTACGGGAATCTTTTATAAGATTATCTATAGTTAATAACATTTTATAAAACAAAGGCTGGTAAGCGTTATATGCAAACTGTAATATATTGTTAGTAAGGTTAGTTCAACTAATTTGAATGCGTCGCTGGTTTCTGGTTAAGAGAATTGGTCATTTAATGGACCATTGCATTGTTACTACATTTATTACTAAACGTTATGACACATGCTTGACTGATCATAATAGCTTTTATTTATATCTATTTTTATTTGAATTTTCACAGATTTTCCTAGCAGAGTTGGCAAAGGGAGTCTGGTTTAACAAAAAATAAACATATTACATCCCGTTCTCCCTTTTGCCGCCTAATTTTAGAGACTCTGTCCATCAGAGCGGGAGAAATAAAATCGAACCCACAACTTGTTGTTTATAGCCTCACGTTTGTACCTCTTCACCACGACAAGGTGTCGAACCTCAATGGGGAATTATGGTTCTCTCAAAAATGATTATAGCGTAAACTGTAAAAACAAAGCATTACATCTAAATCACGGATATCGTTAAAATTCATGACGCAATAACAGCCCTTAGCGCGTGTTAAGGGCTCGTTCACAGTGTTACTGTTTACTGTTATTACACAGTAGCTACATGCCCAGTCTTTATATTATTATGGATGGACAAATTTACGATATATAAGAGATAGAATATTTAAACATTGCCATGGTGCAAGAAATGAAATAATTTATATTTTTTTTTCGTAGCTCTGGTAACAAGGGAAAGTGTAGTGTCTTATTACTACAGACACTTTGTTCCCGTTATGGCACTAGCGTTACCCTCCTTGAGACATTGGGTTTTGAGTGAGGGGCCTAGTTACCGGATGAGGGGAATAGAAATATTAAATATTAAGGTTTTAAGAGACCGTAAACATGCATATTATATATAAATTTCAGCTGATATATAATATACAAGTCTGATAAATCTTCAAAAATTGCATCCTAATAACATCAAACAATTCAAAATCACGAATAAAACTAAACTAGTGCATGCCATCAACTAAAATCGGAAGCTAGAAAGGCTATCAGTACATAAATCCCTGTCACTAACCACTAAGTAAAGCCAGAGGTCAAACAAAAACACGAAAACTGTCTACAACAGCAACTTGTATATCCTAAATGTTTTGTTTCTCTTCCACTCAGCGAGTTTAACGACATTTCCCAATGAATTTGCCTTTATATTATAGAGTATGAGCCTCAGGAAATAGAGTGCGGTCGCAGTGTGTATAGATTTAAAACTGCCTGGAAGTTGTTTCATGGTTTATAGTATTAGTTTTGTTTGTATTGTGTTAGGTTAATAAAAGTTCCTAAGTTTATTTTGCAATTAAAATAAATTTCTTTATATAAAGAATAGCTATATAGCTATAATTTTTAATGTAATTTTTTTTTTCTCAGCTTCACGCTGTATCCCGCACTAGGCAGGGTAGGCAGAGGGAACGGAAGTGAAACCTAGTGTTATGACACTCCGTTCCACTTCCGTTCCCCACTTTCCGCCGAATTTGAGGCATTGCGTGTTGAGTGGCGGAACTCAAAGCCGCGCTTTGCCTTATTACCAGAGCGAAGAAATGAAACATTAAATATTTAAATTGAAAATATTTAATATTTTATTTCCTCTACTGGGGATGGAACCCAGAACCTGTCGGTTACAGTCACACTCTTGTGCCGCTGCACCACGACAGGCCGTAATTTATTGTGATGTTAATTAGGAAGTGTTCAAGACTATTAAAACTAAACTAAGATTTTGCAAATAAAATATTGTTAAATAGCCCGAAAATTCAAAAAACTTGGCTGTTGAGTAGCTTATTTACAATACTATAATATGGTGTTACCAAGCTTGTCTGATATTGGATTCAGAACCTGTGCAGTAGAACTCTTTAGAGATACTAGAAAGTTCATTGACTTATACAATTTATAGTCTTAATATTATAATATCTAGTATTTTAATTTCCTCGTTTTGTTAAGGTAACACGCCTAGAAAATTCAGTGTTAGGTGGGTAACGCAAGTGTCTGTATGGGAACGACATTAGTTTCCCAGGTTTCCTTTGCTTATCCTGCAATGTGCAATCGATATGTATACTAGTAAATATATCTTAGGTACATATAATTTCCTAGTTTCATTACGACACAGTAATTAGTAATATTGATAATTTAGATTTTATTATAAAATAAGTAACAGCTCTACTTAATAATGTCATTTTATATGACATAAGATATGAAATCGGTATCATGGCGGCGAGGCACAATCGTAATCCCCATTCGAAGAAATGAAATATATGTATAACGTTATGATTTCTTCGTTCTGGTAAGAAGGCAAATCGCGACGTTGAGTTCTGCCACTAAACACGCATTCCTCTAATTGGGGTCAGAGAGGGACACAGCGGAGTGTCTTAACACTAGGTTTTTAAGTTTCCTCTGCACATCCTGCTACTGCTATTGTGTGACGTTATAAGTTGAAAAAAATAGTCAAATTTTATTCTTATTTAATTATATTTCAATCTGTTTGTGTGTCGTATACACAAAATTGCAACGCCACCTTGCGAGACAAATCTGTTGGACGTAACGGCAATGGGGCGTTAGCGTCATACAAATTATATTTATACGTTGCTCCAACTTCCCTCACTTGAATGTAAGAATATAATTTGTATTAAAAGTTTATTATATAATAAATCAAGTTCATAAATAGAAGTGCGGAGTTGAGTAGTTCCGCTATTCAATTAGTAATATCTCGAATTTTCGGGTTAAAGAACAAAATGAAGTTTCTTAGTGCAGTGTCTTTTTTAGTTAACTCTAGATACTCGGGTTCCCTCGATCTACCCTGATATAGGTACTCAGCTTCACGCTGTATCCCGCACGTGGCAGGGTAGGCAGAGGGAACTTGGGAACCTAGTATTAATACACTCCCTTCCACCTCCGTCCCACACTTTCCGCCGAATTTGAGGCATTTGGCGTGTTGAGTGGCGGAACACAACGCCGCTTTTTGCCTAGTACCAGAGCGAAGAAATAAAATCATTGAATATTTGAATTGAAAATATTTAATATTTCATTTCCTCGACCGAGGATTGAACCCAGAACCTGTCGGTTACAGTCACACGCTGCGCCACGACATGCCTCACCCTGATGTAGCTTGAAGCTAAAAAGGTTTCTGTTATTAATTTAATAAAATATCCACTCTGTTCATTCCAATAAGTAATTCAGAAGAAGTTTTCCAATAAAAAACAGTACGTAGTTATTAGTTGGTTTGTTTGAAAAATTCACGATAGAAAGAACAAAGTGGTTATTTTACTAACTTAATAAATATTTATTTATACTTTTATTTCATAAAGTTAGTATCGATAAGTTTAATTTTTTTTGTCTATACCTACTGAGAGTTTGTTAGTTTCGTTAAGCGTGCTAACCTTTGGTTAAAAAAAGACAATATTTTTGTTTAAATAGTCTATTAGTCTCGTTCATCGAATTTGATTATGAATTCGTGAAATACTCTATTATAGACGAATCGTAATGTAAATTTACGCCGTGAACACTGAATTATAAAAAAACAAAAAACTACAACAACAACACTGAAAAGTTTTATAGACACGATGATCGCCAGTTGCTTTCACAGTTTTATGTCTATTTTTTATCAAGGGGATTTGAAGTTGTAGATTTAGTAATCCTGATTTCAAATAAGATGAATTAATAAATAAATGTAAATAAACAAAAACGTTGAAATTTAAAAAAAAATTAGAATATCATAAAAGGAAATCTTATTTATTTACAAACGAAACAGATTAAATGTTTACAGTAAAACATAATAATAAACATTTTACAAGACAGAGTGTGGAGTGTCTTATTATTAGAGAGACTTTGTTCCCACTATGATACTTCCGTTATCCTCCTCAAGGCATTGCGTTTTGAGCGAGGGGCCTAGTTGCTAGAGGAGAAGTTACTAGAGGGAATAGAAATATTAAATGATGAATGAAGTTCTAAGGGACCGTAAGCTTGCATATTGTTTATTAATTTCAGCTGATATATAATATGCAAGCCTGATAGTCTAATACCTTCACGTGGCCTTAAGATACACTAAAATTGCATCCTAATAATATTAAACAAAATTATGAATAATTATGAATAAATTGAGGCCTGTCGTGGCGCAGCGGCACAAGAGTGTGACTGTAACCGACAGGTTCTGGGTTCGATCCCCAGTCGAGGAAATGAAATATTTAATATTTTAAATTTAAATATTTAATGTTTCATTTCTTCGCTCTGGTAATAAGGTAAAGCGCGGCGTTGAGTTCCGCCACTCAAAACGCAATGCCTCAAAAATTCGGCGGAAAGTGGGGAACGGAAGTGGAACGGAGTGTCATAACACTAGGTTTCACTTCCGTTCCCTCTGCCTACCCTGCCTAGTGCGGGATACAGCGTGAAGCTGAAAAAAAAAAATGAATAAAACAAAGCTAGACAAGACTAGCACATGCCATCAACTAAAATCGGAAGCTAGAAAGGCTATCAGTACATAAATCCCTGTCACTAACCACTAAGTAAAGCCAGAGGTCAAACAAAAACACGAAAACTGTCTACAATAGCAACTTGTAAATCCTAAATGTTTTGTTTTTCTCCCACTCAGCGAGTTTAACGAAAGTAAATAAACAAAAACGTTGAAATTTAAAAAAAAAATAGAATATCATAAAAGGAAATCTTATTTATTTACAAACGAAACAGATTAAATTTTTACAGTAAAACATAATAATAAACATTTTACAGTCAACATACAAAGGTAAAAGACGTGTATCCACCGCGGGTCTGAGTATTGTCGGTGTTGTGGGAAATCGGGAAATAAATACATAAAAAGCTGTCACGCTTCAATCAACGCTTCAATATTGATCAAGCTTCCGGTTTCGACTCCAGTCTAAGTGACAGTGAAGTGACAGTGACAAGTAAACAAGTGACAGCACTATTTTCCTTTAGTGATATTGTTTTAAATATGTCTCTGTATCAATAGCAGTAACAGTGTGTCTGTTCATATATACTTGTTCATAGATAATATATGCTATTACCTAATAGGACACGATTTTGTTTTGTCTGTCTTTTTGTTTATATACATATCATCTAAACTAGTAGTAGGATGGATTGAATTAAAATTTTGTTGTGTAGCTATTTGGCCTGCCAATAGTAAGTAATCTTCACAATATATAGAAATATAATTCATTCTGTGTCGTAGTGCATTAGCACAGCGAATGACTGTAAATGCAATGGTTGTCTTAAGCAGATGGAACCGTTTCCGAATTAAGAATTTCAATTTAATAAATAAACATTATATTCGTATTCGTATAATTCGTATTTTAAATTGCTAAGTTGTAGTTCAAATATAAAATTATATCAACAAATGTGTAAAAATGTTAAGACCACCAAGAGACTACGTATCACTTTTTACCTCATTTACATATAGAATTAGCTCTTACAGTTTGAGCAAACGAAAACAATTAAAGCTTCGAGAACTCGGTGTGATATTTCATTCTGAAATCCTCACCTCATTTGGTCCCTTCACCAGAGCGAGGAAAAAGATAATATTTCATTTCCTCTAGTCGAAATCAAATCTACTTCCTGTAGCGAGTACAGTCACACGTTTTTGCCCCTGCACCACTACGGGAATCTTTTATAAGATTATCTATAGTTAATATCATTTTATAAAACAAAGGCTGGTAAGCGTTATATGCAAACTGTAATATATTGTTAGTAAGGTTAGTTCAACTAATTTGAGTGCGTCGCTGGTTTCTGGTTAAGAGAATTGGTCATTTAATGGACCATTGCATTGTTACTACATTTATTACTAAACGTTATGGTTGTATAGCCTCGTATATACACACATGCTTGACTGATCATAATAGCTTTTATTTATATCTATTTTTATTTGAATTTTCACAGATTTTCCTAGCAGAGTTGGCAAAGGGAGTCTGGTTTAACAAAAAATAAACATATTACATCCCGTTCTCCCTTTTGCCGCCTAATTTTAGAGACTCTGTCCATCAGAGCGGGAAAAATAAAATCGATAAAATATAGTAATTTTCTTGCGTAGGAATCAAACCCACAACTTGTTGTTTATAGCCTCACGTTTGTACCTCTTCACCACGACAAGGTGTCGAACCTCAATGTGGAATTATGGTTCTCTCAAAAATGATTATAGCGTAAACTGTAAAAACAAAGCATTACATCTAAATCACGGATATCGTTAAAATTCATAAGACAATAACAGTCCTTAGCGCGTGTTAAGGGCTCGTTCACAGTGTTACTGTTTACTGTTATTACACAGTAGCTACATGCCCAGTCTTTATATTATTATGAATGGACAAATTTGCGATATATAAGAGATAGAATATTTAAACATTGCCATGGTGCAAGAAAAGAAATAATTTATATATTTTTTTCGTAGCTCTGGTAACAAGGCAAAGTGTAGTGTCTTATTACTACAGACACTTAGTTCCCGTTATGGCACTTGCGTTACTCTCCTTGAGACATTGCGTTTTGAGCGAGGGGCCTAGTTACCGGAGGAGGGGAATAGAAATAATAAATATTTAAGTTTTAAGAGACCGTAAACATGCATATTATATATAAATTTCAGCTGATATATAATATACAAGTCTGATAGATCTTCAAAAATTGCATCCTAATAACATCAAACAATTCAAAATCACGAATAAAACTAAACTAGTGCATGCCATCAACTAAAATCGTAAGCTAGAAAGGCTATCAGTACATAAATCCCTGTCACTAACCACTAAGTAAAGCCAGAGGTCAAACAAAAACACGAAAACTGTCTACAACAGCAACTTGTAAATCCTAAATGTTTTGTTTTCTTCCACTCAGCAAGTTTAACGAAATTTCCCAATGAATTGGCCTTTATATTGTCGAGTATGAGCCTCAGTAAATAGAGTGCGGTCGCAGTGTGTATAGATTTAAAACTGCCTGGAAGTCGTTTCATGGTTTATAGTATTAGTTCTGTTTGTATTGTGTTAGGTTAATGGAAGTTCCTAGGTGTATTTTGCAATTAAAATAAATTTCTTTTTATAGCTATAATTTTTAACGTAATTTATTCCAATGTTAATTAGGAAGTGTTCAAGACTATTAAAAGTAAACTACGATTTTGCAAATAAAATATTGTTAAATATCCCGAAAATTCAAAAAACTTGGCTGTTGAGTAGCTTATTTACAATATATTAATATGGTGTTAGCAAGCTTGTCTGATATTGGATTCAGAACCTGTGTAGTAGAACTCTTTAGAGATACTAGAAAGTTCATCGAATTATACAATTTATAATCTTAATGTTATACAATTTATATATTGATACAATTTATAATATCTAGTATTTTAATTTCCTCGTTTTGGTAAGGTAACACGCCTAGAAAATTTTGTGTTAGGTGGGTAACGCAAGTGTCTGTATGGGAACGACATTAGTTTCCCAGGTTTCCTTTGCTTATGCTGCAATGTGCAATCGATATGTATACTAGTAAATATATCTTAGGTACACTAATTTCCTAGTTTCATTACAACACAGTAATTAGAAATATTAATAATTTAGATTTTATTACAAAATAAGTAACAGCTCTACTTAATAATGTCATTTTATATGACATTTATATGACATAAGAAATGAAATCGGTATCATGGCAGCGAGGCACAATCGTAATCCCCATTCGAAGAAATGAAATATATGTATAACATTATGATTTCTTCGTTCTGGTAACAAGGCAAATCGCGGCGTTGAGTTCTGCCACTAAACACGCATTCCTCTAATTCGGATCAGAGGGGGAAACAGTGGAGTGTCTTAACACTAGGTTTTTAAGTTTCCTCTGCCCATCCTGCTACTGCTACTGTGTGACGTTATAAGTTGAAAAAAAATAGTCAAATTTTATTATTATTTAATTATATTTCAATCTGTTTGTGTGTTAATCGTATACACAAAGTTGCAACGCCACCTTGAGAGAGAGACAAATCTGTTGGACGTAACGGCAATGGGGCGTTAGCGTCATACAAATTATATATATACGTTGCTCCAAGTTCTCTCACTTGAATGTAAGAATTATATAAACATTCTAATATATAATTTGTATTAAAAGTTTATTATATAATAAATCAAGTTCATAAATGTAAGTGCGGAGTTGAGTTCCGCTATTCAACTAGTAATATCTCGAATTTTCGGGTTAAAGAACAAAATGAAGTTTCTTAGTGTGTCTTTTTTAGTTAACTCTAGATACTCGGGTTCCCTCGATCTACCCTAATATAGCTACTCAGCTTCACGCTGTATCCCGCACGTGGCAGGGTAGGCAGAGGGAACTTGGGAACCTAGTATTAATACACTCCATTCCACCTCCGTTCCAAACTTTCCGCCGAATTTGAGGCATTTGGCGTTTTGAGTGGCGGAACACAACGCCGCGTTTTGCCTAGTACCAGAGCGAAGAAATAAAATCATTGAATATTTGAATTGAAAATATTTAATATTTCATTTCCTCGACCGAGGATTGAACCCAGAACCTGTCGGTTACAGTCACACGCTGCGCCACGACATGCCTCACCCTGATGTAGCTTGAAGCTAAAAAGGTTTCTGTTATTAAATCAATAAAATATCCACTCTGTTCATTGCAATAAGTAATTCAGAAGAAGTTTTCCAATAAAAAACAGTACGTAGTTATTAATTGGTTTGTTTGAAAAATTCACGATAGAAAGAACAAAGTGATTATTTTACTAACCTAATAAATATTTATTTATACTTTTATTTCATAAAATTAGTATCGATAAGTTTCATTTTTTTTAGTCTATACCTATTGAGAGTTTGTTAGTTTCGTTAAGCGTGCTAACCTTTGGTTAACAAAAAAAAAAACAATATTTTTGTTTGAATAGTCTATTAGTCTCGTTCATCGGATTTGATTAGGAATTCGTGGAATACTCTATTATAGACAAATTGTAATGTAAATTTACGCCGTGAACACTGAAAATTTTATAGACACGATGATCGCCAGTTGCTCTCACAGTTTTATGCCTATTTTTTATCAAGGGGATTTGAAGTTGTACTTTTAATAATTCTAATTTGAAATTAGATAATAAAAAAAACCAAAAAGGTGAAAATTAAAAAAATATATATTAGAATTTCAAAAAAGGAAATCTTATTTATTTACAAACGAAACAGATTAAATTTTTACAGTAAAACATAATAATAAACATTTTACAGTCAACATACAAAGGTAAAAGACGTGTATCCGCCGCGGGTCTGAGTATTGTCGGTGTTATGGGAAATCGGGACATAAATACATAAAAAGCTGTCACGCTTCAATCAACGCTTCAATATTGATCAAGCTTCCGGTTCCGACTCCAGTCTAAGTGACAGCGAAGTGACAGTGACAAGTAAACAAGTGACAGCACTATTTTCCTTTAGTGATATTGTTTTAAATATGTCTCTATATCAATAGCAGTAAGTGTGTCTGTTCATATATACTTGTTCATAGATAATATATGCTATTACCTAATAGGACACGATTTTGTTTTGTCTGTCTTTTTGTTTATATACATATCATCTAAACTAGTAGTTGGATGGATTGAATTAAAATTTTGTTGTGTAGCTATTTGGCCTGCCAATAGTAAGTAATCTTCACAATATATAGAAATATAATTCATTCTGTGTCGTAGTGCATTAGCACAGCGAATGACTGTAAATGCAATGGGTGTCTTAAGTAGATGGAACCGTTTCCGAATTAGGAATTTCAATTTAGTAAATAAACATTATTCGTATTCGTATAATTCGTATTTTAAATTGCTAAGTTGTAGTTCAAATATAAAATTATATCAACAAATGTGTAAAAATTTTGAGACCACCAAGAGACTGTGTATCACTTTTTACCTCATTTACATATAGAATTAGCTCTTACAGTTTGAGCAAACGAAAACAATTAAGGCTTCGGGAACTCGGTGTGATATTTCATTCTAAAATCCTCGCCTCACTTGGTCTCTTTACAATAGCGAGGAAAAAGATGATATTTCATTTCCTCTAGTCGAAATCAAATCTACTTCCTGTAGCGTGTACAGTCACACGTTTTTGCCCCTGCACCACTACGGGCATCTTTTATGCAAACTGTAATATATTGTTAGTAAGATTAGTTCAACTGATTTGAATGCGTCGCTGGTTTCTGGTTAGGAGAATTGGTCATTTAATGGACCATTGCATTGTTACTACATTTATTACTAAACGTTATGGTTGTATAGCCTCGTATATACACACATGCTTGACTGATCATAATAGCTTTTATTTATATCTATTTTTATTTGAATTTTCACAGATTTTCCTAGCAGAGTTGGCAAAGGGAGTCTGGTTTAACAAAAAATAAACATATTACATTCCGTTCTCCCTTTTGCCGCATAATTTTAGGGACGGAGTAGAGGAATTTTTTCGACGTCACTCCTTTCTTGCGTAGGAATCAAACAACACAACTTGTTGTTTATGGCCTCACGTTTGTACCCCTTCACCACGACAAGGTGTCGAACCTCAATGGGGAATTATGGTTCTCTCAAAAATGATTATAGCGTAAACTGTAAAAACAAAGCATGACGCCTAAATCACGGATATCGTTAAAATTCATGACACGATAACAGTCCTTAGCGCGTGTTAAGGGCTCGTTCACAGTGTTACTGTTTACTGTTATTACACAATAGCTACATGCCCAGTCTTTATATCATTATGGATGGACAAATTTACGATATATAAGAGATAGAATATTTAAACATTGCCATGGTGCAAGAAATGAAATAATTTATAATTTTTTTTCGTAGCTCTGGTAACAAGGCAAAGTGTAGTGTCTTATTACTACAGACACTTAGTTCCCGTTATGGCACTTGCGTTACTCTCCTTGAGACATTGCGTTTTGAGCGAGGGGCCTAGTTACCGGAGGAGGGGAATAGAAATATTAAATATTAAAGTTTTAAGAGACCGTAAACATGCATATTATATATAAATTTCAGCTGATATATAATATACAAGTCTGATAAATCTTCAAAAATTGCATCCTAATAACATCAAACAATTCAAAATCACGAATAAAACTAAACTAGTGCATGTCATCAACTAAAATCGGAAGCTAGAAAGGCTATCAGTACATAAATCCCTGTCACTAACCACTAAGTAAAGCCAGAGGTCAAACAAAAACACGAAAACTGTCTACAACAGCAACTTGTAAATTCTAAATGTTTTGTTTCTCTTCCACTCAGCGAGTTTAACGAAATTTCCCAATGAATTTGCCTTTATATTATAGAGTATGAGCCTCAGGAAGTAGAGTGCGGTCGCAGTGTGTATAGATTTAAAACTGCCTGGAAGTTGTTTCATGGTTTATAGTATTTATTAGTTTTGTTTGTATTGTGTTAGGTTAATGAAAAGGACTCGAGTTTATTTTGCAATGAAAAAATAATATGCTTTTTTATAGCTTTCAAGTTCTGTCTTGCGACCCAGGCTTGCCTAGAGAGTACCGATATATTGTTCAAACGATATATTGACACGTTGTGTCCAAGTATCTAGAGTAGTAGAAACACTTTTTGATTAGAAAAGTAAATAATTAGCGATAATTAGCGTTGCTTCAATAGATGTATAGACACAGCGTGTCAATGTACGTCTGTAAACAACGTAAGCACATAACATTATAAAGAGATTACGTGTGAGTGGCTTTGAAACTACTAATAGAAATTTTGGATTTGATCTTCACTCTTTTGCCGTATGATTCCGACTTAGAATAGGATCACCCTGGTACTGATGGTGTCGTAAGAGGTGTCTAAAGTACGTGTGGGAGAGTCATGTTGTCAGAAATGACAACACCCATGGGCAGACTCGACGAGATCATTGCCACCCCCGGCATTTATAACCGGCATTAAGTAGTGGCTTCGGCCACTGAGTTTCGCATTGGGTAATGCCGGGCCCCGGTACCCATCCACCTTATGACCGGCAACGCTCCGGTAGCTCCTCTGGAGGTACACGGGGCCGTGGGCGACGGTGATCACTTACCATTAGGTGACCCGTAAGCTCGTTTGCCGGCAACTCGAGGAAATGAAATATTTAATGTTTTCTTATCCTTGCTCTGGTAACTGTTACACTTGAAGCTGAAAAAAAATCCTTACGTATAGATTAATATCTGATATTTAACATATTTGTAAATTATTCGTTCTACGAAATCAATTGTTATGTGTACTGAGCTATTGAATCTAAACTAAGGTTTTATAAATATCATATTTTTATGTCTATTTCTTCAGTTACGTAAAAGTTACGTAATTTTGCCTTGAAGAAAGCTGAAATAAATAACGTTAATTTCCTGCGAAATATTCATGCTGATTAGCGATAACACCGTACTCTGTGTTTCAATTGTATTTCTTTGTCTCTTTTTTTTTACAACAAATTTTATTTACACCAGTAAATAAAATTCGCACATGGCAGGGTAGGCAGAGGGAACTCGGGAACTTAGTGTTAAGACACTCCACTTCCGTTCACCACGTTCCGCCTAAAAATAAATAAATAAAAAAGGTTTTCCAGTAAGGAACCCCAAAACACATTACGCTTCTTATGAATAATTAAATACACGGAGCCGTAATAAACTGTGATGAGACATAAGATTCACTCCATTTTTACTATTACGAGTGGATCATCTTAATGTAAGAGCGATACTTAAATAAGCCTAAGAACTAGATTACGTAAGGTAGGTCGTTAGTTCAGTTGTCCAGAGTTTCTATTTTTTAATTAAAACATTTTTTTTATCTTTCCATGGCAAACGAGCGAACGGGTCACCTGATGGTAAGTGATAACTGCCGCCCACGACCCCGTGTAGCACCAGAGGAGTTACAGGAGCGTTGCCGGTCTATAAGGTGTACGGGCACCGGGGCCCGGCATTACCCAATACAAAACGCAGTGGCCGAAACCACTACTTAACGACGGTATTAAATGCCGGCGGTGGTAATGAACCGGTTGAGTCTGCCCATGCGAAAATGTCATTGAGGTCTGTCGTGGCACAAATGAGTGACTCTAAACGCGTTAAGTTGTAGATTCGATACCACTTGAGAGTATCTAATATTTAATGTTTTTATTTCTTCGCTCTAGTAAAAAGGCAAAGCGCGGCGTTGAGTTCCGCGTGTTGAGCGGAATGTCTGAATTTGTTAGAAAGTGGAGAACGGAACGTGTCTTAACTAGATTCCCAAGTTTCCTCTGCTCTCTGCCATGTGCAGGATACAGTGTGAAGCTGAAAACTCAACCTTTATTATCAATTAATCGAATATAAATTAGTGTAATCATGAACAAGTAGTGCCTCAGAGAGACCTGCTCTTGATGGCACCAATTTGGCATTTATACGTTATAAAATAATTAAGTTTTGGTCATATTCATTTTACACGTAATTGGAGCGTCATTCGACAAAATCGCTTTTGGTGGCCGGAAATTCTTTATTACGATTTTTTTTATTTTCAGCATTTTTTTATTTTCACCTTGTGACTGACGAAGGAATGCAAATATGAAATATTTCATTTTAAAATACCACATTTTGTCGGGTGGGGATTACGCAGTTACATGGTTGGCCAGGTTCTCTAAGTAGATTAATATACTTACATATTTCTCTTATCTTTTAATAACATTCTTTACTACTTTAACAGCTTAAAGCTTAGGTTGAATAAAATGTACAAATAACTGCAGACTGCTAACGGCAGAGCTCGAACCAGGTTCTACTATGTCAAAATGATGTTTGAAGAAGTGTTCTATAAATATGAGGCATGTCGTGGCGCAGCAGCACAAGTGTTTGACTGTAAACGACAGGCTGTGGATTCGATCACCCACTCGAGGAAATGAAATATTTAATATTTAATCGAATGTTTTCATGTTCTTCACTCTGGTAACAAGACAAATTACCCCGTTGAGGTCCATCACTGAACATGCAATGCCTCAAATTCGACAGAAAGTAGGGAACGGAAGTAGTACGGAGTGTCTTAACACTAGGTTCCCACGTTCACTTTGTCTGTTCTGCCATGTGTGGGATAAATGTACGGGTTTGTGTCAGATAATTTATTTTTAAAGTAACTAACACTATTATATTATATCACGTTAACGTGTAATTTTTTATGTAACCTAATGTGCAACTCTCACTCTCATTTTCGCTCTGTATCTGCATATAGCAGGGTAGGCAGAGGGAACTTGGGACCCTAGAGCTAAGACACACTCCGTTCCGTTCCCCACTTTCCGTCGAACTTGACGGATTGCGTATTAAGTGGCTGATTTCAACGTCGCGCTTTGCCTTGCTACGAGAACGAAGAAATGAGAACATAAGATATTTCATTAAACTAAAAATATTTCATTTCTTCGAGTGGGGATCTAGCCTACAACTTGAAAGTTCGATCCACACTCGAGGAAACAAAATATTAAATATTTTCAAATTTAATATTCAATGTTTTAATTTTTTCGATCTGGTAACATAAATTCAGTTGAAAGTGGGGAACGCAACGGAGTATCTTAACACTAGGTGCCTGCCTGCAGCGGGACGGGTGCTACAGCGTGGAGACGAAGACACAGGTAAAACTAGTACAAAATATATACAAACTGATAAAATGATGCAGCAATATTAATTCAAATGATACAATATTTTTCATTTTTTATTATTCTAAAAGGTTGAAATTTCATAAATGAAACTAATAAAGTCTAGCGAATAGTTGTACGGATATCGGATAGAGCTACGGCTGTCATGTGCGCGATGCTTTGTACAGGATATCATGCTTACCTAACGAATAAGGGAGAGCTTACATTAAATTTTGTATACTTGTCATAATAAATTAAAATGAAAATACTCCGCCGAATTTGAGGCCTATCGTGGCGCAGCGGCACAAGAGTGTGACGGTAACCGACAGGTTCTGGGTTCGATCCCCAGTTGAGGAAATGAAATATTTAATATTTTCAATTTAAATATTTAATGTTTCATTTCTTCGCTCTGGTATTAAGGCAAAGCGCGGCGTAGAGTTCCGCCACTCAACACACAATGCCTCAAATTCGGCGGAAAGTGGAACGGAGTGTCTTTGTACTAGGTTCCCGGATTCCCTCTGCCTACCCTGCCTCGTGCGGGATACAGCGTGAAACTGAGTAGAGTATATAAGTAAATATTAGAAAATATAAAATAAAAACTTAAAAACAACTATAAAACTTAAATTCGATAATGATAATCTTTGTGATAGCGTTGACTTAGAAGCATGACGCTTTATTTGGTCTAAATCCGTAAACATGCATAGAGAGATAAGAGATATTTTCTTAGCTTCACGCTGTATCCCGCACGAGGCAGGGTAGGCAGAGGGAACCTGGGAACCTAGTGTTAAGACACTCCGTTCCAATTCCGTTCCCCACTTTCCACCAAATTTGAGGCATTGCATGTTGAGTGGCGGAAGTCAACGCCGTGCTTTGCCTTATTACCAGAGCGAAGAAATGAAATATTAAATATTTAAATTGAAAATATAAAATGTTTCATTTCCTCGACTGGGGATCGAACCCAGAACCTGTCGGTTACAGTCACACGCTTGTGCCGCTGCGCCACGACAGGCCTCATTTGCCTCATTGAGATATTTTGAAATTATGAATTCTTGATAGACAAAGAGCTGGGCAACAAAGTGGTCGTGTAATGCTCTGATTTTACTTTTTAACGTACCTAAATATATTATAAAATCGCTTCCGCTTGAGCTTTTGCCGGTACAGTCCACCTGCCTAACTAGTTACAGAGTGTCAATCAACACTAGCAGAATGTACTAGAAATTTTTTCACGAAACTTTTCAAATGACGACTTCATCACGCTACATGTGAATTTTTCGACAGTTTACAACAAAACGCGTGTACCATGAGTCGAGCGAGGCGCTGAATAATATTTCTGTACATAGTGTATATATATAAAGAGGTTAACTGCTTTTTTAACTTGCGGTTGGTTTTAGCTATATTAAGGGTTCGTAGCAATGATATTTAAAATTTCAATTGCATAATTAATTTCAATTATAAATAATAACGAAAATAAAAATGTTAGTAAAATAATAATTATTTTTAAGATACTAAAATTAAAAATTTTGAACGTAGCAGGATTTGAACCCGCGCCTCTTGGAAATCGTCCAAGTGCTCTGACGAACTAAGCAATACGTTCTCGTCGATGAGAACGTATAATTTCGACGAAGCTTGATAAGAACGTATGGCTTAGTTGATCAGAGCGCTTTTATGAGTCGGGGTGTACGCTTTTACAATAGGATCACAGAAAACGTCCGGGAATTTTCTATTTCACAATTTAAAACAGTTATCAAAAGACTTTTGTGTGTTAAAGGTTATTATTACCAAATTAACAATTTTATAAATGATAACACGCCTTGGGAATAAAATGTTCGCTCCAGGCTATTTTAAATGTATCATTGTCACATAATTGATTCTATGATGTTAAATTTTGATTAAAAAAAAGACATGTCCCGCTGAGTTTCTTTCGCCGATTCTTCTCAGGTCTGAGGCAGTAACTTTAGTGAACTGGTGGTAAATTGTTTGACGTTCAAAAAACGAAACTTGTTACTTCGTATTTTGAATAGAATTTGTTAAATAATTTAAATTGAAACAACTCAGCACTAAGTGCCAACTAGAATTCAATTATAATAACTACAACAACTAGATTTCAATTATAATAACAGGATCTTTTTTTAGCTTCAAGCTGTATCCGCAAATATTAGGGAGGGTAAAGGGAACCTGGGAACCTAGTGTTAATTATAAAAGACGATCCATTTCCATGAAGAAACTCTATTTTGTACTTCGATTCCAAAAATTCGGAATATTACGTGTTTAGTAGCGGAGTTTAACGCCGATTTTCCATTCACGAACTTGATTTATTAATAGCACGGCGTTGAGTTCCGATTAGATTTATTCTGGTTGGATTGATTTCCGATTCCGTTACCAATTCTAAAATAGTAAGTTTATATTACTTTCTTGGAGCCAACTCAACACAGAATAATATTAAATGTTATATAATTTTATTTGATACTTCCATAGTCCTTTTATTCAAGTGAGCGAAGTTGGAGCAGCGTATAAATAGCATTTGTATGACGCTAACGGCCCATTGCCGTAACGTCCAACAGATTTGTCTCGCAAAGTGGCGTTGCAACTTTTTATATACGGTTGATTAATTCGAAACAAACAAACAAATTAAGATATAAATAAGTAAATGAAAATAATAGTTGACATTTTTTTTATTCTTAGCTATTCACATGGCAGAGTAGGCAGAGGGAACTTGGGAACCTTGCGTCAGCGACAGCTCATAACAGACAGCTCCACCTTTCGGCTATTTTCAGCCGAGAAACGTAGGCCTCTGATCAATTTGTGGTTGCTGAACGGATTGATATAGACCAACTTCCCTACAGAGATGGGATATCGAAAACAACTAACACCGAGACTACTCAGAATGCTTAGGATCGAGCTCAGTCGGTAATCATTTTAGAATATTTAGTTATTTAAAAACAAAACGGATGAAATGTTTACAGTAAAACACAATAATGAAAACATTTCACAGTCGATATACAAAGGTATCCGCCGCGCCGAGAAAAGTTGTCGGCGTTATGGGAAATCGGGAAATAATACATACATAAAAAGCTGTCACGCTTCAATCAACGCTTCAACCGTTCATCGAGCTTCCGTCTCCAATCTAAGTGACAGTGAAGTGACAGCGACAAGTAAACAAGTACATACAGAAATATACAGACTATATAGAAATGTATATAGAAATGTATCTGTCCATATATTCATAGATACAATATTCTGGGTACTTAATAGATGACGATTCTTTTAAAATATTGTCTATTAGTTTGTTAGTTTACACACGCATATCTTCAGAACTACTGTATGGATTTAATTATTTTTTTTTTGTCGTTTTTAATATTTTTACAATATACAGAAATATAACTGATGCTGTGTCGTGGCGCAGCAGCACAGGGCTTGACTGTAAACACGACAAGTGTAGGTTTGATTAATTGTCTTAGAGGAATTACTTTTGTTTATATTCTTACGTCCCAGGAACCGAGTTTTTATAAATAAATAGTTTATTACTTATAATTTCTTATTGTTAAATTATAGTCTGTATATATAAATATCAATAACTATGTACAAATTTTAAGACCATACAAATCATGGGTATTAGCCACGATATTACGTGTCACTTTTTACCGTCATATATATTCTTGTTAACATATGTCATTCTGAAATCCTCGCCACACTTGCATCGTTACCAAAGCGTGGAGAATTCAAATATTCCATTTTCTCTAGTCAGAATTGAACCCTTAACCTGTAGAGTTTAGCACATGCTTGTGCCTTTGCACCACAACAGACCTCCTTTATAAGATTATCCATAGTTAACATTTTATAAAACAAAGACTGGTAAGCGTTATATGCAAAATGCAATATTTTGTTAGTTAGGTTAGTTCAACTAATTTGAATGCGTCGCTGGTTAAGAGAATTGGTCATTTAATGGACCATTTCATTGTTACTACATTTTTTACTGAACGTTATGGTTGTATAGCCTCGTATATACACACATGCTTGACTGATCATAATAGCTTTTATTTATATATATTTTTAATGTAGGTAGGCTATGGGAACCTGGAGCTATGACACTCTGTTCTCCCTTTTTCCGCCATATATTAAAGACTGTTGTGCAATGGCGGAATTCAACGACTCTTTTCCGAAGAGAAACTCGACCCACTATCATTGTATTTTTTGTCAGTACATTGCCATTGCGATACAACGGCCTTTTTATATCCTAACTTAATTTTATTTTGTATGTTATTTACATACTAAATAAAGAAAAATATGAGAATTATATGAAATTTTAAACTTAGCGATATATGACACCTCTCTACACAAACAAATTTGTGCGATCTAGCGTAAGTGTATCCAGCGTATGAGAACTTCCACGAACTAATGTAGATAGCTGAATAACTGTCGCCTAATGTTTTGCAGCGCTTAGACGGTTAACAAGAGGCACGGGTTCAGTTCCCGGCACACAGGCACTTTTCTTTCCTTAGTGCATAAATTGATCGTTTCTAGTCAGATTTGAAGTCAGAAGTCAGAGTTTCTATTCTTACCATTTTTCAATCGGATCCATTCTTTCCGTTCCTCAAGCATTGCCAAATTTCAACATTACGCGTTGAGTGACTGAACTCTATGATTTATTTCTTTAAACAGAAAGTAAGTTCACAGAGAGTGAGTCTTTCTATACATGGTTTTTTACAAATGATTAAAGCGTAAACAGTAAAAACAAAGCATGACGCCTAAATCACGGATATCGTTAAAATTCATGACGCAATAACAGCCCTTAGCGCGTGTTAAGGGCTCGTTCACAGTGTTACTGTTTACTGTTATTACACAGTAGCTACATGCCCAGTCTTTATATTATTATATATTGTTAAATTTATAATTTTAGACATATTTGAGACCTGCCATGCCATGGCATCGCACGAAATGAAACACTTAATATGTTTATGTAGTCGTTTTGGTAACAGGGCAGAGTGTGGCGTTGAGTTCCGCCACTTAACTCAAATTTGTCGGATAGTAGGTAACGTAGTGTTTTAATACAAGAGGCACTTTGTTCCCATTATGACGCTCAAAGTATTGCGTTTTGATTAACAGTCCATATATTCATAGATATAATATTCTGGGTACTTAATAGATCACGATTTTTTTAAAGGGCTTCTTTATCAGTATAAGGAAGTAAAAATAATGAATATTTCTTTTTGTTCCTTTACTTGTAACTCTTCCATTGTTAAATTTCACAACTGTAGATCCACATGAAGTGCTCTATAGGTTATAATCACAGTATTACGTGAAACCCAATGTAGATGCCCATATAGTTTGATAGCGTTTATTTAGATATTGGAAGTTTGGTCTAAAATAATCTATTATTAATTTATACTTAATACCTTCATGTGACTTTAACATACACTAAAATTGCATCCTAACATCATCAAACAATTCAATATCTCGAAAAAAACTAAAGTAGACCAGACTAACGTATGCCATCAAATAGAATCAGAAGCTAGAAAGGCTATCAGTACATAAATCCCTGTCACTAACCACTAAGTAAAGCCAGAGGTCAAACAAAAACACGAAAACTGTCTACAACAGCAACTTGTAAATCCTAAATGTTTTGTTTCTCTTCCACTCAGCGAGTTTAACGAAATTTCCCAATGAATTTGCCTTTATATTATAGAGTATGAGCCTCAGTAAATAGAGTGCGGTCGCAGTGTGTATAGATTTAAAACTGCCTGGAAGTCGTTTCATGGTTTATAGTATTAGTTTTGTTTTTATTGTGTTAGGTTAATGGAAGTTCCTAGGTTTATTTTGCAATTAAAAAATAATATGTTTTTTTTATAGTCTGTCTCAAGTTCTGTCTTGGCTTGCCTAGAGAGTACCGATATATTGTTTAACGGATATATTGACACGTTGTGTCCAAGTATCTAGAGTAGTTGAAACACTTTTTGATTAGAAAAGTAAATAATTAGCGATAATTAGCGTTGCTTCAATAGATGTATAGACACAGCGTGTCAATGTACGTCTGTAAACAACGTAAACACATAACATTATAAAGAGATTACGTGTGAGTGGCTTTGAAACTACTAATAGATATTTTGGGTTTGATCCTCACTCTTTGCCGTGTGATTCCGACTTAGAATAGGATCACCCTGGTACTGATGGTGCCGTAAGAGCCGACTAAAGTACGTGTGGGAGAGTCATGTTGTCAGAAATGACAACACCCATGGGCAGACTCGACGAGATCATTGCCACCCCCGGCATTTATAACCGGCATTAAGTAGTGGCTTCGGCCATTGAGTTTCGCATTGGGTAATGCCGGGCCCCGGTACCCATTCACCTTTAAGACCGGCAACGCTCCTGTAGCTCCTCTGGAGGTACACGGGGCCGTGCGCGACGGTGATCACTTACCATTAGGTGACCCGTAAGCTCGTTTGCCGGCAACTCGAGGAAATGAAATATTTAATGTTTTCTTATCCTTGCTCTGGTAACTGTTACACTTGAAGCTGAAAAAAAAAACCCTTACGTATAGATTAATATCTGATATTTAACATATTTGTAATTCATTCGTTCTACAAAATCAATTGTTATGTGTACTGAGCTATTGAATCTAAACTAAGGTTTTATAAATATCATATTTTTATGTCTATTTCTTCAGTTACGTAAAGTTTCCCGTTCATCGCATGCT
This sequence comes from Eueides isabella, assembly GCA_019049475.1. Taxonomy (NCBI): domain Eukaryota; kingdom Metazoa; phylum Arthropoda; class Insecta; order Lepidoptera; family Nymphalidae; genus Eueides; species Eueides isabella. The sequence continues at coordinate 1,591,777 of CM032399.1, read as the reverse complement.
GAACTAAGGAAACATTTAATTCAAACACTTTATTTTCCGTAACAAGCAGAAACAGTGCACTATTTATAGAAAGCCGATCAAAAATCAGATCAGATCATTGTCACATTTTGCCATGGTGAAAGCTGAAATAAATATCGTTAATTTCCTGCGAAATATTCATGCTGATTAGCGATAACACCGTACTCTGTGTGTCATTGTTGTATTTCTTTTTCTCTTTTCTTTCATTATATATTTTTATTTATTTATTTACAACCAGCTGGTGTAAATAAAATTCGCACATGGCAGGGTAGGCAGAGGGAACTCGGGAACTTAGTGTTAAGACACTCTATTCCACTTCTGTTCCCCACGTTCCGCCTAAAAATAAATAAATAAATTAATAAAAAAGGTTTTCCAGTAAGGAACCCTAAAACACATTACGCTTCTTATGAATAATTAAATACACGGAGCCGTAATAAACTGTGATGAGACATAAGATTCACTCCATTTTTACTATTACGAGTGGATCATCTTAATGTAAGAGCGATACTTAAATAAGCCTAAGAACTAGATTACGTAAGGTAGGTCGTTAGTTCAGTTGTCCAGAGTTTCTATTTTTTAATTAAAACATTTTTTTTTCATCTCTCCATGGCAAACGAGCGTACGGGTCACCTGATGGTAAGTGATAACTGCCGCCCACGACCCCGTGTAGCACCAGAGGAGTTACAGGAGCGTTGCCGGTCTATAAGGTGTACGGGCACCGGGGCCCGGCATTACCCAATGCGAAACGCAGTGGCCGAAACCACTACTTAACGACGGTATTAAATGCCGGCGGTGGTAATGAACCGGTTGAATCTGCCCATGCGAAAATGTCATTGAGGTCTGTCGTGGCACAAACAAGTGACTATAAACGAGATAAGTTATGGATTCGATACCACTCAAGACCATGAAATATTTAATGGTTTCTTTTCTTCGCTCTAGTAAAAAGGCAAAGCGCGGCGTTGTGTTCCGCGTGTTGAACGCAATGCCTGAATTTGTTAGAAAGTGAAGAATGGACGTGTCTTAACTAGGTTCCCAAGTTGCCTCTGCTCTCTGCCATGTGCAGGATACAGTGTGAAGCTGAAAACTAAACCTTTATTATCAATTAATCGAATATAAATTAGTGTAATCATGAATAAGTAGTGCCTCAGAGAGACCTGCTCTTGATGGCACCAATTTGGCATTTATACGTTATAAAATAATTAAGTTTTGGTCATATTCATTTTACACGTAATTGGAGCGTCATTCGACAAAATCGGTTTTGGTGGCCGGAAATTCTTTATTACGATTTTTTTTTATTTTCAGCATTTTTTTATTTTCACCTTGTGATCGACGAAGGAATGCAAATATGAAATATTTCATTTTAAAATATCGCAATGTTTTCGGATGGGGATTACGCAGTTACACGGTTAGCCAGGTTCTCTAAGTAGATTAATATACTTACATATATATCTCTCTTATCTTTTAATAACATTTTTTACAACTTTAACAGCTTAAAGCTTAGGTTGAATAAAGTGTACAAATAACTGCAGACTGCTAACGGCAGAGCTCGAACCAGGTTCTACAATGTCAAAATGATTTTGAAGAAGTGTTCTATAAATATGAGGCATGTCGTGGCGCAGCAGCACAAGTGTTTGACTGTAAACGACAGGTTGTGGATTCGATCACCCACTCGAGGAAATGAAATATTTAATATTTAATCGAATGTTTTCATGTTCTTTACTCTGGTAACAAGACAAAATACCCCGTTGAGGTTCACCACCGAATATGCAATGCCTCAAATTCGACGGAAAGTAGGGAACGGAAGTAGTACGGAGTGTCTTAACACTAGGTTCCCACGTTCACTTTGTCTGTTCTGCCATGTGTGGGATAAATGTACGGGTTTGTTTTAGATAATTTATTTTTTAAGTAACTAATACTATTATATTATATCACGTTAATGTGTAATTTTTTATGTAACCTAATGTGCAACTCTCACTCTCATTTTCGCTCTGTATCTGCATATAGCAGGATAGGCAGAGGGAACTTGGGACCCTAGAGCTAAGACACACTCCGTTCCGTTCCCAACTTTCCCTTGAACTTGACGGATTGCGTATTAACTGGCTGATTTCAACGTCGCGCTTTGCCTTGCTACGAGAACGAAGAAATGATAACATAAGATATTTCATTAAACTAAAAATATTTCATTTCTTCGAGTGGGGATCTAGCCTACAACTTGAAAGTTCGATCCACACTCGAGGAAACAAAATATTAAATATTTTCAAATTTAATATTCAATGTTTTAATTTTTTCGATCTGGTAACATAAATTCAGTTGAAAGTGGGGAACGCAACGGAGTATCTTAACACTAGGTGCCTGCCTGCAGCGGGACGGGTGTTACAGCGTGGAAACGAAGCCACAGGTAAAACTAGTACAAAATATATACAAACTGATAAAATGATGCAGCAACATTAATTCAAATGATACAACATTTTTCATTTTTTATTATTCTAAAAGGTTGAAATTTCATAAATGAAACTAATAAAAGTCTAGCGAATAGTTGTACGGATATCGGATAGAGCTACGGCTGTCATGTGCGCGATGCTTTGTACAGGATATCATGCTTACCTAACGAATAAGGGAGAGCTTACATTAAATTTTGTATACTTGTCATAATAAATTAAAATGAAAATACTCCGCCGAATTTGAGGCCTATCGTGGCGCAGCGGCACAAGAGTGTGACGGTAACCGACAGGTTCTGGGTTCGATCCCCAGTCGAGGAAATGAAATATTTAATATTTTCAATTTAAATATTTAATGTTTCATTTCTTCGCTCTGGTATTAAGGCAAAGCGCGGCGTAGAGTTCCGCCACTCAACACACAATGTCTCAAATTCGGCGGAAAGTGGAACGGAGCCTCTTTGTACTAGGTTCCCGGGTTCCCTCTGCCTACCATGCCTCGTGCGGGATACAGCGTGAAGCTGAGTAGAGTATATGACTAAATATTAGAAAATATAAAATAAAAATCTAAAAACAACTATAAAACGTAAATTTGATAATGCAAATCTTTGTGATAGCGTTGACTTAGAAGCATGACGCTTTATTTGGTCTAAATCCGTAAACATGCATAGAGAGATAAGAGATATTTTCTTAGCTTCACGCTGTATCCCGCACGAGGCAGGGTAGGCAGAAGGAACCTGGGAACCTAGTGTTAAGACACTCCGTTCCACTTCCGTTCCCCACTTTCCACCGAATTTGAGGCATTGCGTGTTGAGTGGCGGAACTCAACGCCGTGCTTTGCCTTATTACCAGAGCGAAGAAATGAAATATTAAATATTTAAATTGAAAATATAAAATGTTTCATTTCCTCGACTGGGGATCGAACCCAGAACCTGTCGGTTACAGTCACACGCTTGTGCCGCTGCGCCACGACAGGCCTCATTTGCCTCATTGAGATATTTTGAAATTATGAATTCTTGATAGACAAAGAGCTGGGCAACAAAGTGGTTCTGTAATGCTCTGATTTTACTTTTTAACGTACCTAAATATATTATAAAATCGCTTCCGCTTGAGCTTCCGCCGGTACATTCCACCTGCCTGACTAGTTACAGAATGTCAATCAACACTAGCAGAATGTACTAGAAATTTTTTCACGAAACTTTTCAAATGACGACTTCATCACGCTACATGTGAATTTTTCGACAGTTTACAACAAAACGCGTGTACCATGAATCGGGCGAGGCGCTGAATAATATTTCTGTACATAGTGTATATATATAAAGAGGTTAACTGCTTTTTTAACTTGCGGTTGGTTTTAGCTATATTAAGGGTTCGTAGCAATGATATTTAAAATTTCAATTGCATAATTAATTTCAATTATAAATAATAACGAAAATAAAAATGTTAGTAAAATAATAAATAATTTTAACATACTAAATTTAAAAATTTTGAACGTAGCAGGATTTGAACCCGCGCCTCTTGGAAATCGTCCAAGTGCTCTGACGAACTAAGCAATACGTTCTCGTCGATGAGAACGTATAATTTCGACGAAGCTTGATAAGAACGTATGGCTTAGTTGATCAGAGCGCTTTTATGAGTCGGGGTGTACGCTTTTACAATAGGATCTCAGAAAACGTCCGAGAATTTTCTATTTCACAATTTAAAACAGTTATCAAAAGACGTTTGTGTGTTAAAGGTTATTAACAAATTAACAATTTTATAAATGATAACACGCCTTGGGAATAAAATGTTCGCTTCAGGCTATTTTAAATGTATTATTGTCACATAATTGATTCTATGATGTAAAATTTTGATTAAAAAAAAGACATGTCCCGCTGAGTTTCTTTCGCCGATTCTTCTCAGGTCTGAGGCAGTAACTTTAGTGAACTGGTGGTAAATTGTTTGACGTCAAAAAACGAACGTAACTTCGTATTTTGAATAAAAATATTTGAATTATAATTTGTTAAGTAATTTAAATTGAAACAACTCAGCACTAAGTGCCAACTAGAATTCAATTTAATATAATAAAGCTATGAATTAGTTAGAAATGCAAATCCTCGCTCTGAGTTACAAGTCCAGGCAGTTTCTTATTACAATATAACGTTATACGAAGATTGAATTTCATGAGTTTCGCATATTGTTTTCGCACTTTGAAATTTACACTAATATTAGTTGGTATTAATAACATTTTTTTTCTAGCTTATTAGGGTAATATAGTAGGGTACATAGGGAACTTGGGAACCTAAAGTTTCTCTTAAGACACTTTCGTTTCCAATTTTTCCCTGAATCCTTGAAACATTGTGTATTGAGTGGTGGAGTTCAATAACTTGCTTTTGCCTAGTTACCACAGCTTTTAAATGAAATTATTAAATGTTTCATTCTCCGAGTAATAATTGAATCTATAGCCATTACATTTAATTTTTCATTTCATCCAGCGCCACGACGGCCTTTTATAATGTTTATAATAATTTAATATAAGTTATAAGTTAATTCACATCTCTGAGAGCGATTTTGAATTACTTAACCTTTTTTTGTTTAAATTTCATACACTGGTATTTAAGCCGCTAAATACATAGCACGAGTTCATATCGTCGGATTATCCATAATAATTCAACCGTCCTGCCCCCATATGTGGGCATCATTCGTAATTAAAAACCAAAGGTAAGTATTAAACGTGAAACATTCGGTTCGTTGTTTTGGTTTGATATAATATTTATGGTGTCACGTCATTGTATGTAATATTTATGATTATACTAAATTTAAGAACGTATAAAAATTTTGAACGGAGCAGGATTTGAACCCGCGCCTTTTGGAAATCGTCCAAGTGGTTTGACCTACTAAGACGTACGTTCACGTTCAGTTGATCAGAGCGCTTGACCCGCACCTCTTGGTTTCCAAGAGGTGCGGGTTCAAATCCTGCTACGTTCAAAATTGTTATATGGTTTTAATTTTTTTATTTTCCTTTCCTAAGTGTGGAATAAGCAGTTATTATTATATTAATACACTAGAGATCTGTCCGAGGCTTTATCTGTTAGAATTATACTATTTTAATTGCTAATCTCAATTACTTCCTTTTTTATTATACATTTAAATGGAAACTAAAATTTCAGCTAAATGAATAAAAAAAATGTAATACTACCAAACTTAATATTTTAAATTAAAGTAACTTTTTCTTTATCAACTGACTTTAAAGAGATAAAGACTATATATTGAGGGAAGATAATTAAATGTTGGTAGCCAAACACACAGTCAAAAAAAAAGCAAATTAAAGCTTTTAAAAATGGCCATAACACTTTTCTAATATATCTCCCATCTAAAGACGGTGATCGGTTACAAACTTATTATAATAAGTCTTCGATCAACTATCCATAAATAGATGTAAATAGATGATCGAAGTAATAAGTATATATTAGAGAGGCCTGTCGTGGCGCAGCGGCACAAGCGTGTGACTGTAACCGACAGGTTCTGGGTTCGATCCCCACTCGAGGAAATAAAATATTTATTTTTTTCAATTGGAATATTTAGGTACAAGGCAAAAGGCGGCGTTGAGTTCCGCCACTCAACACGCAATGCCTCAATTACGGCGGAAAGTGGGGAACGGAAGTGGAACGGAGTGTCTTGGCACTAGGTTCCCAAGTTCCCTCTGCCTACCCTGTTATGTGCGGGATACAGCGTGAAGCTGAGTAAGTAAAAATTATTATCGGTGTTAGACGTATATCAGAGACTGACGGCAAATTGAATGCTCTGGCAAGATTAACGCGGCTGAGCAGAAAGTAAGGGAACGGAGTGCTTAACACACACTTTCCTGTGCCTACCTTGTTATGACGGGAAAAGCGTGAAAAGTAACAGAAGACAGATTTAGACCATATTTTATTGTCTACGTAGTTAATAAACTAAGCAATCCATACATGTAGATTAATAATAATTACCTAAGAATCTCACTACTTGGGGCCTGTAGTGGCGCACAGGCACATGCTTGCGATTGTAAGCGTTTGAGAATTTGATGTCCGCTAACGAAAATATTGCATATTTTATCTCTCCGCTCTGGTAACGAGACAAAGCACAGCGTTCTGTGCCACCAAATAGCTGAAATCGAAATGCCTGCAGATTTGACGGAAAGTTGAGAACGGAAATGGAAACGGAGTGTCTTAACACCAGGTTCTCAGGCCCTTCTGTCTACTGGTTTGTGTGAAATACGTCGTAATGCTAAAAAAAATCTTATATATAAATCTTAGTAAAAAAATTTTTAAGAACAGTTTTACGTAATTTTTTTAAGATAAATATTAAATTTTCACGGCTTCGATTCATATTTCTAATATCTTCCGTGCTATTCTGTAGCTGTAGCTATAGATCGGCTTTCAGGTGATTGGCCGCCATACATCATGATGCTGTATCGTGTTATTGAATTATTTCTAACGAAAATATTCTGTAAATTTGCTTTTTAACATTTTCGTACATATTTTATGTTAAAGGCCTTTATAGCGGACTTCGATGGTGATCGTGGATTCGACACTTGTTTGACGTGGTGATTGACATTTGAGGGAAAGAAAAACGTGATACGGAGTGTTTTCTCACTAAATTTTAAAGAGCCTACACTGTTATAGGAAAAGCGTTAAGCTATGGGTTGACTAATCCAATATACTAGTATCGAAATCTCAACACGGAGGACGGAGAGATATTGTCACTGGGTCACTTTAACCATATTGGAACAAACAATAAATGTTATTAAAAGTAACGAGGCCAGTCGTGGTGCAGCGGCATAAGCGTGTGACTGGAACCGACAGGTTCTGGGTTCGATCCCCAGTCGAGGAAATGAAATATTTAATATTTGCAATTTAAATGTTTAATTTTTCATTTCTTCGCTCTGGTAATAAGGCAAAGCGCTCCGTTGAGTTCCGCCACTCAACACGCAATGCCTCAAATTCGGCGGAAAGTGGGGAACGGAAGTGGAACGAAGTGTCTTAACACTAGGTTCCCGGGTTCCCTCTGCCTACCCTGCCTCACGCGAGATACAGCGTGAAGCTAAAAAAAATATAAAAGCAATATTTGTTGTAATTTGTAATCCACCGTGTCTTGTTGCGGCAGCCATTTTATATTAACAACAAAAATCAAAACAGTAGTCGTAATTCATAATTTATGTCAACTACACCCAGGGAAGGAAATTGAATTAAGCTTTTACACACACTAACATATGACGGCTGGTAAAAAACGAAAGATCTATAGGGAAGATCAAGGCCTCTCGTGGCCCAAGGGTACAAGCATGTGACTGAAATGAAGTGTTTATAAATTTGAGTGAGTTGAGCCTCAATTTAAGAGGAAATTGCGTAAAGGAAGGAAGATGTCTCGACATTTGGTTCCTAAGTTCTTTCAGACTGAAAAAAAATATAAATAAAATTTTTAGCTATATAACTATACTTATAATATAATCGTAAAAAATCGGTATGTATTTATATAAGGCATAAATACGTTTTTGAGTCTGTGGCACTCACGCTAATACCAGTAACAGATTAACCCATTAAATTGTAGTGTTACTGCTACATACATTTAATGTAATTAATTAATAATATCGTACAGAATGTTGTTTCACAAAAAATATGAAAATATCTCTTTTTTTTTTATTTGCTTCAAAATTTACTTTTCCAAATAAATATGTAAATAAATAAATATAATTATAGTTTTTGGAATGATATTGTTGTTACAAAACGTACATACGTAATGCTGATAAGACAATTAATAATTATGGAATATCAGCAGACGAAGCCTCCAACAGGTCGCTAGTGTTTAGTGAAAACCTTTAATATTACCTTTTATAAATCAGCGTCTCTGACCAATTATCAGCAAATTGACTCACAATGTAATAATAAATAGTTATATTAGTATAGTTATGTTTTATAAAAGAATATCAAAGTGTTCTTCACTCAAGCGGACGTCTGTAGGAAATGAACTATAAATTCAAATTCAAATTCAAATTCAAAATATTTATTCAAAATAAGAAGTTACAAGCTTCGTTTTTTGAACGTCAAACAATTTACCACCAGCTCACAAAAGTTACTGTCTCAGACCTGAGAAGAACCGGCGAAAGAAACTCAGCGGGACATGTCCATATCTTTTTTTTTTAATCAAAACTTTACATTAAATAATTAAGTGTCAATGATACACTTGAAACAGCCTGGAGCGAGCATTTTATTCCCAAGGCGTGTTATCATTTATGAAATCGTTAATATGGTAATAACCTTTAACACACAAACGTCTTTTCACAACCTTTTTAAATTGTGAAACAGAAATTTCTCTGACGTTTTCTGGGATCCTATTGTAAAAGCGTACACCCTGTCCCATAAAAGAAGTACGGACTCGATGCAATCGAGTTTCAGGCGCACTAAGTTTCAGTCTATTTCTAGTATTAATATTATGTACATCACTGATTTTAGTAAACTTATTAATATTTTTCTAGACATACATAACATTGTCAAAAATGTATTGAGATGCAACGGTCAATATATTAATATTTTTAAACATTTCCCTTAAGGAATCCTTAGGGCTTAAGTTATAGATTGCGCGAATAGCTCGCTTCTGCAAGACAAATATTGACTTAATACCGGCTGCATTACCCAAAAGTAAGATGCCGTAAGACATAATACTTTGGAAGTAGCTAAAGTAAACAAGGCGAGCCGTTTCCTCATCAGTCAATAATCTAATTTTTTTTACACCGAAAGCCGCAGAGCTCAGTCTATTCGCCAATCTATCAATATGAGGTCCCCACTGTAATTTGGGATTAATGGTGATACCGAGAAATACCGTAGAATCAACAGGCTCTACGGCTTCACCATTCAAAAGTGCATTGGCTTTCACAATTTTCGTTTGAGGTGTTCTGAATATTACACATTTTGTTTTTTTACTATTTAACAGCAAGTTATTAGCGCTAAACCAATGTACTATTTTGGAGAGAGCATTGTTTACTTCGTCATATACTATTTGTCTTCTTCGCATTTTAAAAATCAACGAAGTATCATCAGCAAACAATACTATCTCATGGCTCCTTTCAACTAAATAAGGTAAATCATTTATATATATTAAAAAGAGAAAAGGACCAAGAATAGACCCCTGTGGGACCCCCATACTGATTAGTGACCCAGGAGATTTCTTGCCATTCACATCAACCTTCTGAACCCTGTTAGTTAAATAAGAAGTCAGAAGATCGAGTGCACGACCTCTTATGCCATAATGATGTAGTTTCATGACCAATGTTGAGTGCTGGACGCAATCAAACGCTTTGGATAAGTCACAGAACATGCCAAGAGCATCCTGCGATCCTTCCCACGCCTCATAAATATTCTTTAAGAGACCTACGCCGGCGTCGGTAGTAGAGCGACCCTTAGTAAAACTATACTGTTTATCATGCATTAGCTTATTTGAATTAAAATGCATTAATATTTGGTTTAAGATCATCTTTTCAAAGATTTTACTGAATGAGGGTAGCACAGACACTGGTCGAAAATTATTTGGATCTGATGTACTACCAGATTTAAAAATAGGTATGATTTTACTAAATTTCATTAGGTCAGGAAACACACCATACTCTATACAATTATTAAATATATCGGCAAGATGCGGAGCGACAGCGTCTATTATATGACTAATCAACTTAACAGAGATACCCCACAGATCTGATGATTTCTTGATATCCAGGGTCTTAAATGTCTTAACAATGTCTCTTGAGTTGACTAGATTAAATTTGAAATTTACATTACATTTGTGAACGCTCTCCTTAAGTAATGATTCAGCGACGGTTGTGGAAGCTATAAGAGTTTTGGTTGTGGAAACTGGAATATCAGCAAAGAATTTTTCAAATTCACATGCAACTTCTTGATCCGAGCTTGTAACGCCAGTGTCAACTTTTAATTTAAAATCATGATTATAATTCTTACCTTTTCCAGTTTCACAATTTATTATGTTCCATGTCATCTCAATTTTGTCAGAGGAATTTTTTATTTTGTTTCTTATATGTAAAGATTTTGCCATGGAACATACTTTTTTAAACAATTTAGAATAGTTCTTGACATAATTAATAAATGATTGACTGTGGTTATATGTTTTTTCACTATAAAGTTCATATATAATGGGAGGCTGACTGGAAATTGTATGCGAGATCGACCGATTGATCTGTCGAGCAAATGTATGGAATATTACCGCTGTAAATACGAATTTATCCCACTTTGGAGAATTTCTTTTAGACAATAGCTTATTTTAGTTTCTTATAAATAAGAAGGCCTGCAGAGGCGCAGAGGTACAAGAATGTGACTGTAAAAGCGAATAGTTGTGGGTTCGATCTCCACTCGATCGGTTTTTGAATTCAATATTGAATGTTTTCATTAGTAGGCTTTGGTAACAAGTAACATCGTGGCGTTGAGTTCCACCACTCAACATGTAATGCCTCAAATTCGGAGGGAAGTCGGAAACGGATTGAGTGACTTAACACTAGGTTCCCAAGTTTCCTCTGGTAACCCTGCCATGTGCATGTTAATCATATCTGGTAGGCAGAGTGAAGCGTATAGCGAAGTATACCGTCAAGCTGAGATATTCCGAGAGTACCTTTGTTAACCTTGTTCGTCTCTCCTATTATAAGATATTAGAGAACTATAAAATAAATTCTAATTTTGAAAATAAACAATACGTACCGGAGCTCGGTTTGGTACCTCTTGTAAATTCTGCAAGTGATGTGATCACTAGCCTTTGAATTATTTGATGAAAATATTTAACTGGATTACTTTTGACGGAGACCAATTTTTTTTAAAATGACATTTGAAGCCATAACTGCATCGTTATCGTACAAACACATCCGAACTACTTTTATTATCCTTCACCGCTAAGATCAGACGAGGCGTTAAGTGCTGCTACACAAAATGCATTATCTTTTATTCAGGCAGAAGGTTTTACTGTAAAGCCGAATGAATCTGAATTCCGTATACACCAATCTTGATACGTAACCTATTCAGATTGGGTTAGGTTATATATAGGTTCTCCAGATTTCTTCTATGCAGCTTGCCATGTGCAGGATGGAGTGTGAAACTGCAAAGAAAAACCTTTCACCAAAATGGAAATCGAACCAACAACCGTGGAGTTTTATTATTTTGATATAGTTGCGCCAAGACTGTCTAAAAATACATATTTTTTAAACTAAATCTTCTTAAATCTAAGTAAGATATTTTAGTATTAACTTAATATTTAGGCCTGTCGTGGCGCAGCGGCACAAGAGTGTGACTGTAACCGACAGGTTCTGGGTTCGATTCCCAGTCGAGGAAATGAAATATTTAATATTTCAATTTGAATATTTAATGTTTCATTTCTTCGCTCTGGTAATAAGGCAAAGCGCGGCGCTGAGTTCCGCCACTCAACACGCAATGCCTCAAATTCGGCGGAAAGTGGGGAACGAAAGTAAAACGGAGTGTCATTACACTAGGTTTCACTTCCTTTCCCTCTGCCTACCCTGCCTAGTGCGGGATACAGCGTGAAGCTGAGAAAAAAAAAAAAAAAAAAAAAAAAAAAAAACTTAATATTTAACATCGAAAGACGTTTATTCAACAGAAGATAGCATCTTGAACTATGGGAATAATTTGTGACACTTTGTAAGGGAATGGCGTCATTTATATGATTAATGCTGATATTCCTTTTTTATCCAAATATGTGTTTAATGGTACAGTGATGTTCGATCATGATTTGCATCAACAATGTTAATTTACCTTACTAAGGATTTATTTTAACATCTGTTACATAAATTAAAAAAAAATAACTGAATTTCTCGTAGAGCTAGTAAGATGTCTTTTGATATTTTCTATTTTTTTTTAAAGGGATTTATTCATGAGAGGAAAATATTGTAATAAGTAATAGAATTTACATAGTTATTTTTGTAAAATTTTTTACTGGTCAACTAATAGTTTATGCAATTAAAAGAATGTACATCATATATCAATAACTCTATATGACATTTGCACTAATTAATTTGACACTTAAACATAATTTATATTCCGATATTTTTTTAATATATATATATATATATATATATATATATATATATATATATATATATATATATATATATATATATATATATATATATATATATATATATATCTTTAACTATAGAACGATTACTCGATTCATTTCTTTAATTTGTTTTTAATAATGTTCACACTTGGAGCAAAAATATTTTCTTTTCGTTGTTCCATATATAGTGCGACGGGTATGCGGTATATATATATATATATATATATATATATATATATATATATATATATATATATATATATATATATATATATATATATATATATATATATATATATATATATATATATATATATATATATATATATATATATATATATATATATATATATATATATATATATATATATATATATATATATATATATATATATATATATCTTTAACTATAGAACGATTACTCGATTCCTTTCTTTAATTTGTTTTTAATAATGTTCACACTTGGAGCAAAAATATTTTCTTTTCGTTGTTCCATATATAGTGCGATGGGTATAGGATGTGAATATTTAAGGGCTTGTTCGCTTGAGTATATATGTACGTTTCAATTCCTTTAGACTTCTGTAGTATCTTAAAATAGGAGAAAGGACAAAGTCACTCTCAAAATATTTCAATATTTTTAAGAAACTAAAATAAGCTATTTTCAAAAAGAATCTCTCTAAAGCACGATAAATTCGTATTTACAGCGGTAATATTCCATACATTTGCTCGACAGATCAATCGGTCGATCTCGCATACAATTTCCAGACAGCCTTCCATTATATAGTTCATTTCCTACAGACGTCCGCTGAAGTGAAGAACACTTTGATATTCTTTTATAAAACATAACTATACGAATATGAATATTTACTGAACGTTGTAAGTCAATTTGGTTATGGACGCTGATTTGTAAAAGAGTAAAAATCGATATATTACCGTAGCATTTGGCGCTCCGTTCTCTCTGCCTACCCAGCTACGGATATAGCGTGAAGCTAAGTAAGTAAGTAAGTAAATTCGATTAGAAGACTCAATACTGAGTTTATTCACACAATATTTTTGAAATGTGTATGATTTATAGAAGTGTCTAGGTAAATTATATTTTAGAAGACCTGTCGTGTCCACGTTCAGTTACACACACACACCAACACACACACACACACACAAGCATGTGACTGTAAACGCCCCAGGTTTTGAGTTCGATTCCCACTCGAGGAAATTAAATATAAATCAAATTGTACAGATAACATATGTATCATTTCTCACGTCTGTCAATTATATGACTACCCTACATTAAAATTCAAATTAAAAACAACAAACGCACAAACAAAAAACGAAATCACTCACCATAATATCTATCAACAATGTGTTTAAAAGAAGAATAGCCCAATTTGGCTATCTCACACAGAACTATCCGACGAAGCCTCAATTTCGCAAGTCTTATCGCCACATCCACATCCGCATCCGCAAAGTTAGTTGTCCGATAAAATTTCCATTTATCAGGCCGTCAGGATGACGGATGTTACTTGGATCGCTGAACATAAACTATATATGGAATATTTGAATTCTTAGTTTTATTATTATATTATTAGGAACATCAGTTGCATACTACAACCTTTATATACTAGTGTAAATAATTGATTAAAGCAAACGGAATGTCCCGTGAATGAGTTTCTTGCTTGAGTTCTTCACAGGTCTGAGGCACTTTAGAGAACTGATGGTAAATTGTTTGACGTTAAAAAAAATGAAGCTTGTAATTTCTTATTTTGAATAAAATATTTCAATTTGAATAGCAGTGCAGGCAGAGGAAGTCTAGTGTTAAAACACTACGTTCTCCCTTTCCATTTGAGAATTGAATTCAAATATTTGTATATAAATAATAAGGTACATGCTTATTTTTTTAACCTGAAATAATTTACCGCTGTTTTGCTAAATCTATTGTACTAAGACTTATGAAAAACCGGTGCATATAAGCTTCACGGGCTCTTTTTTAAATTAATAATTGACAGATTCATAATATTTATTAGACAATGATACCTTTGAAGTAGGCCAAAGCGAGTATTTCATTCCCGAGTCGAGCCACCATTTGTAATTGTTTATAAGCCTCGGTTTGTATTGGCAGAGTGGAAAACAAAATTAATATATTCTCTTGAGTCAGATTGAATCCACGACCATTGTGTTTTCAATAAAACTTTATCCTACAACACCTCGATGGCCTCACAAAAAATTAAAAAAATATATTTTTAAATATTAATCTTAAGCATTACATATCTGAGGCACTGATTTTTGTGACTTGATAATAAAATATTTGGGGTTAAAAAAATATGTCATTTCTTATATATAATAAAATGATTTCACTTTGACTTAAACTTTAACAATGATTTTGACTTCGACCTTGAATTTGACTTTATCGGTGACTTGGCTGTGACTTTGAATTAAATTCAGCGTGTGGGGTTTTTCACTTCGATTTTGACGTTAACGATGTGTCTTTAAACTTGATCTTAATCTTGCCTTCAACTTCGATTTTGACTTAAAACCAGCAGTATTTGGGTTATTGCGAATGTAAATCCTAAACGAAGAATATATAATTTTGATTTCCTCGCTCTGACAACAAGTATGTCTTGTTAAGATTTATTAACATAGCGATCAAATTTGTTACTTAGTGCTCAATGACCTAAAAATTGGTGTTGATGTGGAATGTCCCATCGGCTAACCTGTTTTAATTTGAGAAGGCTCAGTTTTCATAAGAAGCCGCTAAGCACTAATGTCAGAGGAGTTTCCTTGACTCTAGATCTGCCTACCGTGGTATAAGATAAAATTATTAGTGACAAAAAACGTAATAATATTTAAACATGATATATTAGAGACTACTGTACCGTACATCCATAATATTATAACTCTACACATATTTAATAATTGCCACAGTCAAAATTACCTTTCTATTTGTATTGCCCTTAAAGTTAATATTTTAATTACTCTCAAAGGCGGTTTGGGCACAAACATAAAAGGAACGAACGAGAATTGTTTACCTCCGAAATGAGAGTGCTTAGCACACTGACGGTTCCATATGAATTGCCCGGTCAGTTCAAACATGGCCTCTTGTACAGAAGTTATTTAAAATTGACTTTGTTTTTCATGAAGTTTTCAAGTTTTTCATTTTTGTAATTTTACGTATTATTTATTTGCAATCTATGTTGAGGCATGGCGTGGCGCGAGGCACAAGCTTGTGACTGTAAACGTGACATATTGTAGGCTCGATCCCCACCTAAAGAAATAAAATATTTATTATTATTTTTTTTTTTATGGAAAAGCCGTCTTTTCCGACGAGCGTACGGGTCACCTGATGGTAAGTGATCACCGTCGCCCACGGTCCCGTGTAACTCCAGAGGAGCTACAGGAGCGTTGCCGCCCTTTAAGGTGGATGGTGGTGGCACCGGGGCCCGGCATTACCTAACGCGAAACGCAGTAGCTAAAGCCTACTTAACGCCGGTTTTAAATGCCGTGGGTGGTAGCAATCCGGTCGAGTCTACCCATGTGTGTTGCCAATGCTGGCAACGTGACTCTACCACACGTAGTTTAGTCGCCTCTTACGACACCATCAGTACCAGGGTGACCCTATTATAAGCCGGAATCACATGGCCAGAAATATAATAAATATTTTCAATTTAAATATTTATTGTTTTAATTTCTTTGTGGGGTCTTGTCCCCAGCGCGGCGTTTATTTACTACTCCACACGCAATGCCTTAAATTCAGTGGAGAGTGGTGAGCGGAACGGAGTGTCTTAACACTAGTTTCCCGAGTACCCTCTGTCTATCATGCCATGTCCTGGATATAGCGTTAAGCTAAGTGAGTGAATGTATGTTAAGCTTTATATATACTTAAACTGCAGTGTGCAGTGTTAAGATATTCCGTTTCCAGTAACTAAGAAAATTCCAGTGGATGAGGACTCTCTGGAGAGGAAATTTATAAAGAGATCGATGATAGTAAACGAGTTGAAAGAGACCATAGTGTTAGCACTCCGTTCTCTTTGCGGATAGCGGGTTACCCAGAGACGACGAGAGACGACCCAGTGGTGTGGTGAAAAATGAAAAAATAGAATATCGTATACCGTGTATCCTATGGAATTTTACATTTATCATTTTAATCCAAATAACTTTTGAAATATGATCTTAAATTTCGGTTTTTATTTCCCTATGTGGACAGGAAATGGAATGTTTTCTACCTATTTTAGCTAAAAAATAACTAAACAGTTATTTATTTATGCGTTTGATTTACAGATTTGTAGGAACGGACGCAGTATAGACATGTAATATAGGTATTATGGGTCATAAATAACAACACGGGGTCGTGAGTGCACCAGCAGGTGCTTTGTCTTCTCTTTTTTCTTTCATTTTCACGTTGTATCCCGCACATGATCCGTTCCCCAATTACCGCTGAATTGAAGATATTTGAGTGGTAGAACTCATGGCCACGCTTTACTATGTTACCAGTGCGAAGTAATGAAATTATTAAATTTTTCATTTCCTCGCTTGGAGATCGAACCCACAACGTGGGTTACAGTTACTCACTTGTGCCTCTGCACCACAACACGTTTCAAAAGAAAAAATGCACTCTTTCCCATAAAAAATAAATAAAATCCGTTTATATGTGACCACGGAAGCGGAGACGTAGATAAAAGCTAGTTGAATAATAAAAACAAAGCTTTATGTTTATGTTAAGTTATAGCTCAAATGAAACAAGTTATTTAGATTATACTTCTTCCTTAACCCTTATATATGTACATATAAACTATACACCATGCATTTCCCTCGTACTTTAGAAGATTTATCGCGACTCTGATATTAGATGGGTGATTTATACAGCTATTTTATATATATTTTTTAGTACATTACCTCTTTTATGGGGCAGTCGGGTAATAAAAATGTGATCATCGTTACCTATTACACGAGCTCTTCACTATTGATTTTTTTTTATATTTTTGTAAAAAAAAAACGGTATATTTAATACTATAGCATATCATATGAAAACATTTTAATGATTGTTATTTATTAACGTTTTTTGGGCTTAACGATGTCTCCCGCACATACATCTTTAAGCCAAAAAAAGTTAGGTTAATTAGTTACGTCAGAGTAGGCAAAAGGAACTTGGGAACCTAGTATTCAGACACTCTGTTCCGTTGCCCACTTTCCACCATATTTGAGGCGTTACGTGTGTTAGTGGAACCCGACGCCGAAAACTTTTTTTTTTAGCTTAGCTTCACGCTGTATCCCGCACTAGGCAGGGTAGGCAGAGGGAACGGAAGTGAAACCTAGTGTTATGACACACCGTTCCACTTCCGTTCCCCACTTTCCGCCGAATTTGAGGCATTGCGTGTTGAGTGGCGGAACTCAACGCCGCGCTTTGCCTTATTACCAGAGCGAAGAAATGATACATTAAATATTTAAATTGAAAATATTAAACATTTCATTTCCTCGACGGGGGATCGAACCCAGAACCTGTCGGTTACAGTCACACTCTTGTGCCGCTGCGCCACGACAGGCCGAGAACTTATAATATGTGTATTTATGATAATACTTATCAGATAAAATTTGATAAAAGTAATACTTACTTGGTAAATACTTTATAAAAAACGTACAATAAAAAATTTACATAACAGTATTTAAACCCCTTTCTCTCAGAGACTCTTTGACCATCAAGCCATATTTTCTCATCAAGCTACGTCGAAATCCTTTACGTGTAAAGGATTTCGACGTAGCTTATTTATGTAGCTGGCTTATGTACTCGTATGTAGGGAGGTATTTGCAAATTTCCGCTGCCCCAAATTAATTCTTAGAAATATCGTTTAGCCAGAGAAAATGCTATTTACTAAATATTTTTAAGTATTTTTTTAGTCAATCGATTGTATTGAATTGATTGAGTCCTTTGCAGATCAAAGTGGGGCAAAGCCCTACTGTAAAATTAAAATTAATGATTCATTCCTCACTAGGGGGCACGAGCTCCATAACTAATCAGACAATATTATCTTAAATTCGCAAACTAGATTCACTTGCCACGATGCTTAACAGGAAAAAGTACTTGGCAGTGAAGGCAGAGGGAACCTGGGAACCTAGAGTTAAGACATTGTATTCTTATTACGACATTTTCGACATTTTTTAAAAGTGTAATTACGTGTATTTGTAATACGCCGTCCATTGACGTTAAATATATTTAGTTTTCTTGTAAGTACAATGCCAATTTAGGTTGCAGTATTTCCTTAGGAATTTCCTAAGTATAATTTTGTTTGTCCACCAGTTGTTATGGCTACGTGAGAAATTTGCATTTATTTGTACCCGAATGTTTCGACTACTGTACATTTTTCTAATATTTTTAGAGAAAAATCACACATAAATCACAGGTTTTTTATATACATGTGTAAACGACGGTTCTAGGATTGATTTTCACAACAAACACTTTCAATTTCGTCGTTCTGATAACGAAGCAACGCTTTGTTTAGTTATCGCTTTCCACCACTTAACCAGAAACTGGACCTGGTGTTAAGACGCACCGTTCTGTTTCCCTGAAATTGAGGAGGCATTTCGTGTTGAATGAGTGATGGAAGTCAACTCCGAAATAATTTTAATTACTCAGCTTCACGCTGTATCCCGCACATGGCAGGGTAGGCAGAGGACCTAGTGTTAAGACACTCCATTCTACATCCGTTCCCCGCTTTCCTCCGAATTTTGAGGCATAGCGTGTTGAGTGAAAATCATCATGTTTTCATTAAGATTTTCTACCAGTGTGCACGACGGCGTCGCATTTTATGTAGAGCGCCTTTTAAATTATATATCCATGCATATTAATATGTGTTTGCTTATTTTATTTAAAAGGCGACGTTAAGTTCCGCAAAACAACACGTAATGCCTCCAGAATTCGGCGAAAATTGAAGAACGGTATTGGCTTAATCGAAACGGAGTATCTTAACACTAGGTTCCCAGGTTCACTCTACCTATCCTACTATCACTGGTATTTCTAAACTTGAACAGGTAAATATATAATATAATTTTTGTCGTCTGTTTTAATTATTCACGCGGTTCATTCAAAAATAAAAATAATTTTAAGTGCTATTTGAAAGTCTAATAATATCTTCAAAAATTAAGCAAACGCTTATCAACAATGTTATAAAGATTTTTTCCACAAAACAATAATTATAATGCAATTAGTATAATTTATCATAAATTGCTAAAGAATTTAGTGGGAAAATTAATAATAAAAATACCTACGATTATCAAGATTTATTTAAAAAGGCAGCGTTTAGTTCAGCAAATCAACACATACTCAATATTGTCTATTTAACCTCCTGTGACTGCAAATTTGTTGTACATTCGACCATGCGCCTATGACAATTATATGACAATTTAAGTTTATTTTAATTTTATAAATATTTTTTTTTAATGTTTATATCAATTTATATAATGTTTTTATATTAAACAACATTTTGTATCAATGAACAGTTTTTTTTAATGGAAAAGACGACAAACGAGCGTACGTGACACCTGGTGGTAAGTGATAACCGTCGCCCACGGCCCCGAGTAACTCCAGAGGAGCTACAGGAGCGTTGCCGTCCTTTAAGGTGGAAGGGCACCGGGGCCCGGCATTACCTAATGCGAAACGCAGTGGCCAAAGCCACTACTTAACGCCGGTCTTAAATGCCGGGGGTGGTAACAATCCGGTCGAGTCTGCCCATGCGTGTTGCCACGTGACTCTACCACACGTACTTTAGTCGCCTCTTACGACACCATCAGTACCAGGGTGATCCTATTCTAAGCCGGAATCACACGGCAGGAGTTTATGCTATATATTAACAAATTACGTTCCAAATTACCTAAAGTGTATCTAAAATATGTTATACATACAAATATACAGAAATCACAAATCAATATATCATTTAATTAACGTGTTTAAACAAGGCTGATTAACCAAAATACATATTCAAACATTACACGTCGTCATACATCAAGCTGTATGCACACTTTAGTCTGTTTTTTATATTATTTTTTATATGATAAATATATTTTTTAAAATTTTTATTTTTCGTATTCACATTAGAGGCCGTCAAGGGCAGCGCAGCCGTATATGATTTTCCTTTCCTTGTATAGGTCAAAAGATAAAAGGCAGCGTTGAGTTACGGCAATCAACACTTTATGTCTCAAAAATTGAAAGGTGTCTGAGGACATACCTCGTCATATTTTATTAAGACAATTTAATATTTGCTCTAGCAGAAAAAAATATAGGAGTAGGTATAGCTGTTTCCCATCAGCGCCAATATAGCGCTTAAAAATCTTTTGCTATGTGCAAGGCAAATTCTTACGCATATCATGTTGACTAGTAGATATTGAATAAAAATATAAAAAATGACAAACGAAATCTAATATAAATAAACTGGTCAAGTGTATATCCCTCCGCTTACCGAGAGTTTCTCACTAATTGAAATAAATTCCGTACTAGTTTAGGTTTATAGGTCAAGCTACTATATATAAAAGTTACTCTGCTTCACGCTGTATCCCGTACGAAGCAGGGTAGGCAGAGGGAACCCGGGAACCTAGTCTTAAGACACTCTGTTCCACTTTCGTTCCCAACTTTCGCCGAATTTGAGGTATTGTGTGTTGAGTGGCGGAACTCAACGCCGCGTTTTGCCTTATTACCAGAGCGAAGAAAATGTAACAATAAATATTTAAATTGAAAATAGTAAATATTTCATTTCCTCGACTGGGGATCGAACCCAGAACCTGTCGGTTACAGTCATACATTTGTGTCGCTGCGCCACGACAGGCCTCTGATACACTTATTTTGTATATAATGAACTACTAATATATTACTTAGAAGCTTAATTTCTTCTATGCTTCAAATATTTGATATTTACAGCTATAGGTTATACTTAGGTAAGTAACTAGCGATCTTGAGAAAAATAGTTTTAATATACAAATGAATATTTAAACAACAAAGTGATTCTACAAAGATTCCATTTTTCCTTTTGAGCTATACAACCCTAAAGAAGATGTATGAAAGTAAACCCATATGAAAGAAATCCATTATACAAATACGAAATATATATTTATTTAATTTAAAAATGCATAAAAGGATTTTACAGATTACAAAACATCCTCTCACCGAGTAGGTGAAATAGTGAGAAGTTTATTTGCTATAAATATAATGAGAAGCGTCGGTATATTTATTCTGAACAACACCTATTTGCTTATTTACTTCTAGCACTGCTAAAATTGCGCTGAAATGGTTAGACTCTGAAGAACCGCTTGTTTTTGTATTGAATTTCCTTTATTTTTCCACAAAAGTAATAATTACGGGATATGCATATATCTATAACAGCTCTGTCTTTGTTTGTTTGCTATAATAAAAAAATGTGATTAAAGTAAAATAAATAATTCATTCCCCTCTGCAACAATGTTTTGGTATATATTTTATGACTATTGGCCGAGATTTAGCTGGCGAAATTTGCTGTAAGCCTGAGTATTACCATTGTAAAAAATATGAATTTATAAGAAAAGTACGCATTGCCGAGTCAATGTATGTGTCTTCTATTAATTCTGCGGAAGTAAAAAAAAAAAATATATTATCACTAAAAAAAGGTTCCTCGGGTATCGATAACATTAGTGCATCTACGGTAAGAGCATTATATGAAAAATTAATGGAGCTTATTGTTCATTTGTGTAATTTGTCTATTGAGACATTAATTTTTCCTTAAACCTATTTTTAAAAGTGGAGACAATAACACTCCCTCAAATTATAGGCTTTCTAAAATCCTTGAAAAATTGTACACAAACGACTCTTGTCATTTTTAGAGAAACACCAAATACTTGCTCCTAATCAATACGGGTTTAGACAAAAGCACTCATACAAAGAATGCTGTACTTAAATTAACTACAATTATAACATCTCTCATCCTTGGAGTGTTTCTCGATCTAAAAAAAGCGTTTGATACTGTAGCAATCCCCAATCTTATAGATGTTTTAGATGAACTTGGAATTCGAGGTATCTCTAAAAAGTGCTTCAGTAGCTACTTGACCAATTGAGTGCAGTGCGTACCAGAAAGCGGACGGACAAGTCAGCGACAATGCCCTGCAAATATGGGGTACCACGAGGTAGCACCCTAGGACCGCTGTTATTTTTAATATATGTTAATCAATTATGTCAACTAAAAATTGAAAAAGCTTCTATAATAATGTATGTGGATGACACTGTCATTGTATTCCACGACAAAACTTGGGATAATGTTAAATCTTCGGCAGAGAAAGGCTTGTATCAAAATCACCTTCTAACTTTCAAGACAAAAAAAAAACTTTATTATGTGTTTTTCTAACAGTACAGCTGGCGAAGCTGATGAAAATTCCACGCTGAATATCCACTCTCACTCTTGTTTTAAACTGAATCACAGGACTAACAACTAATGTCATTGTGAAGGATTTATCCGAGTAAACACTATAAAATATCTTGGTGTAATAATAGACCACCGTGTAAATTGGTAAGCACATTTCACATCTATGACAAAAAAAAATAAGAAGATCTTAAGATTTAAAAGTCTTAGGAACGTCTTACATATAAAACATATATTACAAATATACAAGTCCCTATGGTATAGTTGCATGGAGAGGAGCCGCAAAATCTATTCTTTTAACATTAGAAAGAGCACAACGGTATCTGTCTACAAAAAGTCTGAAACACTAAACGTTCGTCAGTTATTTATAAATAAATGCATTTATAGACATAACTACACTACTGCTTCACTAGGGTAAAATCTTGTTTGGCGCGACGAAATTACGAATTTTTATTCTCCATGTTATATAGTGCCGCTGACAAAATAATTTTATTAAAATCATGCAAAAGTATGCTGTGAAAAAGAAGATAGTAGAGTGGCTCTTAACATTCGATTACACCACTACTGAAAAATTTGATGACAGCACAAAAATAACAAATACAATCAGTCATATGTTATGTACACACTCACTGCACGGGCACAACATACTGACACACGCACACACACACACGCACACACATTCACACATATACACAGACACTTTCACAAGCACACACTTTCACAAGCACACACATACCTACTAAGTTATAGTTAGTTGATATTGTATTGTTTTGTTTTTAGTTACATTTACTTATTTTTGTTTTTTTTCTTGGAGATATGTGAGTTATTTTACTATTATTTTTATTTTATTTCTCTCTGTAGTTTTAGACAATTGAAATTAAATAAATGTACAAAACAGGGAAATCACTAACTCTTAAAACACAGTATATACTTACTTACTTAGGAGTTAGTAGCCCATAAAACTGTAATACGTATGTATGTACACTGTTCATAATGTCAATAAAATGTTTTTATTTTTATTTATGCTACATTTTCAAATTTGGTATCTAGGTATAGTAAGTAAAGTAAGTAAGTAGTAAGAGGATATTAGATTTTACGAAAACAGTAATTCTTTATTTTGTTTGATGTTGGAAAAATAAATGTTGGAAAAATTTACCCTTCCTTGAGTTAAAAAGAGAATACAACTTAGTGTTAACTATTTAATATTTTAATCAAATTAATTTTATACTTAGGCATGTCGTGGCGCAGCGGCACAAGCGTGTGACTGTAACCTACAGGTTCTGGGTTCGATCATGGTCGAGGAAATATTTAATACTTTCAATTTAAATATTTAATGTTTCATTTCTTCGCTCTGGTAATAGGGCAAAGCGCGGCGTTGATTTCCGCCACTCAGCACGCAACGCCTCGAATTCGGCGGAAAGTAGGGAACGGAAGTGGAACCGAGTGTCTTAACATTAGGTTCCCGGGTTCCCTCTGCCTACCCTGCCTCGTGCGGGATACAGCGTGAAGCTGGAAAAAAAATGTATATTTAATAAATACCATGACTGTACACTCACCCTTAGTTCGCAGATGCACTGTAGGTAAACCACGTTAAATAATGCAACAGATCGCGTGTCGCGAGATGAGGCCGCCGGTTTCTCTGACCCGGCCTTGTCACGTTTGATAGTGATGTGCTTTGTTTGTTTGTATGTGGGAAGATTTGGAAGATCAAGTTTTTGCTTTACTACGTGGACTGTCACGTCCTTATTCTTGGGGTATGACAAAAACATAGTTTAGTAAAGGTATAACTTTAAATGTAATAAGTGTATTTATTATACATAGTGATAATAATATAAAAAAATTTACCTAGTTAGGCTTATTGAAGAGGCCCGTCGTGGCGCAGCGGCACAAGCGTGTGACTGCAAACGACAGGTTGTGGGTTTGATCCCCACGCGAGGAAATGAAATGTTTAATATTTTTGCAATTTTAATATTTAATGGTTATATTGCTTCGCTTTGGTAACGAGGCAAAGCAGGCTACATTGAACGTAGCCTCAAGTACTCAAGTACTCAGGTTCATGCTGTATGGGCAGAGGGAACTTGGGGACCTAGTGTTAAGACACTCCGGTCCATTTCCGTTCCCCACTTTCGTGAATAAGAATTGCGTGTTGGGTGGCGGAATTCAACGCCGCGCTTTGCCTTGTTACCAGAGCGAAGAAATTAAGACATGAAATATTTAATTTGAAAGTATCAAATATATCATTTCTTTGTTTGGGAATCGAACCCACAACCTATCGTTTACAGTCACACTCTTATGCCGCTGCACCACAAAAGGCCTCATATCACATCCTCTCAATTATCTACAGACAAAAGTAGATTAGAAATACACCTTTTTGTTATATTTCGTGCTTATGACGAAATTTAACGCTGCACTATGTCTTGTTATCAGAGGGAGAAATGGAAATACTTTATTACTTCAATTGGAAATTCAACTCACAACTATCACGATGTTATGTTAGACGCTTTGTCTCTGCGCCAGAACTGATATATTGTTTTAAATTTAAACTATAATGGCTTTTTATTACTCTGTATCTCGAAAGTAGCAAAGTAGGCAGAGGTAACCCGGGAACCTAGAGGCAAAGTACTCCAATCCAAATAAAACACTATTGACTGCGGCAATTTGTGGCATTGCTTGTTATGGTGGAACTCAACGTTACGATTACGTTACGTTACCTTGTTACGTTACGTTACCTTGTTACCAAGTTTTTTTTTATAGCTTCACGCTGTATCCCGCACGAGGCAGGGTAGGCAGAGGGAACCCGGGAACCTAGTGTTAAGACACTCCGTTCCACTTCCGTTCCCCACTTTCCGCCGAATTTGAGGCATTGCGTGTTGAGTGGCGGAATTCAACGCCGCGCTTTGCCTTATTACCAGAGCGAAGAAATGAAACAATAAATATTTAAATTGAAAATATTAAATATTCCATTTCCTCGACTGGGGATCGAACCCAGAACCTGTCGGTTACAGTCACACTCTTGTGCCGCAGCGCCACGACAGGCCTCAATACCAAGTTGCCAAAGTGAAGAACTGAAAACATTAAGTATTTTCTTTCCTCGAGTAGAAATAGAATCTACAACCTTTACAGTCGCTTGCTTCTGTTTCGTCACAACAGGTCACATAGGTTTATTTAATTAATTATTTCTTTGCTTGGTATTTCTAACAAGTACAAAATAAATTTGTTGTATAAAAACAAATAAACACACACACCGTTCCACTTTTGTTCCCCACTTTCCGCCGAATTTGAGGCAGTGCGTGTTGAGTGGCGGAACTCAACGCCGCGCTTTGCCATGTACCAGAGCGAAGAAATGAAACATTAAATATTTTAATTACGATTACGATACCTAGTTACCACGTTACCAAAATGAAAAACTGAAAACATTAAATATTTCATTTCCTCCAGTAGAAATAGAACCTACAACCTTTTACCTTTACAGTGGCTTGCTTCTGTTGCGTCACAACAAACCTCTGAGGTTCATTTACTTAACTGTTTTTCTAACAAACAAGTACATAATAGATTTGTTGTATAAAAACAAAATAGCATCGGCAATTAGCATCTCAAGTTATTTAATCATTACCAAGTCATTATAGATAACGGAAGTATGGTTACTTTGTTCTTTATATCATTTAATTGCTTTTGTAGCAATATGATATTTTGCGTCTATATGGTCTTTATGGCGCAGTGGATTGGAGTCTGACTGTTGATGTAACGAGTGTAAATTCGATTATTGAAGAATGATTTTATTTTAAACAAGCGACACGTTCGCGGCTTTGCTTAAATTTTACAATTATTTACTGACTGTTGTGGGCAATTTTGTCAAATAAAAATATCACACGCTATTTTACACCAAATCTTGAGGTTGACCAAATATAATAGTGATAACTGTATTTAAATCGGTTAAGCCGTTTTCCAAAAAAAAAAGCGCTACAAAGCAAAGACCACAGAAATTAGTAAATCTGGTAAAGTCGAAAAATATTTTATATGAATATTTTTCATTTTTTGATTGAAATAATTGATATATATAAGGTTTCCAACCTCCCTCTGCCTATCAAGTACAGAATATACCGTAGAGCTGATATTTTCTTACCGTATGATTTTCTTATCAGTTGATGTTTTTAACGAATGTTTCATACGGGAGGTTATAGTCTAAAATATCTATAATAACTTTCTATGACATGAAAAAGTAAAAGAATAGTTTTAAAATATTGGCCTTTTACAAGAAAATCCTAATCATGGATGAGCGAGACTTTGTTGAACATTAACAAGTTGATAATTTATCATGTGTTTGATTTTAACAATTATTTTATTTACCTTTAGCAGAGGTAACTTGGGAACCTAGTGTTAAAATACTCCGTTCCTTTTAAGACGCTTCCGTCTCTAATTTTCTGCTGAATTTGAGGTAATGCTTGCTGACTGGCGGAACTCAACGCCGCGTTTGACCTTGCTACCAGACAGGCCTCACACGACAGGCCTCAAACATTTTTCCTAGCCAAAACAAAAATAAACAATAACTTCAGTTACATCAGTATTATGCAATTATCATTTGAATTTAATTATAAACGATTTTGATCCTCTTAGAATTTGTAACGATTGTACATGTTTTATATTTCCAACTCTATTTTAAAGGAATAGAGTAAATATTGGTTTTGTTTACGAATGCATATTAAATAGTCGTGATTGCGCCGCGTTGCATGAGCTGACCTCCAGAGCCTCACGCTAGTGCGGTTAGGGAGATAAGGTGGTTTAATATTTTAATTGTATTTTATTTTAATATTTTTATACAAAAGTGACGTGATAGGTAGTGGGTTCGATCCACACTCGTAATGAGGCAACCGCGGCGTTGAGTTCTGTAACTTGACACACAAGGCCGTCAGAATTCGGTAGAATGTGAAGATCGAAAGTGTCCTAATGAAAGCGACGTGGCTTAAAACTACCAAATATCCACATAGAAGATATGAAAAATAGATCTTTATTAGGTACATATATGAAAAAATGTATACTATAATGGTTATTTTCGTTTCGTAGGATGAAAAGCGTGCGATTGTAAATGCGACAATATATGGGTTAGATCGTCACTCGAAACGATACATAGCGCGGCGTTGAGTTCCGTCACTTAACAAGCAAGCAGGAAAGGCAGGAAATAGGAAACGAAAGTGACCTAACGAAAAGAAAGGCAGTATTTTATGACAATATTCAAATTGATTTTTTATATATATTTATATCTTTACTATACTTGTTACGTCTACGATTGTACTTGTTCATCAACTGTAGAAGTCTAGTATTTGACTGTGCTTTCCGTAGTACCCCACATATAGCAGAGGGAACTTGGGAAACTTATGACAGAAATTTACACTTTCCTTCAAGTTTGAGAAAATAATCTAAATCTTTATATATATATATATATATATATATATATATATATATATATATATATATATATATATATATATATATATATATATATATATATATATATATATATATATATATATACATATATATATATATATATATATATATATACATATATACATATATATATATATATATATATATATATATATATATATATATATATATATATATATATATATATATATATATATATATATATATATATATATATATATATATATATATATATATATATATATATATATATATATATATATATATATATATATATATATATATATATATATATTGCTCTTAAAGTTACAAAAATAAACAGTTTGTTACATTGAGATATTCTCTACATTATGAATAAATTTAAAAAATAATCATATAAGCAAATTGTACACGCAAGGTATTCAATGCAATCTAATGTCAAAACAATTCTTTCGTTGCGTAACTTAGCTCCGCGCTTTACCTTTAATGAAGCAGGTAAATGAGATTATATTTTAAAGTAAAATTGTAAATTTAAAACTATTTTACAGAGACTGAATGCATTCGCGGAACTCAAATCCGCACTTGGTCTTTACAAGAACAGAGTAATGGCAATATATTTTAATATATATCTATATATATATATATATATATATATATATATATATATATATATATATATATATATATATATATATATATATATATATATATATATATATATATATATATATATATATATATATATATATATATATATATATATATATAACAATTTTGAATTACTGAGGCCAAAGAGTCTGAATATAAGAGGGAAGAGAGGAAGAAGGGGGATGGGAAGAGGGAGAATAAATATAAGAATGGGAGAGTGAAGTCACCTAAGTATATTATGAATAAACGGAAAGTGTAGTGACTTAACATTAAGTTCTACAAGTAAATTGATATTGCTATATATGTGCTGGTGATATATAAATTATTAGACCTAGATTTTCAAGGAAGTCTTCATATAAAACAACCTCAAGCCAACTTTACTTTAAACTAACACTAATTTGAGTTAGCGTTCCTCGTTTGTTTAACCCGAAGTTTGACTGGTTTTAACCGACTTCGGGGAAATAGGAAATGATTATGATTTCAAGTGTAATGATAACTGTTAACTATGCTTTGGTAGCTGTTCACTTTAGTACTGAGAACTTTTAACAATGTTTAAATTTAATTATTTGAATGTTGTATTGAAATCTGAATATAATTTAAAATTGGGGTAAATGCAAATATTATAATAAAATAAAATGTCAAAAGAAAAATATTTACTGCAGAGAGAGAGAGAGAGAGAGAGTCGCAAAGATAACTTTTTCGGTACTTTTTGCCGAATTTAAGGCATTGCTTGTTAAGTGGCGGAACTCAATGCCGCGCTCTGCCAATTTACCAGAGCGAAAAAAATTAAAATATTAAACATTTCATTTCCCCTAGTGGGGATCGAACCCACAACCCGTCACGTTTACAGTCACACGCTGGGAATGAACGTATTTATAAGTATTGTCTAAATTAGATCTGGACTTTAACATTCGACAAATTTATCTGTGTGACGGTCTTGGTTTGATTTTTCAGAATTTTTTTGTTAATAAAATTTCTAAGATAGGGCACAAAACTATTCTGTGGTGGTCCACCCGACCCCCGCACCTGCAGACATGGGAACCTAATGTTAAGACATACAATATTCATAAAAACACTTCCATTGCTCTCTTTCCGTAGAATTCTCGAGGCAACGCGCGTTGTATGGCGAATCTTAACGCGTTTTGCCTAGCTACCACAGCGAGAAAACTGTCCCAAATGAAAATGATCCTGGAGATATTTTAACTTAAACGTTACAACATAACGAACAATATACCTAAAGACTAATATTTTGATAGGATTTGTACCTACTTAATAATGTCTTTGATATTCTCGATTGTTACACATTTTAAAAGAAACACTTTTAACTGGATTAATCGCGTATATTGATTTTTAAACATGTTTTTTTGGAAACACGTTTCGAACACTATACAGTACTCCGTGGTCACGGGTAGACCACTGTAAAGTGTTCGAAACTTCGGGTTTCCAAAAAAACATGTTTAAAAATCAATATACGCGATTAATCCGGTTAAAAGTGTATCATTTAAAATTTATACCTACTTACCCTAAATACTGTGAAAACAAATAATTTTCTTTCTTTTCTTTTCTCTTATTCAACGTTCACAGTATCTGATGATTGATCATTTAACTACCGCGTGACGTTATCAAGGAAACGTGAATCTAATATAAGATATTTTAATTTATACAGATGCCTAAGTATTTATAATTTGATTTGTGTTTGTATTGTATTTATAATTATTGTAATGAAACTACATATGTTAGTTAGGTAGTATATTTTATAACTGGATATAAAAATTGGATTTGGTTAGGCCACAAAACAAGGGCTACCGTAGGTGGCATAAGCGTGTGATTGTAAATACAACAGTTTCTGGGTTTGATGCCTACTCGAGGACATGGACTATTTAATATTTTTATTATTATCAGGCAGAGCGCGGCGTTGAGTTCCGTCATTCAACACGCTATGTCCCAAACTCGGCGGAAAGTTTAATTTAAAAGTGTATTTTGAAAAATATGTCGATGGTAAACGACTTTGTTTTATAGATACTATGGAAAAATATAACATATATTGAAATTTGGTTAAATAATATAGTAGAGTTTGAGGCCTGTCGTGGCTCAGCGGCACAAGTGTGTGACTGTAACCAACAGATTCTGGGTTCGATCACCAGTCGAGGAAATTAAATATTTAATATTTTCAATTTAAATATTTAATGTTTCATTTCTTCGCTCTGGTAATAAGGCAAAGCGCGGCGTTGAGTACCGCCACTCAACACGCAATGCCTCAAAATCGACGTAAAGTGGGGAACCGAAGTGGAACGGAGTGTCTTAACATTAGGTTCCCGGGTTAACTCTGCCCACCCTGCCTTGTGCGGGATACAGTGCGAAGCTAAAAAAATAAACTTTCCATTAGTCTCATCTTTCCATCACTCCCTTACCTACGTAGACGCTATAAGACGCTTCCGTCCTTTCTGCCCAATGTAGGAAGTCAACACAGCGCTTAGCCTTGTTACCAGAGCGAGCAAATGAAAATAATAAATACTTCATTTCCTTTAGTCGGAATCGAACCCGCAACCAGTTACGTTTATATAATAACGTTGTAAGCAAAAACAAATTTAAAATCAATTCTAACAACTGAGATCTTCCCATACAAATAACATATTATATGACGTAATCAGTTCATCTATTATGTACCTGGCCGTGATATCGCAGTATAATTGCACCAACACTATAGATGTTAATGGTTTTACGTATTTTTTTTATATTCAATTCCATTGAATCGTGATGTTTTTTGAATAAGCCCAAAGGTCACGTGTTCTATTATTATATGGCATAAATAAACAAAAAAAAACTTTTTAGTTGAACGCTGTATAGCATGTATAGCACCAAAAGGAAGATACCTTATTAGATATAGTGAGATTAACGTTGAACGGTGAAATTCAACGCCGCGCTTTGTATCATTTCCAGAGCACGAAAAGAGAAAACATGTATGGAATGAGCGGGAAGTGAACCTGTTGCGTCTACCATTAGACGCTGTGCCGTTGCGCTATAACATCTTAGCTACTATTGAAGAAAATTTGAATATAAAATTATAAAGATATTTCAATAGTGGTCTTAAATCACACTTAAATCTTAATTATTAAATAAAATAATTATTAATACGGCAAAGCGCGGCTTTAAGCTCCGCCACTCAACACGCATTGCCTCAAATTCGGCGGAAAGTGGGGAACGGAAGTGGAACGGAGTGTCTTAGCACTAGGTTCACGGGTTTCCTCTGCCTACCCTGCCTTGTGCGGGATACAGCGTGAAGCTAACAAAAAAAAAATATATATTAGTTAAGGTCATCGTGGCACAGGTTGTGGTAGGGAAATATTTAATATTGTTTATTATCGTCCGGATAGCGAAACTATAAGGAGGCGGTCAGTTCCGACTGTTCAACACGCCATACATATGTGAAATTTAGCGAAAAGTGGGAAGCATAGAGTTTTAATACTGAATTCACTGCTATACCTGACTACATTATACGTGCTAGATCTATACCCCGTAAAGGCAAATAAATAATAAATATCTATTTTATCGGGAAGAGACTTTTACAGGTATATCGCTTCAGTGGGAATTCAAGAGGGCTTTGTTGGATATATATACATGGTATGTAAGTCATCCATAAAAGTCCCTAAAACTTAACTGTGCTCCTCGTCAAAAGGCCGTATGCCTGATCGAATGAGTTCTGATGAATTAATTCTTGCATAATCTTATAATTAAATAACTAAACATTCTTCCTTTCTTTCAGCTTAGTGCAACCTAATGTATAGAAACTCCGTTTCATTCTCCACTTCCCGCCAAATATGAGGCATTGTGTATTGAGTGGTGTAACTCAACGCCGCGTTTTACCTTGGCAGCAAAGCAAAAAAATTAAAATAGTAAATATTTAATTTGAAAATATTGAATATTTCCTCAAGCGGGGATCGAAGCTGCTCTGACATAATCTGCCACGTTCATGATGCTTGTTACCTTAACAGGAATCGAATTCAAAACCCTTGGATTTGTAAACGTTTTGTTAATTACCAGCTAAGAAATAGTTTTCTAAATATAATAAATATTTTCTTACCTAACTTTGGAATAACGTTATAAAAATGTTAGAAATATCTAAGGTATTCATTACTAAAGGCATTGATACTATGATAGTGCATCGACTAAGCGCATGTTTCTAATAGCTAATTCAATGGAAAATAGCAAATTTTCATTCTTGCATATATTAAAGTTTATTTCCGCTAGCACCTGTTTCTGGTTAACTATTCTTTGTGTCTCGTTTCCCTTTTGTAATTCAATACAAATGTAAAGAGCTAGTCAGCTTCACGTTGGTCAGCTGTATCCCGCATATGGTAGGGAAGGCAGAGGGAACTTGGGAACCTATTGTTAAAACACCCTGTGCTATTACTTATTATTGTTTTGTTTGTTTTTCAGTATTAAAAAATAATTTATATAATAATAGGCATTTTTATTTTTTATTATATTTATATATGT
Organism: Eueides isabella; assembly: GCA_019049475.1. Lineage (NCBI taxonomy): Eukaryota > Metazoa > Arthropoda > Insecta > Lepidoptera > Nymphalidae > Eueides > Eueides isabella. Next base: position 1,558,311 of record CM032399.1, on the reverse strand, counting down.
GTATATTACTTTTTTTGTTTTAGGGCGGTGAGAAGTATAGAAAGAGGCACTTATTCACAGGACACACTTTCTACCGAATTTAAGACGATGCGCGTTGAGTGACGGAACTCACCCTGCAAGCGTCAAAATTTAGCTCGTTAAAGATACTTTTTCTAGCCCTTCATTTTGTGTGTGGGAAAGAAAGGCAAATTACAAAGAAAAAGGTGAAGTTAATATTTTTTTTGATACATTTATTAATGTATTGGATTAACATTTTATGTCCAGAAGCCGTTGTTAAATTCAGCTACAAATATCCCCTAAATTGGCTGAGATAAGGAGAATGTAGTGTCTTTCTAGTAAAGGACGGTGACAAGCTACACCACGCTACATATTTTTACGTGTAGGAGAGTCACGTTGTCAGCACACATGGGCAGTCTCGACCGGTGATTATTACCACCCCCGGTATTCAAAACCGGCGTTAAGTAGTGGCTTTGGCCACTGCGTTTCGCATTAGGTAATGCCGGGCCCCGGTGCCCATCCACCCTAAAGGCCGGCAACGTTCCTTTAGCTCCTCTAGAGTTACACGGGGCCGTGGGTGACGGTGATCACTTACCATCAGGTGACCCGTACGCTCGTTTGCCGTGTCTTACGCATAAAAAAAAACATATTTTTCTATATAAACTACATATCTCGCTGCCCACTAAAGCACCCTATAAAATAGTCTCATCACGATGAAAAGTTATTATTATTTATTATTTAATCACGTATCACTGTATCTCGACGTAACACGTTGGGCAGCAGCAGCAGCATATCATGAGCTTTGGGAACATAGTGTTAAGTCCCTCCGTTACCATAAAGACACTTTGCTCACCATTTACCTCTGAATGTCTAGCTTACATCTATTGCATTTAATTCAACAAATGTGTAACGATAGAGTCCTATATATTACTGTGGAATTCACAAAGAAAATAGTAGGAAATTAATGTTAACATAAAAAGTTATTCAACGCTCAATTTCGGAGAAATTACTTGTTAATTGACGGAAGTCAACGCCGCACTTTACCTCTACTAAAGATGGAAAATAACAAAATCAGACTTCAGACATCGTAACCATCGCAAGCAATGCATTTTAATTAAACAATGTACCACTGAGCCACAAGGACCGCAGAATATCAGCATGGTTAGCAGAAGTGCAACATTTTCTTTTGTTATTTTCTTCTTTGTTATATGTTTTGAGACTGTTCGCTCTGGTACAAGGCAAAACGCGGCGTTGAGTTCCACCACTCAACACGCAATACTTCAAATTCAACGCGGAAAATGGAGAACGGAGTGTCTTAACACTAGGTCCCCAAGTTCCCTGTACCTGTCCCGTCATGTGTGGGATACAGCGTGAAGCTGAGAGAGAGAGAGAGTTTTTTTTTTAATTTTTTTCGTTTCCCGAAATTTGATTATTTCAAAAAGCAAGAATCGAACCCGTAACCTTTTCAGTTAAATATTCTTCTACAATGCCAATATTAATATACACACTGTAATATAACATCTTAGCATATAATTAACATCTTTAGCATATTTTATTTTTCCTTCCAGCAAATAAGCCACGTTCCGCAAACACGTGTTGAGGAAAAACTTAATGTGCTTTAATTACGTATCAGGTAAGCGATATAGTGAATATTGTATTTCGAAAAATAATTATTTTCATTTGCTATTTTGACGCGAGAGGAGCAAAAAGGGCTGTGATACAAAAACACACGTGTTTGTGGTATCGTAGCTCGTAAACAAAAGAAACTATTTTAGCACAGTTTTTGTTTTTGTACTGTTGTGGCGCAGCGGCGATTGTAATCGACAGGTTGTAGGTTCGATCCATACTCGAGGATTAAAATATTTAAGATTTTCGATTTAGATATTTTATGTTTTAATTTCTTCGCTCTGGTAAGAGGCAAAGCGCGGCGTACAGTCTCAGATTCAGTGGAAAGTGGTAAACTGAAGTGAAACGGAGTGTTTTAACACTAGATTCCCGTGTTCCCTCTGCCTACCCTGCCATGTGCGGGATACAGCGGGAAGCTGAGAATGAGCGAGAGAGCTTTTTTAATGGACTGTGGTGGTTCTTATTTATGTTATACAGAAATCAGAGTAGCAGTTTAAAAGCTACAAGCACTTTGTCAAGTTGAACTAGTGATTTTTTGTCAGCGGCTCTTGAAATTTTTATTTTTTTTGCTTGTTCATCAATATTCAAAGAATAATAATGTTTTGTTTTTTGTTGGTGGACGCGTGATAATTGTACATTTGAATTTTAGAATTAAGAGAATTAATTTTTTGTATTATTTTTTTTAGCTTCACGCTGTATCCCGCACGAGGCAGGATAGGCTGAAGGAACCCGGGGAACCTAATGTTAAGACTCTCCACTTCCACTCATGTTCCCCACTTTCCGCCGAATTTGAGGCATTGCGTGTTGGGTGGATGAACTCAACGCCGCGCTTTGCCTTATTACCAGAGCGAAGAAATGAAACATTGAATATTTAAATTGAAAATATTAAATATTTAATTTCCCAGTCGAGTAAATGAAATATTTAATATTTTCAATTTAAATATTTAATGTTTCATTTCTTCGCTCTGGTAATAAGGCTAAGCGCGGCGTTGAGAAAGTTCAGGAAGTACATAATTAAATAAATATTAAATGGGAATCTATTGTTAAAAAACTCTGTTCTCATTAACACACTTTTATTTCCTGCTTTATGGTAAATTCTTTTGGCGGAACTCAACGCCGCAAATTTAATGAAATTATTTAAAGGTTTAGTTAATGTTTATAATTCAGCTTAATTAGTAAGAAAAACGGTAAGTAATTTTATATAAGTAGGCGGTATTTAGTCGGCTACTAAGTCAGTAACTCCGATTTGGATAGAGCCTCCTCCGAAGGCGCGTGTTTCTCTATCCAGCGCTGTTTTTCTTCAGGCCATTTTTCCAGAGAGTCAGTGTATATGTAAGAGATACATATTAAAATAAAATATATACATAGAAGGCAATCGTGGAATAGTGATACAGCGTCTGACCACAAACACGAAAGTAGTGGGTACGACGCTCACTAAAGAAACGTATAACACATACGAGTATGTACCTACCGTTACATAGCTAGAAAAGAAACTATAGCGTATAGGTTATATATGAGCGATCTCTAAGAGACCGTTCATATATAACCTCTAAGCTAAAGCTACGAGAGAACGAGTTCAAATTTTGCTACCTGCAAAATTCTTATTTTCTTCTGAAAAAATACTCATTTTCAAAGTCAGTTCATTGTGACAATATAAATATATTTATTATAAAGTTTTTTATTTTATTTTTTTAATTACCAGGATTAAACCTTTTTTTTTTAATTTTAAACGTTGAGTCTATTTTGAAACGAACTGCCAACTTCTTTCTCTTATGTGCAATAAGAATATTATTTATTTGTATTCAATGTAAAATTTTTACTATATTATATTTTTATATGCAAATTCACAAATTTCAACGCGTTATTTCAATTTTTTCCTCTAAAAATAGACTACATTTCATTTCACAGCGCTAAGTTAAACGATGTTTTGCTATTATACATATATACATACCTCAGTCGGAGTTAGACAAAGGTTTTTTTAATGAGAGATTCTGAAAGGCCACACCCCGTAGCCGTGATTTTACAAATGGGGAAGCTATATGAAATATTTTAATGGAAAAAGCAATAAATTTACATATAAAATACTAGCTCTCTTGTAGTTTCGTTTGCTTGGTTTAATTTAAATAACTAAGAATGGCACGTATAGTGGGTAACAGGTTCGAGATGTAATCAATTTTGTTAATTCAACGATGCTCCAGCAACGAACTTCCTACGTTTTTTATCCAATTCTGAATGTAATTCGAAAGGAAATCTACATTTTATAGGCAAAAGCCTTAATCTAAGAAAATATATCTAATAATTTAGTAGTTACTGATTCTCAAACAAACAAAATACTTATAATATTTTCCTGACAAGATTCAAATTATAACTTTCATAATTTTGTATGTTATTTGGATCCAATGGAATTGTTGTTAACGAATGTTAAGTATTGATTTCAAAACTCTCATGAATTCTTTTCTGCATTTTGCATTTTTAAAAACTTCATAGCAATAATGAAACAATATTCACGTATGATTGAGTTGTTGTTGGTTGGTTTGGTTATTAGTATTTATTGTTCATTATTTTCATATCTACTATTAATTTTATTTCTTTTCATATAACAGAAAACCGTTACTAAGAACTCAGCTTCACGCTGTATCCCGTACATGGCAGGGTAAGTAGAGGGAACTTGGGGACCTAGTGTTAAGACACTCCGTTCTACTTCCGTTCCCCACTTTCCGCCGAATTTGAGGCATTGCGTGTTGAGTGGCGGAACTCATACGCTCAGGTACAATGGCGGTAGTATTAAATGTATGTTATTGTAGTGAGAGGAAACTTGGTAATCTAGTATTAAGACACTCTGTTCTATTATCGACGTTCTGCCGAAATTTAGGCATTGTTGGAAAGAAAATGGTGGAACATAACGCCGCGAAGAAATGAAAACTTTATAAATATAATATTAAATATTTCATTTCCTCAAGTGGGGATCAAACCTACAACCTCGACAGACCTCAATAAATATTGTCTTAAAGTTTTCGTTTACGTATTTTTTTTACGTAGCAAGTATAAGTGTACTTGTACTTATTAGTTTTTAATAATTATTTCATGATTAATTTTAAAAACTAGTTATATTTATTTGGAATAATTTTACAATATTTTTTTCGATATTTTTTGATAATTAAAATATTGATTGTCTAGTATAAGGCAGTACACCCCTCACTCCGTGGTGAATGCTGCAACACCACTTTGATTGTTTTCTTCTAGACCGAACAATAAAAACTCATTGTTTCAAGTAAATATCGAATCTAATACCGTTTTCTTTACAGTCAGACGATATACTGATGCGACGCTGTGGCACATAACATAATTTAAATAAACTATTTTTTTATATAAACAGATCAATATTTAGTATTTTCATTTGGTCCATTGGTAACAAAGTAAGTCGCAGCGTTGGGTTCCTTATTTCGTTACCAGAAGGAGGTATTTTGCCAAAATGGGTTCCGTGGCTAATAAAAAAGAGATCTCCATAGAAAGTGCATTTCAAATTCATGCAATCGGGTATTGCAACAATATTGATCGTAAAGTAAGAGTAAAGTTTCAAAGTATGAAACATTTATCAAAACTTTTACTTACGAACTTTCAGAGTTTTCAGGATATTGTGTAACTTATAACATATATTTATTTTAGTATTGTTTTAGCTTAACGGTGCATTTTTCACATTATGTGGTAGATAGAGGGAATGTGGGAACCTTGTTTTAAGACAACCCAGTTCCCATTAAGACACACACATTCCTTACTTATCACTAATTGAGGCATACGTGTTGTTTGGTGGAACACTTAAATTATTAAATATTGTTTTTTCAAACTCACAACAGGTCATACTTACAGTCGCACGCTTGTGTCGCTGTGCTACGACAAGCCTCAAATATCTGTTTAATTTAGTAAATTTTATGTTTCCAAAAAAAAATGTAATAATATTGTCTCTTAATTTCTCGCCTTTTTCATAAGAATTTCTTATCTGACATAATATAAAAAAACGCTTCCTTTGTTTTTTTTTTAATTTCACAACGAGTTTTGCTATATTTTAAGGAAAAGACCAAAAAAATTAAAATAACTTACATTTAGAGACCTGTCTTGGCGCAAGCAGACGTGACACAAGCGGGAGATGTTGTGGGATCGATGCCCTGCTTGATGAAATAAAATGTTTAATCTTTTTTATTTCTTCGTGTTGGTAAAAAGCCAGCAGCGCGGCGTTGTGTTTCGCCACTTAGCACGCAATGCCTTAAATTAATGCTACATGGTTTACAAGGTTCCACCTGCCTAGATTGACATGTGTGGCATGTAGCTGAAGCTAAAAAAAAATTTAAATGTAGTATACTTTGATCGTTAAAATTTCTTCATTTGAAGTTATAACTTTCGTGCCTTCCACATACCATGACTCAAAATTTTTTATCCCCAAAAACAATCAGACAAACAAAACGATAATATCTGAATAATATCTTGTAGGTTATCTTGTAGGTTATACTTAGTTAAAGTATTTTCGAATGAAACGACAAATATAATAGACTAGTAATTTCAAAAAATATTTATTTGGGAAACGAAATATTTCTTGTCTACACTCTTATATACGGGGTACAAAGTGAAACTATAAAACCAATTAGTACCTACATCTATAAGTTTCCACTCAGTTACGTGTCAACTGAGCTATTAGGGTGAAGCAAAATAATAAAAAAATACATTTTATATGGAAATTGAAAATAGAACTGTTTCATGCTTGGTTTGCTCTAGAGATTTTTCCAAATGTTTTTTTTTTAAATACTATTATTCGATTGGTTGCACAAAAAACTGAATCGGAACGCCTATAACTGCTTTTAACAGGTAAATCTATTTATACTGGAGCGTTATACATTAACTAGCTTTTATATGCGGCTTCGCTCATGCTTCAATGGTTATAACTGAGAATTATGTCAAACCAAGGCATAAGAGGACATGGACTCTTCTGATCTGTTCTTTAACTAACAGGATTTGGTTGGAGGGTTGATGTAAATAGCAGGAAATTTTCTAGGTCATTAATCAGCATAGGGGTCCAACAGGGATCTAATCTTGGATCTATTCTCTTTTAAATATATATTATTTCCCATACCTTTTTGGAATGAACCATGATATAATACTATTTGGCTGATACTTCAATTGGTTTTTGATGTATGAATATGACGATGGAAAAAAATTACTCCAAATTATAATGGAGAATAAAATGATATAGATAGATTACCGAATGGAATAAGCTTACCGCTAACGTGGTTACAGAAAAAATATGTTATTAACATGGAAGTCTCCCGCCTATAGCTACTTCGTTATTTACTATATTATTTTAAAAGATTATTGAAGAGAATTTATATATTGACCGTTGTATCCCAATATATTTTAAAATATCAATGTTAAATGTGAATGTTATGAAAAATATTAATGACTTGTCGAAAATCTGTGATATATACATAATATTGATATTAAAAATATGCTTAAATTAAGTGCGCCTATTACTCGAACGAGTTCGTAGTTCTTTTATATTCTTCTAAAATATGATCCCAGAAAAAGTCCCAAATTCCAGTCCAGTTTTTTCCATTATGATTTTTCAGTTCCAGGTTTTTTTCATTATGACTTATAAATAGTGTGAATCTATAAATACTTGAATAACAAAAAAAAAAAACAAAATTTACTGCAGAATTTTGTTAGTGAACAGGCGGTAAATTGTTTGACGATCACAATGTTGTAGCTTGTTATAAATATTGTAATAAAAAAACGTTTAAAATATTTGTATTTAATACAACACATATTGAATGCCGAAGGTTAACTTTAAATAATATAAAAAGCGATGGTGGGCTGTCACGGCACAACGGAACAAGCGTGTTCATGCTACTCTGTCTAGTAAAAGGAACTTAGAAACCTAGTTTTGGACACTCCGTTCCAATTGCTACTTTCTAACAAATTCTAGAGATTGCGTGTTACTTTTTGAAGGGTGGAATTAATTAGCTAGATTTTATAATATTACAAAAACATATAATAAAACCGAAGTTTGATTTGTTTTTATTTTAAACAAACAATATATATTTTCCAATATCAAACTTAATCTAAACGTTAAATATCATTAAATCAACATTACAATTTTACAATTAAGTTATATAATGAATATATAATTGTTATTGAATAGAAATAACACTTTTGATAACCATTAAACATAACCATAATTATGATGACTGTTATTGATAGCGCTTAATAACCGTTCTATTATCGCTAAAAGTAGCTGCTTTATTACTATATACATTAATTTTAGATGATTTTACTAATTTGGATTGTATGTATAGCTATAATGTACGAATTTCAAAAAATGATTATTTTTTTTAAATCTCTTCAGATTCTCTTCTTTTCAGTTTAGAGTAGAGAAACCTGCGAATCTTATGTTAAGATACTCTGTTTCCATTAAAACGCTTCCGCTTCGCCATATTGAGGTATTGTGTGGAGGTCAATGCCGCGCTGTGTTACCAGAGCGACGAACTAAAATAATTAATTATTTCGTCTGTCACTGTCACTTTTACTGCCGCCCCTGTGTCACAGGAGGTCTCTTCTAAAATTTTTATTCTGTGCATATTAATGTTTTTACAGTATAGGAAAAAATACGGTTAAGTTAAACCACCAATACATAAATTAAAGATGATAAAAAATGAGCCAGAGTAGTTAATATAATTCTAAAGTGACAGTTGAAAGGCAGAACTAATACTAGAATCAGACTCAGACCAGAATTAAAATATTTAAAATATACTCATTATTCTCTTCATATCGACATCCTTATGTTGTGTTACGAAAATTGTATGTCCATACAAACTATGGTACTATTTATAACAATATAGATATTGGTATTTTCAAATATTTTCATTTTATTGCTTTGGTAATCAGTTCGGCATTGAATTTTGCCAGTCAATTCTTTGCTGTGAAATTGATGTAGAAGGTGAAGAACAAAGTATCTTTACACTATGTTCCTTCTGCCTTTCTGGAAACCTTCTATTTATTTATTGCTATGAATAATAAAAATACTTTTGGCAATTATTTTACAAAGCATCTGTTAATATTTGTATTTTCAGGCTATATCACGCACAAGGCAGAGTAGGCAGAGGGAACTTGGGAACCTAGTTTTAAGATACTCCGTACCGCTTTCCACTTTCCATTGAATTTTAGGCATTACGTACGTGTTGAGTGGCATAAATCAACGATGCGTTTTTCCTTGTTACCAGAATGAAGATATGAAAATAACCAATGCTTCATTACTTGGAGTGGGAATCGAGCCACGACAGTCCAATGAGGCCTGTATGGATACATAAAATATAAATATGTCTACATGATACATATAAGACATTGTATAATCGTAGGTAAAAATAACTATGTAAGTAATTGAAAAAAAAAAAACTAGAAGACTTGAAGGCCGTTTGGTTTGGTTTTTGTTGTCAATATGTAATGTACGATATGAATATTTTTTATAAGCAAATTGTGTGTGTGACCATAGCGATGTATCTACTCTGAATTGTTAGCGTAATTGGTGGAATCGCGAACTTTGACAGAGTTCAACGCTGTACTTTGTCTATAATGGCCGAAGGAAAAAAAAAGGTATACATCATATTCATTTAGCTTAAAATATTTTTTCATATGGTAATTCTACATTATGCTTTAACTTGTCAGAAGGCAGATGGATTATTTTCTATTAAAATCTTGTAAATCTTAGCTGATATACTCGTATATTAACAAAGCTAGGTCTATATATTTGAGGCCTGTCGTGGCACAGCGGCACAAGCGTGTGAATGTAACCATTCGGTTGTGGGTTCGACCCCCACTCGAGGAAATGAAATATTTAATATTTTCAATTTCAATATTTAATATTCTCATTTCTTCGCTCTGGTAACAAGGCAAAGCGCGGCGTTGAGTTCCGCCACTCAACACGCAATGCCTCAAATGTATATGTATATATGTTAGGATTCCGTATTCGAATGGCGAAAGTTAAAAAAAAGGGGAGTCTTGTATATCCGTCTGTATGTCACAGCAGCTTTATTCTGAAACTAATTGAAGCGTTGATACTTGTGAGGTCGATGTATTTTGTGGACTGGTTTAAAGTTTTTGTAGTTATAATTTCGTTTCGTTAAGCCTTTATGTGCGAAGTATATGTAGCTGATAAATCTTTAACAATCTTTTTTTTTTTTATAGCTTCACGCTGTATCCCGCACTAGGCAGGGTGGGCAGAGGGAACTCGGGAACCTAGTGTAAAGACACTCCGTTCCACTTCCGTTCCCCACTTTCCGCCGAATTTGAGGCATTGCGTGTTGAGTGGCGGAATTCAACGCCGCGCTTTGCCTTATTACCAGAGCGAAGAAATGAAACATTAAATATTTAAATTGAAAATATTAAATATTTCATTTCCCCGACTGGGGATCGAACCCAGAACCTGTCGGTTACAGTCACACTCTTCTTCTTCTTTCTTGTGCCGCTGCGCCACGACAGGCCTCATCTTTAACAATCGGGCTCAAAATTTTCTGTTCGTGTAGCGTTTTTTATTACCTAGTTTAGTTAGTTAATAAAAGTGGGAGACTTAAGGGAGTGCCTAAGTAATATTACATTTAATATTAAAAAATCCTTCTACCATCTAGAAAAGTTGTTACTATTAGCAACAGATTTAAACTTTTCTTAACTCCGGCTTACATCGTGAGGGACTATTAAGGACTACGTTGAACTTGCAAGAATAAGCTGCTTAATTTTTTTAGCTCTACTCCAATATATATACTCCGTACCGCTTTCCACTTTTCGTCGAATTTTAGGCATTACGTGTTGAGTGGCGGAAATGTAGTGTATAATCGTAAATAAAAATAACTATTTGAATAATTGAAAAAAAAACTAGAGCGAGAGTGGCAAATTTTATGTGGAATTGAGTCGCAAATTGAAATGGCACTTTGCCTTGTTTTTAGAAGCAAAGAAAAAAATATATAAAATGGAGGGAGGTGAATGAGAGTGGTGATCGAATCCACAACCAGTTGCGTTTACAGTCGCACGTTTGTGCCACTACACCCGACAGGTCAGGCTAGTTTTAAACAACATAAAAATATATCGTAATATATAATGAAACCATATTTTATATACATTCCCATTATTACGAGCGGAAAATATAAAAGGCCTCGAGGCCTGTCATGGCGCAGCGGCACAAGAATGTGACTGTAACCGACAGGTTCTGGGTTCGATCCCCAGTCGAGGAAATGAAATATTTAATATTTTCAATTTAAATATTTAATGTTACATTTCTTCGCTCTGGTAATAAGGCAAGGCGTTGAGTTCCGCCACTTAACACGCAATACCTCAAATTCGGCGGAACGTGGAGAACGAAACGGAACGACGTGGAACGGAGTACCTTAACACTAGCTTCCCGGGTACCCTCTGCCTACCCTGCCTCGTGCGGGATACAGCGTGAAGCTGAAAAAAAAATAAAAAAAAAAAAATCTTTAAGTAGGAATCGAATCCACGGTCCTTGTGTTTAGTACTTAATAACTTAGTGGGGAAGACAGAGAGAACGGAGCGTCCCATAACGCCATGACGGTCACATAAAAAAACCTGAATTAACACGTTCCCGCCGGCGCGAATTTTCATTTGATGCACCACCAGGCGGTGCTTTAATCTTTGTCGCGCTTCATCTGGCGGCGGGTTAATTTCGCGCGCTTTTTGTTTCTTCCGTAGTACATTGAGTGCTTACTTTGCAAATTGTGTAACTCGTGTTGTTTTTATATCCTGATCTATGCCGGTAAAAATAACAAAAAGGTGTTGAAAATATATTTTTTTAATTTTCACCTTTTATATATAATTTTAATTTTGCCTATAACATGGATATGGAAATAAGTGATTCGTCTGATGAAAGTGTAAAAATAGGCAGGAGAAACACATCAAGATTACGAATACTTTCTTCCTCTTCAGACGAAGATTTTACTAACGTAACCAGCAACGTTATGGAATGTTCCTCGGAGGAAGATTTGGTTGAGGATAACAATGAAGAATGGCAAGAAGTAAAAGGAAGAACTTCATTAGTAAATGAGTATTCGGACGAAGAAAAATTTTTACGTGAGGATGTTGACTGTAATGATCCTTTTGCTTTATATAAATTATTCTTTACGGATTACATACTAGAGAAGATAGTCAAAGAAACAAATGAATATGCTATACAATGCATAAACAGTTCATCATTTATAAGTAGAACGCACCAACTGCCCTGGCAGCCTGTTACAAAACATGAAATGAATACTTTTATTGGCATTTTGCTGATTATGGGTGTAATGCCATCACCAGATATTAGATTGTATTGGTCTCAAAAGGAGATGTTTACAAACCTACGCATAAAAAAGGCAATGAAACGTGACCGTTTTTTATTGATTCTTAAGTATTTACATTTTTCGAACAATACCACTGCCAGAAATGAAGATCGGTTGAACAAAATTCGAGACATTATTGAGGCATTTGTGGATACGTTTAGGAGCTCTATTAGACCTGGTAAAAATATCGTCGTCGATGAAAGTATGATTCCATGGAGAGGACGCCTACGTTTTCGTCAATATATCCCAGGCAAGCGACATAAGTACGGCGTAAAGATATACAAATTATGTTTGCCTGAAGGTTATACTTATAATTTCGAAATTTATACTGGGAGAACTGAAACGATCATTGAGAAATCACATGCTCATGATGTTGTAATGAGGTTACTAAATGGCTTATTCTTTGAGGGCCGCATAGTATTTATTGATACCTATTATACAAGTGTCCCTTTGGGAGAAGAACTTCTAGAGAACAGTACATTTGTTTGTGGTACTGTAAAAATGAACAAAAAATTTCTGCCACCGCAGGCAAAACAGAAACAAAAACGTGGCGAAATTATGAGTTTCAAAAATCGTAGCGGTGTAAAATTTCTAAAATGGACTGACAAAAGACCAGTTTGCATGTTAACTACCGTAAAAAATCACCAGTGTAAATTGGTCCAAGGAACAAATGGTAAAGTAAAGCCTGATGCCGTCTTTGATTATAATGTGGTAAAAAAAGGTGTAGATATGTCAGATCAACTATCAGCGTATTACAGTTGTTTACGAAAAACGATTAAATGGTACCGAAAAGTAATTATACAATTAATATGCGGAACTTCCCTCGTGAATGCGTGGTATATTTGCAAAAAATGGGGGACTAAAAATATGAACATGCTACAATTTAGGGAAGTTATCATTGATCGCCTTTTAGCCAATGAAGAAATAAACTGTCATATACCGTCAGATAAACATATTCTTGAATCATACGAGGGGTCGGCAAGAGAGTTCCGTAAACGCTGCAAGGAATGCTATAAAACATTGTCCAAAACGAAGGGCATTGAGATTATGCCACTGCCAAAACAACAAGAGTAAAGACGTTTTGTGGTCGTTGCGAGGGTCAGCCAGCACTTTGCTTGAAATGTTTCAACAAACTACACAAAAAATTATAATTCAATAAGTTACAAATATAATAAAATTGAATTATTTTGTTATTTTTATTCCTATTAAGTTCCATTTATAATATTATAAGTTATTGAGCAAAAGTTATGTTTATAATACTTTATTAATTAAAACTTTTGTTTAAAATAAACGTTTTTATGTTTTCAAGTGAAATTATCAGTGTTTAATATCGCAATCAAGTGCGAGCCACCGGTGGTACACGCCGCCCGATGGCGCAATGAAGTGCGAGCCACCGGTGGTACACGCCGCCCGATGGCACAATTAAGCGCGAGCCACCGGTGGTACACGCCGGCGTGAACGTGTTAAAGTCTCATATCAGTTAAAAAATATGAATTAAATCTGTTTGAATTGTGCCATAGCTTGTACTGACATGTAATTTTCATGATACAATAAAGACTAAGACGATATTAAAAGAATAATGTTTATGTTTTACATATATATTTTAATTTTGGTCTGATTTCAATTACTATCATATTGGAATTATTTTAAGGTTCTGGAATCTGGTTTTAAAGTCGGTTACTATCACGTTTAACGTTTTCGCTACAAACTTACATATATATATATATATATATATATATATATATATATATATATATATATATATATATATATATATATATATATATATATATATATATATATATATATATACATATATATATATATATATATATATATATATATATATATATATATATATATATATATATATATATATATACATACATACATACACACAAACGACCACAGCTAGCAAAAGTATGTTAACGCAGAAGCAATGCCATGAGCATTAACTAGTATAATACAAAAGAGAACAATCGAAAGCAAAGTAAACGTGTTGAATTTATATGGTTTAATTTGTATTCACTTCTCGCCATATGTGTTATAACTAACGTCTGATTTAGAAAATTTCTTTTTAAAATTACATTATGTAATACCTGGAGACTTTTTTAATATATATTTCTGTTTTTTTGATCCTTATAGTATAGAATGACAAAACTAAATTGTACATTTTATTTTGTTACCAGAGCAAGGAAATACAAATAATTAGTTCCTCCAAATAGGAATTGAACCCATAATAGTCGAGTTTAAAGCTGTCTCGCTGCGCCACTACGGTCTGTTAGACATAGATTGTTTTTCATTACGCTGTATTCCACACATATCAGAATAGTCAGAGGGAGCTTGGGAACATAGTGCTAAGGCACTCCGTTCCCATTAAAATACTTCCGTTTCCCACTTTCTACCGAATTTAAGGCATTGTATGTATATGGAGCGGCTTTGCCTTGTTACCAAAGTGAAGAAATGTAAATATTAAATAGTTAATTACCTCGAGTAGGTATCGAATCCACAACCCTTCACGTCTACATTCGCTGGCTTGTGTCGCTGTCGTAGAGACAGACCAGAAAGATATTTTTTTTTTTCAAGATTTAATCTAGATAAACACACGTTATCTAGAAATTTTATATGGACTCTTTAAGAACTACATATCTTTATTACATTTTTTTAGATCTTTTATGTCTCATTAAAAGTTGGTAATAAAACTATTTTTGTCGAAGTATTCACAAAGTAAGTCACTTGTGAACTTATTGTTAAGACACCTGTTTTCCAATATCTGCCTACTTAACACAAACACTCTGTTTTCCAATCTCTGCCTGTTTCAAAAACACTCTGTTTTCGAATTTCTGCCTATTTCACACAAACACTCTGTTTTCCAATTTCTGCCTATTATTTCTGAACGCATTGCATATAGAGTGGCGGGACTCAAAGAAATAGATATGAAATATTTTATTTCTTTGAGTGAGGTTCTAACCTATAGCCTGTCGCGTTTACAGACGCACGCTTGTGCTGCAGCGTCACGACAGGCCCTTATTTAAATTAAAATAATTAATAAGTATATATAGTAATTCCAAAGAAATGTATACAAATAATTTATTTGATTAAATTGTATAATAATTTACTTGCAAAAGAAATCAAATCATTTAAAGATTTTTTATTTCATAATTTTAGATAATAAACAGATCTTGCAGAAGTTGAAACCGCACTTTTTATGGTTGAACGACCAAAATTTGTTTTGAAATCACGCTGTGTCACGCACCTTCAAACTTAGTGTTAAGACACTCTGTTCCTAATTTCAATTATTTTATATTTAAGGATTTATTTAATAATCATTAGGGAATTTCTAACATTTTAGGTCTATTCTTTACGTCTTAATACTCTAAAATATATAAGGTTTTTTTTTATGTTCTCTCACACACTGGCCCGAGGGAACCTGGGAACCTAGAGTTAAGAAGTATTACGATCACAGCGAATTAATTGCAATAACCTCCCGATGGTAATCGAATTTAAGCCTCTCGCGTCAATACCGTTTGAAAATTATAAAAAATATTCAATGAACCAAAGCAGAGATGTGTCGAAGACGGTTGGCGCGTGACGGAGCGATTTCACTTCACAATTCATTGCCACCTTGAAGGGAATGGTGTTAATGTTGCTTAGAAATCTAGATCTCGTTCATTTTAGCTTATTATTTTCCATGGCTTGGTCTGTATTTTATAATATTTATTAAACAAAATGCTCATTTATGCACTTTTTTCCTGTTAAGACCAGTTGCAGCTGAGTGCGATTGTAAAAGTGACAGGTTGTGGGTTCGATACAAATTCGAGAAAATGAAATATTTAATATTTGAAGTTGCGGTGATGAGTTCCGCTATTCAATATGCAATGCCTTAAAATAGGTGAAAAGTAGAGAACGGAAGCCTTTCTTGACTTGATTTCCAATTATCATTAGACGGGATTGAATGTTACGCTTAAAAATATAACACTAATTTCTCGATCTTAATAGTAACTTAGAAGTACTTTTGTTACACATATCGTTTTCTTTTCCAACTTATAATAATTTTTGAAAAATATAATATTTTCTTCATCAGCGTACAATTGAAAGTAATACTTTTTACTCCAAAGAGAGTCGTACATATTAAAAAAAAAAACATTATATCATCTTTGAAAACTCGGCGGTTCTAACACTTTGCAATAGTCTATGGTCACTGGTATACTAAGGTGGCACCCGTCTGTCAGGTGATATAATTATCATCAAACATTTATAATCTATACTTAAAATAAATCTGCACATGTAAGATAAATAAAAAATTATGTTAAATGGGACGTTTTTAATTTTTTTGTCTGCTTATCTATTTGTCTGTGCGTTTGTACGCGCTAATCTCGGGAACGGCTTACCAAATTTAAATGCAGTTTTCATTATTATATTTTGGCAACCATCTTTCAACATTTAGTGTTTGTTACATATGAAACATTCGATAAATATAAAATGTTAGTCCAATTTAAAATGTATTTAGTTGGACATAATTGCTAGCAATAATTGAGTTGAAATTTTAATTTTTAATGTATAAATATTGTCTTAAAAGAGATAACTTTGTTAAATAAAGTCCGACGTATGATTCTGGTTTAGTATAGGGTCACCCTGGTACTCATGGTGTCGTAGGAGGCTACTAAAGTACATGTGGGAGAGTCACGTTGTCAGCAATGACAACACGTATGGGCCGGGCCATTTAAAACCGGTGTAAAGTAGTGGCTTCGGCCATTGCGTTTCGCATTGGCTTATGCCGGACCCCGGTGCCCATCCACCTCATATACCGGCAACACTCCTGTAGCTCCTCTGGTGCTACACGGAGCGATGGGCGAAGGTGATCACTTACCATCAGGTGTTGTAAATAAAACAAGAAAATAATTGAGATTAGTAAATAAAACAGTGTAATTTAAGAGGGCAAAATTTGTAAAAATTGCGAAAACCAAGGATCTTATTAAATTATGTTCAATTCTGACTCTATTTGGATACATAACTCGAGGTCATAAAGACGAATTTGAAAAATATTTTACCTCAAAAACAATAAAGATCATTAGCGTACGATTCTAATATTTTTTTAACTACACATTTTTGTTTCGGTGGAAAATTGTTGGTTTTTGTCATTTTTTTTTTGTCGAATACCTATCGTTCTTAGTAACGTTCGTTAGTGGAATCAAAAGACTTTGTTTTTATAAACATACGTACATTATAAGTATTAAATGGAGCTGCCAATGTGGCTCAGTGGGATAGCAACTAGCTATGAGTTTGTTCTCGTTTGGGGTAATAGCTTCACGCCGTATCCCGCACGAGGCAGGGTAGGCAGAGGGAACCCGGGAACCTAGTGTTAAGATACTCCGTTCCAATTCCGTTTTCCACATACCACCGAATTTTGGGGTAATAATTATATGTTTATAATATATATATATATATCACTCCGCTTTCATTACTCCGCTCTAATAGAGAAAACGTTTAGTTCTGCTACTGTACACGCAATGTCTCGAAAATTGTGTTATTGTTAAAAAGCTTAAAGCTTGTTAAAAAGCTAAAAGCTTAAAGCCCTCCATAGCATACTTTCCCTCAATACCAGAGCGAGAAATGATTTAAAATATTATTGTAGGTATATATTTTATTCACACAAGAGGATTGTCAAGCAAACCAAGAAAATTCAAGTTTAGTTTGTAGTTTTTTCAATAGTTAATCCACACTTAAGAAAGAAAAGTACTTTATTAGAAAACGTATACAAAATTCTAACGTAGCTGGATTTGAACTTGTAACCCTTGAAAGATCTCAGAGATTGTTTCAAGAGGTGCATTTAAGCCTCACTAAATTAACATTTTTTAGGTATAGGAAATAAATATTAATATACGGAATAAATATGAGGATACGGAAGTGGAACGGAGTGTCTTAACACTAGGTTCCCGGGTTCCCTCCGCCTACCCTGCCTCGTGCGGGATACAGCGTGAAGCTGAGAGAGAAATAAATATTTTTTGATCATATGATAATTTGTGAAGTAGCATCACTAAAAAGATTTGTTTTGCATTGATAGGTGTTAAACATTATACATTTTGAATGTAATAATATAATTTTTCACCTTGTTCGTCGTATTTACACCTGTTTAACCTTCTTTATAAGGAAGGCTATATATATTAGTTATATTCAATAATTTTGATTGTATAATATTTTTTTTATTTTTTACCATACCATGGATATGCACTTTTGAGGATGGCAAGAAGTGGCAGATAAAATAAATCAATTTAACTTTCATATATTTAAATTGTTTTTCCACATTTTTCAATAATTTTAGCTAAACAGGATTTTAACCTGTACCATTAAACGTAGCGGGATGAAGCAAGCAAGCGTCTAAGCGGTCTGAACAACTAAGTCATACGTTTCAAACTTGTCTTACTTTGTCACTACGAAATAATCGGACTGGAGACAGGAGACGTCTGGGGTATTCACTCAAACTGGGGTATTCTTGTTTCCGGTTCGCCCGACTTCCCACCAGAGTATTATAATTTAGTCGATGATGGCGAGAATTATCTTCGTTTATTTATGATATTACAACAATTTTTATTGCCCAAAACCATAATTAATACAAGATTTTCTGAACTAAGCCTAGCTAGATCGATTTATCACCCTCAAAAACCACAGCACACAAAATTTTATGTCGCAAGAGACGTTTTTCATATATATAATGGCTATAAAAGAATAATGGCTTGTTTAAACGTATTAAATACATAACAATATAAATAAATTTATTATTATTATTGTTCAAACATAAAATACAATTTATAATATATATTTATATTTTAATAACTGTTCTAGGAAAAAGCAATATATTATATTAATATGCATTTTCTATGCACGTAAATCATACAATTAATATATTTTATGATGCTCCTGACAATGGCTTTTTTTAAAATAATTCAAGTATGTTAATGTGCGACTGTATATGCAACGGTCTTAAGTTCGATTCCCCGTCGGAGGATTTAATATTCTCGGTGCGGCGTTGAGTTCCCACGAGCTGCATACAATGTATTAAGAATTCGGTGGAAAGTGGTGACTGGAAGTCCCATAATGAGAACTGAGTGTCTTGACACTTAGTGTAGGTTATAAATGAAGAACTATTTACAAACTTTACAGATACAGTGCAGCGACAGATACACAAACAGGTTCAACTTATAACCCTCTTCTTTTTGCCTGGGCGCCATAAGGCAATAAATAAGTCTCGTATAGCCTAATAAGTATAGACAATTGAAAAAAAAATACTACAAAAGAATTCTTAAAATATAAACATCTTTATAAAAATCATAGTATCAAAACTATACCGTTACAGTTCATTATAAACGTTACATATCGTTTCCCATTCTTAGTTAGATATAAAAGCAAAGAAATGAAAATAATTAATTCCATTTAACGAGATTTGAACCTGATATCCTAATTATAGTCAGCGGTTCACCACTGTACCAAGACGGCCTCTACATATAATTATTATATTGTTAGATTGCAAGATGGCACACCGAGGCAGCGGCATTCAGTCGTCTCGCGTCGGCCCCGCGGCGCGGACTCTGTTAGAGTTGTTCTAGTATTTGTAACACGTCGCGCGTGCTTGTGTTTTGTATAATTTTATTTTTTTTTCCTAATAATCTATTATTAATTGTAATTATTCTATTATTATCTGTGATTTGTGCAAGGATTTGTTTTGACAGGTTTGTGGCTTTTTTTATGTATTAATAGAAATGGGCGGGTTTTTTAAATTGTCAATGTCAATACTAAACTTAAATTTAAAAAGCGTATAAAAATTTTGAACGAAGCAGGATTAAAAATTTTTATACGCTTTTTAAATTTAAGTTTAGTATTTTCTGTCCTAAGTGTGGAATAACACTTTAAAACATAGTAAAAATATTGTCAATGTCATTTTGTTTTTTTTTTTTTTTCATTTGTTATTGTAATAAAAAAATAGATGTATAATGACAATATTTTATAAAATTATCGGCAAATCTTGATCATGGGCTGCGGTTGTAGTGTTTATTTTGTGTTGTACCGGTTTTATAAAGTTCTTTTATTTGTCATAATTATATCTTTGGTATTCTTTGTTTACATGTTTTAATGAGATATTTTTCTGCGTGTTATTTCTGAATATCATAATATTGTACGTTATTTTGTTTATATTTTGTTTTATTATTAAGTATATTGATTTTTTTTAATATAATTATTATACAACGATTTACTCATTTTAATATTTTAAAAAACAAAAACAAAATCATAATTATTAAATAATTATGATTTTGTTTTTTCTCAAATTAATTTTAAACAATTTGATTGAATTCAATTGTTTTAATTGTTAAAAAAAACAATTTCATCATATTTTTTATAAATTTTAGAGTGTTAATCCACACTTAAGAAAGAAAAATACTACTCAGAAAACGTACAAAAATTTGACGATCCCTCTACTTTAAATGTTTTATACGTTTTCTCAATAAATATTTAACAACGTTATCATTAAAACTGTTTATGGATGTCACAAAATTCATTGCAATAGATAAAATAATACGAAATATAAAAATAAAAGTGAGTGTTGTTATTCCTCATTAGATAACAACTTTTGTTACGGTTTTTTTCTTGATTCGGTCAACTGACTTCACTTTAACTTTCCGTTTCCTACACTTTACTATCCACCGGTTAAAAAAAAAAAACTTTTGTAACAAAGGAAGTTAGTATAAATCAAGTTATAACATTATAAATATGTACATATCTATTTTAATGAATATCATTATTATAATGTTTTACATAATAATTATTACGTAAATGAATAGTAGTAGCTAAATTATAACAAATATATTTTATCTGTAAAATAAATATGTCTCGGGGTCGATGCTAAGGTCAGGAAAAAGTCTAGCATATATAGGTGTCCCTTGTTGCGGTCTGATTAAAAAGAAAGTATGGACTTCAATAATTTCTATAGAACAGAAACCTGAGAAGGCCAGACGTGGCGTAGGGGCACAAGCCTGTGACTGTAAATGCGACAGTTTGCAATATTTAATTTTCTCCAGTAGGGACTGGAGAAAATGAAATATTTAATGTCTACACATCTTCGCTTTGGGAACAAGGCAAAGCGTGGGGCATTTAGTTCCACCACTCAATACTCAATTAACGCCTCAAATTTAGTGGAATGTTGGTAACAGAAAGTAGTGTCTTGTCACTAGAGTTCCCAAGTGAACACTGCCACCTCTGCCACGTGCAGTGTGTCCTGCACGTGGTAGAATTGGCGTAAAGTATAAAAAATGCATAAAAGAAACGTAAAGAAACCTAAGAAGTAAATATATTATTTATTTTTACAAAAATGTCTGTACATGTATAAGTAGAGACCATTGTAATACAGTGTAACAGCGTTTTATTGTAAACTTGAAGGTTGTGAGTTCGATTTTCATTCGAATAAATTAATTATTTTAACTACATATCTAACTCTAGGAGGTAAAACTTTCAGCACATTCTTCAAAATGGAAACTGGAAACTGGGAAACAGATTGTCTCAACATTATGTTCCCTCTGCCTCCCCTGCTATATGGAATCTGATATATTTGAACCTAATAAAATATACAGTTATTATTTAAATAAATTATATATTTTATGAGGCCTATCGTGGCGCAGTGGCACAAGCGTGTGAATGTAACCAATAGGTTGTGGATTCGATCCCCACTCGAGGAAATTAAATATTTAATATTATCTATTTAAATATTTAATGTTTTTATTTCTTCGCTCTGGTACAAGGCAAATACGGCGTTGAGTTTCGCCATTCAAAACGCAATGCCTCAATTTTGGCGAAAGTGGGGAACGGAAGTGGAACAGAGTGTTTTAACACTAGGTTCCCATGTTCCCTCTGCCTCCCCTGCCATGGGCGGAATACAGCGTTAAGCTGAGTGAGTGAGTATATATGTTTATATATTTTAGCTATAGCTATTCTCAGTTTTATGTAATGTAAGCATTAAGTCAAGGGTGACCTTTTAGAAGTTGTTTTATTTTTGTTTCTTTAAAGAATTCAAACGTGTATAAATATTTTAAAGTTTTTACCTCAAAAGAGCTTTTTTGTGTTAAGTTTTTGTAATATTTTTTATTTGATTTGTTCAGAATTCACGATAATAAGATTTATATACTTTTTTACTGTCTAAGCTTGCACGGTGTTTGGAAGTCGCGTATTCTCATCCCACACGTGCAAGTTTTTACAATTTTCCTGAAAAAATATTTTTATTCCCTTGGTGTGGAAAAGCACTTGAAAAATAAAAATGATTACATATTTTCAATTTGGTTAAAAGGATTACGATAATATTTTATAGTATATTTGGTAAATATGAGAATTACCTTATATTTTTCTTCGTACGTGTTATGTATCATACATACTCATTATTCATTGATATCGTATCGACTTTTGATATAATCATAAACTCTGGAGGCCTGTGCCGGCGCTGGGCACAAGCGTGTAAACGCCACAGGTTGTGGCTTTGATGACCATTGGAGGCAATATATATATGTTCAGCATTTACTATAGGTAATATTTGTTGTTTCACGCTGTATCCCGCAAATTAAAGGGGAAACTAATTTTTAGGACCCAAATTCCTTTTAGGCAAATTCCTTTAAGGCATTACGTGTTACTTCAAAATCGCGATTTATTTTGTCACTAGCATGAAGAAGTAAAAATATTAAATATTTCATTTCCTCGAGTGGTGATCAATCCCAAAACCTTTCGCGTTTACAGTCCCCTATAATATTAGTATTTATATAGATATACAATATACATATTTATGATAAGCTCCAAGTCATTTATATGAGAATTCAATTTATGTTCTGTTTATAAACAGATCGATTAATTGCTTCGATGCTAGTTAGAACAACAGTTACGTGTTACAGTCACATGTATGTACGTACAAATGTATGAATAGACTATTGTTTATATGTTTTTTATTGATATTGACTGAATCAATGACTGCATTTGTGTGTTGGTTGAACTAATTATAATATTAGTAAATTATAATATTTTTCGTTTTTTTTTTTAGCTTCACGCTGTATCCTGCACGAGGCAGGGTAGGCAGAGGGAACTCGGAAATCTACTGCTAAGACACTCCGTTCCACTTCCGTTCCCCACCTTCCGACGAATTTGAGGCAATGCGTGTTGAGTGCCGGAACTCAACGCCGCGCTTTGCCTTATTACCAGAGCGAAGAAATGTAAATATTTTAATTAATATTTTCAATATTAAATATTTCATTTCTTCGACTGGGGATCGAACCCAGAACTTGTCGGTTACAGTCACACGCTTGTGCCGCTACGCCACGACAGGCGCATATAATATTAGTTGGTGATTTCTTCTTCGTGTTGACGTGGTAGAGTGATTGACTTAATTGTCGTTTCCTTGCTTAGCTTCGCCACTCAACACACAATGTATCGAAAGTTAGATGTAAAATAATAATAATACAAATTATTGGCCTGTCGTGGCGCAGTGGAACAAGCGTCGAACTGTAACCGACAGGTTGTGGGGTCGATTCCCACTCAAGAAAATGAAATATTTAATACTTTCAAACAAGGCAAAATGCAGCGTTAAATTCCGCTGCTCAACAAGTAATGCTTCAAATTCGGCGTCAAGTGAGAAACAGAAATGGAACGGAGTGTCTTAACACCAGGTTCCCATGTTCCCTTTGCCTAACCTGCCATGTGCGGGATACAGTGTGAAGCTGAGTACGAATTATTGGCGAATACTTACTTCAAAATTCGCTAAAATTCTCGAATGACAAGACAAAACTCAAAGTTGGTAGAAGGGTTGTCACATATTAAAAATATATATATATTTTTAAAATTCACGCTACTGTATCCTACATGTAGCAATGCAGCCATAGAGAGTAGTGTTCACATACTCGGTTAGATCTCTATCTTCTTACCACTCACTCACTCAGCTTCACGCTGTTTTCTGCATGTGGCAGGGTAGACAGAGTGATCTTGAGAACCTAGTGTTAAGACACTTCGTTCCATTCCTTACTTTCCGCCGAACTCCGCCGGAACTCAACGCCGCGCTCTGCTTTGTTACCAGAGCGGAGAAATGAGAATTTTAAATATTTTAAATGAAAATAATAAATATTTCATTTCCTAGTATGGGTATCCAATCCTCACAACCAAAACCTATCCTTTCAACAGTCACACGCTTGTGCCCATGTGCCATGACAGGCTTCATCGTTACCAAAGCAACAAAATGAATACTATGTATTCCCCTGAGTGGGTATCGTATCGTCGCGCATAAAATCATACGTAAATAAGTATACCGCTACCCAACAATGACTTAAATTAAATTAATTTAACCACCAAGTCCAAGACCAAGGCCAACTATCTATATCAGGTGCACTCGTTTCGAACATGTACATAGGTCTCCGATGGCCCTTCTTAAATATTAAATTCGCTTACCTTCTCATAATATATCTAAGATACCTTCACCTTTTATATAACGTTTGACCTTAATCGATACGCTGAGCTATGATCAAAAGTAAGGTAAAGTTGTATAGAGTGCTTTTTGATTTACTTATACTATCGTATTATGTACAAACAATTTTGATAGCGTTTTTTACTGTTCTATGAGATATATTATTATAATTCACATATAATATCGGTTTGCCGTAGTATTAGAGCGAAAAAATTAAAATATTAAATATTTCATCCCCTCGAGTGGGTATCGAACCTACAGCCTGACACACTTACGTTATGGTCGCGCGTTTGTGCCTTTGCGCCACGACAGGTTTTAATATCTATTCATTATTTACTAAAATTTAAATAATAAATAATTAATCAAATAATCAGTCAACTGATTGAACCGATTGATTAAATCGAACAAATTGGCAGCCCTAAATCAAATTTTATTTATTGATGAAAAACATTTTGTATTGAAGAAATAATTTTCTGTTCCACGACGAGATTTAAATAATTTATTTAATAATTACTCGACATTGTTGTTCACGTTTTAAATTTGTATCTGCTGAATATTAATTTAAAATATTTCAAGTGATGTAATATAATATTTCAAGTATTTATATTGGGGACAATTATTTGTTACCTCGGCCGAAACGGCGTGTGACAGTTGCGACTTCAAATCCGTATTGTTTTTGCTATATGGTAAGTTTAAATAATGGGAAAATAAATTATATTTATTTCAACGCTGCAAAAGCAAGACAATCTGCAGCGTTGAGTTCCGCTATTCAATGTTAAAAACTGTGCGGGAAATGAAAAACGGAATCAACGAATGCTTATGTCGTTCTACTCTATCGGCAAAATAAATTCGAGGGAGAATTGAACCTGTGCTTTATGGATATCATCCAAGCTATCTTGTCAACCAGGTCATACATACTCTTATTGACAACTGTAACAGTATTCTAATACGTTTATTACGACTTATTTTTGCTGTCGTACAATTAATATTATAAATGTGAAAATATGTACGTGATGGTGAAAAAGTCTGTGACTGAAAACGACAGGTTGTGAGCTCTATCACCACGTGAGGAAATGAAATATTTAATATTTCAAATTTAATTAATTAATGTGTTTTTTTTTTCGCTCAAGGCAAAAGGCGGCGATGAGTTTCGCCACTCAACACGCAACGCCTCAAATTTGGTGGAATGTGGGGAACGGAAGTGGAATGGAGTGTCTTAACACTAAGTTCCCAAGTTCCCTCTGCCTACCCTGCCATGTGCGGAATACAAAAAATACTGAACAGATTTTGATGATTTTTTTGTAATTATATAGCAAATAAATCAGAATATAATACAACCAATAAAGTTTTGAATAATTTGACCATATATACACCTTATAAGTTTCAGTAAAAAAGTTAAAGTAACAGTTTAAGCGGGCGAAGCCCCTTCAATGTTGCCAGTATTTTATAATGGAACAAAGAACAATCTGGAAATTAATTTACGTTTAACTTGAAAGAAACAAAAACTTAAACGGGCAAAAAGCTTTCGTTAAAACTACGGTTCTCAGCAACATCGCAATTAGAGATTACATCATTTGATTCTACAGTTTTTTATTTGCATCTCCACTGTAAGGTTACTTAATAGGATAAAAAATATTTTTATAATACCTCCTATATTTTTAATTACAATTATATGTCATTGTGCAGGAGCACAATCTCCTTTGGAAAAATTTTATATTTAATAATTTCATATCTTTGGCATTTCGTATTATAATATCAAGGCAAAGCGTGGGGTTGAGCTCCGCGAAATGTATCAAATTAGGAGAAGTAAGTGCTAATCTCAGGAAATGCTCGTTCAAATTGAAAGTTTATTTTTGTATTTGATACTATATTTATCGAGGAAGACATTACGTTAATATCTTAGCCGTTATGGCGCAGGAGCACATGCATGTGGCTCTAAAAGTTGTGGAAGATGTGGATTCTATTTCTCTTCAGGAGAGTGATTTTTTTTAATATATTTATTAATTTTAATATTTTTATTATCTAGCTCTGGTAACAAGGCAATTAGAGGCGTTTAGTTACGCTCAAAACGCAAACAAAAGTAGGGACCGAGTGTCTTTATGGGAACGGAGTCGTTTAACATTAACTTCCCAGGGACCCTCCGCCTACTCTTTTGCATGTGGGCCATTGCACAAAGCTGAAAAAAAAAAAAACATGTAGATAACCTAACGAGAAGTACACTTAAAAATCTATTATCTATTTAAAAGTATTCATAACTTAATCTGATTCAATCTTCAAGGCTTACTCACTTCCTTTACCTCAGCAATTAAGATAAATAAATAAGTACCTATACAAAAATATGCAACTTGGAATCCATTAAGTGAAGGTTTCCCATATAAATATTTATGATAAGAGCTGTTTTTGACAGAAATAAAAATATTTTATGTTAGTTAAAAAGGGCCAAGAATTATGGCAGTCAGTTTCCCATGCATTTGAAAACTTAGTAGAGTTAGGTAGACTTTAGTTAGCTTCACGCTGTATCTCGTACATGGCAGGGTAGGCAGAGGGAACTTGGGAACCTAGTGTTAAGACACTCCGTTTCATTTTCGTTCTCTATTTTCCGCGGAATTTGGCCATTGCGTGACTTTAGTTGACGGAATCTATTTTTTTTTTTTAATTTCAGGCATTTTGCTCCACGCGGTATCCTGCATAGGGAACATAGTGTTAAAACACTCCGTTTTACGTTTTTCACCCTTTTTGATATGGCAAATTGAGTGGCAGAACTCGAAGTCGAATCCAAATAATTCCATGTTTTTTTTACCTACCTGTAAAGTTTATAGTTTATTTATTAATAGTTCGTATATTTTATTGAAATTTTATTTCATTTTTTTTTTTCACAATTAATTTTTAAACACAACAAATTTGAGTATAAAATTTTGTTTACATCTTAAAGTAGGTCAAGTTTTATGTCATTTAGTTTAATAAAAAAATCTTATCTTGGTAATAAGGCGAAGTGCGGCGTTGAGTTCCGCCAGTCAACACGCAATGCCTCAAATTCGGCGGAAAGTGGGGAATGGAAGTGGAACGGAGTGTCTTAACACTAGGTTCACGGGTTCCCTCTGCTTACCCTGCCTCAAGCGTGAAACAGCGTGACGCTGAGAGAGAAAGAGAAAAAAAAAATCTTAAAATCATACTTTGATCTCAAACCGCTAGAAAAATCGCTTCGCTTTTTAGAGTCAATTGAGATTTGAACTCGTAACTTCCATGCTTATTATCTCTGTTACTGTACTTATGAGTCATTGATCAATGGTTAATGAAACGTAATTAACGTTAATAGATATAGTTAACTTTGTATACAATGTTAATAATCTATTTAAAATTAATATACTACATTTTACCCGTGGTTTCGTTCGCATAATTATGCGAATGTGTCATGTGTCACACAAGAAAGTCTTTAAAGTGACATTGACTTTATTGCATACAACATGACATTGGCGAGCTGATTTTTTGTTCTACTGGCACGCTCGAAATGATATAAGTAAAGAACTGAACTGACTTTGACTGAGTGTCCTAGTTAACTGATAACACGTACAGTGTCTAATCGTTTAAAGTAATATAATATAAATTTATATTATTATTTTTTTATAGTTCCAGAGATTTTTCAGCTTAATATTAGTAAACATTCATTGTACATGTAAAATATATGATATAGGGCCTTACTTATTGTGTTATGAGATCCAACGGAAAGAACGAATTTAATGCCACAATCCCATTCAGTCTTTGCCTATAGTCACATTCTGACGAACTTTTGTTATATTGTATGGTACAAAAGAGGACTTATGCCGCCTAAACTTAGCCTTA
The DNA here is from genome assembly GCA_019049475.1 of Eueides isabella. Classification (NCBI taxonomy): domain Eukaryota; kingdom Metazoa; phylum Arthropoda; class Insecta; order Lepidoptera; family Nymphalidae; genus Eueides; species Eueides isabella. The sequence goes on along the minus strand of CM032399.1, from coordinate 1,530,003 downwards.
ATAAGATTTTTTTTCGGCTTCATGCTATATATCGCGCATGCCAGGGTAAGCAGAGGGAGCTTGGGAACATAGTGCTTAGGCACTCCACTCCTGTGGGTCCTTTTACCAGAGCGAAGAAAAAAAAAAGCATTAAATTATATCTTTAATTTGATAATATTAAATATTTAATTTCTTCGATTTCTGGGGATCGAACCCACAACCTGTCGTTTACAGTCACACGCTTGTGCCGCTGCGCCACGACAGGCCTCTATTAAAAAGTAACTTCCTAATAATAATCTAGAACAGTTAAAGTAAACTGTTACAGGTAGGTATAGTAGTAGGTACCTACGTCTCGTAATCTAGACGAAGTGCAAGGAATAATGGCGCACCTACAGTCACTCATTGACCTAAATACCAAGAAAGGGAATTCTCATTTGTTTGAAAATGCTTTGAGTGTTTGCGATGAAATAATTTATCTTCAGCTTCACGCTGTATCCCGCACATGGCAGGGTAGGCAGAGGGAACTTGGGAACCTAGTGTTGAAATACTCCGTTCTTTCTCCGTTTTTCGCCGAAATTGAGGCATTGCGTTTTAAGTTGTGGAACACAACGCCGCGATTTGCCTTATTTGGTAACAAGGCAAATCGCGGCGTTGAGTTCCAGCTCTGGTCGGCGAAGAATTAAAATATTATAAAATAAAGGCAATTAAATGTGTGGAACATTAATGAATGTGGTATTACCATATTGATACATATACCATTTTAGTTACGTAACTATTGCTTTTATATTTATATTAGCGGTCAAAACGCGGCTTTACGCGTTTGAATTTTTTCAAATTATATATAGGCAAGGACAATTACAAGTATACGTATAAGTTACATTTTATCACTTATACTGTTTTTGTAATTGGCAACTGAGTCAAGTCTTCGCGCAGCGGCGCAAGTGTATGACTGTTAACGATTGGTTGTGGGTTCGATCCCCACTTGAGACTGAAATATTTAATATTTTTAAATTAAATATTTAATGTATTCATTTCTTCGCTCTGGTAACAAGGCAAAGCGCGAAACGGTTAGGTTCCTAAGTTCCCTCTGCCTGCTCTGCCGTGTGTGGGATACAGCGTGAAGCTGAGTAATGAGTAATTGATATGCATATGTTTCTAAGAACGATATTTTTTTACTCAATAAAACTAATTTTAATAAGAGAAATTATATACAAATATGACTACTATAAATATAATAGAAAAACATCGTTGATATCGATATCAATATAAATATATGTAACGATATTTTTATTGTATGTTCTTTAAATTTAATAATAAATAGATACAGACATACATAAGTATATATTATATGCATATTATATTAGAATACCATTTTTGAGGCCTGTCGTGGCGCAGCGGCACAAGCGTGTGACTGTAACCGACAGGTTCTGGCTTCGATCCCCAGTCGAGGAAATAAAGTATTTAATATTTTCAATTTAATATTTAATGTTACATTTCTGCGCTCTGGTAAAAAGGCAAAAGCGCGACGTTGAGTTCCGCCACTCAACACGCAACGCGTCCAATTCGGCGGAAAGTGGGAAACAGAAGTGGAACGGAGTGTCTTAACACTAGGTTCCCCGGTTCCCTCTGCCTACCCTGCCTCGTGTGGGATACAGTGTGGAGCTGAAAAAAAAAATCACTTTCGCGAAAAGACTACTGAACAAATTTAGATAAAACTTTAAAGTTACATAGTTGATACTTTAGAAAATCGATAGATTTTGTATAACTACTTCTTACATGTAACAATAAGCGGGCGAAGCCGCATTGTGCTCGCTAGTATAACGTACAAATTATGTATTATTCAATTTATTTACATCGACTGTTCCTTTCGCTGCTTCGACTTTTTATTTGCATCATATTAAAAAACTTGAACTTGGCTTTGTTCTAATATTATATATTTATTAGTTTTATATTTAATTCGGTACAGAGTAGCCTAGACAGAGGGAACCTCGGAACCTAGTGTTAAGAAACTTCCGTTTCCCACTTTCCTTCGAATTTTAAAGGCATTTTGTGTTGAGTGGCGCAACTCAACGCTGGTCTTTGTCTCGTTACCAGAACGGCAAAATGAAAATATGAAATATTTTATCTTCTTGAATGGGATTCAAACCCAACCAACCAACCTGTCGCGTTTATAGTCGTACGCTTATGTCCCTGTGTTTCAACAGGCCCTGATATAATATGTATGTAAAGTATAAGCCGTCCTCTTGAATCACCTTGTTTAATAGCATGAGCGTATCTAGAGATGTTTTGTAGAGCAGCCTTGACTTTAGCTTTTACTTAATCCTATTGAATTATGTTTGTCTTTCTGTTTGTCAAATTTAAATTTTTGTTACTAAAAAAAAAATCAAAATAAAATACCCCATTCAATATATCAATACCTCTTTTTGACAAAATGTTATAGTTCTTAAATTGCCATAAAGCCAGTTGTCATAAAATATAACTAAATACCGCTCCAATGAAGAAGGTTTACTATTAAAAAACCGGCGGTTCATGCGTTTAGGGTATACAGTACTAGATACAAACAAGTATACAAAAGACAAGACTTATATATAGTTTATTTGGGTTAAAAAAATTACATATATTTTTAATATGATCAGCGAATAAAGATATAAGTAAAGGCACGCCCTGGCACAGAGTTGTAGATTCCATCCCCACTCGAAAAAGTGAGATATTTAAATTCAAATGAAATATTTAATATTTTAATTTTTTCGCTCTGGCTACAAGGAAAAGCGCGGCGTTGAGTTCCGTCATACAACACGCAATGTCTCAAATTCGGCGAAACTTGGGGGTGGGGAGGGGGACGGACGGAACGGAGTGTCTTAACACATAGGTTCCCAAAATTCTTCTGCCTATCCCTGTCATATTCGTAATACATAACGACAAAAAAAAGATAAATAAGCATTACAGCAAATTTATGTGATTACCTGTCACACAGAAAAATATATATTTCTTATTTTTACGTGTTTAGCGCATTAAAGTAGGATTATGGAACATTCATATTGTATATACAATATTGTAGAGCAGATAAGAACAGCCTGATAAACTGTTCGTAGTGGTAGTAGATTCGATTTCTATCGTAAGCTTTTTTATTATGACTAGCTTTTGCCTACATTATTAACCTCGTTAATAACATATGTCATATATTAAGTTCCCAAGGTAACTTAGACTTAGGGTTGAATGTCAGAACTCAACGCCGCCTTTGGTGTTGATGCCAAAGCGAAAAAATCTGTAACATCCAAATCAATGGGAAGAGATTTTCTATAACAACAAATACAAAGAATTTTTCAATTAGACCAAGTAGTTCCTGAGAAAAGTTCGTTAAACCAAGTAAACTCTTCAGTTTTTTCTTCTGCTGGATTTTATATTTATATTTGAAAATATATATCCCTTAATTTTTATCGATTCTATGAAAAATGAAAGATATTTCTGCCTTCTCCATTAATTTAGCATCCTGTATAACGAGTTTCATGTCTTCCTCAAATTTCCTACATATTTGATCTTCAAACATATTACAGAATAAAATATAACCGAGGCTTGTATGTATCTATTGATCATTAGGGTTGACTGGGTCCCTTCAGGAAGCAAGGGTGGATACGTAAAGGTACCTTTGCAAGGACAATTTAGTTCAAAGTATGTTAAAATAACTACAGTTTTTGTACGTTTTTATCTTAATATAGAGACATTGTGTATTGAGTAGTGGAGTTTAACGCCGCATAATATTCTTAAAATCAAAGCGATGAAACAAAAAAAATGTTAAATCTACCAAGGAAATCGAATTCAAGATTCGCGTTTGGTTATACACAGTGCCCAGCGACACTGCATAGTGTTTCTAAATGAGCAGAAATATTACTTTATTTTAACTTTTTTTCTAATTTTTTTTCTGTCTATACCATAGATATATCTATTTATATACATCATAGCTTTGGTTTTAAAACGGAAATAACCTCCATCGTTTTAAAAATTTCAAATTACAGGCCAATACAGATTTTCGGTTCAATATGTTCTACTTCAAATTATTATATAGTAAAAGAGCAACACAAGGCCGAAACGACGAACGAACGACCGAGCTTTAGAAACTAGTTCCTCGCATGAAAACCCACTTACGTTCTTAATGCAGTTTAGAAGAAAATTTCCAAGCACAAAGTGATTTTCGTTCTTTCTATTCGTGTGGTTAAAAATTTTTAACTTGGCCATTTATATAATTTATAATATTACATTTTTCTTTTCTTTTCAGCTTCACGCTGTATCCCGCACTAGGCAGGGTAGGCAGAGGAAACGGAAGTGGAACCTAGTGTTATGACACTCCGTTCCACTTCCTTTCCCCACTTTCCCCCGAATTTGAGGCATTGTGTGTTGGGGGGCGGAATTCAACGCCGCGCTTTGCCTTATTACCAGAGCGAAGAAATGAAACATTAAATATTTTAAATTGAAAATATTAAATATTTCATTTCCTCGACTGGGGATCGAACCCAGAACCTGTCGGTTACAGTCACACTCTTGTGCCGCTGCGCCACGACAGGCCTACAGCTTATATGACATTTTTTTTAAGTTTCTTTTTTATTTCATATTTAAAAAAATAGGTAAATGCTCAAAAGATCAGAGAAAATAATAATACGCTTTCCCGCAAAGTAGGTTAGGCAGAGAGAATCTAGTCTAAAGATACTTTGTTATCTTATTTAAAAAAAAAAACGACAAAATGCGTGAGAGACTTGAATTGAAAAATGGACTTTATATACCTGAGAGGAGAAATAAAAAAAATTAATATAATAGCTTCACACTGTATCCCGTACATGGCAGGGTAGGCAAAGGGAACTTGGGAACCTAGTGTTAGAACACTCCGTTCCCCGCTTTATCGCGAGTGGAAATCAATCCCACATCCACCACATATACATTTTGGCTTCACAACTGTTAAGTATTTATCTATTATACCAAATACGAAAGATTTATATAGAGAAAAAGATGTAAGAATATGTATGGGGCGATCGTATCAGCTGAACTGTCTCATTAACCTGAATACCATTGCATTGTGAGACGGGCCGCTGCTAAGAAGTTAACTATTACAATGCTTAAGGATAGCTATGTAATATAGAAACACGTTTTGTGATATAAAAAAAAATGATATTGAAAATATATATTACACGTGAAGAGTGAAGTTAAAAAAATATTACAGATTACTAAATTACCACCAAAAAGACTTGGAAGTATCACTTTATTTTAATTTGGAATCAAACTTACTATATCAAGAAAAAAGAACTTAAAACAACAATACCACTGTGCTATACGGTAGAAGCATAAAGATTACAAGTAACATTACTATGAGATAATTGAATTTTGATAGCTAACCTTTAACGCGCCTTCACCTGAGAGGTCACGGTCGTAAGGCAGCATCACGACAATGGATGTTTTCAAGTTAGACCGAGTGGTGCCATGACTTTTATTACTATTGCTTAATATTATTTGTAATCTTGGTAGCACTTTAAGCGATTTTAAACCAAATAATACGAGCGAGATATTATACTTTAGCATTTTTTTGAGTTTCACGTTTACCTTGCACATAGCAAGGGAACCTGGGAACCTACTGTTGGGACATGTCGTTACCACATTCAGTCGAATTATACAGGCACTGCAGTTGCAGTTGAGTGTCGTAACTTAACGCCGCGCCTTTATATTATATTTTGCTTGAAGTAACTTTAAGGCATTGTTTTACCAATTTGTTTGGGAGAGCGGAGTTACTCGTTAGTAAGATCTCCCTACAGATTGTATACAATAAGGAAGATAAATTGAATATATTATTTGTATTTATTTAGTATGGTATATGAGGAGGTTACCTCCACATATTGGCTTAAGAAGTTTTCACTACACCACTACGGTGTGAGTGGCGGAACTCAACGCCGCGCTTTGCATTGTAACCAGAGCGAAGAAATGAAAACGTTAAATATTGAATTTGAAAATATTAAATATTTCATTTCCTCGAGTGGAGATCGAAGTTACAACCTATTTGTTACAGTCACACGTTTGTATCGTTGCGCCACGACAGGCCTCAAATTCTTATAATTAAATGGTGGATAATAATTATATTAGTGTTTCCGCATTTATTCATATTCATTTCCGTTGTTTATTTTATATGTACTCATTAACATATATGTAAATGTTGAATGCAAATGCTGGTTGTAGGTTCGATATTTATCAGCGTATTTTGAAGTGTTTTCCACTTATAATCAGTGTTGGTACGCTACGTTAATTTCCGCTCTAGTTTAGAGACATTGCTTGTGAGTAGAGCTCAACGCCGTGTTTTGTCTTGTTGCCGGAGCGAGACAATAAAAAAATATCAAAACAAAATTTGACAATAAAAAAGTGTAAAATTATCGATTTGTTTCTATAATTTCATAAAATAATGAACTACTTAAAAATATAAATTATTTTTTTTATAGCTTCACGCTATATTTCGCACGAGGCAGAGGGAACCCAGGAACCTAGTGTTAAGACACTCCGTTCCACTTCCATTCCCCACTTTCCGCCGAATTTGAGGCATTGCGTGTTGAGTGCCGGAACTCAACGCCGCGCTTTGCCTTATTACCAGAGCGAAGAAATGTAAATATTTTAAATTGAAAATATTAAATATTTCATTTCCTCGACTGGGGATCGAACCCAGAACATGTCAGTTACAATCACGCGCTTGTGCCGCTGCGCCACGATAAGCCTTATATTAAAATTTTATTTGAATATACTAGAAGACTTGAAAATAATATTTACTTTTCAATTTTATCGAGGCCTGAGGCCTGTCGTGGCGCAGCGGCACAAGAGTGTGACTGTAACCGATAGGTTCTGGGTTCGATCCCCAGTCGATGAAATGAGATATTTAATATTTTCAATTTAAATATTTAATGTTTCATTTCTTCGCTCTGGTAATAAGGCAAAGCGCGGCGTTGAGTTCCGCCACTCAACACGCAATGCCTCAAATTCGGCGGAAAGTGGGGAACGGAAGTGGAACGGAGTGTCATAACACTAGGTTTCACTTCCGTTCCCTCTGCCTACCCTGCCTAGTGCGGGATACAGCGTGAAGCTGAAAAAAAAAATATCGAGACCTGCGACTGTAAACTTGACAAGCATGCTTCTTCCCTGCGTAACCTGCCTGGGGATATAGCGTAAAGCCAACATAAAATAATTGAATAAGGCTGTCTAATGTCGTAAATTAGATCTATCACATATATTTTCGTTTTGTAATTTATTTATTTTTTGTTTCAGAAAGACGTTACTTGGATACATCGAAAACAAGGTAATTAATTCAATATTTTTTTTTTATTTCAAAACTGCTGCTGAAAAGAAACCTTTGCTTACATCGCACGATAGTAAAAACTATATATTCAGAATGTAAGATTTCAACAATACTTCATGTCGGAAAGTAGGAAGCGGAACGGAGTGTTTCAACACTTGGTGTTAATAGCGTGAAACTGAATTAATTTATTATTTATCGTCTCTGAGTCCCACTACCACTCAGGAGGTTAAGAAATTCTTTACACGAGGTAAGTGGATAATATATGGCCGAATAAATACAATTTTACTTGCTAAGAAAGTTTTGTAAAAGAATTTGGCAAAACAAAATTCTTTTAATTATTTTGTATCTATATAAAGACTTGTTAAGTTAAAGTTAAGAAAGATTACTGACTATTAATTGTGCAAGCTGCTTTTAACAGGCTTTTATTAGCTTCGGTCGTGTGTATATGTATGTTTGTAACAGAAGGGAAAAGACTTCAAAAGAAAGCGTCGGATTGATTTGAAATTTTAAACATTTTTTCATCGACCGAAGACAATGCAAAAAAAATAATGTAAAAAAATAAATTTATATAATTAAAAAAAAACAACGCTTTTGTGACAAAAATACATCTAAAATATAAAAAATACATTGAGTACCGTCTATATGTACAGATTATTAAAAACCACCTCCGCTTTTTTATCTTATTCTTAATACAGTGTTAAAAAAAATATATATTTACTTTTTCATTTAGTTCTCATCTCAGCTTCACGCTGTATCCCGCACTAGGCAGGGTAGGCAGAGGGAACGGAAGTGAAACCTAGTGTTATGACACTCCGTTCCACTTCCGTTCCCCACTTTCCGCCGAATTTGAGGCATTGCGTGTTGAGTGGCGGAACTCAACGCCGCGCTTTGCCTTATTACCAGAGCGAAGAAATGAAACATTAAATATTTAAATTGAAAATATTAAATATTTCATTTCGTCGACTTGGGATCGAACCCAGAACCTGTCGGTTACAGTCACACGCTTGTGCCGCTGCGCCACGACAGGCCTCAACGTTCGTAGTTCTTAACGCTTTTAAAAAAAAATAATAATAAATATTTATATAAAAAATTAAGAGCTACAATATGTTTCCCCATGATTTTCCTAAGTTTCCGCAGAGGGAACCAAATGTTAAGAAATTCGTTCCTGACTTAACTTCAATAGTACCGTCTAGCGACTAGTGAACCTCGCGCCTTCTCTGTTTTAACTACAGTATTTTATTTACTAACCTCAATTACTTCCGTGTTCTAATAACGTTATCACTTGTAACTTAATATTTACATATTAAAACTGCATTTTCAGCTAAGTAAATAGAAATTTGTAACAATATTGTTGAACTAAATATTTTAAATTCACATATTTTCTTACCGATTTAAATAAAACAAAATAAGAAAAGAAGGTTACCAAAATAAGTAATAGTAAAAACTGCATTAAAATCTGGCAAGTCGTTTTTGAGATTAACGAGTACAAATACACCGAAAAATTGACAAACAAACAAATATTTCGTACATAAAAATTTTGGGTTGTATTACATAATCGCCCTTTATTAGATATTTTTTAATATATCTTCCATGTACAGACAGTGATCAGTTACAGATTTATTAAAAGTATAGATAAATAGATAATATTACATTTAATTATACTAGCTGTGCCAGTTGAAGGGCTAAATTGCAGATGCGGTTAGTTATGTATGTAATCAGAACATTACATTGGAATTACAAAGGGAATCACTTAGCATAACCTAGGGGAAATGATCCTTGGAAATAATATGATTTTACGACTAAATAGCGATCTACAATATTAATATGTAAACGAATGTTATATGAAACTGAAAAATTTGTTTGAATCTTAGGATCTATATTAACCAGTTATATATATATATATATATATATATATATATATATATATTATATATATATATATATATATATATATATATATATATATATATATATATATATATATATATATATATATATATATATATATATATATATATATATATATATATATATATATATATATATATATATATATATATATATATATATATATATATATATATATATATATATATATATATATATATATATATATATATATATATATATATATATATATATATATATATATATATATATATATATATATATATAAGCAAATTCGTCTGAATTATAGATGGTCTCTTCTTAAATACTTGCAAGTTTCCAAAATGTCTGTAGCTATAATGTAGCGCAGTGGTAAAAAAATATGTCTGTTAACAATATTTATTCATATATTAGTATATATATATATATATATATATATATATATATATATATATATACACATACATACATACATATATACAATATATACATGTTCGCAATACAATGTGAACATGAGGATAAGTACATAAAAAAAATACTAATATATAAATAAATATTGTTAACAGACATATTTTTTTACCACTGCGCTACATTATAGCTACAGACATTTTGGAATCTTGCAAGTATTTAAGAAGAGACCATCTATAATTCAAACGAATTTCCTTTTTTTCCATTTTTGACATATTTCTGTCTTCACATTCAGTTTCATAATAAATCAAGTCTGAGTACTCGACAGGACGCAAATCCCCCGCGGTATAAATTAATAAGAATATATTTTACTTCGGCAATAATAATCGTGTGGCACAAGTGTAAGAAAATTTTTACTTCTTTTTCTTGGCAGACTCATGCTGTATTCCGCATATGGCAGAGTGGGCAGAAGGAAACTGGGAACCTAGTGTAGAGATACTTTTTTGTGTATTGTGGGTTGAGTGGCGGCGCTTTGCCTTGGTACGAGAGCGAAGAAATGAAAATAATAAAAGAATCATTTGAAAGTATTAAATATTACATTCCCTTAAGTGGTCATCGAATCCATAACCTATCGTGATGACAGCCACACGCTTGTGCCCTGGGCCACAACAGGTGTCTTCATTTTCACTTAATAATTAATTTCTTTTTACTAAGCAGGAAAACCTTATGTAAAGACATTTACGTTCTAAATTTCTGCTCAAATTTTGAAATATTGTATGCGGAATAACGCAGCTTTAGGCCGCGCTTTATTGTTTTACCTCAACAAGGAAATAAAAATATTTGGTAATTGAACTGACAATCGTTGCATTTACAGTTACAGTCTTTTATCATTGTGTCACCACTATATAGGTATATACAATAAGAAAAAAAGGATAAATCTCTTCGCCCACATTATCAAATGGATAAAATTAATTAACTATGTTATTAAAAAATCTATTTGAGAGATGTGTGTCATTAACCATACAAACTTTTATTTATATAATAATGTTATTAGTAAAGAGAGCTGTCGTGTGTAACCGACAGGTTGTGGGTTCGAACTCCCACGTTTCCTGCCATGTGCGGGATACAGCGTGAAGCCGAGAATTAGTATATTTCAGCGTAATATTAAATCTGTTGTATATTACAAAACACTGTCGTACCTAATACGAACATCTTCAAAGCTTTATTTTTTTATTATTATTACAAATTTGTTATTATTACAAAGTGCGGTCGTTAATTGATGAGTGAGGCGAGTGGGCAAACCCTAGTAAAAAAAATGTTTTAATTCATTTCAATTTCTACTAAATTATTAAACATTACTTAAAAACACTTGAATGATAAATGGATATATTTTGTTTTATATTTAACTTCTCTCGTGCAATATCTTTGTGTTATTAGAAGAATAATGTATGTACATTGATCAATTTCAATTTGACTGTGGACAGGCATGTAATTTGCCTGCGGAGAGCAGACGTGGGTAATAAATATTGTTAAACGCTCACTCAGCTTCACGCTGTATCCCGCTCATAGCAGGATAGGGAGAAGGAACTTGGGAACCTATTGCTAAGATACTCCGTTCCTTTCCCCGATTTCGGCCGTATTTGAGACATTAAGTTTTGAATGGTGGAAATTAACGCCACGCTTTTGCTTTGTTGTGAGAGCAAAGAAATCAAAATGTTAAATACTTTTTCGATTAGGGTTTGACCTACAGCCCAAAATCCTGAAGCCTTACGCTAAGAGTCACAAATTGTTATACGCGATTATGCTATTTACACGAACATCTTTAAACTGTACATTTTTTATTATTATTACAACGAGCGAAGCGATAGTGATTCGTTGAATGATGCGAATAGGGCGAACCTTGGTAAAAATATATATTTAGAATATTTTCGATTTGTACCAAAGTTTAACACATAACTATAATAAATAAAAAATAATGAATATTAATTTTTTTTTTCTGTTAATTCATTGATCTTGCAATATCTTTACATTTTATTAAGATAAATGTATGTACATTGATCAATTTCAATTTGGCTGTGAACAGGCATGTACCTGGTAAGCTGCCTGCGGGTAGTAAACGTACGTAATGAATATTGTTATACGTGATTATCTTTATTAATTAGTTTTTAGATTGTATGTATTTTTTTTCTAATCTGATTGTAAACGCGACGGTTTTTTGGTTTCGAATTCTATTTAAGGGAATTGTTTTCATATTCTTGCTCGGCTCGGCAAAGATAAAGTGCGGCGTTGAGTTACGCCTCCTAACACACAATGAATAGAGTATCTCAACATTAAATTTGCTATGTTCAGCCTACAATATTTGAAACATAGCGAAATGCTAAAAAAAAACATATCATTATTTTTTATGTTAATTATATTTTTATGCTTCACGCTGTATCCCGCACATGGCAGGGTAGGTAAGGGGAACTTCGGAACCTAGTGCTAAGACACTCTGGTCCACTTCCGTTCCCCACTTTCCGTCGAAATTGAGGCATTGCTTAGTGGAACTCAACGGGGCCCTTTGCCTTGTCACCAGAGCGAAGAAATTAAAACATTAAATATTTAATTTGAAAATATTAAAATTTACTTTCCTCGAGTGGAGATCGAACCCAGAACCTGTCGGTTACAGTCACACACTTGTGCCGCTGCGACACGACAGGCCTCATAATAATAAATACTGTTAAATAATTAAGCTATAATATATATCTATGTACAATGTATAATATATTTACGCCTAAGTCACTTTCATTTAAAGGTCACGTCGTAACTTGATGAGGGATCAATCAGTCACCTTAATCCCGAAGCCTTGCTAAGTTTATAAGAACATTACACGCTCAGGCTCAGACAGTCTAAACGCCTATGCCTAAATTGATTACGTTTGTTAAATTATATAGAGTTACTTTTAATGAGTAATAGGGTAGGGTGGGGTTAGTTGAATATTTATTTTACTAAATTGATAATAAAACCTCAATGTAGGGAGATTTTTGATTTTTGCGATTATTATACAATTTAAATGAAAAAAAAAATTTAATCAGATTTATTACGTATATACATTGATTGCTGCACATTTTTAAATGATCGTTAAAAATATATCTTTTTAATTGTTACGAAGTATAGTATATATAATTAAATAAAAACATGAAAAAATATATATTATTTATTTATGTATAAATGAATATATGTAATTCCCAACTTTTTGTTCTATATTATATATTACAAATATAAATAATACTTAGCGTAGCGCAGTGGCACAGAGCCTGACTGATAATGACGACGGTTGTGGGTTCAATTTTACTTCGGGAAAACATTTTAACTTTGTCACTTAAGATTTACTCTAAAGCTGAGCTATGCTTAGTTACCTGAGCGACTTGACAGGGACCTCGTGCCAACTACCCTACTATATACAACGATAGCGGGATACAACGTAAAATTAACAAAAATATTCTTGATTTGAATTCACAACCACTGTGAAACACTTAGTAACTGCACCAGAAGTGTCAATTGACGAGAGCTGGCAGATAAGAAGACTCAATATATCCTTGATAACATTGAGCATTGAGCATGCCTTTGTTGCCACAAATATTAATACAAAGAACAATGAACAAGAACGTGACCGCTCAAGTGCCGGAACTTGGCACGTACTACGAGTACGATGCTAATACTACAGGTAAATATTGTCTGGCACAGCGGTCGGTCGGTTTTTTTATTTATTTATATTACTTTTAAATAAATTCCAAGATAAAGAATACGTTAAATAAATGTTTTTAATCTTTTTTTTTTATTAATAACATACTTTTAACACACTGCCAAATGTTATTTTAAAAAAATATCTCTGGGTAGCGAAAATTTGTAAAAATCTTCCTACTGAGAAATACTTACAACATAAATAAGTTGTAATAATCGTATAAGAGTTTTGACGTAGCTAGATAATAAAGTATGGATAAGCGCTAGGCGCTTTTCAAAGAGGCATGGGTTCAAGTCCCACTACGAATAAACTTCTATACGTACACTCACACACTTTGCCCTTAAAATAAAAAAAAAATCATGTTTTTTTGTTAAAATATCTATCTATTATCGCAGGAAGAGGAAATCTAGTGATCAGACAGTTCTTTATCCATGTTGCACCCAATTTTAGGGACTAAACTGCCTATCATTGACGGAACTCAACTCCGCGTATTGTTTTTAACTAAGCGGAGAAATCTAAGTAATTGACCTTTTTGTTTCATTACTTAAGTAAAACCCATGTAGCTAGTCTCCAATAAAAAATATCATTAAAATGACACTGAACATAAAACCAAAATCACTTTGGAAGGAATTTTATGGTAAACATTTAAATTTTACTACTAAAATATAGCCTTAGCAAATCCTTGAAAAGAATTCTCTTAAAAGCAAAAAAATCCTTTTCAACAAAGTCAACTCACTTTAAGTTTTTTTTTTATTTACGCTGTATATTACAAATGGAAAGGTAGGCAGAAGAAACCTGGGAACCTCATTTTAAGCTACTATTTTCTCTTTCAATTATTTCCTTTTCCTTTTTCCCCGCGTTAAATTTCGATACGTTCAAATTTTTATACGTTTTCCTAAAAAAATAAATATCCTTTTTTATAGTTATATAGTTTTATCGGAAAGTGGGGCTCGTAAGTATCTTAACACTAGGTTCCCAGGTTCCCTCTGACTATCCTACCATGTGCGTGATACAGTGCGACAGTTCGAAGCTGAGAAAGAGAATGTATAATTTTTTAATATTACACGCAGCTACCACAACTGTTTCAATCTATACGAAAATGATAAGCTTTAAAATAAAAAGTATGTTTGGTTGAAGGTGCTGATCTCAGGAACTGATATAATTAAAAAAAAAACCAATAATAACAAGAGCACATTTGATTATTTCATTTGATTTTGGAGCGAAACCGTTAATAATAAATATGCTAACTAAGATGCGTGAAAAATTACAAGATAAATATATATTAACATTGGTACAATGACACTATATTTAGCGATTCTTGGCCCTGACACTAATAGAGCAACATAAGACGGTATGCTTATGAACCGATCTATGAATAAATTATCAGCTTAGGCTCATTTCTGATTTGAAGAATACTTTAAATAATCGATGAAATATTTAAGTAAATCCTTTTTACCATAAATGGTATTGCTAAAATAATATATAACCATATATGGAAATGAAAAATTAAGATCTATATTAGAATAAAAATTTTGTCCATATAAAAGGAGTGCTGTAATACTGATTAATACATTCTTCTAAGGTCAGAAACATCGTAACTAACTACGATAGTGGTAAATATTTTTTATGGGAAATTTGCAACGATTTATTTTACTTGAGATCTTCTCTTTTAATTATTTTATATTGGAAATGCAATTTCTGATATATTTATTTATATATGCTATATTTTGGGGTAGACTTTGATAGATCTGCATGAAATTATCTGATATTGATACTAGAAGCAAGTCATATAAATTATAAAGACTCCTTGGACTTACATATATGCAGGTGATAGTGGACGAAAGAGTTGTGCAGAGACCGTTTTGCACTCCGTTTTCTCTGGTTTAGCTAAAGCGTGACGCTAAAAACTTTAAAAGAATATATACTTATAATAAATCTGTAACTGATCACTTTCTGTACATTGAAGATATATTTAATAAATCTTATACGACACTTTTATTAGTGTAGCAAGGCCCAAACTGAAGTTTTTAATTTTTTTTGTCTGTTTGTCTGTGCGTGTGTACGCGCTTATCTCTGTAACGGTTAACCAGATTTAAATGCAGTTTACACTTTGGCAACCTTTCCTCAATATTAAAAGTTTTTGTTTTATTTAAACCGGTTAGAAAATAAAAAAAAATAAGTTAACTTAAAATATTCATTTTGACAAAATTACTACAAAATATTCTTCATTTGCTGAAATTTTCAATGTATAGATTTTTTATTTTTTTTATAGCTTCACGCTGTATCCTGCATGAGGCAGGGTAGGCAGAAGGAACCCGGGAACTTAGTGTTAAGACACTCCGTTCCACTTCCGTTCTGAATTTGAGGCATTACGTGTAGAGTGGCGAAACTCAACGCTGCGCTTTGTCTTATTACCAGAGCGAAGAAATGAAATATTAAATATTGATATTAAAAATATTAAATATTTCATTGCCTCGACTGGAGATCGAACCCAGAACCTGTCGGTTACAGTCACACGCTTGTACCGCTGCACCACGACAGGCCTCAATGTATAGATATTTAAGACAGTCTTAAAAGTGATAACGTTATTAAACAAAAAAAGTAGTGGAAAATAGTGTGATTGAAATGGGCAATGGGTTGCTAGTATTTCATAAATCTCTTTTTGGGCCTGTTTACATTACTTTATTAAATGTCTCAGATGCCTAGAATATTTTTTCCCTTGTTCACCACTTCACCAGTCTAGGACGTTTTCATTTCTTTGCTCTGGTAAAAAGGCAAAGCTCTGCGAGGAGTTCAGCCATTTATCACGCAATACTTCACGTTCAACTAAAAGTCGAGATCGGAACAGATTGTTTTAACTCTAGGTACCCAAGTTTCCTATACCTTTCCTGCAGGTCACCTTTCCTGCATATAGCGTTAAGCAGAAATTAATATATACTTTGGCTTTGGCCACTGCGTTTCGCATTAGGTAATGCCGGGCCCCGGTGCCCTTCCAATTTGAAGGACGGCAACGCTCCTGTAGCTCCTCTGGAGTTACTGGGGGTCGTGGGCGACGGTGATCACTTACCATCAGGTGACCCGTTCGCTCGTTTGCCGTCTTTTCCATAAAAAAAAATATACACACACCTACTTACACAATGCTATAAAAAGTCAATTAGCACTTTTTATCGGATAAAGCGACAACAAAAGAGGGTGTCTATCGTAAATCACGAAGATATTAAATAAAAAAAAATTAAATACCAAAAATGCAGTTCAATAAATGAAAAATTGTAAAAATCAATAAATTATTAGCATTGATATTTATTATATGTAATTTTCAAGTATTTTTGGAAGACTTTACAATTCATTTTTATAAATTTAAATTTTATATTGTTTGTTACGGTGCACGGGTTTGAATCATTGGGGTGACAGATTAATGATGTGATCCTTAGGGATCACATCATTAATCTGAGGAAATGTTTTTGTTTTTCATTCGGCACGCGCGGCGTTGAGTTTCGCCATTCAACACGCAATGTCACAAGTTCAGTGGAAAGGAACGTCTTAAGTTCAGTGGAACGGATAATCTTAACACTAGATTCCCAAATCCCTCTGCCTACCCTGTCATGTGCGGGATACAGCGTGAAATGGAGAGTGAGAGAGATTTTTGTAAAAAGATAAAGCTGAAAATAAATCACGCGGCAAGTTTCAATCATGTTCACGATTCAGCAGAAAACCACTGAATGAGGTTAACAAAGGCTATTTGCTCCCCGACCGGCGATAAAACAATACTAATTGAAAACAAATAAAATATAGCCAAACAGAGTGTACTGAAATATGATCATTATCTTGAGTATTGTATGTATTTTTACTGATTTTCTATAATAATAGAAAAAGGAATTTCTATAATATGTTTTTATTTTTACTTCTGTAACATGAAAATTCATGAAGGGCGAGAAGAAAGACAAGTTGTGGTAGTGTGGTTCGATCCCAACTCGAAGTAATGAAATATTTAATATTTTCACTTCTTCGCCCTGGTTAAAAGGTAATGCGCGGCGTTGAGTTCCGCCTCTCGACACGCAAAGCCTCGAATTCGACGGAAAGTGGGGAACATAAAGGAATGTCTCAATACTAAGTTCCGAAGCTCCCTCTGCATACTCAGCCATATGCGGTATACAGCATAAAGTTAAAAAAAAGTTTTAATGTTCATTTGTGTACTTTTCCAAGTCCAAATCTAAATACGTACCTAAAATATTAGACTAGTACTATTAGTATGTTTCGAGAAACTTGTGAACAGTCATACATACATATATTCCAATAGTATAACATACATATATATTTCAAACTGATAACCACCTTTATTTGAAGCCGATTAAATTAGAATATCTCATCAACCTAGTTAGAAAATAGAGCATTGGTTTCTGTTATTCAACATGCAATGTTTCTAAATGGACAGGCATGTTGTTTCCCTAGGGTTACCATGTTTGTTCTGGACAAATATATGGTTCATGGTATTAGCGGCTTATACAATATGCAGTTTGTTTACATAAATTTAATGTATTGCAAACTGTTAGGAACGGAAGTGCCTTAATGGGAACGAACGAAATGGGAACGCCATCCGTTCCCATGTGTCATATTGTTGTTCCCAATGGGGAGGTACGGAACGTACGGAAAATACGTAGATTGGTAGGGACATACTCGTAACATTAGATGATGCTTCCCACTGATTTACCGTGCCTTTCAGAAGTCTGTCCGAATTGTTATACGTTTTTTAAATAAGTATTTTTCTTTCTTCATTGTGGATTAACACTTTAAAAAATTGGAAATAAGAAATATTTGGTACTCTAAATGGAATTGAACCAGCAACCATTACGTTTGAGTAAATTATCATATTTTTACTATTTCATATAAATGCATTTACAATTGATTAAAATGTTTTGGTTAAAAAAACAATTTAGCGTTGTTTACTCCAGATATTACTATGCAGACCACGATTTTGTTGACTTATATAAAATTTGAAATTTTATTGCTACTGTAAATTCTATTGAATAATAAATTATTTTTGTATATAAATTTTCATTGAAAAATAAATATTATAATTAGAACTAAATTGTATAATACTGATGTTGTTTTATTATTAATTGAATTTAAATGAATAGCAAGTGTTTAATTAGTTTTTTTAATAGTGTTTGTTTTTTATAAAATTAATGATAGTTGAGTTTTTTAATCGTTATTTCTTTCAGTGCAGTAGTTATTGTGTATATACGGTATTTCTTGGTTTAATGATGTTTTTTCAATATTTCAATACAAATTACACATCCTAATGTGTGTAAGAAACCAAAAAAAGAAAAAAGACATTAACTATTAATAATAATTTCAATAATAAAAATAATATGATATTTGAACCCACACTTTTCATATCCAATGAATACTGTACTAAATAGGTTATAAATACTTAGCCAAGTTGAAATTAGAAATCCAAAGGCGGGACGTACATCTCTTAAGCCTACGATCCCTCAGAATCCTCGCGCGCCCTCCCATTTACATGATAATTCTATTTGACACAGTTTTTATACATATCAGTTTGGGAGACTTTATTATGTTTTTGTTTTATTAATTAAATATTTGTTTTGATATATATATATATATATATATATATATATATATATATATATATATATATATATATATATATATATATATATATATATATATACACATACATACATACATACATATACATACAGGCGGTGCTGAGTTGCTTTTAAAAATATTGACGCCAGCAATGCTGTCGTTATTTTCAAATTTCCATGACAATAAGTAAGACTGAAGATTACTTCAAACTCTTTTATTTATAACAATAAAAACTTTTTAGTCTTTGCTAGTGCAGTGCTAATGTAAGAATGCCTGTGAGAATGCCACGAGTATCAAAAATCATCCATATTTATACCTCTACCCCCCACAACGAATTTTACAAAAACTAGTTGTCATCAATCGTTTATCTACTAATATTTTAACAATAGCAAATTATTGTAATTTAGCTCTAATTTTTTTAAGTTTTATAACTGACGAATCATGAAAACATTTGTAAGATTGATAACTGACATTATTAATTAATTATTTGTAATCTAGAAATCACAATTTCTTTGTTAAAGTTGTCGTCGCGCCGTTATATATGATAAAATATTCATTGACTCAAAAGGAATCCAATCCACAACCTTTCGCTTTTATAGTTAACACGCTTGTGTCGCTGTGCTAAAACATTTATGGAAAATACGGAGATTCAATCAACAATTAACACATTTCAAGCATAATAACCATTCAAACGATGGAACATAAGCACTGTAACATGTAAATACGATATACATTACAGTATTAAGTCTCAAACAAGAGTAATCTTACCTTTGTCAAACAAATACGGCAATGCTATTGTCACTCAATTCAAATTGTAAAGACGGTTGGGCTTTACTTTCAACCAATGTCAAGCTCAATTTGACAGCTTGCCTTGGTGGACCCGTCAATTGTGTAAATGGTTTACATATATAATTTAGGCGCTTGAACGCTTGAAATTAATTTTAATGAGTCTTCTGTTTATGTAGATATTTAGTGATTATAAAAGCAGAGTACAACGCTACATTTTTATATTTATATTTTTAAGCCCCTTATTGCGATATTTCTGGAATAGATTCAATTTGACAGCTTGCCTTGGTGGACCTGTCAATTGTGTAAATGGTTTACATATATAATTTAGGCGCTCTAACGCTTGAAATTACTTTTAATTAGTCTTTTGTTTTATGTCGGTATTTAGTGATTATGAAAGCGGAGCACAACGCTGCATTTTTATATCTGTATTTTTAAGCCTCTTATTGGGATATTTCTGGAATAGATTAGAACCTTCAACCGCTGATTCCGCCACTATTATATGTTTATATAATAAATCTTTATCTAAACTTAAAGTAAAATTCAAAAAATATTTACCAAAATCTAATAAACGTGTTTACGTTTATGCATGTTATATGTGTGTATGTGTGTACGTGTGTTAATTTTAGAAAGAGCTAACCAGGTATAAGAACAATTTTCATTTCTATTATATTTTGTAAAAATTTCCTTTGGTCGATCAATAAATAAAATTGGTTTGAGAATAAATTTACGACAATTTTAAAATTTAGTTCGACAAAAAGAAATGGCTACCATTTTTTTTTTATTTATTAAATTGATATTTTAGTTTCCAATGTATGGATATTGTTTAAAAGTAATAATGTTATTTATATAAAAAGTTATTGAGATTAGTGAATAAAATAATGTAATTTAAGTGGGCAAAGCCGTAGGCGAGTCGCTAGTATTTTTTGAAGCATACAAACAAACGATTTTTTTATGCTATACAGTTATATTGTAGATATTAGTTAATCTTATATAGTGACTTATTTTTATCAACCTTTCATCCCGAACAGTTGATTTCATTATACCAACGCCGATGTACAGATGATGCTATCATTGTATATAATTCTCGTATGCGACGTTTTTGGTACATTTTTATTCAATAAATTTGTATATTCGTTTAGTGAATAACTAAAGAAAAATTGTATATTCGTTTAGCGAATTCTGATATTTTATAAAGAAGGTTAAAAAGGTTTCAAGCAACCAAAAAAAAAATAAGAAAGATGAATACTGTAGGGATGCAATCTCTTCGTAGCTGATCGCATACACAATGAAGAAATACACAGAATGGTAGGTATTAGCATGGAGAAGAAGAAGAACGTGCTCAGACGGTTTGGGCACGTCGATCGAATGAGTGAAGAAAGAATGGCAAAAAGATTTATGAAGAAAGTGAGTGGTAAGAGAGGGACGGTGAGTACTCGGTTGACCTTCGAAAACACAGTATCGACGATACTGGAGGAGGGTCACACGTGTGGCATGTGGCCCTAGCGGAGGGCATGTATGAAGAGGTTGATGACAGTGGACGAGGCGAAAGAGGTATGCCGAGACGTAGCGTTTGGCGAGAGAGAGATCGGAATCTCTCTGCCTACCCCGCTAGGGATATAGCGTGAAGCTAAGTAGAGTGAAGTACAAGTACATATATTTAATTTATGCATGATGTGAATGTGTTAGTGTTAAAACAGTTAATTTTAATATTTTAGACCAGTTTTGACTTAGTGTTCATAATATTTGAGACACTGAGTGGTGGAATCCAACTAACCTCTAAATGAGTATGGTAACTATGGTCGCCGCGTCTCCAGATAGCTGTACTGTCACTGTACCATGACAGAGTCTATACACTACCTAATTTGTTTTGAAAGTGATCGTTATATCAGTACATGGAAGATGGACGAATTACAATCCAAAAAAATTGTCTATTTCACAATGCAGTTGATACCGCTTATCTCAAAAATGGCCTATCTGATTCAACTGCAATTTTTTGTCAATTTTTGTCAAAAGACTCAGTATTTGTTTTTTTTTAAATCTATGAATAAATAAAAAGGTTGTATCAATACTCAATATTTTCGGCACATCTGCTATAATAGTAGTTTAAGTAAAGTGAAGCCTCGAACGGGTCAGTGGTATTGAATATATCTCAGAAATCTACTAACCAAAACGATTATGCGGACGAAACACACGGAGAAGTCATTACTCTTTGCCCGCTCTCGCGATGTCTTTTATGTGAGTGGTACAAAAATTTTGTTTTTTATATATTTAATTTTTTCATATCAGTGCTTTTCTATGCATGATTTATTGTTATATTAGAAATAACCTAAGTTAGCCTAAGTTTAACTTATATATAACTTAACTATATAATGATGTATATATTTTTAAATTAAACTTAATGGGGCCTGTCTTGTGGGCACCCCACTTGAGGAAATGTTATATTTCATATTTTCATTTCCTTGCTCTGGTGATTCCCACGTCCTCTTCGCTACACTGATATGGGCTGGACACAACGTGGAGCTAAAAAAAAGAAACACGACGGCATTTTTTTCGTCTGTGTCCGTTCTTTTTTTCCAATATGTTTTTGTGATTTATAGCAATAATGCAATAGGTTATTAAAAATAAGATCTCAAAAAACACCTTTAAATAATATGTTATTTATGATAGGTTTCCATCATTATTTTTACTATTTTTAAAGTGTTATTCTACACATTTAGGAATGAAAATTATAAATTTAAAAGCGTACATTTTTTTCCAGTTACGATAAAAAAATATATACGCATTTAAATTTAGTATTTCCATAATTTCTTAAAATATTTTGGCTTTCTTTTCACGCTTTACCCTTGAACTTGGACCACACAGATCATAAGACGCTAGATTGAAACACTCATGGGCCGCAGGATGCGCTCATTGCTGATATTTGTTCCTTTATTATCCTCTAACAAAACCTATTGGTACTATCTCTGTCCTCCTCACGCCTTTTGTCAATGGATTAAGGGAGATGACAGTATTTTGAGAATTGCGCAGTTGTGAAATCGGAACGTTTCGGTTTATGTCAATTTGAGTGTCAAAACCTTTTTTTTACGATTACAGGTGTTTAATGCTTGGAATTATTGAGATTGTATGTTTGTCTGTGGTATCGTAACTTCTGAATTAAAAAAAAAACCGGTTTCAGAGCGATTTTTTAACGAAAATCTTTGTTAATCTCGGTAGATTGATTGATTAGTTATCTTGGTTTATTGATTTACATTGAAATTAGCTAAAAAGGTTTTTACTTATATGAAGAAATAATAATAGCAATTTAAGGGCTGCAAGCTCAAGATAACCAAAATGTGATTGATTGATTAAATATTATTTTTTGGGTTTTATGTAATTTTTAATTTTTTTTACTTGTCTTCACAATTCTTACTTGTTGCCCATTTAAAATATTTTTTGGTGGTGTATAAATTCACTAACTATTACGAATAAGTATTTTTTATTTATCATTTGATATAATCTAATGTCTTTCAAATTCCAACTGAAAAAGAATTTATTTCTAAGTGAAAATGTTTGAGTTATTTCAATGTTTTTCCGTTGCCCTGAACTCATATTTGTGTTTATTTAATTATATATTTGTTTACTATATATATATATATATATATATATATATATATATATATATATATATATATATATATATATATATATATATATATATATATATATATATATATATATATATATATATATATATATATATATATATATATATATATATATATTTATATATATTTATATATACTGCAACTTTCCATGAATAAAAGTAGCGGTAGTTCCTGAGATAAAATCCTCCAATCAATCAAATTCTTCAGCTTTGGTTATATTAGTATAGTTTATATGTATATACAACATAATACGTATGTACGTGCCTACGTTCTCGCACAATTTTTCTATATAATGAAACATAAAAACCCCTTACAAAATAACGCCGTCTCGCTAACACGGTAACCTTTTTGTTTTGATCCTTTGATCTCATAATAATGATAAAAATAAACATTAATTTCGCTTTTACTTATGCATATTTACTTTGTCATATATTTTGTTTTGACAAGCGTGATATAATTATTTTTGTTCTTAAATAAGACTATTTTGTTGTACAACATTTTGAAATTATCTATGCTAAATTAACTATAGCGTGTTCTAGCGCAGCGGTACAAGAGTGTAACTGTAGACGTAACAGGTTGCAAGTTCAATCCATACTCAAGGAAATATTGTTAAATACCCCCATTTCATGCTCTAGTAACGAGACAAAGCACGGCGTTGAGTTCCACCACTACACGTAATGTCAGAAATCGGTAAAAAGTGGGGAATATGACTTATGATTATGAGAACAAAGTGAATTAACACTAGGTTATCTCTCAGTAGGCTTAAATCAAAGAAAAAAAATAATTTGAACAGTATGCGTTTTAACTACTATGAGCACTCGATCTAAATAATGTAAGTCCACTCTAGCGAAAAAAAGTACGGCGTTGAGTTTCGCCACTATGTCACATATACCTACACAGTGTCCCGAATTCTAAATTATGAAATGAAATATTGTCTTTTATGGGACATGGTACACGTATGTATAATAAAATTCCACAAATAATTTTAAATTTGCCACTTCAAAAATTTAAAGTGAATGTTAAAAATATATTGTTAGGCAAAGCATATTATTCTATTCAAGAATACTACAACGATAAGAGTGCGTGGGATTAAATGCTGTTGGTACTCACTCAGAAAGCTATGTTATATATTTACTTTAATTGATATTTTGAAAAGAGCAACTGTTGAGTTTCTTGCCGGCTCTTCTCAGCAGACCCGCCTTCCGAGCCGGTGGTAGCTTCCTGTAAGGACTGACACCACAGACACTTATATGTAACTTGACGATTCAAAAGTGCTTAAATGGCCTAATTGAATAAAGAATATTTTGATTTTGATTTTGATTTTGATAATTAATTTATTATTCAATCATTTCCTATGACTCTTACTCTTTCTTAACTTTTTGTTTTCTTTACGTTTTATCACACACGTGGCAAGGCAGAGAGAACTTAAGGACCAGTGTCGGTACACTCCGTTCCCGTTAAGACACTTCCATGTCTCACTTTCCACCGTACACTGGAGGCATTGCGTGTTGAGAGATGGAACAACGCCGCGCTTTACCTTATTTCCAGAAATAGTAAATGGAAATATGTATTAAGTTGAGGCCTGTCGTGGCGCAGCGGCACAAGCGTGTGACTGTAACCGACAGGTTCTGGGTTCGATCCCCAGTCGAGGAAATGAAATATTTAATATTTTCAATTTAAATATTTAATGTTTCATTTCTTCGCTCTGGTAATAAGGCAAAGCGCGGCGTTGAGTTCCGCCACTCAACACGCAATGCCTCAAATTCGGCGGAAAGTGGGGAACGTAAGTGGAACGGAGTGTCTTTACACTAGGTTCCCGGGTTCCCTCTGCCTACCCTGCCTAGTGCGGGATACAGCGTGAAGCTGAAAAAAAAAAAAAAGTATTTCATTTCCGCGATGAAAAATCGAACCTACAGCCTGTCACGTTTCAAGTCCCACCCTTGTTCCCCTCTGCCACTACAGGCTCCAATAATACTATATGACTACTAAGAATTTATTATTAATTCAATTTATTTAATGTTATACAGAAGTTATTGCAGCAATGTGCGCTCGTAAAGAGGCGAAATTATTAATGTTACTTACTACAATATTGTATGAGGTATTAACGCAAAGAATAATTTTTATGGTATACTTGAAAATTTATGTGTGGATGTATTGAATGTTAGCAAATACTGTCTTTATTACTTCTGAGGGGATTGATATTTTTTTTCTTCGCTCTGATAACAAGACGCGGCGTTAAGTTACGCCACTCAACATCCAATGTCTTGTCCAGCTCTGTCAGTGAGGCGGTATGTTGTCTACTAAACGCTGTCAGTACCATCAGTCAAAACTAAGTACCTCGAGCATTTGGGGAACGGAAATCTCTTAAGACTAAGCTCATAAGTTCCCTCTGTTACCTGCCGGAAACAGTGTGATGTTAAAAAAGTCCTTGTCTTGACTTATATTGCGTTATAAGCTGATGATGATATTGCGTTAAAACTATTAATATTAAAACGTATTCAGATTTCAACCTGAGCGATTGGACAGTTTGTTGAGACGTTTTTTGTAATATATTTCTTTCCAGATCACATATCAACATTAATCAAATAATAATTTTTAATCTTCCCTATTATCATACAGATAGATTATTTAACGAAGCACTAATTTAACTTTTAAATCATTCCTTTATCTCTTTACCTTTTATAACACCGGGACCTCAGAATTCTTTAGTATAATTAAAAAAGTGTTCCCGGAAATTTATTTCATAGACGACGTGCTAAGGAACAATTAAAAGCCTCAGCGATGAAATTTTCCACACAAAATTTAATTTTCGCCGTTGATTTTGGAGATGCTTTTAAACTTTTGCTGTTCAATTTAAGTAGCATTAAACAACACTCGTCATCTATATCTATACATATAACAGATTTGTAACTGATTTCTGTCTGTATATGGATGATATATTTAAAAAAAAAATGTTAAAGGGACGTTTATTAATGTAATAGAGCCTATTTTTTTGTCTGTACGTTTGTACGCGCTAACCTCAGAAACGGCTAATTAGATTTTAATAAAATGTTACTATTATATTAGTGCAATTTTTCCTTAACATTAAGTGTCTGTTTTATTTAAATCAACTTATAGACAAAAAAAAATTACGTTCATATAAAAATATCTAGTTCGGAAAATGGTACAAAATGTTTCTTGATTACATAACGTTTTCGTTTTCAATATATAGATATTGATAACGCTATTAGAAAAAGAAAGTTATTGAGATTACTTAATAAAATCGGGCGAAGCCGCGAAATCTACTTGTATGTGAAAATTTATACTCAATACCACACTTTGCCTAACTAACGTGACATATATTTCTCATATTTAATTTTTCTTTTTTTATAAAAAAAAATAACACGAGGCGCTCTGTGTTTTCTGAAAAAAAAAAACCAGATAATTAAAAATAAAAAAAAACGTCACCTACTTTGCTCAGTTTAAATTTAAAACAGCCAATTACTACAAAAGTAAAGTAACATTGAAAATAATTGCCTCAGTAGATATACCTCAGAGAAGATATAATTTTAACTTTGGTTAACTCATTTTGTGGTTACTGTAGAATCGTTTTTGGCTTCGCTATCATTGTCATACTGAAATGTAACCACAATTTTTTCGACACCCAAAAGTACAGTACAGTAAAATTATTATTCGTGAAGGTTATTGTTTCATTCCTAAATGAAATCACAGTTTTTTTTAATAAGTACATTGATTTTCACGATTGTTATACATTTTAAATGAAAGAACTGTAAAGTGTTCGAAATGTCGAGTTTCTAAATATGTATAGAAACAATATACCTACGTGATTAGATTAAATTTGTTTTATTTAAGATTGCTTTTTTAATTTTTTATTAAAAATAAACCTTACCCCCGAGTGGGAATCGAACCCACACTTCTGGGCAAAGAAGCCTCGATGACCGATTTTATCGATTAGAGATATTTTACAGGTAGTGTGAAAAATATTTTAGGTTTATTAGCCATCTTGACAGAGTTGTTTTGACCAATGTTTGGATATGAAATATGTTGGTTTCCAGAGAAAAACTTGCCGTTAGCAAAGTTGAGTGTCAATTTGGGTATTTCTTTACTTCACTCCCCAGCTTTTAGGCTTTATTTGTAAATATTAAAGATCTTCTATCCAGACATTTGATTTTCGTTTATAGATTTCGTACATCGTACAAGGTAAAAACAAAATCTTTATAATTTCTGCTTTTTTGTCTGTCTGTATGTCTACTTACTTAAGATTATCATTTTTTTTTATAAGAAGTGCCTCTTGAGAGCTATAATAATATTGAATTAAACTATTCGGATTTGATCAATATTTTTTATAATAAAAGTCAACGTCAATTGAAATATTGTGTTGCAGTTAATAAACATTATATATACTGTCTGCCTCTCAACTTCACGCCGTATCCCGAACATGACGAGGGTGGGCAGAGGGAACTTGGGAACCCAGTGTTAAGGTACTCCGATCCGTTCCCAGCAATATACAATGTATACGATACAAATAAATCAAAACCCAACTCGGCCATCTTTAGGTAAGGATTATTTGTTTCAAGGGCTTTTTGCTCGGATCCAACTGGCCTGATCGGCTTTAATCGGATTACCAAAAGAATTAATCTAGAAAAGTAGTCCTTTATTCATTTGAGGTTCGTTAATCATTTGTACTTCGAATATTTATTTCTTAACAAGAGATATTTTTTTTTTATTTATACTATATTCCTATATATTGTGATGTTCATAGGTATATTGATTTTGTTGTACAGGATTCGTTTCCGGACTTAATTATTGAGCTTTGAGAGAATTGAGCCAGATTTATACTTTTATTCTTATATAAAACCTTTTACCTGAAACTTTTACCCTTCTATTTAATATATAACAATTTTATCAGTTCGAAACTGTAGTATCTAAGATATCAGCTTCACACTGTTCCTCGCACATGGCAGAGTAGACAGAAGGAACTTGAGAATCTAGTGTTAAGACTCTCCATTTCGTTTCCCACTTTGAAGAAATATTGCGTGTATAGTGGCGGAACTCAACACCGTGCTTCTAATAATAGCGTTTTTACCAAATAATCACTTACGTTATAATAATAATAACATCCATTATAGATATTCTACGAACACATGTGCAAAAAAAGTTATAATAATTATTCCAAAAGACTTATGACACTCAATCAAGATCAGTGTTTAGTTTTCGTAAAGTTAATGTATTGATATCTAATTTGCGGTCAATGCTGTCGTCAAACTAGTTTGGTTGCGCAATGCCATTAACAGTATGAGAACGGTAGTCAAGTTTACCAACTTTAAGTTTAAGGGCCTATCGTGGCACAAGCGTGCGACGGCAGGCTCGAAAAAATGAAATATTTTATATTTTATATATTCGGGAATTAAAATATTTATTATTTTCTTTTTTCGCTCTTGCTACGAGACAAAAAGCGGAGATGAGTTGCGCCACTTAACATGTGATTCTTCAATTTAGTCTTAACCCTAGGTTCCTAACCCTGCCACGTGTGCGATACAGCGTGAAGTTCAAATAGAATAAAAAAAAGACATATTTTCTATGAGTCAAGACAGTGGGATATCTTGTGAATACAACGGTCATAGGTTTGACCCTCACTTGAGGTATTGATTTATAAAAGAATACAGTTTATAAATAATACAAATTATTGCAAGTGCATTAATTGGGCCGTACGTTCCATATCGAGTAGCGAAAGCCTGAGCTAACCCTAATCGCACCAAACATCTGTGGAATGGCTTGCATGCGGCAGTACTTCCAGGTCGATACGACATACTTTAAAAAATCGTGTCTATCTCCACCTTAAACGCACCTGTAGCTTATCTAGTGTTATACGGGGCTGGGATGTATCACTCACCATTATATGACCCATACGTTCGTTTTCTTTGTCTTTTCTTTTTTTTTTCACTCTGTATCCCGCACGAGGCAGGAAAGGAACCCGGGAACCTAGTGTCAAGATACTCCGTTCCACTTCCGTTCCCCATTCCGCCAAATTTGAGACATTGCGTGTTGAGCGGCGGAACTCAACGCCGCGCTTAGCCTTATTACCAGAGCGAAGAAATGAAATATTACATATTTAAATTGAAAATATTAAATATTTCATTTCCTTCTTGTCTTTTCCATACAAACATAAATATTCGAACCTGCTTCATTCGTTTCAAAAGCGCAACTAATGATCTATCAACAATAAAATCTTAACCACTGGCATCTCATTCACTATCGCAGGACTAAATGCAGGAACATTGCAGTGAATTGAGGATGCGTTAATAGACGGTTAACTATATATGACGTCATCTCGTAAGATTGCTCTAACCACCTACAATTTCTAGTTAAGAATAGTTGTACATAATAGATATTTTTAAATTAATGGTATGTAAGATATTTAGCGGTTCTCAGTTCCGTTAGAGGAAATAAAATATTAAATATTTTTATTTCATTGCTCTAATTTTCTGTTTTAGTGGCAATTCAAAGTTCGGCCTTGACATTCGCCGTTCAAAACACAATACAAATTTGGCGGAAAGTGGGAAACGGAAGTGTTTGAGTAGAGTGCCTTAAAACTAGATTCTTAAGTTCCCCAGCGTGAATCTAAAATGATACTAGGAAAAAAAAATAATCAAAAAAAGTAATATTTCCACTCCATACGTACCAAGTAGTAGAAATATAGCCAAAGAGAGTCTATTAATCGACTCACTGTACCGTAGAAATAAGACTGATTAGATTCGGCCTAGCGAGGTTTCCCATTCAATTCGTATCTACTGGCCGCTGGTACTGTAATTTCTCATCCATTTTAGGCATTTCGCTCTACTCTATATAGAAGTTCGTGTATATCTGTCTTTACAATATATTAGTCTATATTTTTTCTGTATATATATATATATATATATATATATATATATATATATATATATATATATATATATATATATATATACATATATATATATATATATATATATATATATATATATATATATATATATATATATATATATATATATATATATATATATATATATATATATATATATATATATATATATATATATATATATATATATATATATATATATATATATATATATATATATATATATATATATATATATATATATATATATATATATATATATATATATATATATATATATATATATATATATAAAAGTCTACTATTGTTGAACAGGTGTACAATGCACAGTTGCAACTAATCTGCAGAAAGAACGTTGTAATTTATCATGAAGGTTATTCGAGATAGTTTGTTCGTGAGCTCTGTTAGATAACTTTTATAAGTTCGTACGGGAGCGGGATTTTACATTTTACAGTTCCTGTAAGCGAAATTTCGCTTGAAATCACACACATATATAGATAAAGGTAAAAATATTTGTAACAGGTTGTAGGTTCGATCACCACTCCAGGAATTTCTAGGAAATATTCAACGTTTTAATTTTGTTCGGCGTTAAGTTCCGCCACTAAACAGGCAATGCCTCACATTAACGGAAAGTGGGTAACGAAACGGAATGTGTCTTAACAATAACTCCCCAAGTTCCTTTGCGTCGTCTGCCAACGTGAAGCTAAAAAAAAAAAATGAAAAATGTATAAAAATGCAGAAAAAAATCTCAATAAATTATAATTATAAATTAATACGTTATTAAAATCAACCGAACTTCTTACAATGTCTATATAACACACCATCTTATTTTTTTTTTTTTTTTTCATCTTTACGCTGTATCCCGCACTAGGCAGGGTAGGCAGAGGGAACGAAAGTGAAACCTAGTGTTATGACACTCCGTTACACTTCCGTTCCCCACTTTTCGCCGAATTTGAGGCATTGCGTGTTGAGTGGCGGAACTCAACGCCGCGCTTTGCCTTATTACTTGACATTCGCCGTTCAAAACACAATACAAATTTGGCGGAAAGTGGGAAACGGAAGTGTTTGAGTAGAGTGCCTTAAAACTAGATTCTTAAGTTCCCCAGCGTGAATCTAAAATGATACTAGGAATAAATCATCCATCACACCATCTTAAATTAAATGGTAAAATCTGAACAGGTTCTAGATTAGTGACACCAACCGTTCTTAATGCCTTGGGCGCAACGGTTTCACCATCACGAACTCGTACTTAGGTTCCCCAGAATACTTCCTTTTCAATTATGTATAATAACAACAACTTAAAGGAAAAGATTATAATTCTCATCTGTACTGCTTAAGTCTCTGGGGTCGCCACTCCCCTTGCTTGCGTAAAACAGTCCTCTGGGACTAATTATTATTATATTAGATAATATAGTGAAAATTATGTATTTAGTATAACAGACCAGTTGCAAGCGCGTAACTGTTAAAGGGACAGGTTGTGAGTTCGATTCCCTCTCAAGCAAACGAAATCTTTAACATTTTAATTGTTCTAGAGATAAAGCGCGGCATTGAACTCTATTTCGCAATGCCTTAAAATGCTGAAAAGTGGGAACTGAGCTGGGTTCCCATGTTCCTTTTGCCTATCTTTGCTGGAAACAGCGTAAGCGAAAAAATAATAATAATATTAAAAATATTTTTTTAATGTTTCAGGTAACTCTTACTTTTACAAAGACGAAGACGGGGAAGGGAACAAGTATTGTATATTTTCTTTCTTCTCTAATTATGTGATTATTAAATGTAAAAGTATGTCACTCTTTCCTACCAAAATGACTAAATAAATATAGATAAAACTTTACACATAGTCTAGATTTTGTTTGAAGATGTATAATTTGGCTATAAGCGGTAGAAGCCGCGGTCCGATCGCTAGTCAACGGAAATTCTTAGATCAAGGTTCCCAAGTTTCCTCTGTAAACCCTGTCATGGGTAGAATATGGAGTATTAAAAAAACCGTAAAATATAAACTAATATAAGTTATAAAAAAAATTAACTTTAAAAATGATCTTGTTCAAATTGTTACGCTCCGTTTATTTCAAGGCAACGAGTTCGTTAAAAAAATTAGGTTTACTAAACCTCTACTTTTTATTAATTGTGAGTGGTCAAGGATCTTAAAAGTGAATTGATGAACGTTGTGGCTCAGTGGATGTACGTTTTATTTATATCTTAGTGACTTCGTGCAATTTTGACATAGCTTTAACTATGTAATAATCAATTGGGCATAAATAAAGCCTATTCTCTTACGTGGCTAACTAATTTAGAATGGTAGAATAAAAATATATATATTTGACTATGTCATTGTAGTCATCTTTTTATATTAGAATAAGTCCTATACTGTCAGGATAATCACTATATTTAACCCAAGGTATATATATGTTCTTCACTTTCTACATATATATGTATTTTTTAAAAATAACAGTATTATATATTATATTATTGAGACAGGTCGTGGCGCAGCGGCACAAGAGTGTGACTGTAACCGACAGGTTCTGGGTTCAATCCCTAGTCGAGGAAATGGAATATTTAATATTTTCAATTTAAATATTTAATGTTTCATTTCTTATCCCTGGTAATAAGGCAAAAGCGCGGCGTTGAGTTCCGCCACTCAACATGCAATGCCTCAAATTCGATGGAAAGTGGGGAACGGAAGTGGAACAGAGTGTCTTAACACTAGATTCCCGGGTTCCCTCTGCCTACCCTGCCTCGTGCGGGATACAACTTGAGCTGAAAAAAAATATCGTATTATATAACTCACTCAGCTTCACGCTGTATCCCGCACAGGGCAGTATAGGCAGATGGAACCTGGGAACTTAGTGTTAAGACACTCCGTTCCACTTCCGTTCCCACTTTTCGCCAAATGAAATAACGTATTTACATAACAGATTTAACTCCCACTTGGAGACATTAATTATTTTTATTATCTCGTAGTAACAACCCAAAACGTGGCGTTGATTTATGTCATTCAATAATGGACACGCAATTTTAAAAGAAATGACAGTGTATGGGGAACCTAGTGTCTTAGTAGGTTCCCTCTGCCTAACCCTAAAGCAAAATTAAAATGTAATGTAATTCCCGAACTAAGTATCATCGTCAATTCAAATAGCCTTTGAAACATAACTACACAGTAAACTAGAAGATATGAGAAAATGTAACTTCAAAATAACTAACATAGAAAAGAAAAAAAAAACCTTTGTTAATTACGTCCAGGGAAAAAATGTTTGTTTGTTGAACGTGTTAATCTCGGGAACCAGCGGTTGATTTTCATAAAAACCTTACTATATATAATAGTGACATTTATGCACATGGCAGTGTTAAGTCAAAACATTCCGATCTTCACTTTCAGATACACTTAAGATATTGTGACTGGCGTGAGTTTGCCTCATTACCAGAGCGGAGAAACGAAAATATTACATATTTCATTTTCTTCAAGAGGGGGTTGAACCCACACCAAGTCCCGTTTACAATCACACGCTTGTACCCCTGCGCCACGACAGGCCTCAATGAGTTAAAATTTTAAGTATAGAATATTCCAATAGTACAAATAATATTAAATTATTATCGTTAAGTATGCAAAGATAATGATCAACTTACTTAACAAAAAGTAATACTACACAACAAACTGGTCTTCTTTAAATTCAGTTTGGAGGTTAATTTTATTAACATTATAAATTATAACTGGAGGCCTGTCGTGGCGCAGCGGCACAAGAGTGTGACTGTAACCGACAGGTTCTGGGTTCGATCCCCAGTCGAGGAAATGAAATATTTAATATTTTTAATTTAAATATTTAATGTTTCAATTCTTCGCTCTGGTAATAAGGCAAAGTGCGGCGTTGAGTTCCGCCACTCAACACGCAATGCCTCAAATTCGGCGGAAAGTGGGGAACGGAAGTGGAACGGAGTGTCTTTACACTAGGGTTCCCGGGTTCCCCCTGCCTACCCTGCCTCGTGCGGGATACAGCGTGAAGCTAAGTATAAATTATAACAAAACATTGATGAAATAATATATACCTTTCTGATGGAGTTAGAGGTAAATAGATGCATCACAAGCCGTAATTCCCGTATTTGCCGTAAAATAGGCTGATCGTGCCTCTCTATCTATTGTACCGCGCTCTCGCTTGCACGCTCAGTTAAAGCGGAACGTGACAGTAAGTCGAGCATTTTCGTGCTTACAACCGGCGTTAATTGATCTATAATGCCTAATTACGTTAAAAATATAATAAAATAGGAAATAATGCTCTCACTGCGCTTACACTGATAAAAATAATGTCCAATTTTAATTCACTCATCACGTTACAAAAGGTCCAATCCCTAAGGGGACATCAGGGTTAGACGTACATCAGATATCCCTTTATGTTACTATCAAAGTTATAATTGTGCTCATGAGGAAACTCTAGAACCATCCAACCTTCTATACCAATATTATTATCCTCCTATAATAACATTGTGTCATTACCAATATGCTAGAGGCCTGTACTCTCACAGGACTGCTCAAGGTAATGAAATTTTGATAAATTAATTTCCTTGCTCTGTAAACAAGAAAAAGCGCGGCGTTAAGTTCCGTTACTTAAAGTTCAATATTTATTCTAAATGGGAACAAAGTGTCTTAATACAAGGTTCCCAGGTTCCCTCTGTCTAACCTGTTATATACGGCATACTGTGTGAAGCTAAAGAAAATAAATAACGTTGAATTTCGTAAGGATAAGTATACTTATTATCCTGAGATATTTATTTCAAGTTGCAGTCGTTTTCATTTAGTACACATACACTACGTACTACATATGTGCGAACGTCGCCACGAACGGGCCGTATAAATATATAAATTTTTGTGTTAATAAAATTTTATACGAAGCAGTAAATCTCAGTTTTAATAAAATGTAGAAGGCTATAAAGTTTCGCTCGAACTACTGTATTTACGTGAAAGTTAGTCTTTAAATAAAGTTCACAAAGCTTTGAAAAGCTCACTTGAAGAAATTCATTTCACTATGAGTATTGATGTTTTTCAATCGTGTTAATTGCATTTAGATTATTGTTATAAGAGCTTATGTATTAGGATTTTTTTTAGTTTAACACTGTATAGAGTAGATTAGGCAAAGGGGACCTAAGATGTTAATATATTTATTTTAGGATATAATTGCATATAAGCATGTAATTTTATGACATTGTGTGTTGCGTGGCGGAACTCTATGTCGCGCTTTATTTATTTATTTATTCATTAAAACAGGTTCTTATTGTACTAACAGCGTTGCCAAAGCGCACAATAAGATATATATAATAACATAATTTTTTTTTATTACTTAAAAAAAAAATTACAAACATAAGAATATAAACTAAGAACTTTCGATGTTTTAATTTTTTCGCTTACCACTTAACCACTTAACTTGCAAAGCCAAAGCCTTATATTCGGAAAGTGGGCAACGGACCTGAGTGTCATAATCCTAGGTTCCCAAGTTTCCTCTGCTTGTGCTACCAGATGCGGGGTACAGCGTGAAAAAAAGGAAATAAGAGTAACGTTTTTCTTAGTGACGGTTACAAAAGAAAATGGGCAGAACTGTATGGGACCTATACTCACTATTAATAATAATATGACTACTTTTAGTATGGAAGTCAATCTCAAATCATAGTGTGGGAAAAGTAATACCAACATAAAAAAACTATATAAAAAATTTTAGGAGTCTTTAGTTTATACAAAAAGTTTTAAGAGTCTCTATTACAATGTTTTTTTTTTATATTTCCGTTATATAGATACATAATGCTCCAGTTTATTTTTCAGTTTCATTATGTATCCCATCTCAAGCAGTGTAGGCAAAGGGAACCTGGGAACCTGTTTCCATTAGGACACCTCTGTTTCCTACTTTCTGCTGTATTCTTGAGGCATGGCGTGATGAGTGGCAGAACTAAACGCCGCACTTTATTGCATTCTACTTTCAAAATAATAAGAATTCACTTACTATATGATATTTTTATCGGTTTATGCTCCAGTATCATCCATACTGTGTTCTCAAAGATCAATCAAGGTCTCCTGCCTCTTTCAACTTCTTATCACTCACTCTTGTATACCTTTTTTCTTTTTTTTTATAGCTTCACGCTGTATCCTGCACGAGGCAGAGTAGGCAGAGGGAACCCGGGAACCTAGTGTTAAGACACTCCGTTCTACTTCCGTTCCCCACTTTGTTTCTTCTATACCTAACCAGAATATATGAAAAGCATAATTTAAATCATTAGGTTCCCAAGTTTTTTTTGCCTACCCGTGAAGCGTAAGTATACAGCGTGAAGCTGAGCGAGTGAGTAATTTAATCTTAAAATAAATCAAATCAATCTTAATTAAGGTCCACTATAAATAGACGAAAACTCAACATTTCCAACGTTTTCACTGAAAAAGTAATTAACTAAAGTTCTTAAGGAAATTCTAAGATTCTTTATATAATATAGGCTTTGAGACGAATATAAAAGGGCTTGGGGGTGACCACGAGATCTTTTGATGGCGGAACGTGGTTCTTTAAAATTTGTCGAGATTGTGCTTTCTTTTGTTCTTTGGCTTAAGTAAATATTCCTTAGTTTTGTGTTATCAACGTATAATTATAAAATATTTTTAGTTTAATTAACTGAAATCTTATTTCTTCTTTATTTAAGGTTATATTTTAATTTTAGTAGAAGCTAATGTCACATTATTACCTCCACGGGACCTTACATTTTTTTTTTTAGAAAATATTGTTAATTTTTTTATTGCAGAAAAGCTGAAAACGGAAGCTTTATAAAATTAATTTATTTTCGGTCTGCCCGTAGGTCGTCATCTCAGTTATGGTCAGTCATTTCGATGTTGAGCTGAGGTAACAAGCTGAAATTCATTATAAATATATAAGTTTATGATTAAATATAGTACCTTGGAGAATAGGAGAAAATCATCTTTTAAGCAGTGCAATCAAAATATTATGTATGTTATTGCTGCATTTTGCATGAAACAGCCTAATCCTATCTATAGGGTACTTCTTGAGGACTCTTTAAAAATAAATCCCAAAGGTGATTAAAAAAATCATTACAAGGTTATATTTGCAGTTTATTATGAGTGAAAATATTAGCAAACAAGAAGGTCCGACTGGCATTTGAGAGATTTTTTAATTTTACCCTATACATAAGAAATTGATTATTGAAGAACAAAATTTTATGTTATTTTAACGGTTTGATTTGCTACCACAAGGAGGTAAAAAAATCGTTACAAAGGGTTCTCTTTGGCTCTGTTTGTAATAAAAGGTCAAATTAGTCAATTTATACTATGCTTTTTATAATATACATATGTGTATTAAAATACTTTTAATGTCAAGATAAAAAGCGATTCATTCATTAACATTTTTAATTTATTATTGATTTCCTGAAATACATTTGGCGTTGTATTTCACTAAAGACCACGGGCACCAATGATTACAAATAAAATTATCTAGCTAGA
The DNA here is from genome assembly GCA_019049475.1 of Eueides isabella. Classification (NCBI taxonomy): domain Eukaryota; kingdom Metazoa; phylum Arthropoda; class Insecta; order Lepidoptera; family Nymphalidae; genus Eueides; species Eueides isabella. Next base: position 1,492,269 of record CM032399.1, on the reverse strand, counting down.
TATTATTTTTTTTTCTAATAAATATCAAAATACTTTTTTAACTTCGGACAACAATATTAAATCCAGCGGCGTTGAGTTCCGCGAACGCAATGTATACAATTCGCAGTAAAGTGAGGAACGGAACGGAGTGTCTTGAAGTTAGGTTCCCATGTTCCCCTGCCTACCCTGAACGCGACATAGTGTGAACCTAAATAAAAGAAATATTTTAACTTATGTAACGTGAAAGCACTTATCGTTAACGTCTGCTATAGTTTTAAGTTTCAGCGACGCGTTTCAAGGAGCGATATCCAATACCGTGTTAATGGATGTGAGAGGTGTGGCCTCAAATTTCAGCTTCCGTTCGCTATAGAGCGTCAGTATGTCTGGGATTGTTACTCGACTGTGCCACGTATGGTAGGGGTAATGTGTTTATAAGTGTATGTATGCTTATATAATGTAGAAATAGGTGTATAATAAATAATTGTAAAAAATGTATGTAAAACATATGATATATATATATATATATATATATATATATATATATATATATATATATATATATATTATATATATATATATATATATATATATATATATATATATATATATATATATATATATATATATATATATATATATATATATATATATATATATATTATATATATATATATATATATATATATATATATATATATATATATATATATATATATATATATATATATATATATATATAACAGATATTCATATTTTGAAACAAACATTTACTATGAAGGCTGTGTATTATTTACATATAAATAATGCAAAAAAATGTGAGTAGGCTGCAGATAGTCTGCAAATGTCAATGTAGGTAGAGGGAACTTGGGAACTTAGTAAGACACTCGATTTCCTTCCCAGACTAACGTTTTCACTTTCTGCTAAATTGGAGGAATTGTATATGGAGTTGCGGAACTCAACGCCGCGCTTTGTCCTATTATCAGTATTTGCTCGAGTGGAGATCGAACATACAAGGAGTCACGTTTACAGTCGCACACTTGTGCCTCTGCGCCACGGCATGCCTCAAGAGAGCAATGTAAGGGAATTATAGTAATAATATTGTCTTTGATTTTCGCGATTGTTACACATTTTAAATGAAACACTTTTAACCGGATTAATCGCGTACATTCAGTGGTAAACATTTTTGGGAAACCCGACGTTTCGTACACTTTACAGTAGTCCGTGGTCACTGGTAGACTGAGGTGGCATTTGTCTGTCAGTTGATATAATTTTTCATATCAAAATGTTTACCACTGAATATACGCGATTAATCCGGTTAAAAGTGTTTCATTTAAAATTATAGTAATTTTGCTGCTATATCTATAATATGTACAAGTTTTATAAAGGTCATGAGTTTGTTTAATTGGTCACGCTTATCTCAGGAACTACTGGTTTGAATTGATATATGTATTTCGATAATCGACGAAGGTGCCGGATTATTTTACGTTATGTTAATTTTTTCTTCGATGTTCCCTACGTTGCGATGTTGGTCCCTGCTACTTGCTCACATAAAATGTATTACGTGTATGTTTACTCTTATGTACGAATAGACTACGATACAATATACTTAATGCGGTACACATCGAGTGCTTTTGTATAACCACAAGTATTTCAAAATTTTATTGTAACACGATAATTATACGCTATTACGCTGTATTCGTTGTGTCAAAATGTCTTATATAGATGTCAAAATTTTCAACAGATTTGACATTTTCATTGCTCTACCACACATAAAAATCATATTGTTTGTCATACACACACACACACACACACACACACATACAAACTCACACATAAATTCACACACATACATATATAAGTGTAATAGTACATACATCTATGTCGCAATTTATATCGTAATCCATTCGCATCCATCTTCATTCATTTTAGTTATTTCTGTTAGCAACATGCAAACGAAGCCGAAGGTAAAATCTAGTCTTAACATTATTAACGTTAGATCGAGGCAACCGTCGACCCGAGCAATTTAATTTTAACGATTAAATAAGTATAAATATTTATTTCAAATATAAATGTAATAGCCACCCTAGTTATTAACAAATCTTGTTTAATTTGTTTATTACCGCTTGAATAAATATTTTTAATTACGCTTCAGAGTAATTACCTGACCGTGCTCCGTTTTTACCTATTTGGGGCTATTTGAACCTCACGCTCCTATCACACTAGCTTTGTAATTATTTCTGAAAATTAATCTAAATTGTAGAAAATATATATATGGATTATAATATTTATTTTTACTATAGTGATAGCGTTAGTGAGCTATGAGAAAGAAATTAATGATATCAAATTGCAGCAGGTACAAAGCGCAGCGTTCAGTTCCGTCGATCAATGAGCAATGTTTTGCAAAATGGGGGAACAAAGACTTTGTTTAGTAACATTTTTATTATAAATCTACTACATACATCATTTTAAATGCAATAGTTTCAGTATCTATATATAAATAATTAACTTATACGCAATACATCCGTTAATGTAACTTTTATTTAACGAATTTATTCACAGTTGTAAGGCCTGTCGTGGCGCAGCGGCACAAACGTGTGACTGTAACCGACAGGTTCTGGGTTCGATCCCCAGTCGAGGAAATAAAATATTTAATATTTTCAATTTAAATATTTAATGTTTCATTTCTTCGCTCTGGTAATAAGGCAAAGCGTGGCGTTGAGTTTCGCCACTCAACACGCAATGCCTCAAATTTGGCGGAAAGCGGGGAACGGAAGAGGAACGGAGTGTCTTGACACTAGGTTCCCGGGTTCCCTCTGCCTACCCTGCCTCGCGCGGGATACAGCGTGAAGCTAAAAAAAAATCACAGTTATCGAAGATGTTATAAATTATAATATCCTAATTGTTCTACCGTAGTTGGTGTAATAGCATTTTTTTAGGGGATACCGCCCCTTTGTTGTGGAACAGAAGCAGCTGACGAGGCATATTTTAAAGTTTTGTAATTTCACTTTTCATCCCATCATTCAATGGGGTCAGTTATTATTTTTTCTTTACAAACTTCAAATATTGATAATGTTTATAATTTATGGTTTTAAGATAATATTGATTTGGTATTAATTTTGAAAAAGCAGGTGTTTTGTTGTTATGAATATTTTCTATTGAAAATGAATGAGGATAAAACATGAGACATATAATTTAATATATTATAAGTACACACATGAGGTCTGCCGTGGCGCAGCGGTTCAAGCGTGTGACTGTAACCGACAGGTTCTGGGTCCGATTCCTGATCGAGGAAATGAGATATTAAATATTTTCAATTTAAATATTTAATGTTTCATTTCTTCGCTCTGGTGATAAGGCAAAGCGCGGCGTTGAGTTCCGCCACTCAACACACAATGCCTCAAATTCGGCGGAAAGTGGGGAACGAAAGTGAAACGGAGTGTCTTAACACTAGGTTCCCTTTCTCTCTAAAATAAGTACACACTTATTTTTAAATGTAAAAATCCTAACTTCAATTTGTTTCTTTAAATAAAAAAAAAGATTTTTTTGTTTCCAGTTTAAAATTAAACGGTATATCTTTTTAATCTTTGAAATTTCATCAGAGTACTTACTATAATAAATGAAAAAAAATACAGATCGTCACAAATGTAGTTGTTGAGGCTTGTCGTGGTTCAGAGGCATACGCGTGAACACCTGTCGCGTTTACAATAGTGGATTCAATGGCCACTCAAGGAAATGTAACATTTAATATTTTCAAATAAAATATTTAATACTTTCATATCTTTGCTCTGACAATACGGCAAAACACAGCGTTGAGTTCCGCCATTCAACCTATGTCCCAAATTGAATATATATGTAGTAAAATGATAGGCGTTTCAATCGCAATTATATTGCAGTCGAGCATATCACATAGCTGTTAGACATACTAGATTAATTCACCGGTTACAAGCAAGATTTATAAGTGACGGACCAACATTGAGTATGAAATGTATCGTGAAATACGTTTACGTAACAATGGCGTGCGTTACATGCATTTAGTTATATGGAGCGGTTGGATTAAGTTGTAAGTGTTCGCGTTTATATCGACATATGAGTAGTTTTTTCTATTTTGCTTTATTTTTGCTTTATTTTGCTTTATTTGGCAGGGTAGACAGAGGGAACCTGGGAACTTAGTGTTAGGACACTCCGGTACTTGAGGTAATAGCCACTCGAGTGCGGATCAAAGCCACAACCTGTCGTCTTTACAGTCGCACGCTTGTGTCCTCCACTAGGACTGGAGTAATCTCAATTTTCTTTTTACAAAGCTTGATCTTGTTAATAAAAGTTCAGAATATGTCTATATATTATATGAAAAAACTTGAAGTTATTAATACACATAATAATTATTGTAGCTAAAAGATTAATGGAAGGGTTACAAGTTCGGTTCTGATTGTGAAAAATACATATTAGGGTCGACATATTGTTGTCATTTTTTTAACCTATGATAGCCTAATAGTTATTTGAAAAAAAATCTGTCGAATTTTATTTTATAACGTTTTTTTTAGTATTTTGTAGGATATGTATATAACAATTTTAATTGGACATGAATCTAGTAAATTAAAAACTTTAAAATTAAATTATATTCAAATATACATTTAAATATTTTATTTATAAATGCCAACAACATAAAATAAGTTGTAACAAGCGTATAAGAATTTCGACGTAGCTTGATAAGTGCGTATGGATTGGTTGAACGCTTGGACGGTTTCCAAGAGGGGCAGGTTCAAATCCTGCTACGTTACTTAGTATTTCCTTTCCTAAGTATGTATAACACTCTAAAAAATAGTAAAAATATTGAATTTAATAAAATACCCAAATTCAGATATTATTTAAATCTCATATATGTCAATTAATCATACACTTTTACTTAAACCAATTCGAAGAAAGTGTTTCATTCGGTCTAATGCGGTGCGTGTCTCACTACGAGTATTTCCGAGTGAGGTACAGTTGCATCATTAATGTCCTACATGCGTGCTAGTGTTTCTTTCACTGGTCACGTTTATGCCAAATAATGTGGTTTGAAAAATATAGTATATGGTTTATTGGTTCATTAAATGTAATAGTTCCTGGTTAAAATTTTATAGAAATTAACTTATTATTTGAATATTTAAAAGGTATACGGATATGAGGCTTTATTTATCGCGCTACATCTCAAAGCGAGAGACGTGTATGGACTGAAAGCGAAAATGTATTGTTTTTCCACTAAATTTACTCTGCCTTTACATTGTACAGTATGTATGCAAGGTGTACAAACATTAAAAAATAAGTTTAGTATATCTCATAATGTCCCATTTCCGGTCAGCTACAGGGCGGAAGCGATCATTTTGTTTTGTCCGAATGTAATTGTTTTATTAATTAAAACGACCTTAAAAAATAAAACAATTTATAATCGTCTTCCCTATATATTTTAAATCCTTATTATTTTCTTCACTTAAATTTTTCTAGGAAACATAATAAAATATATCATATAATTAAGATATATGAGGCATAAATCGCCTCACAGACCAGTTTAAAAATACAGTTATTTTTATAATACAATATATTAAACTTATCAATAGAATTTTAGATCCGCGACATACCAAAGTTCAATGTCCTGACACAAATCAGAACAGTTTGTGTAAACAGTAAACTACTAATAACTGTTATAAGATGAATATGTAAATTAGGTAAAGGTATATATTAAAATATTAATTATAGTTTAGTCAAATTTGGATTGTAAATCAAGTATACAGCTTTTATGAAATTATCCAGAGTATCCTTGCCAAATAAGCAGAGGGAACTTGGGAACCTAGTGTTAAGATGTATCGTTTCGTTGTCTAATTAATGCCGAATTTAAGGCATTCCAACATATTGAGTGACGAAATCAAACGCCGAGCTTTTTGTTGTTACCAAAACGAAGAAACGAAAATAATAAATTCTTGATTTACTGCAGTGGTTTTTATTCACAAGTCACCTTTTCAGTCGCCCGATTGTGTTTCTGTGCAAAGATAGTCTACAAATCCAAAATTATTGCCCTTAATTAATTATAATATTAAGAGGGGCACAGAACGGAGTGGCTTAACACTAGGTTCCCAAGTTCCCTCTGCCTACCCTACCAAGTGCGGGATACTGCGTGAAGCTGAATGATAGCAATTAAGATCAATATTTTTATTATATTAGTTTATATAGAATTAGCACGTGTTCTGAAGCGGAAACGACGAAATACAATATTTGATTACGTTCTAAATCCTTTTACAGAATTGTGAAGCATAGTGACGTCACTATAGCAATTTAATTAATTTTGATAATCGTTAATACAATCATAAACAAAATAAATATGAATGATATTTTCCTAATTATAATGGGTCATTAAACACTTGGATAAGGAAGTCATTATATTTTTTTTTTTCAAAAAGCAATTTATATTCTTATATTGTTTTGTTCACGAACGTAAGCAAAATTTAAAGTATTTAATAAAATTTCTTTATATATATGAATTATTAATAATGTATAAGTATGTAAGTATGTACGTACATTAAATGTTAAGACACTTTCAAAAGTTATTCAGAATTGGAATCGAATGAGTTATTACAGTCAGACTCTATGCCGCTATGCCACGGTGGCATATTGAGTTTAAAAGATTAAATGTATTATTATAAGCTTCATAGTTAGCGATTCGTCAAATTCGGCGGAAAGTGAGGAACAGAAGTGGAACGGAGTGTCTTAACACAAGGTTCCCAAGTTTCCTCTGCCTACCCTGCCATGTGCGGCATACTGAGCAAGAGTTTATAGTTAGCACATTGCATAGAGAAGCGTTATTTTAAAATGTATTTGGTAGACTGCAGAAAAATACAAATAATTATATAAAGCACGTACGTATTTGCACGTTCGTGTAAAAGTTTTTTGTTTCATTCAATATTAAAAATATTTTAAATTTATTTTTAAAGTTTGTTACTAACAATGCTAGGAAATCCATCATCCAAAAATATATATATTACCTTGTCTTGGGAAAGGTTTAGTAGCTTTCAAAAAAATAATATATATATATATATATATATATATATATATATATATATATATATATATATATATATATATATATATATATATATATATATATATATATATATATATATATATATATATATATATATATATATATATATATATATATATATATATATATATATATATATATATATATATATATATATATATATATATATATATATATATATATATATATATATATTTTCATTTTTTCTCGGGTCAAATCTTCGGGGCAAAGCACAGCGTTAAGTACCGACACATAACATACAACTCCTCAAATTCGTAGTGATTAACACTAGGTTCCCAAGTCCCCTCTGAGTGGGCACCATGTGTGGGATACAGCGTGAAGCTAAACAAACAAAAATAATGTATGTACTTTCACTATCCACGTGTTTCTCAATTTTACCAAATATTATATTTATTTAATAAACTAAATCTGTAATTTGAATTAGTCTGAGTGAAATATGTTTAATAATATCGTACCTGAATATTTTAATACTGAGAATCGCTGTTTATAACGTGTTCAGTACAAATGTATTTTACAAACAACGTTTACAGAGAATTCTCATTTAAATTTGAGTACGTTTTACTAACAACATGTTATTTGTATATTCAATATTATATTAAAATCATAATGGCGCAGTGAAACAATATTAGAGTAAAAGCAGAAAATTGCGGGTTCAAATTTTATGTGGAAGAATTATTATATATGGGAGACTGTAGTGCTGCAGTCAAACTAGCCAAGCAAAGTGCTCGATACTATATAGTTTTTTTTGAACCAACCGTAACTTGATAGAAAGATCAAGTCAAATATCTTGACTGTATATATTGTATTTTTAATAAGGCTCTACACTCTCTGATATTTTGTTGCTCTATGGAATTTTTTAGATTAAAATATTTTGGTGGGATTTAAATTTATTTACTTCTCTTCATTCAAAATTAATACACAAGAATGTCTCAAATTCGATCACAACAGACTGAACAGACGAGAAAAATGTTTTATTACTAAATTATTACTATATTTTTTTGACTCGACCGCATTGTTACCACCCCCGGCATTTAAGACCGGCGTTAAGCAGTGGCTTTGGCCACTGTGTTTCGCATTAGGTAATGCCGGACCCCGGTGCCCTTCCACCTTAAAGGACGGCAACGCTCCTGTAGCTCCTCTGTTGCTCGGGGCCGTGGGCGACGGTGATCACTTACCACCAGGTGACCCGTACGCGCGTTTGCCGTTTTTTATAATATACATACCATACAAAAAAATATATTAAATATTCATACACATACCATTATGTGCGTAAAGCTAAAAAATGAAGAAGAAACGAAAAAGCGTTGTATTCCCTACATGGCAGGGTAGGCAGAGGAAAATTGGGAACCTAGTGTTAAGACACTCCGTTCCATTTCCCACTTTCTGCTGAATTTGCGGCATTGCGTGTTGCATAGTAACTCTTTGCTTTTGCACTTTGCCTTGTTGCCAGAGCTAAGAAATGAAAATATTAAATATTTCATTTCCTCAAGTGGGGATTGAACTCAGAACCTTTCGTGTTTACAGTCACACGCTTGTGCCTCTGCGCCACGACAGGCCTCACATGAAAAATATATATTAATGAACCTATTATACAAAAATATTCGTTAAAAACAAAACAATTATCCTATTATTATACCCTCATATTATGTCGCGTGCGAAATTGTCAACCATTTTTAATGTGCTATTGTGTTTCTGAATGCAACTTCCGGATTCATTTGTTTGCTTATTACCACTCGTGCCAAGGTTAAAGCTTTTAAATTATGTCAATTCAATTTTAAGCATTCTGTCTGTTCATCTGATAAAAAAAAAACAATTTCACGCTGTTTCCCGTATTTTAGAATAAGCAAAGAATTGAGGTTCTCCACGCTTCGCCTTATATAAGAAAATGCGGGTTAAGTAGCGGGATACAGCGTGAAGATGAAATAAATATATTTATCATTCTATTTACCAATAGTAATTGATTATTTTGACGCGATTTCTTTATAGAATCTGAGGGAAGCACTATTTACAATCATTATTGTATTATCGAACGTTTGAAAAGGATAAAAAAATTGAAAAATATTTTATTTGTTTACTTCAAGCAATGTAGCAATCTAATACAATCTTACAATATCGTAGTTAAATAATGAATATTATTTCTAAATATGCAATTCAAATGTGATCCGTTAGATATGACTGTGTATAATAAACTTTGATTTCAAGGTTTGATTACAATCTGTATACGTCTCTAATTATAGTAAATGTAAAAAATGTATATAAAACATTAAATAAATGTAAAAATAAATATAAATAGTTTTGATTTATATATATATATATATATATATATATATATATATATATATATATATATATATATATATATATATATATATATATATATATATATATATATATATATATATATATATATATATATATATATATATATATATATATATATATATATATATATATATATATAATTTCAGACTTAGAATTCCTTATATAACTATAGGATCGAATTAAAAAAATGTTTTTTTTTTATGAAAAGCTATAAGATTTATTATTCTACATTAAAAATTGTGATATTTCACTAGACTCTTACTATAGGTACTAAGAACGCTTAGAATGTGTAGCTCTCAACTCAGCTTTATGTTGTATCTTGCACATGGCAGGATAAACAGGGGGATCTTGGGAACCCGGTGTTAAGATACTCCACTCCGTCCCTCACAATACGCATTTTTAGACATTGCGTGTTAAATTGCGGAACTCAACGCCGCGCTTTACCTTGATACCAGAGCGAAGAAATGTAAATATTAAATATTTCAACTCTTAGAGTGAGGATCGAACATACTACCCGTAGCGTTAACAGTCACACGCGTGTGCCGCTCCGCCGATTTCAAATTAAATTTCTATTTAACCTTAGAACAAACCATAAGAGATGTACGATGCTACGTTAGTGTGACTGAGCATCTCATTTTGTCGAATCCTACAACTATTAGACACTATTAGAGGCGGACGTGGCGTGGGTACAATTACATGTGTAATTATGTCACGTGAACTATGCAGTTGAATACGATCTGGATGTTATTTCATTAAAATGGCGTGTTTAGTGAAATTCGTAATTCTCTTATCTTTATAGGTTATGTTAATAGTGAAGTTGAGGTCTGTAGTGGCGTAGGGGCACAAGCGTGTCTGTTTACTACTGGTTGTACATAGGTTCGATCCCCGTTTGTAGAAGTGAAATATTTAATATTTTAAAATGAAATATTTACTATTTTATTTTTTTCGAATTAACAAACAAATCTGGTAACAAGGCAAAGCGCGGTGCTTAGTTCCGCAACTCAACACACAGAGTCGCACACGCATTTTACATGTATAGCAGTGAGGTTATACTTATGTGGTCGATGGTAATTCACGTATGAATTATTATCATTTCCTAGCTTTTATAATAAGACAAAAGGCGCCGTTCCGCCCTTTAAAATTAACTTTTTCGACAACTGGATGCTTTTTGGGGAGCTTTCACTAGGTTCTCTCTGGCTACTTTGGTATGTGTGGAATACTTTGTAATTGTATTAAAAGAAATAAAATGAAATAGGTTATAATCGCATATAAAACAAAATTAAACGTACCTTGTAATAACTGTCTTTGACAATTACATCGTCAAGTTACAATATTCTTCTTGGACAATCGCCAACTTAAGCATTAAACCTTCTGACTATTGTTTATTATTTTTCTTTTTAAAACATCCTAATATTTTATGCTAGTCGTGGCACAAAGGCTCAAGTGTGTGACTGTAAAAGCGATATGTTATGGGTTCGATTACCACTCGACGAACGGAATGATTCAGAATGGAGTGTTTTAATACATATATATGATGATAAAAAAAAATAAAGGAAAATGTTTATAATTATAACACATCATTTTAATATTTATTATTTTTTAATATTAGAAAAAAAAATGTAAAAGTAGATAGAGTTTTCTAACGTAAATCCTGATATTGATTATAAACGAGTATATTTTGTATAAAGAGAACCAAGTGTCATAATACTCTTGCCTTTCCACAGGGATTCTATTAATTACGCGTTCAATGGTGTAATTCAACACCGCGCGTTGTCTACAAAACGGAAATTATGATAATTTCAACAAGGCCCTTCTTCGGAGCGGATGTAGAGTCATAATTATCGTCTTAGTAATAATATTTTACTGTACAATAATATTTTAGGGCCAGTCGTGTCGCTCAAGTGATGGGATCTCCCACTTGATGAAATGAAACCTTTCAACGTTTAGTTTCCTTCCTTTCAACGTGTAGTTTCACCACATAAAACTTTAATAACAATCTATAAGAAGATCGATTTAAAGCTTTAATAACAATCTATAAGAAGTTTATATCTCACGTATATTTGAGACATTAATCACCTGTACACCAACCACTTACCTTGCGTCCTTTGATCTTTTTAAAGTTGGGTTCCCCAGTAGAGATCACCTGTGGTGATAAAGCTGCTTAACACCAACATTTTAGTAATATTCTTCTTTCTGTTATTTTTAATTATAAATTTTATAATAAAGTGTAATAACGTAATAAATTTATAAATATAATGAATAAATTAATAAGTAAATATAATATACAATGTTGTCTAAATTAATTAATAGGAAACGACTATAACCTCATGGAAACAAATTGTCTTAACAAGGTTCCCAACTTCCCCCTCTTATACAGTGTAAAGCTGAAGTAATAACAATATTATTACTGCGTAGTTGCCAATACAGCTAGTCTATTATCCTTAATATGCACGGCATATATAGCAGATTGTAATTGGTCACGTATTGATATTGATTTGCATGCGCTGTCATTGCCGTCATCACTTATTGCGTCTTTGTAAATAAATAACGAAACACAGATGAGTTATTATAGTTATTTAGAAAATGTATAAGAAAATTAACGTAGCCAGATTTGAAGCCGCGCCTCTTGGATATCGTCCGTACGAAACGGTGTGGGCTCAACTACAGCTATGTTAAAAACGTACATTTTCTAAATGAATATTTTTTTTCCCTAATAGTCTTTCTAAGTCTTTAAATAAACAGTAAAACCACTTATACTATGTTCCCAAGTTCCCTCTACTTACCTGTGAAGCTGGCAAAAAATAAAAATGAATTATTTTAATCGTTTCGTCAAATTAGAAGCGACGATTGTAGGTTCTATTTCCACTTAAAGGCATCATATATTATTATTTCTTGACATTGCGCGGTGTTGAGTTCCGCTACCCAGTAACATAATATCTCAAAAATTGGACTTAAAAATAGATTCACTTTGTCTCTTCTGTTATAAGCGGGATACAGCGTGAAGCTGTGTACCAAAAAGAAGTGATAAAATAAAAAAAAATGATTTTAAAAGAAATTTTATATTGATCATTTAAATAATATCATACCAAAATCACATATTGCAGCAAATCTCTAATATTACAATATATTTTGGCTTCCAAGAACGTTTGCTAAATTTTGTAAATTTCTCTCAGCGTTCTCGTAAGCTAATTACAATATTATATATAGTGCAGTTCCTAACTATACTTCTCTTTCCAAATGTGAAACATGAACTGCTTGAGGGGATTCACCTTACACGAACTACCTACAAATCGAGGGCGACAGAGAAGCTCTACAAGTGTTGTCGCATGATTATAGAATCCTTTTAAGTTAGAAATATTTGTTAGTATTAAATATAGACTTAAATTATTTAAGGTAATTGTGGCATATTGGTATTTGACTACAAACGCCACGGTTATTGGTTCGATCCTGTTCGAGGCAAAGGCTACTTTCATTTCTCTCTGTAAATATCTACCTCATACTTAGTGTGCATTTCTAAATTTTGAGGGTGAATAACGAAGAGTCTGAACACTGAGATCTTAACTAATAAGTACTCGTATGCAGGGTGAAGAAAAGTTATCAACAATACGTACTTATTCACTCTCTTAAATTTAAAAGTTTTCTTTCCTTTCGATGCCTGTAAAATAACACTTTTAGTGATAAGCTTCACGCTGTATACCGCACGTGGCAGGGTAGGCAGAGAAAACCTGAGAACCTAGTGTTAAGACTCTCCGTTCCACTTTCGTTCCCCACTTTCCGCCAGATTTGAGGCATTGCCTGTTGAGTGGCGGAACTCAACGCCGCGCTTTGTCTTATTACTAGAGCGAAGAAATGAAACATTAAATATTTAAATGGAAAATATTTAATATCTCATTTTCTCGACAGGGGATCGAACCCAGAACCTGTCGGTTACAGTCACACGCTTGTGCCGCTGCGCCACGACAGGCCTCAAAGGCTGTCATTAAACATATGTTTTTCTTTATAAATGAAATATATTTTTAACTTACGATGCAAAAAGGGGTGTTTCAAGTTTGATCTGTCTGTCTTCTGAATGAACCGATTCGAGGCAGGCTTAAAATCGACAGTTTTGTTTTGTTTTTGTGTTTCTATTAAATGTTTTATAAAAATCAAATTAACAATTTAAGAGTCATAAAATCTTAGCCAAGATTAAGTAGAGATTTTCGGTAGGCGGTGCAGGGCCACATGTGTTGTGGCTGCGAGCCCCGCTTGAGAAAACGAAATTTGAAGCATTCAATATATATTAATTTTATTTCTTCGCTTTGGCAAGTAAAGAGTGGCGTTTATCTCTGCCACTCAACACAGAATGCCTCAAAATCAGCCAAAAGTAGGGTACGGAACTAAGTGTCTTAGCACTGGGTTCCCAAGTTCCCTCTGTCTACCCTGCCATGTGCGTGTGATATTGTTTTATTTACTTGTTTATGCAACAAATTATTACTATAATTATTTAGATTTTTACGCTTTTTACCTCGTAGTAGGTAAAATATAGAGCAACAAGTTAAAAGCACTCTTACTCTACTAAGTGACTTATCTCAACGCGGCCTTTTCTCTCACTGTATACAAATCTGTGTATTAAACAGTAAATATTGGTTATCCTATTATAAAAAGGTAAATATTAGCTATAATAAACAAATAAAAGACGGCCGCCAGAGTAAATAAACGTAAATATGGCGTCTTATTGCGGCTGGTCACGGTCATGACACACATTGTTATGACCTCTCAAAGTGACACAAGTGTAGTAAGTTTAAAGTTGTCTAAATTTTTTTTGTGTCCTATGTATAAGAAAGTTCCCATTTAAAAGCATCTGGGAACCTTCCTATTAATAAACTTCTGTTTGTCACGTTTTAATATTTTCTAAAGGGATTACATGTTTAGTGGCGAAACTCAACGCCGCACTTTTGCTTGTTACGCTAGAGCGAAGAAATAGAAATATAAAATATTTCACACTCTCGAGTGGAAGTCCCTGAGTGTGTCCTTGAGCCAGCGACTAGAATTGCTCCTGTTGAGTGGCGGAATTCAACGTCGCGCTTTACTTCCAGAGCAAATAAATAAAAATATTAAATATTTAATTTCCTCGAGTGGAGATAGAACCTACAACCTGTCGTTTACAGTCACACGCTTGTGCCACTGCGCCACAACAAACCTCGATTAGCTTCATATTAGTTATATTTATTTAAGTCGATGTTGCTATATATAAAGATATAAATATGAGTGGATATAATCTCGTATAAGGTTGTCCGCATATTTTGCATGGCAATATCTATATTTAAATCTATATTTAAACGCATTGTTAAGATTTTTTTTTACTAAAAATTATATAATTATCATTAAAATTATATTATTCACTGGTACTATAGTGACATACCATAAGGACATTTATATATATATATATATATATATATATATATATATATATATATATATATATATATATATATATATATATATATATATATATATATATATATATATATATATATATATATATATATATATATATATATATATATATATATATATATATATATATATAGCGTTGAGGGCCGCCACCCATCATGCAATTTGGCGGAAAGTGTGGGCCGGAAGTATCTTTGTATAACGACCGTCTGCCTAACCTGCTTTTTAGTTTAGATATAGCGTGGAGCTAGAACAGTCTATGTATATTATTTCAAATTTTGTTTTCAAAATTTAATAAATACCACAAATATTTACATAATGGTAAAGGATTATATAAAGACTGAGACATTTGATTGCAAACGTCCCTTGATACTGAAATAACATGGCAGTTATGTATCATCAATTATACAATAGCTTTCTATTTATTATATGAATTTATCGATTATATAAATTTTGTCTGCCTGTCGTAGCGTAGAGGCGCAAGCGTGTGTTGCGAAGGGCCGTAGGTTCGATATCCACTTGAAAACATCTCAGTAACATGGCAAATATCGGCGTTAAGTACCGGACTCAACACGCAATGCCTCAATTCGGCGGAAAGTGAGGAACAGAAAAGAGCGTCTTAACACTACACTTAAATACTTAATATTTAAACTTAACACTTAGCTACTTGATATTTGAACCAAAAGTAATTCATATTAACAGTACTACCTACAAGGTGGCACTCTGTTGAATAGTAATTCCGTTGCATCACAACTCATGTGAGGTCTTATTTCGAGGTTCGATATCCACTTGAAAACATCTCAGTAACATGGCAAATATCGGCGTTAAGTACCGGACTCAACACGCAATGCCTCAATTCGGCGGAAAGTGAGGAACAGAAAAGAGTGTCTTAACACTACACTTAAATACTTAATATTTAAACTTAACACTTAGCTACTTGATATTTGAAACAAAAGTAATTCATATTATCAGTACTACCTACAAGGTGGCACTCTGTTGAATAGTAATTCCGTTGCATCACAACTCATGTGAGGTCTTATTTAATTAACATATTCACATAAGTATTGTATAGCGCCTATTTAAATTAATGAATATTTTCACTTTTTATAAAATATTTTTATTGTTATTAATTATGAGGCCTGTAGTGGCGCAGCGGCACAAGCGTGTGATTGTAAACAACAGGTTGTGAGTTCGATACCCACTCCAGGAAATGAAATATTTAATATTTTCAAATTAAAAATTTAATGTTTTCATTTCTTCGCTCTGGTAAGAAGAAAAACGCGGCGTTGAGTTCCGCCACTCAAAATAAATAACGCAATACCTCAGAGTCGGCGGAAAGTAGGGAACGATAGTGAAACGGAGTGTTTTAACACTAGGTTTCCAAGCGTGTAGCTAAAAAAAAAATGAGATAATTAGATTTTACTTTATTTTATATTAGAGAAATTCATTTTAAATTTAGTTGACTAGTATTAGTATCATTTTAGGTAAAATTTTGACTGAACTGGTAACGTTCAGTCAAAATTTAGGAAAAACACAATTATTTAGAAAAAACTTTAAAAGTAGCTGGATATGAACACGCGCGTCTTGAAACCCATCCACGTTAAAAATAGTATATATTTAATATAAAAATATTTAAAATAAATTATTTTTAGTTAGCAGAAATTTTAAAAGTCTCCCTCCCTACAGAGATACTAGTAAAACAAATAAGTTGTAACAAGCGTAGTACAAGAATTTGAATAACAAGAACGTATGGCTTAGTTGGTCAGAGCGCTTGAACGGCTTTTAAGAGGCGCAGGTTGAAATCCCGTTACATTAAAAAAAATAATAACAATTACATCCATAATTCATAATTATTTCATTAATAAACATAAATAATAATTTTGTATGATTTATTTTTTCAGATATAACCTGGCGTTTGTCACCAAGTTTTGCAGTAAGTAGCTTATAACATAGTTTTTTTGTAAAATCAGTGCACAAAGAGGTTGTTCTAAGTGTTAACTATTTATATATATGTCAATCTGTCTGTGAATATATCAATGAGCCGGTTTGAGTGTGGTATTTTTAATATATCTGGTTCTTAGCGGTGATTTGATATATTCATCGCGTTGGTTTGTATGTTTAATGATAATCTTTTTTTTTTTTTTTTTTCAGCTTCACGCTGTATCCCGCACTAGGCAGGGTAGGCAAAGGGAAAGGAAG
Source organism: Eueides isabella (assembly GCA_019049475.1). NCBI lineage: Eukaryota > Metazoa > Arthropoda > Insecta > Lepidoptera > Nymphalidae > Eueides > Eueides isabella. Next base: position 1,475,243 of record CM032399.1, on the reverse strand, counting down.
TGAAACCTAGCGTTATGACACTCCGTTTTACTTCCATTCCCCACTTTCCGCCGAATTTGAGGCATTGCGTGTTGAGTGGCGGAACTCAACGCCGCGCTTTTGCCTTATTACCAGAGCAAAGAAATGAAACATTAAATATTCAAATTGAAAATATTAAATATTCCATTTCCTCGACTGGGGATCGAACCCAGAACCTGTCGGTTACAGTCACACTCTACTCACAGACAGGTTTAATGATAATCAGCTAAGGAATCTAATAGCCACAGGTGCTTTGCCATGAATTACTGACTTTCTGGGTACAATGGATCAATCGAATAAAAAATCCAAGATCTCAAACTTAGCTTCACCCTGTATCCCACACTAGGCAGGGTAGACAGATGGAACAGGGGAACCTGGCGTACGCCGCTATCATTTAATATTACACCCTCCCATCGCTTAGTGGTTGAAAAGATCTAAACGCATATTAGTATGAAGCGCCTTTCATATATCTTGGAAAGAAAAGAAGGTTCATAGAAGAGGCTTTATTTAAAATGTTATGTAAGAAAACTGAATGATATATCTTAACAGTAAGTACCCAAAATCCTTCTGACTATCCTGCCATGTGGGGAAAGCTTTAAAAATAAATGTGATGTAATTTTTCATAATTAAATTATTGCATTATACTATTTCTAATCCGCGCCTCTTGGACGGTTTCCAAGAGACGCGTTTCTTTCCTAGGCGCGGAATAACACTTTAAAAAATAATAAAAAAAAAAATATTGCATAGTTTCTGCCAATGAGAATCGAACCCATATACCTTAATTTAGACCAGGATCTAAATAATCACTGTACCATACACTTGTTATATCTACACGCTAATTTGTTACAATGTCATGCAGGAAAATGGACGCAAAACGGCAAGTTAAACTAAACAATAGTCAATAATGTTAAGCGATAATTGGCGAGTCCGAAGCGACCTTGCCTTGTCACACCCATTGTCCATGTCTTCTGTCCCAGATTACGTCAAAAACACAACAGTTTAACTGATACTTTGAAATTTTAAATGTTATTTCTTATTGAGAAACAACGTGAAATAATTGCGAGGTTAAGTTACGTTACTATAAATGCGAAGCCGTAAATTCAGTGAACAGTAGGGAACGGAAATGACTTACTGAAAACGGAATGTTTTTACACTAAGGTTCCAGGTTCTCTCTTTTTACTCCACTATGTGCGGAATAGAGCGTGACAACTTGAGAATTTAGTGTTAAGACACTCCGTTTCATTTCCCATTTTCCACCGAATTTTTAGCAGCGCCTCTAGAGTGGTTGATTTCAACGCCGCTTTGCCTTATTACCAGAAGAAATAAATGAAACCTTAAATATTTCACTTTAAAATATTAAATACTGTTCCTCCATATCGAGCCTCAAGCGAGCATCAAACTTACAACCCGTCGGGCTTACATTCAGACAAAATAAATCTATAATATATAACTAAAAGTCAATTTCTATGAAACAATTCAGCTTTCGCGTAAGCTGTTTGTTATTGAAAAAGTATCCTGCTTTTATGTCACAATTCATCATCATAAGATATTAAGCAAATTCATTTGAGAATAATTTACGACGTTCAACTAAATATAAATGATTATGTTGAGGCCACTCGTGGTGCAGGGGCACAAGCTTCCGATTTTAAACATGCGATACGTTATGTGATCGATTGCCACTCGAGGAAATTAAATATTCAATATTTTTAATTCCTAACTCCGTTAACGAGGCATCGCGTGGCGTTGAGTTCCGCAACTAAACATGCAATGCCTTAAAAAGATAGAAATGACGTCTTAACACTAGGTTCCCAAGTTCCCGCTGCCTACTCAGCTATATGCGAGATACAGCGTGAACGGATATACCGTTAAAAGATTTAACTGTAAACGAGACCTATTAAATTTTCCACATAAGGTAAATATTAATTAAATCCATTGCCTAATTTTGGTAACAGAGTAAATGGCGGCGTTGAGTTACGTTACTCAATACTCAACGTCTGCGACATTCTCTTTCCCCACAAATCATATAGAATACTATTATTTCGAGAACACTATTCAATATAAACGACTTAAAGCCAAGTAAAATATAATACGAACTATTGTCTAAGTAGAAGAAATTCAAGTCTTAATAGTTTGGTCCCCGTTAATTCCTTTTGCGGCTTTAAAATTGCGATGAAAATGGAATTGTTGTAGTCAGAAATTTATTATCGTTAATGAATTCCGTTGTTTTAATGTTCTTTTAACTTTTGTTTGGGTTTCTCGTAAGTCTTTTACTGATTACAATAGCCTTTGTTAAGATAAATTAAAAAAATCTAAGGAAAACTAAGCTTTACGCTGTATCTCAAGCACGGCAGGGTAGGCAGAGTGAACTTGGGGACCCAGTGTCAAGACACTCCGCTTCCTTGTAGCTCTTCTATACTTTCCGCTGAATTTAAGGCATTGCGTATTGAGTGACAGAACTTAGCAAATCGAGAAATGAAAATATGAAATATTTCAATTTTTCAAGTGGGTTTTGCGTGTGGTAGAGTCACGTTGCCAGTAATGGCTACACGCATGGGCGGGCTCGACCGGATTATTATCACCCCCGGCATTTAAGACCGGCGTTAAGTAGTGGCTTTGGCCACTGCGTTTCGCATTAGGTAATGCCGGGCCCCGATGCCCTTCCACCTTAAAGGCCAGCAACGCTCCTGTCGCTCCTCTGGAGTTACTCGGGGCCGTGGGCGACGGTGATCACTTACCACCAGGTGACCCGTACGCTCGTTTGCCGTCCTTAATAAAAAAAATAAAAAACGTGGACATCACCTATAACTTGGCCCGTTACAGTCGCACTATTGTGCCCCTGCACCACATCAGTCGAACAGACATCTTAACTGTCTGTTTGCACTTGACCAACAAAACTAAGGATTGAAGTAAAACTTAGAATTTAAATATAAAACTTGCACGGCGCTGCGTTGAGTTCCGCCACTCAATTTGTCTTCAAAATTTGGCTGAGCTCGGTAGACGCAATATTTTACCACTTATGCCCACCCTGCTATATACAGATTGAGCCAGAAGATAGAAAAGAAAGGAAATTAAATTATAAAACTAGTTAAACTACGAGTTAGTTGTCCGTTTTGTCTGTCTGTGGCACCGTCGGTTTTTTCAATTTGAAATCTTGTTCATCGCGGTAGTTATTAGTTTATTTTAGATTCACGTTGTATCCTGCACGAGGCAGGGTAGGCAGGGGGAACCCGGGTACCTAGTGTTAAGACACTCCGTTCCACTTCCGATCCCCACTTTCCGCCGAATTTGAGGCATTGCGTGTTGAGTGGCGGAACTCAAAGCCGCGCTTTGCCTTACCAGAGCGAAGAAATGAAATATTAAATATTTAAATTGAAAATATTAAATATTTCATTTCCTCGACTGGGGATCGAACCCAGAACCTGTCGGTTACAGTCACACGCTTGTGCCGCTTTGCCGCGTCAGGCCTCGTAGTTATTAGTTATGTTTCATAAAAAAAAATCGAAGAACATTTTAATATCTACAAGCACTTTACCAAGATAAAAAAGAGAGATGATGTCTTTACCATGGCTCAATATATACTCAGCTTTACGTTGTATCCCGCACATGGTAAGGTAGGCAGAGGGAACTTGGGAACCTATTCTCAATATGTGTCAAGGCACTCCGTTCCGTTTAATTTTTAATTTTTAATACTTCAATTCCCAGATAAATCCTTTTGCAGCTTTAAAATTGTGATGAAATTGGAATTGTTCAAGTCAAGAAAATTATTGTCGTTTTTAACTTTTGTTTCAATTTCTTGTAACTTTTTTACTGATTAGTGATTACATTACGCTCGCTTTACGCTGTTTCATACAAACGGCAGGGGAGGCAGAGGGTCTTTTCACTTTGAGACACTTCTGTTACCTACTTTCCACCGAATTCCATTGCGTCTTGGGTAACAGAACTTAGCAAATCAAGAGATGAAAATATGATTAAATCGAGTGAACAGAAAAAAGGATTCAAGAAAAACAAAATATTGAAATATTCAAATTACATGTTTATTTTCATTATTAAATTTGAGTTTTGCCAATCCATATTTCTCGAAAATTGGGCTGTCCTCTTGGGACTTTTGCCTTATACCTTGATAAATGAAGATTAAGTCTAAAGATATGAAAATAAATAAATTAAATAACAAAACTAGCTGTCCATCTGTGTGTCCGTCTGTGGCAGCGTAGTTTCTGAACGAATAAACCAAATAATTTTACGAAAATCAGCAGTAATATTTGGGATCGGAGTATTTTTTTAGTTTTAATTTGGTTAAATAATATTGATTTTCAGTAAGTAATATTCAACATCAATTAAACCTATTGGTAAAGTGGTAACTTTAATGTTCATTTCGCTCTTAAACATTCAATATATAAATTTTGATACAACTTATATCACATTTAGTAGCAAGTCGTGCCAGAATCATAAACGTGTGCTATATAACCTTGATACAACGGAAGCTCTCAAATTAATGAATTATACTTTACAATTTTTAGATGAAGCTATCAGAGTGCAATGGTGTAAAATGTGATTGTAATATAGGTATGAGTTTGATTCCCAGTCAGGTCAATTATTTTAGCATCTTCCCACTCTGGTGGGATACGACGCGGCGTTAAGTTCTGCCATTGTCTCCTAAACGCGATGTCTCAAATTGAATTGGAGAATATCTTAACACTAGTTTCCTCTAGCGGGATAGCGTGTGAAGATAATCTTGTTTTTAAAGCATTAAGGTTAAGGCAGGAATGGAAAGAAGTGTCTTTATATAAGGTTCCCAAAGTTCCTTCTGCCTACCTTGCCGTGTGCGGGAAAATGATCTGTATATTGTAATAAAAAAAAACACGACGTAAATAAAAGAACTCTTGAAGCACAGTGCCAATTTAAATTAGTATCAAACCGAATAGATACTGAAAAAATGAAATTCTACAACAAAATATATTTAACGAAGTAAAAAAAACTGAAATTTGAAAGTTACAAAAGAATAATAAGGGATACAGGGGACACGTAATCGAGAAACTTGACTCGAGTGAGGTTGACTTTAATTGGATAGGCCGGTGTATTTTAAAGCAAAAACACAAATATAAGTTGCTCTTATCATTTTTACTGTAGCAAAAATATAAGGTTTATCAAAATAAACATAAATATTATAAATAAGGCCTAGAAGTCTATCGTGGCGTAGGGGTACACCCGAGGGACTGTAACGCAACAGATTGCGGTTTTGATCTCCAGTGGTAAATAAAATATTTAATATTTTTGTTTTTTCTTTCTGGTAATAAGTCTAAGTGCGGCGTTGAGTTGCGCTACTCAAGATGAAAGTGTTTCATTGGGAATGGACTTTCTTAATACTAAGTTACCGGGTGAATATGAAAAAAAATAATAGGATACATAAAGCAAGTGAGAAAATCCGGTTTTACAAAGTGTAGCGAGATATCCATATCTCAAAGATTACTGAATCGATTTTGAAAAAGTTTGAACGAAATTTGGAATTCTTAAATTGGATTCCGTATAATATGATTTAGAGCATAAGGATCTTTTCAATATTATGTTGGTTATCTAGAAAATTGTAAGGAAATATATATATTTAATTTTTTGTGTCAACTTGAAAACCCAAAGTCATTTTCTATACATATTTTAAATACACGAACTAAAACAACAAAATAGACTTTTTCTATGTATTACTGAACAAAATGGTACAGCTTCACGCTGCATTAATAAAAGGCAGAGGGAACATGGGAACCCATTGTAAAGACACTTTTTTCATTAAAATAATTCTCTTTTCCATTTTGCGACGAATTTGAGTGCTTATTAAAAGCGAAACTTAACACTGCGCTCTACCTCGTTAAGCCTGAAATAGTTGACAGTTATTTTTATAAATTGACTTGATATTAATCATAATTAAAGACAGAGCATTATACAAAGTGAGTTTCAGTGTCACAAGAATTCTTCTGACGGCCAGCTAATTACATTTTCGAATGTTCTCAAAATCTAAATGTTCCAATTTCCCCTTTTCATTTGTTTAGGAGTGACAAGCTCGTGACAGATTGAGAGACGGTCCAATTCTGGGCGAAATAGACTGACTGGTTTTCTCTAAAATCGTTAATAAAATATATATTTTTTTTTTATTTTACCGTATATGCATATCAGAAAGTAGAGTCGGAACGAGAACCTAGTGTTAAGATACTTCATTTTCATACACTATATCATTCCGCTTCACATTGTATTCTGCTCATGGCAGGAATAGCAAGGGAACTTGAGAACGTAGTCTTAAAACACTCCGTACCACTTCCGCTCCCCACTTTCCACCGAATTTGAGCCATTGCGCGTTGAATGGCGAAACTCAACGCTGCGCTTTGCCTCGTTACCAAAGCGAAAAAATATAATATTTAATTTCCTCGAGAATTAATCATACCTACTCATAATCTGTCGCGAGTACAGCCGCAAGCCTCGACAAAATGAATTATTTAATATTTCTCTAGTGTGACCAAGCACGGCGTTGACTTACAGCACCCAGCACGCGACATTAGAAATTTCATAGCAGTGTCTTTGTTATTTGTGTTACAAAGTATGTGAGGCCTGTCGTGGCGCAGCGGCACAAGCCTGTGATTGTAACCAACAGGTTGTGGGTTCGATCCCCACTGGAGGAAATGAAATATTCAATAATTTCTATTTAAATATTTAATGTTTTCATTTCTTCGCTCTGGTACAAGGCAAAACGCGGCGTTGAGTTCCGCCACTCAACACGCTATGCCTCAAATTCGACGGAAAGTGGGGAACGGAAGTGGAGCGGAGTGTCTTAAGACTAGGTTCCCAAGTTCCCTCTGAATTCTCTGCCGTGTGCGGGATATAGCGTGAAGCTGAGTAAGTGTGTATGTATCAGCCTCTCTTGCTGCTACGTAATACATCGTTCTGGTATACAACACGCAAGGATTCTGCGAAAATTAAGGAATAAAAGCCTTTTTAATGGTTAGCGAATCTTGAAAACCTAACCTAATTCCAACTAGGTTCCCAAGTTCCCTCTGCCTACTCTGCTATGTGCAGGATTTAGCATTGAATGATAAAAATATGTCTAGTTAAAAAATACCTACCAACTTCATATAGCACCGACATTTGATGACAACGACCCTTTTTTAAAAGCCCAGAATGCGCTTTTGCACGAACTTTTAATTAAAACGTTCGCGTAAAAGAAATTGAAAGGAAAACCCGGTGACCTGTAAGCGCCGTGAAATTCATTATGTATAGAATTTCCTTCAACTCGTGCTTAAATTAAATTATAGTATGAAAATAAGCTATTAACAGCTTTTTTAATTTAGCTTTCAAGCTTTCTTTCTTTTTGATATTTATTTATTACCCCACTGCGATGGATCGTAGCTTTTTATAATATAGATCTTTTCAAAAGGAACAGATTAACCGTGACAAAATGGTATTTTTAAATCTAACCAGTAGTTCCGGAGAAAAGCACAATCAACCCATCAATCTCTTAAGCTTAACAAAGGTTGCATACTGTTTTATAAGCTAAAGAGAACACTGCGTTTTGCCTTGATACCAGAATGAAGAAGTGAAAATATTAAATATGTCGTTTCCCCGAGTGGTAGATCGAATCCACTGCCTGTCGGGTTTAGTCTCGTAATTATACAGGTTTTGGATAGTTTTTATCACGCGGCGTTGAGTTCCGCCACTCAACACGCAATCCTTCAAATTCGGCGTAAAGTGGGGATCGGAAGTGGAACGGAGTGTTTTAACACTAGGTTCCCAAGTTTCCTCTGCCTAACCTGCTGGGATACAGCGTGTAGCTGAGTAACATTAGTTTTTAGGTAAGTATGAGACCACCGTGGCGTAGAAGATCGACGAATAACTTCAACACAATAGTAGTTAGTTTGATCCCCGCTAAAAGCAATATTTTTTTTCTATTTTTTTTTGTTTGGCACAGTGCTTATTACTCTGAAAATAATCTGACTTTTACAAAATACAGCGACTTCATTAAGAAAACTACATAATAATCAATTAATTCATTCCGAAGACATTATTTAGATAAGACATGTCTGTTTGTCTGTCTGTGGCATTGTAGCATCAGATACATCAATCTTTTTGCATTGTGGGGTAAAAAATACTTATCACATGTGTTTTATCTTCACGCTGTATCCCGCACATAGCAGGGTAGGCAGAGGGAACATGGGAACCTAATGTAAAAATACTACAATTCTATCACCACTTCCCGCCACAGGACAGGCCTCATTGTTAACAATTCAAATTATTAAAATATTTTTCTCAACTGCTTATAATTCTGCCAAAAACAGACAAAACAGTAATGTATTCTTCACTAAAGGATTCTTTTAATAAAACACGCTTAATATATGATTAAAAATAAAGCAAATCATAAAACTAAAAACTTTAATAGCCATTAATTGGTCAAAAATCCCAATGTGACTCTACATGGGGTCAATGCACTGCTTAAGTTTTTATATAGAACATACAAAGTCGCTTCCCATCGACGAACGAATTATAAACAGTGATATGTAGATATTACTGTTTGTGATTCGTTCGTCAATGTAGAGGATAATTTAATTTCCAATTTTTTTTGACTTTCCGCTGTATCCCGTACAAGGCAAGGTAGGCAGATTGAACTAGTGAACCTAGTGTTAAGACCCTTCCTTCCGTTCCCCATTTTTCGCTGAATTTAATTTCGTGTGGGACTCGATAGCATAGCTTGTGCAGGTTTAAGAAAAAAAGAAAAAAAAAAATATTTCCTCGATTGAGAATCAAACTCATAACTTGTCGTACAGTCGGACGGTTATGTTTCTGTGCCATATTATTATCGACTTAATAATACATATAGAGACATCGTGACGCAGGGTAAATGGCATGCGATGCGATTGTAAACAATTGTGGGTTCGATTCCAAATTGGGGAAATGTAACATTTTATATTTTCATTTCTGTACTTTGGTAACGAGGCAAAGCGCAGTGTGAAGCGGAAACATCCTAGTGGTAGCAGCTATTTATAAATAGTGGACGGGTAAATACTATAATATGTATGTAATAATTTAAAAGATGTTTAAAGAATAAGGTAGTTCAAAGAATTCAATAAATTTAAAAGTTCAATAAATTGGGACGCTGCTTCTTTTATTATTCCCATATTCAAATCACTAATGTGACACATATCTATTTCAAACTACGCGACAGACTTTAACGCCGTTTTCTCTAATAGACAGAAATTTCCAAGAAGAATCTATACATATACATACATTTAACAAGCATATTAAATTAAAGAAGAAGCTGTCTTGGTGCAGCGACTTAGCATGTATATAACCGCGAGGGTTGTGGATTTGACTCCCATTCGAGGGAATTTGTTATTTAAAATTATACTGTACATGAAGAACGAAGTATCTTAAAATTAAGTAAAATAAAAAATATATATTTTTGCGTACATGCACTTATAAAACATATTTCTTAGCTCTCCCTCCCTCACTCGTATTTTTTTTTTGTTTAAATAAAGACAAAGCCGCGAGAGCAACTGTTGCCTAATAAATAAACGTAAACAATCGGTCGACCTTTGAAACCAGTTTGGGTTGAAGGAACTCATTGATTGAATTTAAATTATTAGAATATGTAAATAATATACTAGACTAGATTTTGATTAGATTTTAATTTAAAGCAAAACATTTTTTTTTTTTGGTATTGTGTCAGTATTGAACTGGTTTTTTAATTGTTATTTATTCCGTACATTTCTCATATACAACTGATTATGTTAGTGACTCAACTCTACACATTTTATCTATTTAAAGGCACTGTTTTTTGATAAGAAAATTAATGGTTATTTTGTTAGCGTTCCAAACTTTAAAAGTCTTATATAGAGCTCAAGGATCTTTGTTGTCTGTATGTTTGTCAGGACCAATTATCTCGAGATCATGTTGTGTAATGAATCGTCAAATGTCAATGTTGACGGTAAATATATTGGTTCTAAGCGCTTTTTCCTTCGCTTTTTCTTCTAGAAAATCAATAAATACGAGCACTTAAGTTATATACTCGAAGGAACTTGAGAGCTTAGTGTTAAGACACTCTGTTCTGTTTTCCACTCTTCTCGTTTTGCCTTGTTACCAGATTAATAATAAAAATATTAAATATTTCACTACTTAAAGTGGGAATCGAATCCACAATCTGTCGCTTAAAGTCATATGCTTGAGCCCCACCGTAATAATAGGCCTGTACTATTTACGTTTGTTACACATATTTATATATATGAGATAAAGTCAAACAAGTGTTAGACATCAAAATATCCAATTGAGATTTTTGACTTACCAATATAAATGTATGTTGAGTAGCGAAACTTAATGCTTATTTCACCAACTGGACCCTAGGTTCCCAAGTTCCCAGTCGCAACCTTCCTACTCGGGAAAGTCAGTGTGAAGCATAAATAAATTAAATTTTATTTTATAAATTTGTAGAGAATTTGTCGCAGAATTAAACATAGAATGCAGTAAACTTATGCGAGCCGAGGTCACGGTCGAGAGCAGGTCGTTATATGGAGTGTGAAAAAGTTGCTACATTTTTCTCCTGTTTAAATATATACAGTATCGTTATTAAATTTCTAACTTGTCTTTCTGTTTGTTCATTTCAAGTTTGAAGAGGCCTTTCGAGCTAGAGTCACAAGCTTATTGTAGTAAGTTCGATTGTCACTCGAGGCATTGAAATATTCAATAATTCAGTTTGCTTGCTCTGGTGACCAGGCGCACGTAGAGTTACGCCACTAAGCTCACTGTTCTCCCAAATTTCGGCGAAGAATAGGAAAAGGAAGTGTCTTAATAGAGACGGAGTGTTTTAACACTAAGTTCTTAGGTTCTCGCCGCTTGCTTTGCTACGTGCGGAATATAGTGTAAAGTTAGTAAAAACTTTATTTGGTTGAACGTGGTTATGTTATCAAGGAAGTATGTATTACTAATAGAGGTCTGTCGTGGCATAGGGACACAAACATGTGAGGTTGTGGGTTTGCTAACTACTCAAGCAATTAAAATATTTAATATTTTCAAATTCAACATTTTATGTTTTCATTGCGTTCTGGTACCAAAGTGCAATGGAACCGAGTGATTTAACCTTAGATTCTTAAGTTCCCTTTGCCTACCATGGCATGTCATTACTACTAATAAAGTATTTATTTTTTATTTATATACTTTATTGCAAAAATTATCATAACAGTTCATAACATATAACTTAAACAAATAAAATAATGTGTGCAATGGCGACCTTATCGCGATAAGTGATCTCTCCCAGGTAACCATTAAGCTACGATAGAATATCATTTGAGAACAAAAGGCAGAAACTTGCAAAAAGTATCCTAATGAGTTCTAAATACGGAATATAATAAAAAATATTTTTAAATATATATATACAGTTATTATATAATTAGTAAAATACATACACATATATAATAAATACATATATATACACATATAAATATCCACTTAAAGTACATACCATATATAAATATATACATAAATACATAGAATATACAGCATGGTCGGACTAAGAGCCGCATTGTAGGTAATTTTTTTTGAGTCTGCGTTTAAATATACCTATAGTCTGCGAACGTCTAATGCCATGCTAAAAGTAATTTTATACTACCAATTAAGTTTTGTTTGCTTGGATTCGCTGTCAGCTAAGAAAGAAAGAAAGAAAGTTTTGTTTGCTTGGTTTCGCTAATGTCAGGAACTGTCTGATTCAAATTTCCCATTCCCTTCAAAATTAAACAATATTGCATTAGTTTAATATTTCGTCAAAAATAATAATTATCTTATTCATTACATCAAAGTCTGGTAACAAAAATTTGTATCCACATGTTTTGTTCTTTAAAACTAAAGTTCTGTATTGCCTTAGAAAAAGCTTTGATACACTTACAACTTTTCACACTTGGGATTAATATAATAGAACAGAAAAAAAATGTAAGAATGAGAAAACTATATTAAGCTTCTTACGTCAGTTTCGTCTCAAAATATTTTTTCTGAAATAAAGTTAGAATTTTGTTTTTTTTCTTTTGTTTACTTCTTGCTGTATTCCCATTATGGCACAGTCGTTTCCCACTGTGGAATTAGAGACATGACGTGTTAACTGGCGGAACTCAACGCCTCATTTTACCTTATTACTAGAGCAAAGAAATTAAACATCAAAAATTTAATTATCTCGAGTGTAATGAACCCACAACCCGCCTTATTGACAGCCGTACACCTGTACCGCTGCGCCACTACAGGCCTCTATAATATAGATTTTAAAACAATATGAGATTGAAAGGCCATTCAATCAATAAAGGGATAATTTAACGTAGCTATGAATTGTAATGCACGTTATGTTGTTAGCCTTGTGGAGATGACTAAGGTCTTAGATCGTTTATTATACATTTGTGCCTTGCTTTTTGATTATAATATTTGTATCGGTCTTCGTGGCTCAAGGGACCAAGTTTCTGTAAACACGAAAGGTTCAATTCCAACTCGGGGCAATATTAAATTATTTCAATATTTTAATTATATCAATTATTTCAATATTAAATTATTAATATTATCATTTTTCTGTACTCTGGTAACAAGGTAATGCGATGAAACTAGGGGACGTCGGGATGCCTTCGAGCTTTGATTGTATATATTTGCGTCATACATTGTAGACTGAACAAAAACGTTTCTTGTAATCAAAGGGATTTGTATTTTAACTGATATTTAAATAGATACTTTGGCCATTTATAAAGATAAAAAAATATATAACATATTTTGAAGAGCTATTACTATTACTATAGTAGTTTAATAAAGAATGGCGCTTGATTATTTTTAACGTGTCTTAATTGTGGGTTCAACGTGGCTTAATACTAGCTTTTCTCTGCCTGTTCTCAACAAAGTGAAGAAATTAAATAATTAAGTATCTCCAATATAATTCACTCACTCACTCAGCAGCCGCGCATGGCAGGGTAGACAGAGGGAACTTGGGAACCTAGTGTTAAGGCAGTACATTCTGTTTCCCACTTTCCGCCAAATATAAGGCGTTGCGTTACAAAAGCGAAGCCGAACCCACAACTTGTCCCGTTTAAAGTCACATGATTGTGCCCCTGCGCCACGACAGGCCTCAGTATAATTCGAACCAAATACCGTTTCCGTCAGACTCACTATGTCAAACCACTGTGATAAAATGATAAAGGCATAGTGAACCAACTCTCTATCCATTATATTTTCCAAAAAAAAAAAAAAGAGAAGAATTTCGGGTCACTTAAAGCTGTTACTAAGTACAAAGCCACGATTAATACGAACGAGTGTGATTGTCTATTGAAATGCGGTTAACCTTGTATGACTAACGTTAAACCGATACTCTACAAAGCAAGGACTATCCAAATATGAAATTATCAAGTAGATCATTGTTTCCTGAATTGGTACAGTTTGGTATAGTTTTGTTTGTTTGTTAATATAGAGTCTATATGGGACGTATTTAAAATATTTTTTCGTCATTATTCTCAGTGTTTGACTGTAAGCGCGTCGACGGCGCATCGGTTATTAGGAATGTAACATTTTAATTTCTTTGCTCTGGAAATGATATAAAGCGGTTGGTTTCTGCCACTCGACACGCAATGCCTGAAAGATTGGCAGATGCATGAAGAACTGAGTGTCAAAACACTTAGTTTCTTTTGCCCATCTAATACTACTTTTGGGATCCACCGCATTTTGGGATACCCTTGAGGGTAGCCAGTTGCCAAGCTGGTCGAGAACTTGGTAAGCTCATTTAGATGAAGCTCACCAGAACTTATAATAATTATATGAGCTGAGTGATATTGGGCTGGTCTGATAATGGAGACAGGGCCTAAGTCACTGGAGCTTAGGCTGTTATAATTTATAACTCCAATTTATAGCACTTCTGGCATTTGGTGGAAAAGCCTATTTTTTGTGTTGTTAGCTGTATATTTCTTTATAAGCCGACATCATGGTCTCTTTATACAATGCGTTGTATGTAATTACTTTATTTGCCATACTTTGGCTTAGAATAGCTGTCATAAAATGTGTCTCGTTTCGAAACCTTCACATCTTCTTCGCTTGTGCTCAATTTGAAGAGGTCAAGATGAACGTGATTTTCGCACTTAACATTGTCAAACAGCACTAGTGATGTAAATAACTTAGTTTTGAAGCTTCGATCTGTATCCCGCAAATAGTAGAGTATGCAGAGGGAACCTGCAGACAAAAAAATCATTCCATGATTAATTTTTTCGCGAATTTTGTCAGCATTACGTGTTGAGTGGCTGAAATGTCAACTGTGTGTGTGGAACTGTGAAGGCCGCGTATTGGTCCGTTTAAAAGAGCAAAAAAAATCATATTTCATTCCCTAGATTGGTATTCGTACCCTCAATCTGTGGCGTCTACAGTTGCACACTTGTCCGAGTGCCAAAACTCATTTATTTATTTTAATGTTAAAAGTTATTTGTATATTATTTTTTTTATAAATCTATATACTAAGGCTATTATGATCCAGTAGCACAGCATCTGATTGTAAAGGTGACGCTTGTAAGCCCAATTCACATTCGGGAACTCGGGAAACTAGAGTCCCTCACTCAAAACGCAAAATTTCAATATTAGGTAAAAAAGTCTGTTACATATCTATACGTATATACAATCAAAAGCATATTTAAGATAACTAATATTTTGCTTCATTATATTTTTTTAGTAAAAAAGGCAATAAAAACATAAATACTAGAAGACCGGTCTAGTAATATCATGAGAAGATCTCAATTCTACACTAAAATAGCAAGTCAATGAACTAATAAATTATATAATGTCGTTTACTGTCGTAAATTCATTTATAAGCATAAATGTGTAATATACAGCTTCACGCTATATATTCACGCACTATCCCGTTCATAGCAGAGTATGCAAAAGGAACTTGGGTGTCTAGTGATAAGAAACTTCGTATCTCACTTTCGACGAGTGGCGGAGCTCAACACCGCGTTTTGCCTTTTTACTTGAGCGAAGAAATGAAAACGTTGAATATTTATTTTAAAATATTTCATTTTCTCGAGTGTGAGGATTAAGCCCACAAACAGTCGTTTACAGTCAGGTCATTTGAAGACATTGCATCTTAACAGTATTAGATCTGGTAATAAGGCAAAGCGCGGCGTTGAGTTCCGCCACTCAACACGCAATGCCTCAAATTCGGCGGAAAGTGGGGAACGCAAGTGGAACGGAGTGTCTTAACACTAGGTTCCCGGGTTCCCTCTGCCTACCCTGCCTCGTGCGGGATACGGCGTGAAGCAGAAAAAAAAAAAAAACAGTACTAGAACTGAACCCCCAATCAACGAGTTAGTTAGACGATTTCCTACATGTGGGAGGGACGTGGAACAAAAAAATCACGAGTTGAGAAAATTCTCAAACATATCTTCTCACCTTTCCCGCAAAAACAAATAAGTTTGTAATAAAAATTCACAGGACTGTCTAGTACACAACTGAGAAAGAAAGATATTGCTCAGTTCAAACATTTTAGACGTCAAAGGCCGGCCGGGTTTCTTCTGACACGCCCGCAACCGATAAGCACAAGAAAGTATTACTTTGATGTTATTGGCTTTCAAAGGTTGAGAAAACGGTGTGTCACCCTCGTTTGACAATATTTATGTGACCTGGTTTTCTCAGGTGTAAATTGATGGTGCTACACTCGGTAATAATACCCCTAGCTATGTTTTCAACCAAGTAATTCTTAGACAATGCGTGGCGTTCATTTCCATCGGTCAACACGCAATGTTTCGTAAGCACGCAATGTTTCTACAATTCTATGCAAAAAGACCCACTGCCTAGGAAAATATTATATAAACACTTAGTTATCGAAAGCCGATTATGTCACAAAGCCTAATTTAAAAAGAATCTTAATTTACTAGCAGTATTGATTGGATAAATACGATTAGTTAGGATCATTTACCCACAAGCAACCTAAAGGCTGTATACGAGTATATAATAATAAATGTGTATGTCATATTAATATATGGTGATATTAAATTAAATGTATGTATATTGTGAGTAGGGAACGAAACGAAGTCTCTAAATATTGAATTTCCAAGATACTTTTGTCTAATATTATGTGTGGGTTACAGCGTGAAGCTGATGATTTTACTCGTAAGCAAAAAAAATAAATATTTCGCAACTGTAATATTTTAAATAAGTAGATACTTCCTGTTTGTCGATATGATTTAACAAAACAAATTACGATCGAATATTCTTGTCCAAGCTATCAATGCTTTTAAATCAAACAACTCAGCCCAAAAGAAGGGCCAGGGCGAATCATAAACTGCCTAACTCTAATGAATAACGATAAAACCGACAAATGAAAGGCCGACGATCATAAATTCGCACAGTGTCAATACCTTCATTGTTTTTCCTATAATCCTGATGGCGTCCCTTTCAATCCGTTGCGGATCCAGTTTATGGCAGTTTGAATCGCTTTGTACCGACATTGGAAAACGGGAGGTTCAATTTGAAATATTCTTGTCTAATAGAAATAGATACTATTTTTGTGCTATAGATTTATGAATGAAAAGTGAGTGATAAGGGGGAAGGGCAGCCCGTGTTTGACCTTTGAAAACGCAGTATCTACGATACTAGAGGAGAGTCGTGGTACTAAAGGTTGACGACAGTGGACGAAGCGAAAGAGTTATTCTGAGATTACTGAGTAGCACTTGGCGCTTCGTTCTCACTGCCTACCCCGCTAGGGATACAGCGTGAAGCTAAGTTATATTAAGATGAGCTATTTTTATGGACACTACATTCGATATCAATTAGATGAAAATATTATGAATAATCAATATAAAAAATAATTATTATTTATTTTTTAGCCGTGTGATTCCGGCTTAGAATAGGATCACCCTGGTACTGATGGTGTCATAAGAGGCGACTAAAGTGCGTGTGGTAGAGTCACGTTGCCAGTAATGGCAACACGCATGGGCAGACTCGACCGGATTATTACCACCCCCGGCATTTAAGACCGGCGTTAAGTAGTGGCTTTGGCCACTGCGTTTCGCATTAGGTAATGCCGGGCCCCGGTGCCCTTCCAATTTAAAGGACGGCAACGCTCCTGTAGCTCCTCTGGAGTTACTCGGGGTCGTGGGCGACGGTGATCACTTACCATCAGGTGACCCGTACGCTCGTTTGCCGTCTTTTCCATAAAAAAACATCAATAAAAAATAAATCAACAGTATGACAATAGTTAAGAATTAAAAAATAAATTGTTCTGAAATACGCATAGACCGCGACTCTTTAAACGGTCTCCATATCAAGACACACACGAGACGCCTTACGTGTGTACATGTAATGTATACATCAAATGTCTTTGTATGAAATAAAAAAGATATGCAAAAAATATTATGAAACGACAATTAATGTCACATCACAACACAACACGTTGTGTACAAGTGTGAAAGATTTTCGAACAGTTTCAACACTTTAAATTGATACTATTTAGACACAAAAAATCCGTACAAATGTAAACAGGACATCGTTTGACATGCAATGTTCTGACACTTACGTCAGAACATATGTCGATGTCTATACGTACTTATTTATTAGAAAATCAGTATAAATAAAAAAAAACACATGTTTTGTTTACTAATATTGTAATAAAAGATTTTCAAAAGCAGAATATTATCATCTATTTCCTAAAAACATTTAAATAATTTTTACTTACAAAATTTTAAAAGAATTGTTGCCATATTTACGCTATAGCGTGAAACACATCGAAAGTATTTTCAGAGAAGTTTGTTTTCAAACAAATGAAAGTTCATCGAAGCTTAAAGCTGAGGGCTTCGTACTTATGTGAGACGAAACCGCCTCAACTTGCTGTTTTTACATCTTTATTGTAATTTCTTAATAAACATTTTTTGTTGTATCCGACACATAAGCAGACATATCTGTTACGTACTCAGAATGAACCAGGGAGCTTAGTTTTAAGTCACAATACAACCTATAACCTCAAAGCTTCAAGCAAAAACTTGCATAAACTAAATGATTTCAAACTAAAAACAATATATTTTCATGATATTTTTTTTATTAGAATGTTCTTTTTGTATATTTGCACCTTATTGTCTGTTTTCAGTTTCACGTCTGATTACAATCCATCTGCTGCTATTGTACTACACTCTTTGGTTGGCCTTTGTTTTTCGTTTCAATAACGCCTATATTGTTTGTTTGGTTCTACCATTTGTACTTTTTAACCTCTGACGAGAAAAAGGGACTGTTACGAGTTTGCCAACAACTGGTCTTGTCCAAAGCAAGGTATTTTCTGATAGCACATTTATCATTTAAAAAAAAAGTAAGTAAAACTTTTTGATGCTTTCGTTGTTCAGCAAAACGCTTGACTTCCTTTAAATGAATGCGTTGTAAGTTGGGTCTGGTCAAATACATTTTCTAAGAACGTGTTAACAACTTTAAGTGTGAACAACGTAAGGAGCGAAAAGATTTTTTTTGTTGTTTTATTATAAACTATTTTTAATATAATCAGTGAAGTACAGAGTGAAGTCTTGAAAATCCTGTTAGACATCTATTAATTTGATTTTAATAATTTACGGTGCTTAGTCACGCGTAGTACACGCAATATCTCAATATTTTGGCTATAAGTGAGAAACGGAAGTATCGAAATGATAACGGAGTGCTTTGCGAACCTTAACGCTGCGCTTTACATCGTTATAAGACCACATAAATGAAAATATTAAATTTCATTCTCCTATAGGATTTGAACCCGCAACGTATTACGTTATAGAAGTACATTTTACCATTGCGTTTCTATTGGCCTCGATGCTTTTATTACTATACTATAATACAAAAGTTTTTATTTGTTATTTCTCGGTTCTAGCTGCAGCTGTTGAGCGTAGCTTTCTATAGCTTAGCAGTTACAAAAGTGACAAGCAGTGGAGGCGAGTAGTATTACACAGTTCATACATATGTCGTGATTTAATGAAACCGTAGCTGCCATACGAGTATATATAGAAAAATATGTTTAAAGAAACGTGATGGCCATAGTTTCCCATTTGAGAGAACACATAATAATTTTATCATATAGCAGGGTAGTCTCAATCGGTTTCTCGCTGTATTTCGCTTATGGCAGAGTAGACACAGGGAACTTGGGAACCTAGTGCTAAGACACTTCGTTCCGTTTCCCACTTTCCGTCGAATTTAAGGCATTACGTGTTCAGTAGCAGAGTTCAACGCCGCGGTTTTCCCTTGTACAAGAGCAAAGAAATGAAAACATTAAATAGTTAATATAAAAATATTAAATATATCATTTAATCTCTAGTGGGAATCGAACCCACCACTTGTCATGTATTTAGTAACAACACGCTTGTGAGCCACGACAAGCCTCATTGTATAGATTTAGTTATTGCAAATAGAGAATTGAATTTCTAAACTAAAATACACTAGGTATTTAAGTATTATTTAATAAATAATTAAAAGTTAAAACATTTTGAATGGCTCAAGTTGAGGCTGCGGAGCACCGGCCAAGCGGTGAGAATAGTGTTCCACGTGAGGCCGAACCTGTGCCCTATACAGGGCCAAACGGTGTACTGCCAAGTAACTGAACCAAGTACTGCCTCGCTCTGCAGATTACCTCCAGTTTCTTTGAGGCCAACTTGGTCTTGGTTTCAAGATGATCACGATACAGACAGTCGCTCGAAACCTTTAAGATGGAGAAGAGTTTTTCTAGCTTACTTATACCATATCAACCTGAAAACGCTAATTTTGATATGCAGAATTGCACATTAAAACACAGAGTTCTAAATATTCTTATCATTATGATAAAAATATGCAAAACTGGCAAAATAGATGATAAACAGTAATTAAGCAAACTGTCTTTTCCTTCTCCATTTCAAAACGCGGTCTAACTAAAAGCGTTAGTTTCGTAGAATAGCAACTATAGTGGCAAAGAGATACAAAATAAACTAAAACTGCTTGACACGCTACAGTATTTATTTCAGTGGCGCCTTGTAATTTGCAAACGCGTTTTGAATGCGAAATATTTTCCCACGAACGTCAAAATAAATTGAAATCTAAGAGACTCTTGTTGGATCCGTCGCGTCGCTTTTATCTATTTTTAGTTATTAAAATTGCGCAGCATAGTTATTATTTTATATTTTGCTACATTTTTTCTATACTATATATTTGTGGCGTTAAGAAAGTACAGACAGTCCGATATTCACTTTTGAAATGATATGTCACTCACGTTACTTGTTGAGTCGAAATCACAAACGGCGTTAAGAGCCGGAAGTGCTGTGCACTATGCCACGGTAGTCGTAAAAAGAGCCGAATTATATACTTTTTATATATCAGATAAAAAGATTTTTATTATTTTAAAACTCTTAATCCGCACTTAGGATTTATTTACTATATTTAAAATAATAATTCCTCACTTAGGAAATCAATTTTGTAAATAACTATAATAAAAAGGGTTGAGTTCCGTTCCACTTCCTCAGGCTCAATGACACGTTTTGTCTTGTTGCCAGGGCTTAGAAAAAACCAGATTAAATATTTAATTACCTCAAATCAGGGTCGAACCTGCAACTTGTCACGCTACAGTCGTACGCTTGTGCCCCCGCGTAACGACAGGTCTCAAAGAAGAAACTAATTTGCAGTGCCGCTTGTGTCCACGAGTTAATAGGACTTCTGAATGAAATATTGTAATAAAGCTTAACAGTTTCCTTTGGTATACTTATCAAAATTCATTTTTGAAACTTCGTAGACAGTTTATGTGTGATTTCTTAAATAGAAATTATAACAAAACAATATTCATATTTTCACTTACTCACATAGCTTCACGCGTATCCCGCACTTGGCAGGGTAGACACAGGGAACTTGGGAACCTAGTGATAAGACATTTCGTTCAGTTCTCCACTTCCTGCTGAATTTGATACATTATCTGTTGAGTGGCGGAACTCAAAGACCCGGATCGAAGAAATCAAAACATTAAATTTTTAAATTGAAAATATTAAATATTTCATTTCCTCGAGTGAGGATCGAACCTACAACCTGTCACGTTTACAGTCACATGCTTGTGCCAATGAGCCACGACATGCCTATTTATATGTTATTCTCTGTATATTGTAATTTTATTTGATTGTTGACGATACATAATAGTCACATATAATGTCCGTGACTTCTCTCTAAGCTCTCTTTTACAATACCGATACGGAGAACGAGATTATAATTCTACCGAAACGAATAACAATATTGGGATTAAATTCCTTTATTAAAAGGCTTACCTTACTTTATAATAACGAAAGTACCTAGTGAACTTGAGGATATTGATATGTTTCTTTTTCAGACTCGATCGGCTTATTACCACACCCGGCATTTAAAACCGGCGTTAAGTAGTGGCTTCGGCCACTGCGTTTAGCATTAGGTAATACAGGGCCCCGGTGCCCTTCCACCTTATAGACCGGCAACGCTCCTGTAGCTCCGCTGGTGCTACACGGGGCCGTGGGCGACGGTGATCACTTACCATCAGGCGACCCGTACGCTCGTTTGCCGTGTCTTGTCCACAAAAAAAAAATCTTTAAAATGTCTGTAATAGCTTTCAGAAAAGTGAATTGTCAATTATGAAGTAATTAATAATAAATATGTATATCTTAACTTATATATACATAATAGTATATGGTACCTATTGTTTGTTGCACCGTTGAAGACATAACTCAAAGTAATGTTTAACACCTTTTTTTTCTTTAAAATTACTGTAATCTTGCGGTGTTTAAATTTAAAGCTAGTTCATTAATTGTCTTAGTTGATATGATAGATTAACTTGTTTAAATAATTTAATTTATCTACCGTTAGTAAGAATAATAAAAAAAATCCGATTGTTTGGTGCTACGGAATGTCCAGCTTTTAGGCAATCAACAAGTACAACGAAATAAGTACATTTTTTTTTTGGAATTAAGGTTAATTACCTTATATAACATTTAAATATTTTTTAGCTGTACTGTTTGTCTATTACATAGCAGGATAGACAAAGGGAACCTACGAACGTAGTGTCTTAACATTAAAAGTTGCCTCACTTCCGTTAATTTTTCTTAAATACTTATACTAAAATATTTGACCTCTTGATCAACATCCTGATATTCCGTTCATATTTTTGGAAGGCACATTAAAACAATTTTCCAGTACTGTATCAACGTTACAACAAAAAGGGGCTTTTAATCTCTACCGTGGAACTCAATTTGTCACAAAAAAGATTCTTTAGTGGATTTATTAAAGTGGTCTCAGACCGCTGCCCCGAGGGACCCCGAGGATTTTCACTTTTCTACACGCTCCTTACGAACGTACCGTTGTGTATATTTTATTGCTCCAAGTATTTTTCTTTAAGACAATTTACTCCTTGAGTAGGTTTTAAAATATATTTCATGCTGCTATTTGTGGGTTAGTTCAAGATAACTGAATGAGAGTAAGGCTGTAATTTTTTTTTAATTTCAGTTAAATTGTATCGGCCAGCATCGCATTATATATTATTTTGTAGTATTTAGACAATGTACAGTGGAGCCTATATACACAATATTCATGGCATACAGGGTAAGTAGAGGGAACATGGGAACCTTGTGTTAAAGAATTTCGTTCCATTCCTCATTTTCTACCGTATTTGAGGTAGTGCGTGTTGTGAAATGTTTCATTTCCTCAAGAAAGGATCCAATCCATAACCTCTCGAGTTTACAGTAGCTCGCTTGTGCCGCTACACCACGACAGGTTTTATAAACACAATAGTTATGATATTCCCGCTTTCGTAGACAAAGATCGCTGTTAAACTAAGCGAAATGTAGATAATAAATATTTTTAGTTCAACAATTTGAGAAAATTAATCCTATTTCAAAAATATCACAACATTCCTTTTCTTCACACTGTACCTATATTATAAAAGGAAAGCTGTATTTGGTTTCAACGTGATAATCTCAGAAGCTTCTGATTTGTATGGATTATTTTTTTATATATAGCTTATTTGTTTAAAAAAGTATAATTTGTATTATATTTTTTTTTAAATGAAAATAACTAAGAGTTATCTATTAGTTATTTTCAATTAAAAATGTGGGCGAAGCCGCTGGTAAAAGCCGTGCCGTTTCTCATTCACCATCCATTTATTGAAGCATTGTATGTCTGAAAGTCAATGCCTTATCTGTATAGTGTACTCACTATCAGATACAAATAATCATTAGTTATATATAAATAATAGATTCCCTCAAGTGGAAATCGAACTCATGACTATTGCATTTACAATCACACGTATGTCACTACGTGGGGCACAAGTAAAATAAATAAGTCGTGGGTTCCATCCTCATAAATATTTAATATTTTTATCTGTTAACTTAACACTTAACACGCAATGTCTTTAATTCGGCGATAAATAGATAAGTTTATCAATGGGAACGGAGTGATTTGACACTAGGATCCCAAGTTCCTACTATTTTAAGTTCCTACACTGCCATGTCTGTGAACCTCAAAACTACTAAACTTAAATTTAAAAAGCGTGTAAAAATTTTGAACGAAGCAGGATTTGAACCCGCGCCTCTGGAAAACCGTTCCAGCGCTCTGACCAACTAAGAACAAAGAACGAATGGCTTAGTTGGTCAGAGCACTGGAAGGGTTTCCAGAGGCGCGGGTTCAAATCCTGCTTCGTTCAAAATTTTTATACGCTTTTTAAATTTAAGTTTAGTATTTTCTGTCCTAAGTGTGGAATAACACTTTAAAACATAGTAAAAACCTCAAAATTATTACATTATAAAAAAAAAACAAAAATTATACATTCTCACTATACGTCACTTTGAATGTACATATGATTGTATACTGGTGGCTTTGTGAGTGGTTCCAATAAATCGTTTAAGACGCCCCAGGGTATTGAGTTTGGGTCGAAAGAACCTGTCAACGCAAAGATTTGTACTGTCCTTTGAAATTTGCTTATTTCTAGCCATTTTTATTTAAAGAGTAATGTTATAGACTGAGTGAATAATATTAATTGGGAAGGTCTGGTCGAGACCTGTATATCTCGCAGGCTAAGCTATTATGATGTAGTACTGATAAAGCAAATTATCTTGGTCCTATTAACATCAGCCGCACGTCGGAAGTACCCGTCACTGGTTCTCTCATGAGAGTATGTCTCGTAACATATGTATGTCATAATATGACACATATACATATTATGTACAACGTAGTTCACAATATTATTAATGATTTGTAATTGAAATTTGGAAATCTCAGTTGTGAGTCAAGCGACGGTCATAGGTTTGATTCCTAATCGTGGGAATGGATTATTTTTATTTAGTTTTAAAAAGTGGACGTAAACTGTGGATCGGAGTGACTCATAACTAGACATAGTATTCTACTATTCTGGTATTATACAAAATGATGAAGCCTGTTGTGTCTCTGAGGCAAATGTATGGGACTGACAGATTGTCACCTTGTTGGCTCGATCACCATTCGAAGAGATTTATTAATAAATATTTTCATTTTTCGCTCTGGTAAAGTAAAAACAGGGCAAAGCATGGCGTCGAGTTCCATCACTTAACACATAATGCGTTATAGTCGGAAAGAGGGGAACGGAAGTACCATTTATCTTAGTGAGAATGAAGTATTTTAACTTCAGGTTCCCAAGTTCCCGCTGCCTACCCTACTATGTACATGATACAGTGTGAAAAATAACACATATCACTTTTTAACTTTAACCAAACAATAAGCTACTGTACCTCCATATCTCTTGTTATGAGTGAATCGAGAATGGGAAATAATATAATTTTCACCTAGAGATTAATTTGCCCAAGTAACTAAGTATAACGTCAAACCAGTCGTCGCTGTAGAGAAACTTAGATACGCTTGTAATTTGTTCTTCTAGTCGGAAATTTGTTTATTGTAGCAATGCTTTAGATTTTACTAAGAAGTGTGGGTACAAAGCTCGTTAGTTCAAATTCTCTTCACACTGTATCCCTCCCTAGAGCAGAGAAGGCTTCACGCTGTATCCCGCACTAGGCAGGGTAGGCAGAGGGAACGGAAGTGAAACCTAGTGTTATGACACTCCGTTCCACTTCTATTCCCCACTTTCTGCCGAATTTGAGGCATTGCGTGTTGAGTGGCGGAACTCAACGCCGCGCTTTGCCTTGTTACCAGAGCGAAAAAATGAAACATTAAATATTCAAATTGAAAATATTAAATATTTCATTTCCTCGACTGGGGATCGAACCCAGAACCTGTCGGTTACAGTCACACTCTTGTGCCGCTGCGCCACGACAGGCCTCAAAGAAAGTAGAGAAGGCATTGTGTTTAAACACTCCATTCCCGACTTTTCAAGTACTGTCACAAAACACTAACCATTTAGTGTTGAGCAACGGAACTCTACTGTATTTATGATGATGATATATATATATATATATATATATATATATATATATATATATATATATATATATATATATATATATATATATATATATATATATATATATATATATATATATATATATATATATATATATATATATATATATATATATATATATATATATATATATATATATATATATAATATATATAATATATATATATATATATATATATATATATATATATATATATATATATATATATATATATATATATATATATATATATATATATATATATATATTAGTATGTGTGTTATTTTTCCTTAAAAGAAAACCAAAAATAGAATATTTGCCAAACAAATAGAATTCAGATCGTAAACTTTTACGAGCGCGATTTGAATAAATGATCTTGAATTAGATTCGGGGTTTGGATCTCTCCATTGTTTTTTGGTATTATGGCAACTTTATGGGGGTATGACTTCGTATACTATGATTGTTCCAAGTTATTGCTTAAAGGTTTCTATAGATTTTAAAGAGTATTATTTATCAATGTATACTTTTCAGCTCTATCGTATGGTACAAATAAATTTTACTGCAAAACGATGTCTTCCTATCACTTTGGTCACTGTAACTTTTTTTTAGTTTCACGCCGTATACCAAATATAGCAGGGTACGCAGAGGGAACTTAGAGACCTAGTTTTGCGATAATCCATTCCCATTACGACGCTCTTTTTCCCCATTTTCTAATACATATTTTAAGACCATAAAATAAATATTTTTATTTTTTTAATATATATAATACAAGCATAGGCAGAAATTGAGGTATTGCGTATTAAGTGGCGAAATTCAACGTTTCATTTTATCATTTACCAAAACCAAAACAAAGCAATGAAAATATTAAGTATTTTATGTCTCCCAACGGGAATTGAGCCCACAAGCTGTCTCGTTTACACGCGAACACTTGTACCTCTGCGCCACGACATACCTCAATGATACTCTTGATTTGACATAAATATGTTTTATATAAAAGAAATATTTTATTATATAAACCTATATGTACATTTAATCCATTAAGTAAGTTTACAATACAATAAAGTAGCGTGCTCTAACAAAAATAGAAGCATTACGTTAGGAAATGGCGCTGACCCGAAATAGGGCTTAGACTTCAAACAAACACTTGCTAAAGTTTCATATAAACACGTCCAAAACTGTTCTTGTAACACCGTTTCTGAATGATGTATTACAGAAAATACAGTAAAATGAATCTGGTTGAAATATTTTGTTCTTCATATAAAATTTAATATTTTGAAAGGTGGGATAGGTAGTCGATACTTTGTATATGTAAAGTATTTGTTTTTAATTTGACACTGCATCGCTGTGATAAAGCACTCCCTTTCCATCTATCTCTCTTCCGTTCCTTTAAGCATTGCGTGTTGAGTGGCGGAGAAAATTAAATTTATTACTATACAATCTAAATATAGTTTATTTTTCAGTTTAACGTTGCTGCGTGTAGGCAGAACGAAATTAGATCGTGATACTTTATTTTCCATTTTTCCGCTAGAAATTGAGACCTTTTGGTTAAGTAGCGTAACTGAACGCCATTTTTTTTAGAGTGTAACTCTTTTAGAGTTAATAAAAAGAGAATAATTCACTCTCTCCCTCTTTCAGTCGTGACACTTGCGGCACACCAAAATCTAATTTTCTTCTCATTGTGAGAAGAAAAATACCTTCAACTACCTCGTGACTAACATTCAATAAAAAGACTGATAAGAAAAATTGGTTATATATAGTATAGAGGGAATTATACGCTAAATTTGACTATAATTTTGATGTATTCGTCTTAGGTGATGTTTCTTTAATATTAATTCAGTAGTTAACAGACCGCAGCTTCGTCTTCTTAACAATTGTATATTTTCAAATAAATTGCAAAAAAAGAAAAAAAGTCTTTAAAATATTAACGACTATAATGGGTACCAAAGAAAATTAAAAAAACAATGTGGCCTGACGTCGCGCAGACTCAGAAGCGTGTGACTGTAAACAACAGGTCGTGGGTTCGATTTCTACTCGAAAGAGTAAAAAAAATCATATAAAATATTGGCGTTGAGTTCCGCCACTCAACACGCAATACCTCAATTCGGCAGCAAGTGGGAAACGGTATAGAGTGTCTTAAAAGTAGGTTCCCAAGTTCCCTCTGCCTACTCTGTTACGTGCGGGATACAGCGGGAAGCTAAAAAACCTCAGCTAGACGCTATCTTCAAACTTAACTAACAAAATATTGGAAGTTCAAAACAATATAACAACTACAAAGCTTTATAAAGTACCGCAAGCGTTACATCATTACTATGAAAAAGTTGCGGACTCGCCGCTCCTACTAAGAATAAACAGCGCTGGAACAAAAACAAATACGTATTTGTATTTGCGAAGATGTGCTCAACTTATTTTCCAAAGAAATTTCTCATTTCTTTGGATACCGTCTTCCTTTTGTTTCAGTTACGTTTAATCAGTGTTGAAATATTGTTATTATTGCCAATATTATTATGTATAGAATTTTTATATATATATATATATATATATATATATATATATATATATATATATATATATATATATATATATATATATATATATATATATATATATATATATATATATATATATATATATATATATATATATATATATATATATATATATATATATATATATATATATATATATATATATATATATATATATATATATATATATATATATATATATATATATATATATATATATATATATATATATATATATATATATATATATATATATATATATATATATATATATATATATATATATATATATATATATATATATATATATATATATATATATATATATAAAAATCCTATACATAATAATATTGGCAATAATAACAATATTTCAACATACATATATACTATTGACGGAACTGTATCCCAAACATAGTCGGGAGGGAACCTAGAGTTAAGAAATTCGGTACCCATAAGACACTTTCGCTTGCTTTTTTTCTCAAATTTGAAGCATTGCGTGATTAAAGGCAGATCTTAACGCCGCGATTTGCCTTATTATCACAGAAAAGAAATTAAAATATTAAACATATTTATATAAAATCTATAGCACGAGATTCATCAGCAAACAAAAGATATATCCACCAATATAGATCTTCCAAACCAACCGACAGAGACATATAAAATAGAAAATTTTACGAGTAAAGGCCGCAAATCGTCACGTAGGGCTAAGATAAGTTTATAGTGGTACACAATTTCTACGCCAATTTTACCCTTTCAACATTCAATTCTTATCAGGGTTGCAATCGGGGACCCTCGAATGGTTATTCGAGTGAAATAATAGCATTATATATATCAGGCCTGTGGTGGCGCAGAATACAAGCATGCGACTGGTTCGACAAATGCAATTGATATTGGGTTTGATTGCCTCGAAGAAAGGAAATATTTAATATTTTCAATTTAAATATTTAATGTTTTCATTTCTACGCTCTGGTACAAGGCAAAACGCGGTGTTGAGCTCCGCCATTCAACACGTAATGCCTCAAATTCGGCGAACAGTGGGGGAAGGAAGTGGAACGGAGTGTATTAAACACTTAGTACCCAAGTTCCTTCTGCCTTCCTGCAAGTTCCTTATCCTGCCATGTGCGAGATTTAGCGTGAAGCTGAGTTATTATTTTCGTTCATTCGCTTTGGTAACGATGTAAAACGTGTTAGTTCCGTCACGTAACATGCAATGCTTTAAGAACTCAGCGGAAAATGAGGAATCGAAGTGCCTTAAAGGAACGGGGTCCTTAAAATTAGGTTCCCAAGTTCCCTTTGTTTACTCTGCTGTGTATGAGATACAGTGTGAAGCTAAAAAATAAACATTTTAATAAGCGATTCATTCATATATAATTTCTTTGTTGCAGATTTCGTATGCCAGCGAGTGCGGTGTAAGACCGCGGGTGTAGGCCCCAATCACCAAAGGTAATTTTCTCGCTTGTAATAAATACAAAGGCTTGCTAGATTAATAAATAATTACACTCAGTTACTAGCTTTTTAGTTTTCTTATCACTAACTTTTTTATACTACTGTTACTCTGGATGATTGTTGGTTAAAAACATTTTTCTTCCAGCCTGGACAAATTGAGGCGTTAAATTTCGCCGGTTATCATGCTATAGGTCTAAAAGAAATGGGAAATGGCGGAGGGATTATCTCAATGTTAGATATAAATGTCTGACATTAATGTATTATATACTGTTTACACTTGTACAGATTTTCAGAGTAGTGTCAGTTTGTAAGTATACGAAAATTTTCATTGAACTGTTCACACGTAAACTAATAATAATACGAGTATATGACTTTGTTAGTCATATACTCGTGTACTACACACAACAATGTCATATATTATTATTAGTTTAAGCAGTGTATTGAAAGTGTAAAATCTGTTCAAAAAATTGTCAAATATATTAGACACAAAATGTTTCCATAGCGGCAATACCACTTTACGGTTAAAATAAATACTGCAAAGAGAGGCAATAGTGTTGATACAAAGACGCTCGATGTATAAACTGATAGTACCATGTTTATAAATATATTTTTAGTAAAAAGATATTTCTACGCATCTTCATCATCTATCTTAATAAAGGAATTGAGTAAGAGTTTATATTTGAGTCTGAACTAATAAATTAATGGGACAAAGGCACGATCGAGCAAATGTAACCACGTCTGCTTTTGGATTCAATTCCTACTCAAATGCTTAATTAAATATTAATTTTGTCATTTCCTCGCTCTAGCATCTATTTAATGCACAGCGTTGAGTTCCGCCACTCAATACGCAATGCCTCAAAAATACGGCGCAAAGTGTCTTATTTATTTATTTATCCCCAGGATACCTCTCCCTATCCTATATAAGTGGAAGCTACAAAATTAATTGAACTAACTAATATCGTGTAAACTGAGACTGTACAACATATTGATTTTATAAACCTTCCATTCCAAGCTCCATTCGTTAACTTATATTATAAATCTTTGTTAATTTGCAACGCGGAACTCGCAGTTGTGGGCGGCATACAATTTGTCGCTGAATCGTCGAGAATAGCGCAATATGTTTTTCGATCGATCATTTTGTTTGGTGACAAACAATTCTGGAGCGTTGGTTTTTGACACCATTATTCTTTAATGGTACAGACTGAATACAATGTGTTGTTTTTGAATGAGGTTTCGGTGCGGGAAAAGGCGTGTAAAACTTCACGCCTTTTCCCACATTTACCAGGCTATACAGGGAAAACTTTGTGTTACAACACTTCACTTTCCTCTAAAGTGGCAATACATTGTGTAATTTAACACGGAAAATTGAAATAATTCTCTTTAAAGGATATCGAATTTTCATAACGGCTTTAATTCGACCTTAAAAAGTTGTCTCTGTCATTATTGCTAGGTTTAAATGTGTCTTTATTTGTTTACAAGTTTTGATAAAAGGGCTGGGGATGGCAGAGCTGTTTGATAATACAAGGCTAAGCTCCAAATAGAATGTATTAATGTAAAAGATATATAAATAAAGAAACAATGAAGAAATTGTTTATGTTATTTAGACTACTCACCGCACATGTTTGTAGAATTTAATTTTACTAATAATATATTTTAAAGCTAAAATAATATTAAAAAGAGATCATTGTTCTTGCTCAATCATTCAGTCATAATAACTCAATATTATTATATTTTCTTAAATCTGGTAATACTCAACACGCAAGAAAGTGGAAAACTGAATGGGATCAAAGGTACAATCGCGAATACTTAATGCCTCAATACTTAATGCCTCAAATTCAGCAGATAGTGGAGAATGGAACGGAGTGACTTAACACTAGGTTCTAAAGATCCATAAAAAAAAACGTAAAGTAATACTTGTATTTCCAAGTCTTCATATTAAATCCAAGCGCGTTTCACCATTAGAGATAACAAAATAAATACCCGCGGGATATATATATATATAAATAACTCGATGTGTGTGAAATAATTGTACTGACATAACTACATACATGGCCATAATGTTAGATTTTTTTTTAATTCTTATGTATACTTTTATTAGGCTTTATATTTTTAGCATATTTGTTTTCCGTTGAGTGGCGCAACTTAACGCTGCGCTCTATTTAATTAAGCTAAGTGAGGTAATGAGCTCGATCTAATTTAAAAATAATCAATTTATTTACGGAATTTCTTTCGAATCAAAAATCATCGCTGTAACAGTCATACGCTGACTGGCACATAATTATTTTTGAAATATTTATTATTAACTAGCGACCCGCCTGCGGCTTCGTCCGCTTGACGCTTGACTACACTATTTTATTTACTTATTTCAACTACTTTCTTGTTCTAATGGCATTACTACTTTTTAGACAACATCTATACATTGAAAACTCAAACTTCCGCTAATTTAGTTAAAATTTGGTAGTCATTTAGCCGAATTTTATTTTTTACTGACGTATTTTTTATTTTTTTAACCTATTTAAATAGAACAACTCTACGTGTTAGTACTTTACAGTAAATATTAAGATAAAGTTGTGAAAATATAATATTGAAAACAGCATTTAAATCTGGTTAGACATTTCTAAGATTAGCACGTACAAAAACACAGACAAACAGACAAACAAACACACAAAATTAAAAAAAAACTATTTTGAGCTCTACCAAATTAATAAACGTCCCGTATAACATGTTTTTTTATATATCTTCCACGTAAAACGGTGATCGGCTACAGACTAAAGTAATAACTGTAGAATATAAAAATGGAATTGAATCAACGCCATAGCAATAATGCTGTATGTTTGTTTTTAGTTCTATTCCATATATATCTTGTACTACAATGGAGGCAGATTGAATTTTGTGTTAAATGTCATCGTTTCCAATTTCTCACTGATTTTTTGTTGACATCGCGTGGTAGGTGGCGTAGAGAAAATATACAAAAACTGAATGAAATGTTATTACTATATTTTAAAGTGTAATTGACATTGAGTTCCGCCACTCAACACGCAATGCCTCAAATTCGCCGGAAAGTGGGGAACTGAAGTGGAACGGAGATTCTTAACACTAGGTTTCTGGGTTCCCTTTGCTTACCCTGCCTCGTGCGGGATACAGCATAAGGCTTAAAAAAAAGTGTTATTCCACACGTAGGACAGAACATACTAAACTTAAATTTAAAAAGCGTATAAATATCCAAACGATAATTCTTACGAGTTGTCTTTGGGTAGCGGAAATTTGTAAAATTCTCCCTACAGAGATGCTAACAAAAATAATAAGTTGTAAAAAGCGTATAAGAATTTCGACGTAGCTTGGTAAGAACGAGTGGCTTAGTTGGTCAGAGCGCTTGGACGGATTTCAAGAGGCGCAAGTTCAAATCTATGTTCAAAACTATTATATGCTTTTTAAATTTAAATTTAGTATGAATGAACTATATCAATTATGAGACCAAACTAAATATCCACACTAAATTATAACATGGTTATAATCAGACGTCTCATGCCAGGACAGATTATTATTAAGACAATGCCCTACTTGGTCTTGTTACCAGAGCGGGGAAATGAAAATAATTTGTTTCCCCGTAAAGGAAAGGAATCCATCACCGTCGCTTATACAATGTCTCGAGAATTCAGCGTAATGGAA
The DNA here is from genome assembly GCA_019049475.1 of Eueides isabella. NCBI lineage: Eukaryota > Metazoa > Arthropoda > Insecta > Lepidoptera > Nymphalidae > Eueides > Eueides isabella. The sequence goes on along the minus strand of CM032399.1, from coordinate 1,442,200 downwards.
AACTTAACACTAGGTTTCTTCTGCACATCCAACCCTGAAGCCTAAAAATCATTTTAAACCCTTTTTTCGAAACATTAGTTTCTGAAAACCTTCCAGACTTGGTAAATGAAAACTGACGTCGTCACCGAGCTTTGTCTTATCAAAAGGTTGAGGTGATGAAAATTGGTTATATAAAAAATACTAATATTTTTTTAGCTTTATGCTATGATATCTTGCACATGGTAGGGTAGAAAGAGGGAACTTGGGAACCTAATGTTAAGTTACTCCGTTCCGTTCTCCTAATTACGCTAAATATCTCAGGTATTGCGCGATAAGTTGTAGAACTCAACGCCGCGCTTTATCTTGATACAAGAGCGAGCGTCGGCGGTGCTCCGAGGTCTTCAGTAAAATAAAACAGTTCACAGTTAAAAATACAAAAAACAATTAAACACTTCCCATTCCAAATTTGCAACCTTCCCTCGAATTCTTTCCGGTAGCGTGAATAATTAAAGTGAAGCCGGCAAGGCGCTCGGACAAAGGACGACTTTTCAAAAATATAACGTTCGCTGTGGTTGTTGCAAACGGCGTACGTATCATCATTTTGGTCAGTTAGTTATTAAAAATGTGTACTTAGGATTACCTTGTTTTAACTTTTATAAACCAATGTTTGTATATTATTCTTTAGAATCCATTATAATGGCACTGTGTCGGTGTTTTAGGGTTCCGTACCTGAAAAGGTGAAACTGAAACCCTTATAGCTATGCTCACACGAGGAAATTAAATATTTAAAATTTAAGTATGAACTATCTTAACATTAGGTTCCCAAGTTCCCTCTGCCTACGCTGTTAAGTACGGGACCTAATGTTAAGACACTCCGTTTTCATTATACCAGATATCCTGTCGCGTTTATAGTGGCATACTTGTGTCAATGCACCCCGACAGACTTAAATGAAATATATGTGTATTTTTTCTCCACTATCCACCGAATTTGAGGCATTGCGTGTTGAGTGGCGGAACTCAACGCCGCGCTTTGCCTTATTACCAGAGCGAAGAAATGAAACATTAAATATTTAAATTGAAAATATTAAATATTTCATTTCCTCGACTGGGGATCGAACCCAGAACCTATCGGTTACAGTCACTCGCTTGTGCCGCTGCGCCACGACAAGCCTGTATTTTAAGTTTATAAATAAAAATAAAAATTCACCAACCAAAATAAACGAAACCATTTAAATGCTTTGAATTCCTGTACGAGTAAATGAATAAATGATTATACTGGATCAAGTATTTCAAGAAGCTGAAAGTTCAGTTGATTTTAGAGATACGTTTGTATATATAACAGTACCATGGGACACACAAAAATACTCGTATATATATATTTATAGATTACGGTTGAGGTAAAGGGGCAAGTGTGCTGCTGTAAACGTAAAAGGCTGTGTAGTAAACTATTATGCTCTAAAGCTCAAATTTATTGCTTTATTTTTGCACAGAAAAGGTAACTTTTAAACAATAGCGCAGTTGAAATGTACCTGAGAGGAGTTCAGGATTGGAAACTGTAATACGACGTCAGGTTTAGTATTACGTTTCCGTCCGCATCAAGAAGATTATAAAAGTTTTTTTTTTTTGGTAAAACACTTGATTCTCTATTTTATATCCAATTTTTTGACATTGCGTGTTGTGTAGTGGGATTTAACGTCACGCTATATGATTTACCAGAATAAAATTATTAATTCCTCCGACTGGGACTCGATATCGTCGCACAGGTTCAATTCTAACACGTACGACATATTTGCTATAAGTTAAATTGAAGTTTCATGTTATTAACAAGGTAACATTCACAATACAATGTTGGCAATTAAGTTGGGTTCCTCATATCATATTCGCTTGAGCGGATCCCGTTCACAGCGAGTATTTGAATTGCAATTTTCCTCGACGTCCTTGTACATACTGACTATTGATTTGATATAGAGAGTATAATTCAAAATTAGATTTGCTTTATAATAATATAGATACAATAGATAAATTGAGGCTAGTCGTAGTGCGAAGACATTAGTAAGATTTACTTGTTGATGTGACAGGTTGTGGGATCGATTCCCACTTTACTCAGCCTCACGCTGTATCCCGCACACGTCAGGGTAGGCAGAGGGAACTTGGGAACCTAGCGTTAAGACACTCCGTTCCATTTCCGTTTCTCACTTTCCGCCGAAATTGAAGCATTGATCGTTGAGGGGCGGAACTCAACACCAAGCTTTGCTGTGTAACCAGAGCGTAGAAATGAAAACACCAAATATTTCATTTCAAAATACTAATAAAAAATATATAATATTTCATTTCCTCGTGGGGATCGAGCCCACAACCTGTCGTTTACAGTAACACGTTTGTACCGCTGCGCCACGACAGGGATCTGATTTCAACTCAAAGAAATTAAATATTTTTTTATTTGTCACACTGGTAACAAGCTAAATCGAGCAATGAGCTTCACCACATGAAATGCCTCATGATCATGGTGAAAAGCGGGTATTGAAAGTGTATTAATGTGAACGGAATACCTTACAGTAGGTTTCCAAGTTCCCTCTACCCAGCTATATATAGGATATAGCATAAAGTAAAAAAAAATAGTTGTAAGCTAAAAAAGATTAGTGAAAAGATTATTTTTTAAGTATCCAAAGGAAAGTGACAAAAATTAGTAGGTCGTAACAGCTAATCTCAGGCACTACTCGTTTGAATTTAAAAAACCTTTTTGTCTTGATTAAAAGCAAAGCAGTATATATTACAACATATGATATCGATATATATTATCACCAGTAAGAGAAACAGCTTGTACATATGTAGTACATTACAATGTGCTACATTAGACACTTAGAAAGAGTCATAATATAAAATATTAGTTGTTTCCACCAGACAGAGTTTGCTGCAAGACGCAAATATCAACTAGGGTATTACAAAAATTAAGTAGAAATCAGATACACGCATATTACATTGGTGTAAAAATCAATAAAACATAAATATCTTATAAGAATTTTATGATTTCAAATCCTTTACGAAATCATTAGAAGGCTCATTTGCATTTAACGTAAGAAAATCATTAAAATCTGGAAATGCCATAGTCTTTGTAATTGGTAAAAGTTTCGGGGCAGAAATTTTACGACCCCAATTTGAAGGGCAATTAATATATATCAATTAGTAAGTTTAATTGCTTTCACTGACTGTGATAGAATATTTTCTGCCTTTTCATGTTTTATATAGACTTGACTGACCTTTTGGATAATTATTTTATTGTTTAACTCTTTAATTGTCTTGTAAGCTGCTTAGATCAGAGAAAATATTTAACTTTAAATGCTTTAGGTATCTCGTACATACCAGGTTAGGCTAGAGGGAACCTGGGAACCTAGTGTTAAAACACTCTGCTTTCACTTTCCTCCAAATTTTCAGGTTAAAAATTCTTCGTCACACATTGTTTCATTCTCGAGACGAGTAAATATGAAAACACATATATTAAATATGAGAGGAAGTGAATCCTGAGTAGAAACCAAGTCGAACGTTTGCATTTACAGACTCGCTTGTTGCTCTGCTCCAGAACTGGTTTCAAATTCAGTTGTTTTTACATATGGGTAAACTAACTCTTGAAGTTGCATTGGCCTAGATCGTGCAATGGAACGCTAGGATAACATTAACTCTGCTATTCACCAAGCAATTATACGACGTATATTTAAAAGAAGTGTGAACTCTACATTCCAACTATCATATAGTATACAGAAGGAATGTGCCACTCTTTTCCATTCCACATATTCCACTAAACTTAAGGCTTTGCTTGTTAAGAGGCGGAGGCTCAACGCCAATTTATTTGATTGACCGCGCCAAAATTTTCAAAGCTTGACTTCTAGCTTAAATTTGAAAATTCACTTTGCGCTTGGTAAACCTTTCATAGAAAAAGGCACTATATTACGTGAACCGTTTCAATGTGACTCATTGTACCTGCTATCCGAGTTACTTCGGGTCCATCGGATACACTCACACTTCTTCATAAGTTGATGACAGTGTACGAGGTCAAAGAGGTATACAGAGACCGTAACGTTTGGCGCTCCGTTCACTCCGGCTATCCCGATAGGGATACGGCGTGAAACTAAAAATACGAACTATACAACATCTAGTCCTCTCCTACCCTAGTAAAAATAGTTAACCTACCCGCAATCACGTTGTAATTACGTCCTCGCTGCCATCTAGGGGCTGAATTAAATACTCTACATTAAAAGCCCGTTAAAAGTGCACTTTACTCGAAGTTCTTCCGCCGTAATTGGTAGAAATTTTTGCAACGTTTTCAAAGGATTTCCTTTAGAAAACGCTGTTGCGGTATCAGTTTTGACTTTTTAGAAGCGACGCGCTGTTGTGAGCGGTTTTTTGTTACGTACAGAATTTATTGGATGTTTAATTTTATTAAAATATGTAATGTTAGAGTTAAGTAATCCGTTTTTGTTAAAGCTTAATACCTAAATCGTATAGAGATTTAGTTTTACAGTTGTAAAGTTCTTTTTTTACAGTTTTACTATTGGAAAGGGGGGTATTGTAAGTTTTACTAATTATTTTTCTTTGCTGTATGTGTGTCTGTTTGTGGTACTTTATCTTCTGTAAAAATGGTCCGATTTTAGTGTGTTTTTATTGAAGGCCTTGTTTATTGCGGAGTTTATTACCAATGTTTTATAAAAATCGAAAAAAAAATATAGTTTTTGTAACATAACACTGTATACTGCACATGATAGTGTGGGTGGGCAGAAGTAACTTCAGGCACTTTCCGCTGAATTGGGACAGTGCGTGCTGAGTGGCAGAGCTCAACGCCAGGGCTTTGCTTTGTTGCCAGATGGATTATATTAAATATTTCATTTTCTCGAATGGAATTGAACCTGCAACCTGTCGCGTTGACAGCTCCACGGTTGTGCCTCTGTAATTGATCTATCAATTCACTGAGCAATACGCAAATTGGCATTAGCATTTGTAAAATTAGTATTATTCACCTGTTTTATTTTTGTAAATAAACTGTGAAAACGAAAATATAATTGTAAGAAAATAAGTAAGCGTTGCTATTCAATCTTAATTAATAAGGTCGGTCGTTAGTAGTTGTTGGTGGTAATTTGTTTTAAACTTTACGAAACTTCTTAATGTCTTAAAATGCGGTTAGTGTACTTATGTTTAACACTAGCGACCTGCTCGCTGCTTCGTCCGCTTGAATCACACTATTTTAATTGCAAATTTTTAAATACTTTCCTTATCGAAAATCATTATCACTTTTAAGACAACATCAATATACATTTAAAAATAAAATTTAAGTATACCTCAAAACAAAAAAAAATGTGTCAATTTTATCGAATTTGACGTAACTTGATTATTTTGACCTGTTTTAAATTGAACAGATGTGTTAAGGAAAGCCGTACACCATAAGTTCTAGAGGAAAGGTTGCTAAATTATGATAGGGAAAACAGCATTTACTTCTGGTAAGCCGTTTCTGAGATTGGCACGTACAAACACACGTCCAGATAAACTGACAACATTTTTAAAAAATACTATCATAATAGGGCCCCCTATTATATTAAGTAATAAACGTCCCAGTAATATATATTTTTTTAAATATTTCCATGTATTGATCTGTGACTGCGATCGATTACGGAGATTTATAATGTCATGTCTGAGTACGTAATAGTTTGCTTCAAAAACTTATTAATTAACTAAAATTAGAGATCGTTGCTCCACAACGGCATAGCATCTGACTGTAAACGAGCCGGTTTCGGGTTAGGTTTTCAGCCATCGGCACAAATAATTTTAATTTTCCACCCTCTCGAAATAAGACCAAACACAGTGTTGAATTCCGCCATATAAAAAACATGTAGCAAAAATGAGGAACTCGCTCACTCGCTCAGCTTTACGCTGTATCCCGCACGAGGCAGGGTAGGCAGAGGGAACCCGGGAACCTGGTGTTAAGACACTTCGTTCCACTTCCGTTCCCCAATTTCCGCCGAATTTGAGGCATTGCCTGTTGAGTGGCGGAACTCAACGCCGCGCTTTGTCTTATTACCACTTTTGAATCGTCAATTTACACAGATATGACTGAAGTGTCAGTCCTAGAAAAAGCTACCACTAGCTCAGAAGGCGGATCTGCTGAGAAGAGTCGACAAGACTGCTTTAAATTTGGCGAAAAATGGGGAACAAAAGTGTAACGGAGTGTTTTAACACTAGGTTTGAAAGTTCCCTCTGCTTATACTACTATGAGCGGGATTCAGCGTGAAGCGAGATAAATATGTATACTTATATTTCTTTTTATTGTTTCAGATGAAAGCGTTACCTATATGTTTCACTTTTACTGCCATATTGGCTGTTACGTTGGCACAGACTGAAGGTAAGATAGCAATAACTTTCTTAATGGCATTGATAAATTAAGTTCTTTGTAAAGGTGACAAATAAAGAGCGTTATTCAAAATATATACATAAAGTTAAAGTTAAACAAAATACTAATCCTAATTAATATCATAAGTTCAAAAGTAACTGTCTGTCCGGTTGTCGGTGACGTGATCATAGCCAAATCTCTGAAGCCATTATGGTGAACTTTCTACAGATTGAGGGAGATGTATAGATATTAGAATATTATAATGAACATAGGCTCCTTATTTCTCGTAAATGCTTACATGGCTCACGTTGGGTCTACGTTATGAGAAACTTAAAAATAATGTTCTACAAAAACATTGTCTCTTAAACAGTCGGCAGTTTTATTTTTGGATGGAAGATGGCCATTTTAATATACTTCATTTAAAATTAAATGTATCATGTTATTGTTATTATATTTCAATTTTATATTAATCCTTATCGAAATAAATATAACTTGTACTGAATGTATTTACATCTTTACAATAAGTACTTTAAGAGACATCATTTAGGTTTAATTGCGTAATCTGCACGAACGACTTAATTATTAATTTCATTCGTTTTTTATCATTACGCTGTGTCCCGCACATAGCAGGGTAGGCAGAGGAAACTTGTGATCCTAGAGTTAAGGCACTCCGTTCTATTTCTCATTTTCTGCCGAATTTAAGGCATTGTGCTTTGAGTGGCAAAACTTAACGCAAATTAATTTAATAATATGGATTACTTTCGTTTTCAAATAATAATATCATGTAAAAGAATAATATCACTACCTATATTGAAAGGTGTAAAAGATTCGGCCAATTTAAAAAAAGGGGTATTTATAGCAAAGCCTTTTCTAAGATAGACTTGAACAGACGTAGAAACAGTTTTTTTTTATTTTAAATAATTGTTCATAGTATTATCAATATCACTTAAATATTTTCCATGCACAGACACCGATCTGTTATGTTTTTATTTTCAGTATATATATTTATTTATTTATTTCACTTAAACTTACTTACTTTACTTACTTAGCTTCACGCTATATCCCTAGCGGGGTAGGCAGAGAGAACGGAGCGCCAAACGCTACGGTCTCGGCATACCTCTTTCGCCTCGTCCACTGTTATCAACCTCTTCATACATGCCCTCCGGGGGGTCCTCATGCTTTTTACGTGACCTTGCTCCAGTATCGTCGATACTGTGTTTTCGAAGGTCAACCGAGGTCTCCCCCTCCCTCTCTTACCACTCACTTTTCCTTCATAAATCTTTTTTACCATTCTTTCTTCACTCATTCGCTCGACGTGCCCAAACCACCTGAGCACGTTCTTCTTCATTCTCACTGTGACATCCACGCTAGTACCTGCCATTCTGTGTATTTCTTCATTGGACATGCGATCAGATAAACTGACTCCGCATATTCCACGTCCATTTCGTATCTACCGTCTCTGCTAAACATACTTCCCAGATATACTACCTCATTCACTTGTTCTAATATCTTATCATTTACACTGACCTTGCAAACTGTTCTTTCTTCATTTCTTTCAAATAAAAGGTTCTGGACCTTCGTGTTATTCGCATTCAGGCTTAGACCATTATTCGCGCATCCTTCTTTCACTTAAACATTTAGTTATTAAATCCCAGGTAAATAACTAGACGTAGATTAGTTACATTTCTGTTTTATTGTATTTTGTTTTGTGTTACTTGTTATATATAACTGAGTAATAAATAAAAGCGGGCGAAGCCGCATACGGGTCGTTAAAATAATACGTTTAAAAATATATAGCTTTCTAGATGATGTTTCGTACTTTAGTTACCCAAACTATTAACGAGACAAACATTTGTTTACACCATTTTGTTTTTAACCAACATGTCAAGTAGAAAAAACTGGCACACAAAATGTATTAAATGTATAAAGCCGTCGTGGTACAGTGGCACAACATGTTACTTGTAAAAACCGATGATATTTAATTCTATTTAGGCATATCTCTGCTATTAAGTGGCGGTACTCAACACCGCAATATAAATAAGTGTTTGAAAATGTGTTTACATTTGTAGCAAAATCTATTACATATATACCTACTCTTATGTACGTACAAGTTCATACATACTCGTATGTACGATCTTCATTTGGAACAGTCTCATTCCTAGTAAAGAACATAATTGAACATAGTTGAGTGAATTTAGAGAACTGTTGGACCGATTACAAAGGGCCCTTTACATGATTACACTTAATATTACTATGTTATAGGATTCTTTAAAAATTCTGAGTAAGGACAATGAAAGGATACGGGTTAAAGATAAGGGAAGGGAAAACAAAATTATTTTATGTTCGATATATATAGTTATAATTTATATTAAAAACTACAACGTTGAAATGAAATATTCAACATTTTAATTTCTTGGCTCTTGTTACCAACAAGGCAAATCTCTGCGTCGAGTTCCACCACTGAATACGCAATGCTTCAAACTCTTAACACTAGGTTCCCAAGTTCCCTTTGCCTACCCTGCCATGTGCGGGATACAGCGTGAAGCTGAGTGATAGTGAGTGATAATACATCGATTCTTCATTCCAGCCGGTTAGTTAAGAACTATTTATCAGATTAAGTTAAACGGAGCTTAATGCTGTACTAATTTTAATTAGTCAGAGACCATTATCACACAGCTTCGCCCACAACACATGTCTTACAATGGGGATCAAAATGTCTCAATTTTAACTTCCCTTTAGTTACTTTGACAGTAAAATACCTGGTACCTATGAAAGAACAGAATTTTGTATTGAAAAGTAACGTGACACCACTTTTTCAATATTACATTTTTCAATTAACGTTATTGAAAACGTGGAATAAATAAAGAATAGCTCGTAATCATACAAACGTGTATTTACGTATCAGACATTTTACAAGCTTTACAAAAACAACGGTGTGAAAGCTTTTTTTGTTTAAAATTTGCAATGTTGAAAATGAAAACTTATTGCGAAAATCTTTGGAAAAATATAAAATATACGGTTTATCCTATAGTTTTATATATATGGTAGTCCATTTAATCCACGTGTAAATATGTTTTTTTAGAAAATATTTTTTTTAAGTAGTGGTAGTGAAATTCGCCGCCTCTTTCCCTAATCTTGCCTAAAAAGAGGCGACGAAGGACAAGAAGACCTTGAGTTATATCTCTCAGTACAAAATATACGAACATAGCAAGATAAACAAAGGGACCATGGGAACCTACTATTGAGACACTCGCTTCCATTAACTTCCATTTCCATTTTCCGCGGTATTTTCAAGGTATTCAGTGGCAGCACCAACATCACGCTTTGCTTCGACACCATAACGCGGAAATGAAAATATTAAATATTATATATTCGACTGAGAATCGAACTAACGACCTGTCACGTTTACAGTCACGCCTGTGCCACCACTGCCCTCTTTGCTATAACTAGCATAAACACAATTATCTTATTGTACAAGTAGCTAAATAGCCAAACATATTAAACTTATAACAATATAAATAATTTCAAACAACAAAATTACTTTCTTAATAAATCCTCTGTAAACTTTATGCAGTCGCAACGAAATAATTATAGTCAGATTAATCTCCTTCACCCCGTTATGTTCTTTTCAAACGATTTTCGCTATTATCACTTAAAATGTATGGATTATTTTCGTTTAACACGAAATTACATAGTTAAGCTCAAATTAAACACTTAGCAAGTTCATTTAAGGTATATAGTATTCTATTTCAGTTCTTGAGAACAAAATGAAAGGAAGCATGAGTATGGAACGGCATAATGTAGAGACTATTGACATCTTGTTTCAGTGACAACTTACTATAAAGTAATTTATATATTTATTAGACGTAACTGTAAATGCTACGGGTTGCGAGTTCGATCCTCATTAGAGGAAATTAAATATTTTTCTCACCTCCACGCTGTATCCCGCACAAGGCAGGGTAGGCAGAGGGAACCCGGGAACCTACTGCAAAGACACTCCGTTCCACTTCTGTTCCCCACTTTCCGCATTGCGTGTTGAGTGGTGGAACTCAACGCCGCGCTTTGCCATATTACTAGAGCGAAATATGAAATATTTCATATTTGCAAATGACTGATTGCATATTTTTATTTACGTCGCTTTGGTAACAAGGCAAAGCGCGGAGTCCTGTCCCTTCGTTCCCTAGTTCTTCGATCCCTTCCGTAAGTTCCCTTCATATTTGACGGAACACGGGGTACGGAAGTGTCTTAATGGAAACAGAGTGTTTCACACTGGGTTCCCAAGTTCCCTCTGCCTACCCTGCCAGGTGTGGAATACAGCGAGAAACTCAAGAAAAACAGTATTTCAAATAGATCCAGATACAATAATTATGATCTTAAGGCGTAAGAGTTAAATCAACAGTCAAGATGATAAAACTTCATCATTTCTCGAAAAGTTGCAAAGTTTTGCTCAGAATCAATTTTGCGAATTTCATACTCTAGTATTGCGGTATCTTGAACCAAGAGATAAAACTAAGAGAATTATTCGACTGGTAGCTAAGCATTATACAAGGCGGCCGTCTTGACTTAGTTATGTTATGTAACTGTTAGAGATTTAAGTATATTTTTTGTTTAATTTTTTTTTATTAAGTAGATATGTGAGCAGACACTTGGTACTTTATAAAATAAACTTTATGTTTAAAAATACTTTTAAAAAGTTAACTTAGCGTAATATATGTATATACATACATCTTTATCTGTTGCACTCAGCAACAGTTGTAAATTTGACTCCTACTCGGAACAGTGCAGCGTTGAGTTCCACCATTTAACTCGTTATTTCTTCTAAATCCAATGCCTCTCGGCCAGTACCTAAAGAAAGGAATATATATGATTAAGTCACCTCTGCCTAATGGTGAAAAAATAACTTTAATTAAAAAAATGCCTTCAGTCAGACTAACGTGAAGCAAATTAATCAAGCCATTTTAAAAGATGAAAAATCTTATTGTTAATTTTTTTCTGTTTCATTGTGAGTGAATAATAAGAGTAAAAAATATATATATGTATTTATATATATATATATATATATGTATCTAAGATCTTTCTTTGATATATAGCCTAATTCTAAAAGCATTGCATGGTAATTGGCGGAGCTTAACACCGCGCTTTATCAGAACGAGAAAATTAAAATAAAAAGTATTTCATTTCTTCGCGTGAGAGTCGAATCCAGAGTCCGTCAGGTTAAAATCGCACACTTGTGTCTCTGCGCCACGAGAGGTCATTATAAAATTGTTGTAGAACAAATAAAAAAAATCTACAAAAAATATATCGCGATAAGAATATGCAGATGATGATAAATAAATATTACATCTGAATATTTTTCAAAAGAATAAAATTGTATCACAAGACTTAAATCCAATCAAACTTTATTTCAAAACGAGCGTTTAACTACTTTAGCGAGATAACGCTTTCCGAAACAATCGTAACTAGAAAAATAATTTGGAAACCTTAAAATGTTTGTGAATACACATTAATGAAATGAGGTTGTGTGTTCGATTCCCACTCGAGAAATTTAAATTTTTAAGATTTTATTTTTTTGCTCTGGTAACAGGACAAAGTGCAGCGTTCCGCCACTCTCCAATTATATATGTCTATTTCCTTTTTCATTTTTTCTTTACGCTGTACCAACACTGGATTCAGCATGAAGAAAAAAAAAATTATAAAGGAAAATATACATATATAAGTAAATTTTAATATCGTTTTTTTTTTTACTGTGTATGTGTACTGTAAAAATATTTAAAAAAAAACGCTTTATTACGATATAGGTTGTTTTATATTGTCGCCAATAATCATGTTGAATTTGAACATAAAACGAGAAAACAGGATACACCGTAAAGTAAGAATATTATTTTACTTTACATAAAGCTCAAATCACTTTCAATTTAACTAAACGTATAACTTTTAACACTTCTATACAAAATTAAGCTTTAAAGTCAACCGTAGCGATTAATAGGGCCGTCGAAAAAGGACTTATACTATAATCACCGTTAGTAATTACACTGTCTTAGAGATCCCTCCCATAAATGACACCTAAATCTGACCCTAAATAATTGTGAAATGGCCTGAGAGACGTTATCCCTTATAACTTCCAAAGTATTTGAGATGAGTTCAAATGATACTTAACAATAATTATCTTAACGCTGCCTCTTAGACTATAATGACATTTAGTTTGACAAAGTGTTACAAATTTTTGCGATTTTCACTGATTTAGTTATTGTTAATTATTAATTTGAATATGTAGATATTTTAATAAATTACGCCGTTGAGTTCCGCCACTCAACGACGAAAAATGGGGCACGAGACGGAGTGTCTTAACACTAGGTTTCCCAATTTTCCTCCCTCAGTCTACTCTGCGGGATACAGCGTGAAGCCAAAAAAGTACTAATAAATATACTTTAGTTAACAAAAAGCAAAAACAAAAACTATGGGTGCCCCATATTTTTGAACATTATTTTATCTTCAAATAAAAGAAAACCATTTTTTGCAATCTTTTTAAAAGTGCGTGTTCTTTTAGTAGTTACTAAAACTTTTTTTTTTCATATAATTGCATTATTAGGTCTTTAATAAGTTTCAAATTAATCCGACGTTTCAAGATAGGTCAAAATCGCATGTGACGTTTCCGCCTTAAACGAGAGATATGAGTACATACAAGTACATACATTAATAATACCGAAGCTAACAAAAGCGTACTAATTTTAAAAACGTCGTCGTTCGTTGAAATTCTTATACGCTTATTACAACTTATTTGTGTTGTTAGCAAATTCCACTTTCAAATTCCACTTTCGATACGTTAAAATCTACGTAATTCCACTATCGATACGTTAAAAGTTACGTATTATAATTAGTATTTTTCTCCGTAAGTGTGGAATAACACAATAAAAATATGTTGAAAATATTATGAATAATTATTTAATTATCATTATAAACAAAAATTTCAGCTAACTGAATGGAAAATATAGCAATTTTGTCGAATTACATATTTTAAATTTCGTTATAAATAAAACAAACAATGTTGAAGCAAGGCTGCCAAAATATAACATTGCAAAACTAAACTTAAATCTGGTTAGTCGTTTCTGAGATTAGTGCGAACAGGCACACAGGGAAAAAAATAACTACTTTTGGCCTATTTTGGATTATATTAATAAACGTCCCCTTTAATATTTTTCTAATATTTCTTCCATGGTCTGTGGCCTGTAGCTTTTAAAGCCGCACCCTTTTAAAGAGAAAAAAGCAACACGACAGGCCTCAATATAGAACATGTATCTATGACACAGTTGTCGTTGAGGCCTGTCGTGGCGCAGCGGCACAAACGTGTGACTGTAACCGACGGGTTGTGGGTTCGATCCCTACTCGAGGAAATAAAATATTTAATATTTTCAATTTAAATATTTGATGTTTTCATTTCTTCGCTCTGGTACAAGGCAAAATGCGGCGTTGAGTTCCGCCACTCATAACGCTATGCCTCAAAATTTGGCGGAAAGTGGGGAACGGAAGTGGAACGGAGTGTCTTAACACTAGGTTCCCGGGTTCCCTCTGCCCACCCTGCCATGTGCGGGATATAGCGTGAAGCTGAGTGAGTGAGTATCTATAACACAAAAGACTGGCTTTTATTAATATCTAAAGAATATGTACATAATGGAAATATTTTAATAAGTGTGTAAAATAAAAAACGATAATCAAATACGTGCTTTGAAAATCTATTGGAATTTAAGACTAACTTATTAATTAAATAAATAATTTCTTAAATATTAAAAAAAATCATAATGTTTTTACTATGTTTTAAAGTGTTATTCCACACTTAGGACAGAAAATACTAAACTTCATTCATGAATGAATGGCTTAGTGGTCAGAGCGCTGGAACGGTATTCCAGAGGCGCGGGTTCAAATCCTGCTTCGTTCAAAATTTTTATACGCTTTTTAAAAATTTAAGTTTAGTATAATCATAATGTTATTATGAATGGTCATTTACTAAAAGTAACTGTACTGTACCTACTTATCCAGGGCTGACCGAACAATGCGTCATCGACCGATATCTATCTCATAGTTCATAAGAACGTCCGCAAATAAGTTAATGTATCAATCTTTGGATACATCCGACCAATATAAATGCTTAGCAATATTTTTGTTTATGACTTTTAACATGACAGGTTGTAGGTTTGATCCTTATCGAGGAAGTGAAATATTTGAATATTTTTATTTTTTTACTACAAATACGGCGTCGAGCACCGCTACTTAAGACGAAACGCTTCATTTTGGCGATATATATATATATATATATATATATATATATATATATATATATATATATATATATATATATATATATATATATATATATATATAATATATATATATATATATATATATATATATATATATATATATATATATATATATATATATATATATATATATATATATATATATATATATATATATATATATATATATATATATATATATATATATATATATATATATATATATATATATATATATATATATATATATATATATATATATATATATATATATATATATATATATATATATATATATATATATATATATATATATATATATATATATATTCTGTTGCTAAGTCTATGTGTATTCAACGTAAGAGACAAAGAGCAATGTATAAGTTATCTTTCGTTTCTTATCTATTAAAGCGACCACTTACCAGTATCAAAGCTGTTTTGTGACTGACACGTATACACATGTATATGTGGAATGAAGTAATTAGGCTGGCTTTTGCGTGTTATCAGGATTTTGTATAAAAACTTTTATTCTTTTTATTTTTAGCTTCACGCTGTATGCCGCACGAGGCAGGGTAGGCAGAGGGAACCCGGGAACCTAGTGTCAAGATACACCGTTCCACTTCCGTTCCCCACTTTCCGCCAAATTTAAAAACTTAAATTGTAATATAAGATATTTATTATAGAGAAAACGAAAACGTACTGGAGAGATTTTGTTGAAACTTTACTATTCCGGAAGCTGATATATATTTAAAATCATCTAGATATATCTGATAATAATTTCTCGAAAATCAACAAGTTACTCGACTTGTAGACAAACGTACTAACTCTTACAAAATATTTGGAAGGCTACAAGGATCATCTTACTCAAATACAGGTCAGGCAGGTCAAACTGATAACTTCTAATTTTCGAAGTCGATAAAATAATGTTAGTGAAACATTCGTAGTTCAAATGTATTTTCGAGTATTAAAAGAACTATTATTCTCTTAGAGAAACTCTTTTAGTAAGTCTGATTAAAAATAATTTTGCTAAGTAAGCCTCTGATGCTATAGTAGTATTTTAATGTCAATATTATCTAATAATTAGGCGTAAAGAAAAAAAGAATATACTATACTCGATATAATATTTAATATTTTAATTTCGTCGTTATGGAACTGACGTAAATGAGAGGCGCGACGTTGAGTTCCGCCACACACACACACACACACACGCGAGGCCTCTAAAATTCGGAGCATAGTAGAAAACTTTATGTCGTGTGATTCCGGCTTAGAATAATATCGCCCTGGTACTGATGGTGTCGTAAGAGGCGACTAAAGTGCGTGTGGGAGAGTCACGCTGTCAGCAATGGCAACACGCGTGGGCAGACCCGACCGGATCATTATCACCCCCGGCATTTAAAACCAGCGATAAGTAGTGGCATTGGACACTGTGTTTCGCATTGGGTAATGCCGGGCCCCGGTGCCTATCCACCATAAAGGCCGGCAACGCCCCTGTAGCTCCTCTGGCGTTACACGGGGACGTGGGGGACGGTGATCACTTACCATCATGTGACCCGTACGCTCCTTTGCCATGTCTTTTCCATAAAAAAAGGAATTGTTTTAATAGGAACCTCGTTAACACTAGATTCTTGGGATTCTCTACCTACTCTGCCTTTCTCTAACTAGGACTGCAAAGGATAAGACGTAAAGCGACTCAAAAAGGTATTGTTTAACTAAGTGAAACGTAGAGTTCAAAGTCGATTTAGAAACATAGAGACATAAAATTAAGTTCCCTATGCCTACCCTGTTACATGCGGGACACAACGTGAAGCAAAAAGGGTAAAAGAAATGAGAAGCCGTGACCGATGATATTTAGATACAGACGTAATAACACGTAAATAAAAGCAAACGTTATACAGTGAAACTTAAAGAGGCCATCCAATTAAAATTAATTGCACGACATATTTTTAACACTTTTACTCATTCTTCTATATAAATATTCTTATGAATTAATCTTGCATATTCTTTCATAAACTTCCTGAGAATATTATTTTAATATGCCCAGATTTGCCCTATTATTGAATAACGTTATTCGACGCTGTACTTTGTCTTACCAGAGTATCTTTCAAGTACGTAGCGTTTGGCCATTTCATGTCATATGAAAACATTTTTTACTGTACATAAATGGCCAAATTCAACCCACACGAAAGTAAAAATAACTGTGACTCAAAAAATCACTATCTTGAAAAGTCTCTTAAAGTGTTTTCTTATTTTCAAAAAAAAAAAAACAAAATAAACATACAGTACGAGTAAAAAAACTGGACTTAAGTCAGAACAAAAATTTTTTCCAAAAGCAACGGTCAGATCGTCAGGTAAAATTTATAACAACCCGATTTTTGCGTTGAGGTTTAAAATGTAACCCTTTGCCTTTGGAAGGTTTTTAATTAGCATTCCTTACTTTACGCCGAATTCTCGAGGCACTGTGGGTTGAGTGGCAGAATTCAACTTAGCGCTTTCTCATTACCGGAGCGATGATGAAAGACATTTCTACTCCCCGATTTCATATATCATACACAAATTTAATTTCATTCTATTTTACTAAACAAGGAAAACCGCAAGCAAAATCCAGTATGTATATAATTTGAGACCTTCGTGTGACATTCAACCACCCTAGCACCTAAGGAGGCTCTATTAATAAACAAGCGTAACGACGGTAAACGTCTCGCTACAAATTAATGTTTCTTAACACTTATTGAGATACCAAACAAAATTAATTACATGAATTTCGCTTCACAAATTCAACATATATCGCAAATTTTGGTTAAATTTAATCTAAAAACGTGATGAAATATTTATCATTAACAAAAAAATTAGTCTGTTATGGAGCAAAGACACAAACAAACGTGTGGGTTCGATTCGCTTCGAATTCTTTTTTTCATTTCTTCGCTCTAGTAACAAGGCAATAACCGGCGTTGAGTTCCGCTCAACACAAAATGCCTAAAATTCGTCAAAAAGTGACTATTATTTTATCTCATACGACGCAATTATCGACACAATATTAAAAACCTTGTAGTAATTAATAAACGAGGTCGCTTAAGAATTTTCTTAATAAGCTGTTATCAGGTATACAATCTGAGCCTACGATATGAACTTTGGTAACAAACTTTTCAGTTAGGATTCATCGTAGTTGGCATTTCGTTTGTACAATACAGTTGAATTGAAAATAATTTAAATACATATTTTAATTTACCGAATGTTACCACAAAGTTTTTGAGTTGTAAGCCAAATAATACCTAGTAATAAAAAAAACACTGACTACTAAACTGAGGCATGTCGTGGCCCAGGGGCACATGTGGGTAGCTGTAAATGACAGATTGTGGGTTCCATTTCCACTAGAGAAAATTAAATATTTAATATTTTTAAATTAAATATTTAATTCTTTTAAATTAAATATTTAATATTTTTCAATTAAATATTTAATATTTTAAATTAAATATTTAATGTTTTCATTTCTATGCTCCAGCAAAGCTCGGCGTTTAGTTCCGTCAACACATGATGCCACAAATTCAGCGGAAAGTGGCGAACGGAACGGATGGTGTAAACACTAGGATATCATTTTACATGATGTGTGAAGCTGAAAAAAAATACTTCATTTTTTATTTTTACTTCGTATTCCAGAACGAAAACAACAGGCATTGCCATCTTAGTTTGTTTTATTCAAGAACTACCTTTACGCTTACGTGTTGGGTAGCGGAGCTCAACGTCGCGTCATTACTAAGTTACAGGAATCAAAATATTCTGAAGTAGATAATTCCTCAAAACTATTATGTTGAGTCTGCCCTAAGATTGTCTATTTTCCTTATTTTAAACATGTTAAAAGTATTATTCTACATCGAAGAAATAAAAAATAACTATTTTGAAAATGTTTAAAATTTAACTTTGCTATATATAAACCTGCGCCTCTAAGGAATATTTGTAACGTCAAAACTCTTACAAATTTGTTGCAAATGTTTCTTTAAATCCTGCTACATGCCTCTTTTAAATATATATCCTTATAAATTATTGCGTTAAACGGCTATTGGTATAAGAAGAAATAAAAATAGTCCAGCCATATTAATCCCGCCGCTTCAAGTAATTACGTTGACATTGCAAGTTTACATAGTGCGAGGGGCAGTTGCTGTTTGTGGTGTTATTAAAGTTATTTTTGTTCGATTTCGTTTTCTCTATACATTTCTAAAAAACGCTTAGATGATTCTGTAATTTGGGATTTGAGGATTTTCGCTTTAAACCTCACATTTTCATAGAGATGAAAATTCTCAATTTTAATTTTGAAATATCGAGACTAAAATTTGAATCAACAGCAATTTAGTGTGCTATTTTAAAAAATAGTAATTATTTATATGAATATTTTGATAAATTTACCAAAATTTTGGCATATTTAGATTATTGGTCGTTGTATGTACATTGTAAATTAACTAACAATAAGCTCATATTGTAGATACTTGCTACTCAATGAAAACGATATTCGCATTTTGAAAATTATAGAAGCACATAAAAACGATAAGTTTACAAAACCACATCCTTCCTCTAGCCTAATATCTTGATACTCTAAGTAAAATTATATTTACCATAGAACAAGCGAAATGATATACCTACATGGATATAACGTACGTTATCTGTCGTATACAGTGTTTGAAGTGCGTGCCGTGAAACGTGTCGTTCTTTACAAAAGCCGAATTCAATTGAACTGGGTGGAATCCGCTTTATAGATAATATTTGCTTGCTTTTAGGCCTTGGACAGTGGCAATTGAGAATGAACACTTATACTTATTGAAATAAAGCAAGATTTGTTATCAGTCTCAGAAAAAAGAGCAAGTTGTAAGATGTAGTACGGCTCTTTAAAAGAACACGCGCAAAATATATAGCCTATAGTATCTTTTTTTTTTTTTACTTAACGCAGTATGTCGCACATAGTAGGCAGATGGAACCTGATACTAATCGTCGTACTAGAACCTCGATTCAAGGCATTGCTTGTTGCCTCGTTACCAAAGCGTGAAAATTTCAATATTGAATATTTCATTTACTCGAGTGGAAATCGAACCTATGTAGGCCAAAACTGGCCTATGCATAATTTTTTTTTAATAGCTTCACGCTGTATCCCGCACGAGGCAAGGTAGGCAGAGGGAACCCGGGAACCTAGTGTTAAGACACTCCGTTCCACTTCCGTTCCCTACTTTCCGCCGAATTTGAGGCATTGCATGTTGAGTGGCGGAACTCCACGCCGCACTTTGCCTTATTACCTACTTGTGCCGCTGCGCCACGACAGGTCTCTAAAAAATTTGATTGTTTCATAAACTTCGTTTCAGTTACATAATACGATTAAAATTATACAAATAGTAAATATCAAAATGTCGTAGCGAGATTTTATTCCTACATCATAGAATCTGTCTTCTGGTATGGACTGCCGTATGTGTTTCTCCCTGTGACTGTTCTATGGAATATAAACTATACAAATAAAACTTGTATGGACGGAAGTAAAAAAATATGTGACAAAAATCTTTCCGTTCCGTTCCGTTTCCGTTCCGTTTCCGTTTCATGTCATAGATCTGCGAAAATCACTCGACGCTGAATTTTATCTTATATTGGCCAAAAATATAAATCGTTAATTGCTCTGAAAGGAAAGAAATACACATCCACTTTGTTTATCCTTGTCCAACTATGCCACGATGGCAACCAATTTTAATATTTTTTTTGTAATTTCACTTACTCACTTACACAGCTTCACGCTGAATCCCTCACTCGACAGGATAGGCAGAGGGAACTTGGAAACCTAGTGTTAAGATACTCCGTTCCAGTTCTGTTCTCCACTTTCCGCCAAATTTGAGGCATTGTACGTTGAGTGGCAGTACTAATCGCCGAATTTCATTTATAAAAATAAAAACTTAAATTGATATATTTAAAAAAATAATTGACATGACGATTCAAAAGATCTTGTAATGGCCTAATTGAATAAAGAATATTTTGATTTTGAATAAGACTCGTTATCAGTCGTCTACAATGTACCGAGGAAATGAGCGTAACTATTCCGCCAGAAGTAAATGTGTTTGTAGAGACTTTACATACTTGACGTCGGGTTCTTAGACTATTCACAGTGACTTAAATATATGGCAGATTAATTTACTTTGGAAATGTTACTCGAAACGCTTAACACTTCTAAATTACATTCTACGTTGTTATATTGATATATTGTCTTAAGAATATTTGAAGCACCAGCTTTACATGATTATTACCAATTTATGTACAGAACGATAAGAACGGTAGAACGGAGTGTCTTAACACTAGGTTTCCGAATTCCCTTTGCCTACAATGGGTGCTACAGCGTGAAGCCGAAAAAATATTTTCATTTCTCCACCCTGGTAATACGACAAAGCATAGCATGGAGCTCCGCCACTTAAACGCAACGTTTTGAAAATTGGGCAGAAGGTAGGGTGGAGAAGAGAGTGTCTTAGCACTGGGTTTTCTCAGCTCAATTTGCGGGATTGTTTAAAGATATACAAGTATGTATATTTCTTATACTTCTCGATAACGTCAGAAAATTAACAAAAAAGTAAGCAGTCAATTTTTAAAAAAAACTCCTACGAATCTAATGTCCTACAGTATGTCAAGTGTGTTACAGCTTCACTTTGATAATTTTGTATTATTTTTTATGCCTAACTTGAAAATCTAGAGTTTAAAACACTTTTAGCACATTTTTTTCACAAATTTGTTTAAATATTTTTTTTCCCTGTTGTGTTTTGAAATTTAACGCCGCCCTTTATTTTACCAGCCCGAAAAAAAAACTTAATAAAATGTAATTATAAGGAATGGAACCCACTACTAACGTTTACCATCACCACTTTGCTACAACCGATTATATTTTTTTCCAGCAATATTTCGTTACTTTCATGATTATTATCGCGAAAAGCTGTCATTTACATACTTCCAACACACCTTTACGGTAGCATCGTGCGCTCAAAAAAAATTTTCAAAGGTAACAAGTAAGATATACAAACAAGTTGCGTACTTTTAACGAGATTCACCGTTCACATTCGTTCGTATACTGTAAGAGAAGATTTACAAAAAAAAACTCCCAACACATTCATAAGGAATGTATTCAAAAGGTTGGTAACAACTTCCTCGCGTAGGCGTTGGAGTGTTAAAATTATAATATTCTTTCAAATAACCATAAACATTTTATATACAATATTCGTTTTTAAATTGTTGGTATAAAGCCTATATTTCTGTGGCATAACGGGATTACGGTAACATATTTACACTTAAAAATTACTTTGAAATATTGTAAAGTATAATTTTGTTTTGATGGTAATATATAAATATTTATTGCGGGAGGGTGCCAAGGGTTGAAAGTGAAATGGACGTCCCTTAGATTATAAGAAAGTTTGAACCAAATCTATAGAGGGACGATGAAAGCAATTAAAATTTATGATGAAAATAATGGATATTATATTAAAATAGAATTTGACTCAAGTTAAATTGTGAGTATGTAAAATATATAGTAAAATACTCAGCTTCACGCTGTATCCCGCACATGGCAGTGTAGGCAGAGAGAACTTGGGGACCTAGTGTTAAGACACTCCATTCCACTTCCGTTCGTCACTTCCCGCCGAATTTGAGGCATTGCGTGTTGAGCGGCGGAACTCAACGCTGCGTTTTGCCTTGTCCCAGAACGAAGCGAGAAATGAAACATTAAATATTTAATTTTAAAATATCAATTCATGGCAATTAGTTAAAGAAAATATCTTACACCACGATGACACAGTCTAGTTAAGTTAAACGGTTTAAAAATAGTAATATAATTAAAAGTAATTATTGCTAAAGTAAAGTAAGTAATTATTACTATAGCGAGGAATTTATTATCATCAGGAAAATATTTCATTTCTTTAGTGTCATGCTTGTGCCCCTGCGCCATGACAGGCCTTAAATATGGTATTTAATATACAAGAAAATACAATTAAAACATTTTTTATACCAAAGCGTCATTTAAAGTTAAATTTAAAAAAGTATGTTAAATTTAAAAGATGATAGAAAACAATCTTAGATGCGCGTTGTTCAGTTTCAATTCGAAATATGGAGCAGTGGGCATTGTTTGGAGCCATCTTTACTACCTGTTCTCATTTTCTTATTACGACATGCTTTCCTGTTCATATGGCTTAACCTACAGGTGACGAAGGAATCATTTTGTGTTTGCCTTTTAAAGTTTACTATTTCTTATAGCTTCACGGTATATCCCTTGCATGGTAGGGTACGCAGAAGAAACTTGGGAACCTAGTGTTGAGCGCGCTTTAACCAGTTACCAGAGCGAAGAAACGAAAGTCCTATTTTAAATCTCTAAGTGATCACTATCAGGGGACGTTTATTTATGTAATAGGGCCCAAACGAGTGGTTTTTAAAAATTTTTGTCTGACTGTTTGTCTGTTGGTTTCTACATGCTTATATCAGAAATGTCTTATCAGATATAAATGCAATTTTTACTAATATATTTTGGCGCACTGTCTTCAGCATTTAGTGTTTATTTTATCAGTTAATAAATTAAAAAGTTACATCTATTTTAAATATTTAGTTTGACAAAATTCTACATTTTTTTTTAATTAATTTAACTAAAGTTTTAGTTTTTAATGTATAGATATTGTTTTGAAAGTGTTAATGTCATTGGAGCAAGAAAATGAATGAGATTTTTATTTACAATAAAATAATGTAAGTCGCTAGTATTAAATAAATATATTTTCCGCTTATTAGATTTTCAATACACAGACATTCTTTACAGGAAGATGTATATAATAATTGATGTGTTCTTATCTTACCAACTAAGCTTTGCCCCTGCTTTACTAATATAGAATCCAATATAATTTGCAAATCTTTATTTATATACAAATATAGCAGCGAAGTAAGCACTTGGCGCATAGTCTTTCAAATCACACTGACGAGTGTGATTTGAAATTGTGTTTTCATTCTAAACTGAAACATTTTCTATGTTATTCAATTTTTACCCTTATCTTTATAGAAATAAGGGTGGATATTGCAATCTTTTCACTGTCAAAGTGCAGTTTTTCCAGTCTGGGTATTTCATATCTGTCTGTATTAACTTTAATCTCGCTGCAATCTTATTCAAGTTACGTTATATCTGTATAAACGTAGTGTGATTAAAATAAGGCCGAAGCGTGTGACTGTAACCTACAGGTTGTGGGTTCGATCCCCACTCGAGGAAATGAAATATTTAATATTTTTAATTTTAAATATTTAAAGTTTTTAAATCTTCGCTCTGGTGCAAGGCAAAACGCGGCGTTGAGTTCCATAACTCAACACGCTATACCTCAAATTCGGCGGAAAGTGGGGAGGGAAGTGTAACGGAGTGTCCTAACATTAGCTTCTCAAGTTCCCTTTGCCTACCCTATCATGTGCAATACAGCGTGAAGCTGAGTGAGCGAATTCGACACATTTTATTTTACATACATTTTATTTTAACGTAACTCCACGCCGCGCCTTGTCTTGTTATCAGACTTAAAAAATGAAAATAAATTATTCCTGGGAAAAAAAATCGAACCCACAACTGTTGTGCTTAGCACTATTTTACACTTTTATCACATTGCAAACATAAAAGGTATATACTAGGGTTATATACACTACTTTTTCTGGTTTTCTCTCAATTTAAAAGTGCTTAAAACAGTTGAATGCCAATAAATTATATATGTAGTCTGATGAACCAATGTCCCCAACAATCTATATAAATTGTTGGGGCTAACATAATACCTATAATAAGATCGTAATCGATTGTTTTCTGTACATGGAAGTTATATATACTCAGCTTAACGCTGTATCTCGCACATGACAGGGTAGACAGAGGAAACTTGGAATTTAGTGTTAAGGCACTCCGTTCTACTTCCGTTTTCCACTTTCCGCCGAATTTTGAGCTGAGTGGCGGATCTCAAGGAATTTATATATAACATACAATATTTTTTTTAAAAAAATCTGTTTATGAGTAACTTTACTCAACTATTTTTTTTCTATTGTATTCTGGTATGTTTTAATATATCACGTTTATTTTATTACAATCGTTTTATAAAACAAGAATTTGTTCGAAAAAATTACACTTTAAACATTAAATTAGCGGAAATTTTACTTTTCAATATATTATTTTTACAATAATATCGTTATTAGATAACAAAAGTAATGAAGATTAGAAAAGTAATAATTATGAAGTTTAGAGAACAACATTACGACCCGGTCTCTAGGTAGGTAATATAATCGTAATTTGGAACGTACGTGGAGGTGGCGTAGACAGTGGATTATTAAGGATTTTAGAGGCAGTCGCGGCACAGCTGAGCAAAACATCACTTGGTCATGAGTTGATTTCTCATAAGGGGACATACGAATATATAATTTTTATTTAACGTTATAGTGACAAGAGCTAACATAAACGTAACATTGAACATTGAAAAATTCTATTTAACAATAATAAAATTAATCCACACCTTTTTTTATAAAATACCTGTAATTCTTACAAAAAATATATAATAAATTTTGGATAAACTTGAAAAGTTCAAAAGCCGCAATTTAAGAACCTTTGTGCATGAATTTTTGAAAAAGCCTTCTATTTTCCGAAGAGTTAATAAAAGCTTGAAAATCTCGATATAAATGGTCAGATTTTCAATTACAACGCCTATCGAATCGATAACTAAGCTTTAACCTCTCCATGGGAATATTGAATTTCTGGAAGCTTCAATGGCCCATACAAGTTCTTTTAGTTACCTCGTTTTTTTTTAATTTTAAAATATAGTAATTCCTGGCTTTTTGACTTACAAACTCTATGTATAAGAGAAAACTAAGAGAGAATTATGCAAAATTTCTACGCGAACGGTAAGGCGTTGTAGTGTAGCGGTATATCTGATTGTCAACGCGTAAACGATTGTGCGTTCAATTCTGAGTTTGGAAGAATGACTGTTTTTATTTTTTTAGCTTGGGAACTGAGCATTGCTTTGAATTTCACTACTTAGCGTTCTGGAAATAGTGCGGGCCATGGGAAATTAAGTGTTATAATAAAAGGTTCCAGAGGGAACCTTACCCTAAAACAATCAGGTTAGGGCAGAGGTCATCTTTGCTAATAGGCTCAATATGCTTAATAAAAAGTAGTGAAATCCTAGGCCATCATTATTTCTAATTAAATAGCCCAACCTTATATAAGAAAGTGTTTAGAAAACTTTGAGTAAATCCTATTAAAAAAAAAATCTTGTAACAATCCTTCGAATAGTACATGAATATTGTAGGCTATGATCTTTTAGCTTCGTAGCCAACATTGAATAAAAGCAATGTCAACAAGGCACAGAGGACAACGATTAACTGTGAACGTAATGTTCAAATGCTACATTTCTCCTCTGCATTCGGTTGAAAAAACGCGGCATTTATTTTCGCTTATTAGAACGTAATGTCTCAAAAAGTCGACGAAAATGTCAAAAATATCAAAAACTAAGAAAAGGTGCATAATACAACATGTCTTTAGCAAAAAGAATAGAAGAGATAAATACGAACCGTTTCTCACTAAATGTATCAATCACTCAGCAGAAAGAAAAATCAAAGGAAATTGAATTTGGGAACAATATAACAGTTTGGGTCGAATCATAAAAAAGCTGTTATCATACAGATTGATTTTCCGCAGGATATGTGGCCGAGAGCTCAATTTGCGTCGATTCCATCATCCAGGGCCTGTCAAGTAAACTCTGTGCTGAATTTCAATGAAGTTTCTATAAATGGAGTCGTATTCTAAGCGATTGAACATTAAGTGGATGTCATTTTGTTATACTTTTTATAAAAATGAGGCCTGTGGTGGCACAAGCGTGTGACTGTAACCGACAGGTTCTGGGTTCGACCCCCACTCGATGAAATGAAATATTTAATATTTTCAATTGAAATATTTAATGTTTTCATTTTTTCTCTCTGATCCAAGGCAAAACGCAGCGTTAAGTTTCGTCACTCAACACGCTAAGCCTCAAATTCAGCGGAAAGTTGGGAACGGAAGTGGAACGGAGTGTCTTAACACTAAGTTCTCAATTTCCCTCCGCCTACCCTGCTATGTGCAGGATACAGCTTGAAGCTGACTTGAGTTGAGTTAAGTATATTATAAAATATTATTGAAGATCTGAATAGGAAATTCTCTAAATACTTTTTGTGAACTTTCTGCCATCTTCTTGATACGTAACTCAACACTGTGCTTTGTCTCGTTAACAACTCGTGAAATGAAAATATTAAATATTTCGTTTCACCTATTGGAAATCGCTTTTGCGCTTACAATAGCAAAATGAATTAATGTTGATAAACTCCCATTATGTCATAACAAAAGCCGGTAATTTATAGAATTATGTGTATATACAAATATTTATAAGTCATACTTATATGTATACTCTACTCTACGTCTATATAATAATTATTGTAATAAATAATAAAAAGAGAAGTGAGTGACTGCTAATTGCGTCTTTTAATTTAAACATTTAATACGCCGCTACGTTAATATTTTTTACGTTTTAAAATAAAAAAAAAAATAAATGAGCATTAACACTTTAAACATATGGACCCTATATAACATTTTTTATTTACTAAGTCAGATCGCTAGCACACGTACCGCACAAATTTTATTCACATTTATATTCGCAGAGCAACCACGAAGGGTTCGGACGACCTTTTTATCGGAGGTGTATCTGTAGGCTAGAATTGCTTTTTAAGCCGGTACCTTAAAGTTTGATCATTCAACTTTGTTGGTAGCTTAAATAATAAAATGAAGTCTCATAAGCTATCTAGGATAGTTTTAACACTCGAATCAAAAATATATAGTTTTTTTATTTATTCAAAAATAAAATATTTTTTATTTAACATCTTACAGGAAGCTGCTATAGTTATGGTTCAATGCCGGAAATTAAACCTTACTTTTGGATTTTTTTTTTCAGCTTCACGCTGTATCCCGCACTTGGCAGGGTAGGCAGAGGGAATGGAAGTGAAACCTAGTGTTATGACACTCCGTTCCACTTCCGTTCCCCACTTTCCGCCGAATTTGAGGCATTGCGTGTTGAGTGGCGGAACTCAACGCCGCGCTTTGCCATATTACCAGAGCGAAGAAATGAAACATTAAATATTTAAATTGAAAATATGAAATATTTCATTTCCTCGACTGGGGATCGAACTCAGAACCCATCGGTTACAGATTATTATAAACTCAAAACAATAGACACTTTTCGGCAATTTTTTTTTGGAACAATTCCCATTGAGTGGCGAAGAAATGAAAATATTTAATATTTCATACTCGGGGGGAGTAGGAACCGCATTCACAATTCACGTATACAGTCGCAAGCTTGTGACCCTGGGGACATGAAACTGTCTTAATGGAGGAGCGAATTGTTTAAATGTTCAACACTAGGTTCACCGTTTCACAGAGGGAACCTGGTGGAAAACTAAGAAAAAAAAAACCACTAAATCTTTTTTTTTCTTACCTTTCCGCTCAAAAAGCCCGGTCGGTTAAAAAAGATTTTGGTAGAATTAAATACTGTCTTAACACTCCTTCTGAAAAGAATGTAATATTGCTTTAAGACTAGGCGTTCTCTAGGATTTATAACGTAACTGCAAAAGTAACGTAATCTCTATCTAGAAGATACCCAGATAACGATATAGCAGAATTTGTTATATTTGAATCATTCGTTTTATTTGGTTACGCCAAGCGCAAAATTACATTTGAAAATGCAAATAACATAAGGATCTTAATTGCAATCTACTTTGACGCTGGTGTATCTATTGGGGTAGTTTATTTTGTTGGTTTTTGGGAAACGGAATGGAGTGACTTAACAATTGGTTCTCAAGTTTTCTCTGCTTACCCTGTCATATGCGGGATACAGCGTGAAGCAAGTAAAGTTTTTGCAACACATTGACATTTTTTTTTTCAGGTGTGTGAGTTAAAATTAAATATATCATTATTTGGAGTTCTTTCCTCGTAGGTTTTCCTTATTTTTTTACCTATAGGCCAGACAGATCTATAGGCCAGAAAGATAAAATACATATATGTGTGCAAAATTTTATATTTTAAACTCCAGTGTCTCAGTAAAGGATAAAAATATATACTTAAATAGTCGGTATAGTCGGTATAGAGTGCAATAATTCAGCAGGAAGTGCAGAACTGAGTGTCTTAGCACTAGATATTTTTTTTTTAGCTTTACGCTGTATCCCGCACGAGGCAGGGTAGGCAGAGGGAACTCGGGAACCTAGTGTAAAGACACTCCATTCCACTTCCGTTCCCCACTTTCCGCCGAAATTGAGGCAATTCGTGTTGAGTGGTGGGACTCAACGCCGCGCTTTTGCCTTAATACCAGAGCGAAGAAATGAAACATTAAATATTTAGACGCCACTACCAACCAATTAATGACACTAAAAGTCACGTTTTCACACCTTACACATTATATAGACGTACCAAATTTCAATTTTGTACAACTCCGACAAGATCATTCGATATTTCATGAAACAATCTCACGGGAAATCAGAGAGTTTATTTTGAAAAGTATAATATTTTGACATGATGATTGTAGATTCAATTCTTACTCAGGGGATCATATTAAAATTGTTTTTGTCTCGTTATAATGTTGTTATAAGGTTTTAAGACACTGACAGTATTTATATATCAATGCCTCAAACACGGCAAAAAGTGGGGAACGAAAGTAGAACGGAGTGTTTCAACACTAGGTTCCCAAGTTCCCTATGCCTACCATGTCATATACGAGATACAGCGTAAAGCTGAGTACATTATTTTATATGAAACAAATCAAGCAATTTGTAGTAATAATTAACTACTTATAGGTCATCTTGGCTATTCGTGGCCAAAAAGCTCAAGCCTTCGAGAGGATGTGGGTTCGATGCCCACTCGAGTTCTTGATGTGGTAATAAAGCAAACCACGATGTTATAATTCTGCCACTTAACACGCAATGCCTTCAGCGGACATACGGGAACAGAAGATCTTAATGGGGATAGAGTATCTTAATTTTAGGTTCCCAAGTTCAATCTGTTTATACTGCTATTTCCGGGACACAGCGTCAAGCTTATGAAAAGTTAAGTCACAACACTTATCACTTGGTTTTCTGGTGCACAACCTGTATTATTTTCTTCGAATAAACGTCGAATTGCAATTCAAATTCAAATTCAAATTCAAATAAAAATATTTTTATTTTAAATAAGAAGTTACAACTTCGTTTTTTGAACGTCAAACAATTTACCACCAGTTCACTAAAGTTACTGCCTCAGGCCTGAGAAGAACCGGCGAAGGAAACTCAGCGGGACATGTCTATTCTTTTTTTTTAATCAAAAACAATTACTATAAATATGTAGAAGATATGTTAAAACACTTGTTTCTATTTATCGCATGTACTTATTTATTAATAACTAATTAAAAATTGATTATTTTTTTTATAGGCAGAGAAAATCTACAAAAATGCTTATATTATATAGGAGGAATTCTGGAAATACCTATGAAAACTGAATGACGGTTTTTTCCATTTAATTTCTTAAAGTTCACGCAAACAAAGTAGCGTGATATGCTTTCTTCGTTATAGTTTAATGCACTGAGATTCTAATCCTGAATTCTATTTCATACAATCCAAATTGAGTAGCACTCAATAAGTAATTAATTTTGATAATACTATTATTTGTATTCAAAATAATGGACCAATAAATAGACTAATTAATCTAATGCAGTAAAATTTCATATAAAATACCAGACCGTTGTTAATTAATATTGTATTGTTATTAAAACTACCTATTTAGGGATTGATATTTGTTAGTATAGTATTGTCGGCGAGTCGTGGCCAGTCTTAGCTAGGTGTAATCGAGAACAGAATAGGTTTTTTAAAAAGAAAGTGAGTTAAAAGAACGCCCTAAAATAAAAAATCACATATTTATAAAAAAAATTGCTTGCAGCTTATAATTTTTTTATATATAATCGAATTTTCATTAAAATTATCTAAAAATATTTTCCAAAGTGAGAAATGTAAAATAGTAAAAATATTATCTAACAATAACCGCAATTAACAATAAAAAACAATAATAGAAAGCCACTTTCAAGTAGGTTCATCCATTCTGGACAGTACCACGGACAGACAATTGGGTTCAATTTATAATTTCTCTCTTTTTGCGTTGAGCGTAATAAATTTTAGTAATCACAAATTAAAATCTGTACAGCTATCAACATATGCATTTAGGAAGACTGTGAGTTATCGCCTGTACTATATTAAAAGGAACATAGGAGTTCGGTTCTCTCATCAATTCTCTTTGTATAATAACACCTATAGATTATAAACTTCTCTTACATTATAATGAAATGTCTTTATCAGATCATCTCTCTGATTATGACAGCTTCACGCTGTAATCGGCACATGCACTTGTTGCTGCACTTTCCACCTAATATTTAAATAAATATATTAAATGTTTCATTTCCTCCAGTGGGGATTGAACCCACAACTTATCACGTTTACAGTCACATGCTCGTGGCCCTGCCCCACGAGAGGCCCCTGCCTGTATCTATTCTAATATCTATATTTTAGATTTATTCTGCAACTTTACGATTGTAAATAAAGTTAATGTAGAGTCGTCTATTTTTAGGCCAATGAAATTTTGGCAAAGTAGTCTTGTAAAATTTAAGTGAGTACAGTCTGTAAACTCTAGTAAACTAATGAGCTTGTTCTGTTAATTCATAATGTAACAGTAAACTTTTTATAGACATTTGTTGAGACATTCTGTTCCCATAAATACACTGATCCACTCCACTTTCCACCGAATTTATTAGAGCATTTTTTCTTATTTATTACTTTGAATACATTTTAAATACACGTTTTATTTGTTACAGCAATCAAGGCCAACTCAGGGAAAGGCAGTCCTGATAACCAAGAAGATGAAGAACCCAAAGAAGCATGGATGAGAGCACCAGCGGGTGGAGTAGCGGCGAAGAGTGGAGAAGATGCGTTACTTACTTGCGTGGTTTTGGGGGCGAGAGGAAAGCCAGTATTATGGAAGAGGGCCAGAGACCTCCAAGTCTTGACTGCTGGGGGTGTAAGAGTGACCAGAGATGAGAGGATCCAGGTGTTACATGACGATTGTGAGTATGAAAGTTACATACTCTAGAATGATTAGCTTACATCCTTGATCTTTGAATGTACAATATTTCTTTTTCCTTGAGATCTTTTTTAAAATAAAAATTAGAAAATATTTCCATAAATATGTTATTTCTTTAAATGTTTACATTTAATTAAAAAAGTGGGCCATATCACAACTGCAGAAACTGATTTCAAGTACAATGGTTGTGGCTTCGATTGTCTCACAGGAAAGTAAATTATTTCCAGTTTGTCTATTACTGAATAACACAAACGTCCTTGAAATTTTAATGGGAAAAACAGTTAAATTGAAGAACCATGTTAAATTAATAATTAATTTTCATACATATATTATGATCTGATTTAAATCAAAATTCTGTACATCATGAATAATTACAAAGCCCTTTTATATACGAGACATTAATATTCTATCTTTTATCAGCGGAAGAACCTTTACAAGGGCCTGGTATCACTAAAGGAGGAGATGTGTGGGCTCTTGTCATTAAAAATGTGAAGCCTTCTGATGCTGGGCTGTACATGTGTGAGTTGAACACCGAACCGCCAGTTAGGAGTTTCCATAAATTAACTGGTAAGTCATGAAATTCCGAATTTTGTAAAAATATTCCTATTTACAAAGAATGAGAAATAAAAAAAATATTGCTATTAAGACATAATATGAAATGGCAGTCGTATATGGAATATAGTGCGATAAAAGCTAGCTAGCTAGCTGCTGCGCTTTAGGTAGGTTCTTAACGTGATGAAGAAGAATAAACTATTATTAGTTATTTTTATTTTATTTATATCAGAAATTTTATATTTCGAAATTCAGTTCTTAAGTTTAATTTAAAATATGTAAAAATTTCGAAAAAACGAACCAAAATAATAACTATTTTTAGTTAATTAATTTCAGTAATAATTCAATAATTGTGTCTATTTCAGTATTATCACAAGGATTAACTCCACCTGAAAGCAGAAATGTTACCGATACATACTCCTCAAATATACCAGCGTCAGCTCTTGCGCACAATTACACAGACTGTTGCGTCAATTCCAATGTTTCAAAGGGATGTTTGGGGTATTGCAGTATACAAAGTATTTTGGACGGACCTGGCCAAGATCCGGAGGCTTGTCAGGATGACTTTCCATCTATTGTTAAGTAAGTTACTAATTGTATCAATATAACTAAGTTATAATTTATAGTCATTTCCTCAGTCTGGTAAAACGCGTCGTTGAGTTCCTAAAAATATTTAATAATGTAAATTTGTAATTTTATAAAAAAAAACATTATTATTTTACTTGCGAAAGTATTTTTTTTTAATTAAATATTAATCGACGATGCCATAGCAACACGTGTTTTAAGTTCCACGATCGACGACGATCTATGTGTAAATATGTGGCATCGAAGCTCTTTGATGAATGGATTAATTTGAGTGTGTTTTGTTTAATCAAAGGCCTTGCACATTGTGGTATTTTTTAGCTATCTTTAATAAAAATCAGAGCTATAAGCACTTTACCAGGATCGGGTAAGGAGTTTATTGGTCAGGGATTTCCAATTTTTTTTTTTTGTTATACATAGGTTGCCTTAATTCAATTCCAATTTTCGTACTAGATGTATGGCAGACGGGCGCAACCACGTGCCCTGTTGTATACAAGAGCACATACCCGATATATGCCAGGATGTTTGCAGAGGGGAATATTCGCCTGTCACTGATAATATAAAAACACATTACTCATGTGCGGCTTCCATGGAGAAAACTTTAGCTTGCATTGTTGAAGGGATTGGTATGTCATTTTTTATATTTTTATATCATATGCGTAAATAGTGCAGCCTTAGTTTGGTTTTATTAAAATCAATTTATACTAACAAAAATAAGGCCTGTCATGGCGCAGAAGCACAAGCGGTCGACGTATATTTAATATTTTATATAATTAATGTTTTTATTTCACGCAATACCTCAAATTCAGCAGAAACTGGGGAACGAAACGGGGTGATTTAACGCTAGATTGCAAAGTTCCCTCTACTAACTCTAACATATATGGCATACAGTGTGATAATAAAAAAAATGACAATAAATTTATATTTTACAGAAAAATAACTTAAAATATAATTGTTGCAAGAAAACTTATACACTTCATTCATGTAAATTAATTCTAACACGAACGATAACTTTTAATAAAACTCTTCTTTCAGAACTACTACCAAGCCCACCAGAAGACGTTGAAGTTGAACCGTTAAATGAGAAACAATTAAACGTCACATGGTATCCACCTACACAAAATTACGAATCCGTAACAGAATACGTAGTGAACGTGACCACATTAAGATCTTTTGATGCCCATTTAATAGATCCCTCTGAGAGTTCCCTCAAGAATGTTACCTATAAAATGACTTCGTCAACATACAAAGTTCCTTCGAATAAAACATTTTTAGTTCTTAACGATTTGCTGCCGTTCACAATGTATGAGATAACAGTCACGTCGTACAATATTCATGGGTCGAGTCTACCAAGCTACGGAATCAGGTGAATTTGTAATTTTATAACCTCTGCTTTAATTTATTAATGAAAGTAAAAATTAGAGCGTGTTTTAGGAGGCATTTGAGTGGAAATTTCTTTTTATTGATTTGAAAGGGTAATGGGTGTGGTAAGGGGTGATTTTATCTGCTTAGTTAAGCTTGATCAAATACTATATTTTTTTAGCTTCACTCTGTATCCCATAGCACTGAAATACACATAGCAGGGTAAGCAGAGGGAACCTAGGAACCAAGCTTTACTCTCAAGAAGACTGATTGTGATTATTTACTAGGTACTGTTAAGTTTGAAACCTTGGAATTTTAAATGTCGTCGGCTTAGAATGATCTTTTGTTTTTTTTAATAGCTTCACACTGTATCCCGCTCATAACAGGGTAGGCAATTATCCTTTATTTGAATATATACCATTTAATTTTACCAGTAAATTACCGACTCATCAGCAAATTCATCAGAAACAACTTTTTTTAGTATGGTTTAGTTAGCGTTGAGTGGAGGAACTCAATGCCGTGCCTTGCCTTTTTACCAGTAACGAAGAAATATTTAATGTATAACTTCCTCGAATAGAGGTTAATCGCTGCGACAGGCCTCATAAAATTAATTGTTCTTAATAGTGATAACTAATCTCATGTAGGTCGTTAACACTGACACCTGGTAAACGGAGACCATCAGCGGTAGCGGCAGCACCCAAATTACCGGATGTCAGAGGTTGTTGTACATCGGCTGGGATGAACCACTACGGTTGTGTGGACAAGTTGTGTGATCCAACTAAAACCTTTGAAATTGGGGTAAGCTAGCTGTAAATATGGAAATGGTATATGTCATTCATTTATGTGTTTCATCACTTCGATTAGAACATTTACTGAAATTTTATATAAGAGATTAAAAAATGTTGTCGAAGTCAACACAACAAAAAATTAGAAGTAGTTAGTACTATCATTTTTACAGCTTTATTCTTGATGAGCTTTAAAGGACCATAGAGTTAGATTATAACCAACGTGATTTTAAGAGATACAAAAAAAAAGATCCTTTAAGGCACAGAGTACTTAAATTAGAAAATCAAAATGACTTTTTTAGTTTTTTCTTGTTATATGATATAAATATGTAAACTGTGTAGATTAGATTTGCTAAAATGATTATATCCTCAAGACAACTACATTAAAAACTTTATGTGAGAATTCAGTATTTTTTAAATATTACGCACAACATCACCATTTCAAGATTACATCTTTGAAACGAAAATATCATTTATTTCTTACTCGCCCATATCACGGGTTTTTTCTTTATGTCATACTATTTTGTCAATTACAATTATAAATAAATGTTTAAATATAGAAAAATTTAATCAGATATACGAAGTATATAAAATCTATAAGCAAAAAGCCACAGCTTGTGAAAACGTCATATCTCGTGTAACGTGATCCATTCCTCCTTTTCACATTCTTAACGCTGCGACTGGGACAAGAGCAAAAATATTAAAAGTAAGAATCGAACATGCAATCATCCCATTTACAGTCTGACACTGTACCACTGCGCTGTAAAAGACTTACCACGCCACAATAAACTCAGACCCAATAGATCACATAAAAATTATAAAAAAAACATTATCATTTTATGTCCCATTAGAACACCACCTTCACCCCCATTTGTGACTAACGCACAATCACCCAGAGATCCCCTCTCTAATCACCAGTTGCAGGTCACAGACCTGATGATATGCGCACCCTGGGCCGGTACCACCTTCGGGTGTCTGGCCAACGGTCTCGACCACACACCATGCTGTAGATCAAGGGGACTTCCGGATGAATGCTTGCCCTTGTGCAGTGGGAATATAACTTCGTTGGATTTCCATCATTTTAAGTTAGTCTATGTTTACTTTTCGAGTACTTTTGTTTACTAGTATATATTATAGTAGGCAGGCACTTGTTGGTAATTTTACAGATTTACGCTGTAACTCACATATTTCAGGCGTTCCTTTTCCCACTTTACGGTGGCAAAACTTAAGTTAAATTGCTTCAATCGCTTGCTTTAAATTAAAAATAGTAAATCTTTAATTTCCTCGAGTGGAGATCGAACCCACAACTTGACCTTTACAGTCACATGCTTGTGCTCCTGCCGCACAAAAGGCTTGAAAATCATGGTAATCAAGTAATATATTACTTTAATAATCTATTACAGCAGATTCACACTAAATACAATTGGTCCGTACCTTTTTCTTATATATACCGCTTCCCCCAAAATGGGAATTTATTGTCTCTTACTTTTACACATATTCCTTTATGGGTAGACAGACAAAAACTTTTGTTATTAAGAGAATCTATAAGACAAGAAATAAAATCCCGAATTAAGTATTGGAAACGTTTTTTATTTCGAGATAACCTTGAACCTACCAATATCACGTCTAGTTATAATGTCGTAATCGAATGACTATTTGCAAAATATATTATTAAAAAAATATTAATTTTTACAAGACACACAACACACACACACGCTGAATACCGCACATTTCACGGTAGGCAGAAGAAATTTGTGAACCTAGTGTTAAGGCTCTCTGTTCTATTCCCCATTTCCCCAAAAAACTTGTCCTAATTTGAAGCATTGTGGGTCGAGTGGCGGAACTCAACACAACGCTTTGCTTAGTCACCAGAGCGAATAAACGAAACCATTAAATATTTAAATTGAAAATATTAAAAATTTCAGTTCCTCGAGTGAGGGTCGAACCCACAATTCTCCACGTTTATAACCAAATATAGCCCTGAGTCACGACAGGCCTCTTTTAAAGATACAACAGAATACAAAAAAAAATAACAATTGTGTTCTTAATGAATTTCCACCAGGTGTCTCCGTTACATGACAGCATACACTAACTGCCTCTTCCAAGGGTACGGCGTCCTCCCTGGACCTCCATCTCGTCTTCATCTCACTAATATCGACACAGATTATGCGGTGGTACACTGGGCACCACCTGCTGCTTTGGCTGATACGGTCCAATACTACAATTTGCATTTCAAATCATTGCAATCTGATGAAGATTACAGGACACTGGATAAGGTAAAATATATAGATAGGCTGTTTTAAAGTACTTACGCCCCGCATTCCAACCATTTTTGTAGAAGTCCAGGTGCCTCCAAATAGCGTCCAAATATAAACTAATTAAAATCCTACTAACTCGATGCCTTTTTTTCTACCAGAATGAGAAAATGAAAATAATTTATCTATAGTCATATCCCCTTACGATCATATGTTGCCAATGAACCACTGAAGATCGAGCTTATTTTTTAGCTTCCCGCTGTATCCTGCACATAGCAGAATGGGCTTATTGTTCTTGGGTATCTAGTGTTAACACTCTAACTCTAATACGTGTTTTTTTTATGGAAGAGACGGCAAACGAGCGTATGTAAAGGTGACCCTGATGGTAAGTGATAACCGTCGCCCACGGCCCCGTGTAGCACCAGAGGAGCTACAGGAGCGTTGCCGTCTCTTAAGGTGTATGGGCTCCGGAGCCCGGCATACTGATCCCATTAAGACTTTTTCGGTCACCACAATTCCGTCACTTAATTAATGAGACATTTCCTGTTAAGTTACGGAACTCAACGCTCGGTATTTTTTTACCCCTAAAAATATATAAACAAATTATTTAACGGTAAATAAATATATAACTTGAAAATTTTTATAGAGCAGCGTGTTTGATATTTTGTAAAATTATTTATTGCTTTAGAAATGTGGGGTTTTTAGCACTTTTTCTGAGAATATAACTTTGTATTAACAGATTCAATCACCTTACATATTAGAAGATTTAGAGTCAAATACTGATTACGAGATTTTCGTGGAAGCTGCGAATGAACACGGCGTGGGAGAGGCCTCACCACGGCTTATATTTAGAACTCAAAGTCAGGTAATATAAATTATATAATTATATAACGTATATCATTTTGAGGGAACAAAAGAGAGTGTTAAAACACTCCGTTCTCCAGTAACCCACGTCCATTCCCCACTTTCCACCAAATTTGCTTTTTGAGTGGCGAAATTCAACGCTGCGACTTTCTTAAGGATCGAATCAACAATCTGTCACTTATACAGTCGCACGCTAGTAAAAATGCAAATATTATCCTCGTTCTGTATAACAAAATATGTTCCAAAATTACTTACTTACTTACTTAGCTTCACGCTATATCCCTAGCGGGGTAGGCAGAGAGAACGGAGCGCCAAACGCTACGGTCTCGGCATACCTCTTTCGCCTCGTCCACTGTCATCAACCTCTTCATACATGCCCTCCGGGGGGTCCTCATGCTTTTTACGTGACCTTCCTCTAGTATCGTCGATACTGTGTTTTCGAAGGTCAACCGAGGTCTCCCCCTCCCTCTCTTACCTTACCTTACCAAATTTTATTTAATTTTATTATTATTTTTTTATTAATAGTAAAATTATCTATTAAACTGAATAATATAAATCTAGGTAATAGAAGAAGAGGAAGTTAACGCCAATGCCTACAACATAACGGCTTGCTGTGAACGAGTGCAACTGTCCAGCGTGTGCATGCCGCTCTGTTCTTACGATGCTAAAATGTCCGACCTGAGGACGCTCGCGCCGCTGTGTGAACAGGAATTTAATAAACTTGTTCGATGTGGTGCTGGGGGTATGTTGTTTTTTTAATATATATATATATATATATATATATATATATATATATATATATATATATATATATATATATATATATATATATATATATATATATATATATATATATATATATATATATATATATATATATATATATATATATATATATACATATATATATATATATATATATATATATATATATATATATATATATATATATATATATATATATATATATATATATACAGTACGTTAAGTAAAAGGAACCTGATCGTATTGCCCGAGTTTTATTACTCAAATAATAACTAATAATAAAAATCAAACCCACCAAAATGCTAATGCTATATATACCAGTGTTTTTTGTGTGTTGCAAGTAACCCGGAACTAAGAAATATTTCAAGTTAGGTAACGCAAACCAACGCCACTCTATGCCACTAGGGAAGGATAAAATATCTTAAATAAAAACATTTTGAAAGAAAAGGTGAAATTTGTGAAACATTTTCTGTTATAAAAGAGTCAGAGACAGAGTGTAGCCTCTGACTTTAATGCGTATGTCGTGGGTTCAGTTCCTACTCAGGCAATGAATTACTTAACATATAATAAAACCGAGCTCAACCACCACTTACTAAAAAATCTCTTCTACATTGGTTGGAAAGAAGAACACGGACTGTCTCGATTTCTTTTTCTATATGCAAAATACAGCAAGTTAAAAAAATGATAATTTCAGGACGTAACCACGAAACATGTTGCGCAAGACGGGGTGTACCAGCAGCTTGCCGAGGCGCATGCGCAGGCGCATACAGCGGCTTGTTCTACACCTGCATAGCTTATGTTGGCAATATTGTACAGTGCTTCGAGGAAGGTGAGATGTTCTGTGGCTTTTTTCTGTTCTATACATATATGTGTATTTAATAGTACTATATTATAATAAGATATTAAATATTTAACATATTGATTTTTTTTTAAATAATAACACCAACAAATTTGAAGTGACAGACAGATAAAAATAAAAAAAATAATGACTAATTCGTTTATTTCCCAATAAGATACGTCCTAAAACCCGTTATTTAATTCAGGTACTGGTTTTCTCCCCGGACCCCCGAGGGAAGTGCATGCAGTGGTATCTCATGACAAACTGTTCTTGGACTGGACGATGCCAACTGATGGCGCCAACGCTACCTCATATACTGTACACTGGCAGAAAATTAGCAATAATACACAACCCTACTATTATAACACCGTGCAGTTGGATAACGTAAGTTATTTACCTTGGAGATTGGCTGGGTTTTTTTTTTATTTCTAATCTCAGTTACTTTCTTCTTTTAACAAAATGATCAATTTGAAGACATCGTTCATGCATTGAAAACTAAATTTATAGCTTAATTAATGTATTAAGAAAGTGTAGATAGCAATTTTGTCGATCTAAATATTTTAAATTAACGTAACATTTTTATTTATCAACGGATTTAAATAAAATAAATACTAAATGTTAAAGAAAGGTTGCCAAAACATTATAGCAAAGTTGTATTTGAATCTGAATGTGGTTAGACATTTCTGAGACTAGAGAGAGCGTACAAACGCACAGACAAACAAAGAAACATTTTAAAATCACTGTTTTGGGCCATTATACAATCATAACCATCCCCTATATTTTTTATATATATATCTTTCATGTAGACAGTGATCAGTTACAGATTTATTATAAGTAAAGCCGCGTTACTATTTTTTCTGAACTAAAAACTAATATGTTTTTAACGTTTCAGCAAATGAACGTAACACAAACGATGGCACGCATAGAAGGCTTGGAAGTGAATAGCACCTACCATCTCTTCGTAGTGGCAGTTAACGACAAAGGCACTTCTTTACCGTCTAGCATGCTGCTTCTTAATATAACAGAAGGTATGTTATTATAACATTTACGATAATAAGTGAAAAAAATGCTCAAAACAAACGTAACAATGTATAGAAATGATATCCATAATTGGTTAAATCAAAATTCAATCCAGCCGTATTAATTATTTATACATATTTTAAACATATCAATTATTTCACATCCATATTAAAATTTTAAATATAACAATGCATTGAGTTGTATATTTTTAAATACTTTGGCGAGATATTTCAGCCAATTATGTTTTATATTTATACTTTAAGTACGTTATTCCAATATTTTATGAGGCCATCATGGCGCAGCGGGACAAATTCTCACTTCAATGCGTTGATCGTGGATTCGATTCCCGATTAAAAAAAATAATATTCATTTTATACGCCCTTGTATATTTTTCTTAATGAAGTATTTAAAAATAAAAATATTCTTAATAGGTTAGCAGGTTCATTCCGGCAATCCTGCTTTGTGCGGGATACAGCGTGAAAGTAAAAATAAGCCACAGTGTTTTCTATCATTAATCGTGAAAATGAATGAATGATTTATCGCCGCCCATTATGTTGCAAAGGTGGCACAACACAATTTTGGCATATAGTGGAGATAGATGGAAGTCTCTTGTTTATCTATCTTCACTCTGGCTATCCTGTTTCATGCGGGATAGAGCGTGAAGCTGAAGAGAAAAGTTATAAATAAAATTTTGAATTTATGTTATTTTAATAATAGATACGGAAAACAAAGAAGTATCGGGTATACCATCTCCGCCTCATTCGCTGTCTGTGTCATCACACTCCGCTACATGGTTAGCACTTAGCTGGCAGCCACCACAATTCTCGCTGCCCGATGAGAAGATTTCTTATACGTACGTATATAGTACAATATAACACAAAAGCGTGTTATTATTTTGAAGTCGTCATAGCACAAGCGTGCTATTGTAAGTGAAAGGTAGTGGAGTCAATTCTCATATGGAGAATGAAATATTGATATTTAGAAGAACAGCCTTGAGTTTCATCACTCAATACGAGGATTTCAGGGAAAGTTGGAAACGGAATTATCTTTACGGGAACGGAGTGTCTTAACACTGGGTTCGCAGGTGAATCCGTGCTTTGTGTGTGACATAATGTGAAACCAAAAAAAACATACGTTTCTATTAAATAAAAATAACTTTGCATTAGGTTTATTCATTATGTATTTTTTTTATAAAAAAAAATATAATATGAGGCCTGTCGTGGCGCAGCGGATGTGTGACTGTAACCGACAGGTTCTGGGTTCGATCCCCACTCGAGGAAATGAAATATTTAATATTTTCAATTTAATTATTTAATGTTTCATTTCTTCGCTTTGGTAATAAGGCACAGTGCGGCGTTGAGTTCCGCCACTCAACACGCAATGCTTCAAATTCGGCGGAAAGTGAGGAACGAAAGTGGAACGGAGTATCTCAACACTAGGC
The DNA here is from genome assembly GCA_019049475.1 of Eueides isabella. Classification (NCBI taxonomy): domain Eukaryota; kingdom Metazoa; phylum Arthropoda; class Insecta; order Lepidoptera; family Nymphalidae; genus Eueides; species Eueides isabella. Next base: position 1,399,926 of record CM032399.1, on the reverse strand, counting down.
TCCCGGGATCCCTCTGCCTACCCTGCCTCGTGCGGGATACAGCGTGAAGCTTAAAAAAATATATATTTGTTTATAATTGCTAATTTAAATCCTAAAACGTAATTGAATTTTAGTTATAACTTAAAACCATGAAGCAAAAGTTGAGTTATAGTTAGTTATATTTGGGTAAATCGATAATGATAACAATCTTGACAAGTTATATAACAGGCAAAGTTTTGATTGAGGCCATTGACATGCCTCGCCGAACTAAATAGTTGTAAATTGAAATTACTTTGAAAATTATTTAAATTTAAAACATTCATTTATTGACATTGTTATTCTTTAAAGCCTGTTTGTTATCTATAGGTTCACGCTGTATTCCACATATGGGTACTTGGGTATCTTGTGTAAAAAAAAGATTCCTTTCATCACTTTTCACCTTATTTGTGGAATTACGTATTACGTGGCGGAACTCAACACCGCGCTTTACTTTGCTACCAGAGCAAAGAAATGAGATTAAAAATATCATTTTCTCGAGTGGGCATCGAACTCACAACCTGGCGCACGCTTGTGCTTCTCTACTTATATATACATTTCAATATAATTAATAAAGAAAGAACTTTTAACTAAGCTATGTATTTTGTACAAAAAGTCTACAAACTACAATTGTAACAGACAGTATAAGAAGTATCAATACTGAAAATATCAACTCCTCTCAACTCAATTTGCCTCACATTGAATGACATGGTAATCATAGCCCAATCCGCCTACTTCGCAATGAGGGCTGTTAATCCAAAATTCTGTTCCATTGCTTATTGGTTCAATCAATGCTTCTGATTTTCTCGCAATATCTCGAAAATTGGACGGAAATAAACGCTACTGATACTTCAAATGTGTGAAAATTGGACTTCTTTCTGATTATATTATCTTAATTTGCTTACCAACAAAACTTTAGTATGTGTTTCCCTTGAAAATCGATAATATATTTATTGTGTACATTTCTGTTCATATAAATAAAATTGTCAGTTTGTAGTTTTTATATGTGTATGTTTGCCTTTTTGTTTCTTGATGTTGATCTCCGAAACAACTGAATCAATTTTTATGGCACTAACACTGACAGACAAGATATAAGTTACAATTAATCAAGAACATAACTGTGTACCCATGTAACCATACTAAAATAATGTATTCTCTCCTAGGTGTACAATAATAATATTAAAAAATGTACGAATATATTTGTACAATTCAAGCGGGCGAAGCCGCGCAAGCCCGCTTGTGTTTAATATATTAGCGTTTAATCTAGACGTGCAGCAACTCACAATTATTGATAAAACATGTCGAAACATATCATTTTCCCAATATTGTTATTACATTGAGTTTCAAACATCCTATGACTTGTGAATTTGAATTTATGAAACATAGTATGTTTTTGATTTTGAATTTGAATTTTATATACATATAATATTACTCACTGACAACTTCCTTCTACCAGATTATACTACAAAGTGCCAAGCCAGAACCAAACTAATATAACGAAGATAATTACTTCAGTATCTGGTCACACCCTTGAGAAGTTAACGCCTAACACGCAATATGTGGCATGGGTCAAAGCTCACACTGATGCTGGAGACTCCTTACCTTCGGAGACGTTACTGGCATGGACTGATCCAGCTTATCCAGCGTTTGTTGAGGTATGTCAGAATTTCGCACTCAAAATCTATATAAATATTTTAATATTAGTATAAAAAGTTTATTTGGTTGAAAGGCCTAACCTCTGAAAGTAATGGGATGATTAATGAAATAGAAAAAAATGTGTCATATATGTTTTTGCAACGTAGAGATACGTAAGACACTGCTTCCGTCTCCACTTTTGTAGCTTTGCGTTTTTGGCGGAACTCAACGCCGAGCTTAGTCTCATTACCAAAATGAAATAAAAAAAAAGTATGAAAGAAAAAATCCTCAAGTGGAGATTGAATCCACAACCTGTCACGTTTACAGTCGCACGATTTGCCCTCGCACCAAGACTAGTCTCTGGAGATGTGTAACGCTAAAATATATACATACATATTTACATGTCGCAGACGGTCATCTCCCTTACAATGTCACACGAAGATTACAGCAAAGCCTTATTTATCTATACGTAAATTGTCTATTCAACAAATAAAAAATAAATTGATACTTGTTTCTTTAAAAATACGAAATATTTCTATTATAAGATTCAAAGATTGACATCTGTTGCTTTTTTAAGTTTAAATATATATCAATGGTGGTTTTAGTTTCTAATCATACTAGAGTATAACAAAAAGTCAATAACCTTGGTTATGATGATAGATATTCAATAATCGCTAAACGGCTAACCAGATTTAAATGCAGTTTTCACTGTTATATTTTGTTACTGTTATAGTTTTCTTCTGTTGTTCTGATCAGTTAATAAACAAAAAGTAATGTTAAATTAAAATATTTAGTTCTTCTATCTTTTACTTTTTAATGTATAGCCATTGTCTTAAAAGTTATAAAATCAGTAGAACTAGAAAGTAATTGGGAATAGTGAATGAATTAGTATAGTTCAAGCGGGCGAAGCCGCGGACCGAATGTAGTAGCTAATAAATAAATTACAATAAGTGACTAAAAATTATAAGTACTCAAGCAAACTGAGCATACAAGATAACACAAAAAATGGGAACAAAGTTCTAGTAAAATAACATCTTACTACCAACGCGATAGAAGCAGGTTCGATTCTCATTTGGAATTGATTGTTTTATTAACAAATGCCAAAAAGACCAAAATTTAACCTCTTCCGCTCCATAATAACGCATACAATACGCTATTATCCAAGAATGTCTACAGAAATATTGATATATAAGAAACAAATGAATGAGAGAACTTAATACAACGTCCGACAAGTCCCTAATTAGAACTGCGTCTGTCAGTGACAAACAGGAAATGGATTGGAATAAGTTAATATAACAATTCATAAACAGAAGTTAGAATTAATTATAATATTATTTATTTTCCTGTCGTGGCGCAGCGGCACAAGCGTGTGAATGTAACCGATAGGTTCTGGGTTCGATCCCCAGTCGAGGAAATGAAATATTTAATATTTTTAATTTAAAATATTTAATGTTTCATTTTTTCGCTATAGTAATAAGGCAAAGCGCGGCGTTGAGTTCCGCCATTCAACACGCAATGCCCCAAATTCGGCGGAAAGTAGGGAACGGAAGTGGAACGGAGTGCCTTAACACTAGGTTCCCGGGTTCCCTCTGCCTACCCTGCCTTGTGCGGGATACAGCGTGAAGCTGAAAAAAAAAATATATTTAGAGTTTTATTTATTTATGTTAATTTTTAATATATGCTGAGGTTTTCATGGTGCAATGGTACAATCGTGGGACTGTAAATGATTGTAGATTTGATTCCTACGGGAAGGAAATATTTATTTTTTTATTTTTTGGCTGTGGTTACAAGAAAAAGCGCGTTGAGTTCCGCCACCCTAAAACGCAATGCTTCGAGAATTCGGGGTGAGGTTGGTAACAAAGTTTTACCATTAGGATCCTAAGTACCCTCTGCCTACCCTACCATGAGGAGGATACAGCGTAAAGCTACTAAGATTTAAATTTTCAAAGCCTTGCTGGCACAGCTCTCCATTCATTTCTCCGCTTTCTTAACAAGCCAAAATTGGGTGTGTTGTGCTGTCATATATGTACATATACATATTGAACAATGAGTACTCTCCGCCTATTCTTTTAAACGGGACATTATGTGAAGCCTTCTTTTTCAATATATATATATATATATATATATATATATATATATATATATATATATATATATATATATATTTATATATATATATATATATATATATATATATATATATATATATATATATATATATATATATATATATATATATATATATATATATATATAAATATATATATATATATATATATATATATATATATATATATATATATATATATATATATATATATATATATATATATATATATATATATATATATATATATATATATATATATATATATATATATATATATATATATATATATATATATATATATATATATATATATATATATATATAATATTGCCTATTTTTCCAATAGCCACCAACAATAAATCCTGTTAACCTAGTCGTTGAAGGATCGAGTATGACAATACTGTGCATCGCAATGGGGACACCGACGCCGACCATCTCTCTATACATATCTGGTAAGAATATTTTTAATATATTGAAAGCTTTAGATATTTTAACTTTCGTTGTGGTACAGTGGTATAATGTATGATTTTAAAAGTTTTGTTCTCGAGGGAATTAATTATTTTCATTTTTCAACTCAACGCCGTGATAAGTCTTACTAGAGAGAGGCTCTGGCAAGATTTATCACGGCGTTGAGTTTCGCAACGCAACACGCAATAGATCGAATCCGAGCGGAAACCGGATAATGAAGATTTCTTACACTAAACTATCTCAGATTACCTTAAATAAGGCGTGAATCGTTAAAAATATATTAAATTATATATATTAGCGAAAAAATATAGACACAGTTTTAACTGTAATCATTTTATGTGTATTATTCGACGTCAAGTAATAATATTCATGTTTCAACTTTCGTTTCTAATATTTGTTTTTTTGACCGTTATCATTATTATTAATAATAATAAATAATATATTTTTTATATATAATCTAGTATACTAAATGATATTTGTTTTTTTTTTACTAGTAAAACATGGCTAAGAACAAAGCTTTCAGTTAAAAAAATCTGTTCAGAAAATTAGTTCAGCAGATATGGTGCCAGACAAATAAACACCTGTCTCTGTATGTATTTTTGTCTAAATCGTTAAACTTTTTGATACTTAGCTCTAAAAAAGATATCTCAAGTGCCCTACGGAACCGGAAAACGACCAAAAAATCGATGATAATTTTAAAATCCACACAAAAAAAGTTTTCAGCGACGATTAGTCTAATATAATTAAATAAGATGAAATTTAATTAATTTATGATATATTTTGTATTGAAATAATCTATTTACAAAACAAATAACAAACTAAAAAAATACCGCAAACAAAAATAAAATTTAACAAACAAGTAGGCCTCGCGTCGGCCTCCAAAGCACTTTATCACTCAGCCCTAATATAATCAAAAGTCAATTGGCTGTCAACATTATAATTGACACTTGAAAATCGTTGATCGATTACATGACATTTTGAACACAAGTGCATGAAGTATGTCTGGATTCGCGAGGTTTTATTGAAATATATGGTTTAAAAAATAAAGCCATCCCACGGTATCCGGTTCGATTCTCATCTTGAGGAATAAACTGAATATTTTCATTCTATCAGTTCTGGTAACAATTTGTGGGTTCTCAACTTAAAGAAATTAAATATTAGTATTTTCATTTTTTCGCTCTGGTACTGAGGCAAAACGCGGCGCTGAGTCCCGGATTTCAATACGCAATCAAAACACTTCAAATTTAGCCGAAATCGGAGAATAGAACGGAGTGTCTTAACCTATTATATGCGGAATGCAACGTTAACGTTTTCGAAATAATGAAAATAAGATAAAAATCATAAACGATTTTTTTATATATTTGAATATATAAAAATATCGGTTACACAAGAGAAACAAAATCAAAATTGAAAACAATTGAATGATATTTCTTCTAACTAGTGTTGTTTTTTTATATGGCCACTTTAGTCAGACTCAATAGTACTGAGAGAAGTCGACAAGCAGCTCAAGATCTGCTCTCTAAAATATTTTTCTTCAATTGGTATATTGTTGGCTTACATTTTAAACTTCCGTTACGCACTTGCCACCGAACGGAACGGAAGCGGAATGGAGTGTCTTAACACTAGATTCCCAGATTCTTACTGCTCTGCCTACTCTGCCAAGTGCGGGATATGACACTCCGTTCCGATCCCCACTTTCCGCTGAATTTGAGGCATTGCGTGTTGTGCGGAACTCAACGCCGCGTTTTGCCTTGTGGGCAAAGCAAAAACATTCCTCGAGCGAGGATCGAACCCACAACTTGTCGCATTTACGGTCATACGAAAAAATGAGTAAACATTAATTATCAGCTTTTTCAATTTCGTTTGTTTTTACTATTTGAAATTAAATAAAGGTCTATTTTTGTTTTTTCTACAATTTGGAATGGTATTAAAATGTACGAATACATAATAACAAAAAACGGATTTAGCAGGTTTACACTCTGAGCCAACGATAGAACAGTAGGCCTTCACATTAAGGTTAAGGTTGTCATCATTAAGTCAATCGACAATAAACAGCTGTAACTAACTAAAACTAAAAATTGGATTTTTGATCCTTCCCTGGAAAAATGATTGAAAAAAAATTAAAAAGTTTTTTTGTTTCATCTTGGTAACGAAGATAAAGAGCTGTGTTGAGTTCCGGCAATAACATAACAAAATTACGTTAAGTGGGAAACGAAGTGTCTTAGCACTATGATATCTATGCCTATTCTATAAATACGGAATATAGCGTGAAACTATTTTTGTAAGTAAAATTTGAACTCCAAAATATTTTAGTATTGAAGATGTCCACTTTTCAACCTACATACTCGTATGTGCCCACCTACGCTGAATACCTCAAATGAAGCCAAATTGATACAAAATGTATTTGCAATACAAATTTTAGTTTGGGGCTACCGTTTACTATTCATAGCTTATTAATCCAATAGCAGTGACTGTTCCCCCCAGCGGCTCGCCCAAGATACCTAAGTATTCTAACTTTATAATGTACATACATAAAATATATTATGTATAATATCAATACTTTTTACGTAATGTTAATAGTAAATCAAGATTCTTCTGCCTATACTTCTTGTACAGGCAGAAGAAACATGAAAATGTAGTGTTAAAACACTGTGTTCTCATTAAGACACTTCCGTTTCTCACTATCTGCTGGATTCTAGGCGCATTAGGGCAAATCCAGCGGCAAAACTTGTCGAAGCACGAAAAAATGAAAACATGAAAGATTTCTTTTCCTTTCCATTGGAAATATCTTTTGAGTAGAAATATGTTCAAGTAAAAATACAACCAACAACTTGTTATGTTTATAATCGCACGCTTGTGTTCCTGGGCTACGACTAGCCTCAACAACCTATTTTCTGCGGCGTTGAGATCCGCCAGTCATCACAAATTGTCTCGGACATACATAGGTGAAGAGTAGGGGAAGTACCTGACTGACTTAATTACATGTATAATTTTGTGTTACGTCCTGTTCTCACTTTCAAGTCAAAGTCAAATATTATTATAACAAATAAAATGTTAAAATCTTCGACTTTTATTACCGATTCATTAAAGTTACTGTCTCAGACCAGACCTGAACAACGAGACACAAGAAACGAGACAGAACTTTTTTTTTTATCCTTTATACAATTAATAAACCTTGCTGTTTTCACAACTTTTTTATATAGGTAAAAGTTTTTTTTTCGGATTTTCTCTGGCATCCTATTATATAAGTCTATGTTTATCCCTGTTCCTAGTATTGATGTTATGAACCATACTGATTTAAATAAAATCATCAACTTTCCATTTAGAGATGTCCCAATATAGTACTGTAAGTAAAAACAAACACTGTTATCGATTCAATTTTCACTCAAGGAAGTGAATTTCATTCACTCTCCTCCAGTATTAAGAGAAAGTACGGTAAATTTCGGTTCTCAGTAGACTATTTCTCGAAAATTGTATGGAAAAGTGAGTTTTTAATATGTTCTTGTAGAAACAAGCCTAAACTATCTAACATACATTGCTTTTAAATTATAAAAAGAATCGTATAGATCAAAACATAAAAATAAACAAACGAAACAACAAAAGTTCTATAACAGAAGAAAAATAGCAGAAATATAAATAAATGTATTCCATAAATAAATCAAACCAGATGTTACGTATACATACATAACGTCACCAGAATGGACCTGCCAGGTGATGTAAATGGAAAAAAATACTCCCCATTGAATATTTTAACATAAATCAATATCTACACATGGCACATGCGGCCTAAACTGTAGTAAACACGTTAATATTTTTCTATTTATTTTGAAAGAATTTTAAAGCTATGTACTAAAAAAGTGTGTGTGTGAACACGTACGTGTGATATTTTTAAATTTCAATATCTTAAAATATATTTACTCACTCACTCACTCAGTTACTCACTCACTCAATTAGTCACTCACTTACTGACTCACTCACTTTAATTAAATATAGATAAATTTTAATGAATTAACCGTATGATGATTAGTCAAAACAATATAATATAATTTCTCACTTTTATTTTTAATTAATTTCAAGAAGTTCATTTATTATATCATTTGTTAGTATTAAAACATTACTTTATAAGGCACTCTTCAATAAAGAAACACATGTGGCGCCGTGTCAAATTATCACTTAAAACATATGTTACATATATAATTTATTCAGACATTTTGTAAATATTACAATGTCAAAATATTAGTTAAATAAAACTACAAATTCTTAAATAATTCGAAGAATAATAGATAAAGAAGAAGTTGATAAAAAGATTTTCAGCTCCACGCTGTATACCGTACATGGCAGTTGGAGACAAATGGAGAGTTGTGACACTACGAACTCCTGCAAGGTAGTGTCAAATCGATACAGACGAGATAAGGTGTGAATCTAAGTATTTTCTGTAACACTATCTCTCCGTCATGACAGATTTAGGGAACTTAGTGTTAAGACACTCTTCTTTCTGTTTCCACTGGATTTGAGACATTGCGTGATGTATGACAAAATTCAATGCCCCACTTAGCTTTGTTACCAACGCCAAGATATGAAGATATTAAATATTTAATTTACTCGAATGGTGATTGAACTCAAATAATCCTATCGTTTACAGTCAGTCAGTTAGTTTACAGATAAATACTAATATACTCATATGTTTCCGTAGGTCGCCTCGTGCGTCAAGAGGTAACTCGACACATGGTCACCGTGGTTCATAATGTGACGAGAGATATGGACCTAATATCTTGTTACGCTGACAATGGCTACGGAACACCTATGCAAGCTTCGAGAAAAATCAATATTTCACGTAAGTAATTGATATACTTATTTTTTAGCTGTATCCTGCAGGGAAGGTAGAGGAAGTCCTGGGAACCTTGTGTTAATACACCATTTGTAATAGTTACCCTAAAAACAATCAACATTTATATAGATATATTTATTTAGTAATGATAAGGCTCGTCATATATTTAATGGTTTTATTCTTGCTACGATAAGTGATCCAAAATCTTTTAATTCAGAGGTATCTGTATTATGATAGTCAAATTGGTATCGTATGAATTTTAGATTAAACCATCAGAAAATATGTTCTCAATAAGATACTAGCCATCATGAGATTATTTAGTATATGAAATTATGACAACGTTGCATCGTTATAACTCATAACTCATCGTCTTCTGAAGAAAAGTCCATACTACTTTCCTCTCTTTTATAAGTATTTACTATCGCTAGCTTATTATTTGACGTCCCTACACCCTCAGACCCTTTGTGACCGCGGCTGCAATAGTAGTTATCGAACCCTTCGGGACTTTTGCGTGTGATCTTTCTCAAGTTACTTGTTAAGCCTGTATAAATTGGTGACTATTAGTACTCAGTTACAAATACTATTAAAAGACCAATCACCCATCATGTAAGACATTCAATATTGTAATTATAGTCAACTCTTACTTTGACTTACTTCTTTATAAAATACCTTCTTTATAAACCTCTATAAAAAGTTCGATCCTATATGATTGTAACATTATAGGTCCCAAATTATTATTATATTTATTTTTTTTAGCTTCACGCTTTATCCCGCACAAGGCAGGGTAGGCAGAGGGAAACCGGGAACCTAGTGTTAAGACACTCCGTTCCACTTCCGTTCCCGACTTTCCGCCGAATTTAGGGCATTGCGTGTTGAGTGGCGGAACCGCGCTTTACCTTATTACCAGAGCGAAGAAACGAAACGTTAAATATTTAAATTGAAAATATTAAATATTTCATTTCCTCGACTGGGGATCGAACCCACAACCTGTCGGTTACAGTCACACGCTTGTTTCGCTGCGCCACGACAGGCCTATTATTATTATATTTTATTTATATTTGGTACGGCCTTTTGGTGCGTATTATTAAAGAGTATCGGAGTACTTAAGAGCTTGACTCGATCGCTGCCTCCAATCCACATATACTCGTATATAACAACGCTTGCGACATTTGGGGTATCATTAGACGAACGAATCGAACAATATGATGTTAAATTATATTATTTACATATATATCACAATTAACTATGTGTATTTATTTTTATTAAATGTTGCCATTAAGACAATTGTGATCACCGCCTTTGAATTCTAACACTGTTTTCGTTACTATTTCAAATACCCTACGTTTTCAAGAAATATAATCTTCAAATTAAACGAGTCTAAAGTCTAAATATATTAAAAAGACGCGTGAAAATACTAAACACGCCTTAAATATTTAGTACAAAAGTAGTCCATCAGACGTGAATTATTCAGATGTGAAATGAAAGTCCCTTTCCATTGTTTTCGTTTACGTAAATTTACAATTGTCTAAGCAACACGTAGCCTTTTCCTTTAAATTGCTGACAAAGAGCACTCACCGTAATAAACCTTTATGTAAAGCTAATGAGAATACTGAGTGAGGTCACTTTGTAAATAATTTTTCAACAATACGTTATCTAATGATGCCCTTTTCACTTTAATAGATTAAATATCATAAGTAAAAATATCATACTCATACTGACATATTTTATAACTAATACTTTCTTTCTTTCTTTTTTTCTTTCAGCTTCACGCTGTATCCCGCATTTGGCAGGGTAGGCAGAGGGAACGGAAGTGAAACCTAGTGTTATGACACTCCGTTCCACTTCCGTTCCCCACTTTCCGCCGAATTTGAGGCATTGCGTGTTGAGTGGCGGAACTCAACGCCACGCTTTGCCTTATTACCAGAGCGAAGAAATGAAACATTAAATATTTAAATTGAAAATATTAAATATTCCATTTCCTCGACTGGGGATCGAACCCAGAACCTATCGGTTACAGTCTCACTCTTGTGCCGCTGCGCCTCAATAACTAATACGCTTATAATTTTCTTCTAAAGATTATAAGAGCTACAAGATTCTATGTATCTTTTCTTCGACTGTCTGAACAATTTAAGTTTTAATCACTGCTATAGATTTATATCGAGTCTGTGGCTACATAAACAATATTCTATTATTTTTATACAAAAGTATTATTTTTATTTTTATACAAAGCTTATTACTAAGGGATTTTCATTATATCCTATATTAAACTAACATGAAGGCACTATATTTTCTACATCCATTAAACATTTTCAATACATTTTTCTAAATATTGTACGCACTTTGTATTTTCAGCAAATAAATGTTTCAGTTCTGTGTTTACTGTTTTGATTTGGACGGATTTCAACGCCGCGTTTTCGCTTAACGTATTGAAATATCTTAACAAAAATTTGAACCCACTACTGAGTTCAGGCGTAACAAAAGCCCAAGTCTTTAAACTTAAGATTTTATCGTGCATGTCACGTATCCAGACGCCATCAAACTTCATTTTGTCGTACAAACTTTTGATATGAAAGTTTCATTGCAATATTTTTCTGGAAGAAATTTTATCGTAAAGGAATAAAATTTTAAATCACTTCACGGTGAGATACATTTTGCCCATACAACAAATTGTAGCCGTAGAAGTTCGAAAGAGTCTGATTGCAACCGTGACGGTCGTATGTTCCATATTAATTTTACTCAGATGAATAATTTTTTAATTGCCCCGCTCTAAAAGACAATGTGCGGCGTTGGTTTACGCTACTTGATGCGCAACGTCTTTAAAATTGGAGTGTACATGAGGAACGGGCTGAATTTAAATTAGGTTCCCTTCAATCACTCTCCAAAGGAACCCTTTACATTTATTCAAACTATTTACAAATACTTTAAACTTATTTATAGTAGGCTAGAAAACATTAACGATTTTATAAATGATAACACGCCTTGGGAATAAAATGCTCGCTCCAGACTGTTTTAAGTGTATCATTGCCACTTAATTATATAATGTAAAATTTTGATTAAAAAAAAAAGAATGGACATGTCCCGCTAAGTTTCTTTCGCCGGTTCTTCTCAGGACTAAGGCAGTAACTTTTGTGAACTGGTGGTAAATTGTTTGACGTTCAAAAAACGAAGCTTGTAACTTCTTATTTTGAATGAAAATATTTGAATTTGAATTTTGTATTTGACATTCTAAATGCCGACCAGCGACAGAAAAAAAAATATCAAGATTCTAGGTTTCTTTTATTTTTCTGTATTTCTATATACATATGTACAGCACTTCCATTTTTTATTTGAGTACAGTAAAAGTCATGAAATATATTATTCCACACACGTTTGCTATCTAATTAGACCCTTTGTTTTGAATAAAAACCTTTTCTAACTTATTCATATACTTTAATTATTTATGAAGCCGTCGTGACTCATTTCTAAAGTAGACGTGACAGTTTTACGTTCGATTCTTACTCAAAAGATGAACTATTTTCATTTCTACGTTCTGGCAACAAGAAAAGAAAAAGCACGGCGTTGAGTTCCGCTGAGTGCGTGACATCGTGTATCTTGTATCTTAACATAAGTATATACATATGAATTTATCTCGCATATGGTAGTGTAGGCAGAAGAAAGTTGCCAGCCTAATCTTAAGAAATACCGTTTTCATTCAGACTGTTTCCAGTTTTTCACCTCATTTGAGGCATTGTGTTTTGAGTGACAGAACATCACAAAACTCACCTTGCCTAGTTACTTGACAGAATAAATATAAATTTTAAATATTTAGTTCCTTCATGTGGGAATCGCGCCACGACACGCCTTAACATGCACATATATAGACTTACAATATCTATTGCTATTTCCTAGATATACCGATAATCCAAGCGTCTGGCATCACAATGGCAGCAGCGGGTGACTCAGTCATCTTAGAGTGCAGAGTGGAAGCACTGCCGAAGCCGACCATCGCGTTCTGGAGAGATCCCAACGGAAGAACTCCAGTTATAGATGGACCAAATTACACGATACAACTCCTTGCTGATCCTGAAGTAAGACTTTTTTTTAAATATGTATTTGGCAATCCAATGCAATTGTTTGAAATGCCGTTTTATCTAATTAAATATAGTAAACATATTTTTTAATTTTGATCAATTTTTCAATTTGTTTTGGCTCATTTTAAATGAAACAAATTTAACCACGATTATATGGCGTATATCTGTTATATATTTGTTATATATTTTTGGAAATGAATTATTTCATATTTTCAATTTAAATTTATTCTTGTTTTCATTTATTCGCTCTAGTAACAAGGCAAAGCGCGGCGTTGAGCTCCACCACTCAACACGCAATGCCTCAATTTTGGCAGAAAGTGGCGATCGGAACGGAGTATCTTAACATTAGGTTCCTCAGCTCCTTTTGCCTATTCTGCCATGTGCAGGATTACAGGTGAAGCTGAATATGGGTATAAGTACGGATAATATATACCAAAACTGGATGACAAGTGCACTGGGTTCCCTATGCCTAGTTTTGTAGAGAAGCTTACAACACAGCGGTGACAATGAGCATAAAGGGGTTAAAACTTTATTTTGAATGATTCACTCAATTTTTTAATTCCATTTTCTTAAAGACATAAGTTATAGAAAAAAATATATATATCATAAATACCAGTTTTTGTGTAGCCGCATTCTATGCAACGGCTACGTAATGGAATTTTATAATAATATACCGAAACATATTTCATATTTTCCATAACATATTCTCCGTACTCAACAGAAAGTATGCTCGCGGCATTCTTCTATTGAACAATGTGCAATGCTTTGGGCCACATATTTGTAATAGAACCAAATTTATAACAATATATTCACGCCAAATCCCGTATAAAGCCGAGGGAACTTCGGTAAAATTGAGAAAAAGTTTCTTCTCATTAAGGCATAATACATAAATAGCGGAACTCAACGCTTACCAGAGCCAGGAAAATTAAAATGTTAAATATGTTCTTTCGTTTCGTAACACATGCTTGTGCCCATGCACTGCTACTGAACTTATATCAAAAAACAATTATTCCCCAAATAGGGGTTTGATCCGATAACCATCGCCACAAGTCTTACGTTTTTAGTTCTTACGTTTTTAGTTTATATGAAAGTAAATATTTTCATTTTCATATAAACTAAAAACGTAAGAACATTGCAGGATCACATTTCAATTACTGATTCTAGCTATAATACGATTAATCATACCGCGGTCTCTGTAGACAGCGATTGTGGTTTGAATCATTAGCGAACGAAATTTCGCCTTGCGAGCATTCAATGAATATTACTTTGAAATTTTATTATATTTCATTTGTTTTATATTGACTATTTAAATTTCGTGTTCTTAATGGAATGATTTTTTTTTAGTTTCACGCTGTATCCCGCACGAGGCAGGGTAGGCAGAGGGAACCCGGGAACCTAGTGTTAATTCGCTCCGTTCCACTTTCGTTCCCCATTTTCCGCCGAATTTGAGACACTGCGTATTGAGTGGCGGAACTCAACGCCGCGCTTTGCCTTATTAACAGAGCGAAAAAATGAAACATTAAATAATGTCTTTGATTTTCGCGATTGTTACACATTTTAAATGAAACACATTTAACCAGATTAATCGCGTATATTGTTTGTTAAACATGTTTTTTGGAAACCCGATGTTTCGAACACTTTACAATAGTCCATTCTTTTTTCTCTTCCGGATCTGGTCAGAAATATTTAAATTGAAAATATTCAATATTTCATTTCCTCGACTGGAGATCGAACCCAGAACCTGTCGGTTACAGTCACACGCTTCTGCCGCTGCGCCACGACAGGCCTTAATGAAAATGGAATGGAATACTAATTTGTTATCTATTCTGGTAACGAGGCATACTTATTTCTTATTTATATTTATTTCTATTTTACCTATCATATTTTTTAAAATACACGCGCAAAACTGGTGTGAAAACTCTAGTTCAAAATAAATTGATATTAAGGTAACAAATGGCCTTCATATATCACGCCAACGTCAATATCCTAGAGCTCGTTATTTATTGGAGTATCCTATTTTTTTTTTTAATTTTTACAGCTTTATATGTCGTCCTGTGGCTGATTTAAACGGTTATTAATTAGATAGAAAAAACTGTTACTCATTTATTGAAGAAAGCTGGGCATACGGATCCTAGTGTTACGTTCGTCCGTTGTATATTTTCCACCATTTTTTTTAGATCTAGCATATTTTTGTAGATTTTCATGGTATTCCTCACGTAGCAGAGTAGGCAGAGAGAACCTAGGATCCTGGTGTTAAGGCTCTCTATTCCATTCTTTAGGCGTTGGTGAGTGGCGGAGATCAACGCATCGCATAGTCTCTTGTCTGAATGCATATCGAACCCATAATTAACGCCGTTTGAAATAAAACTTTCTGACAACGTTTATTTACACGTGTAAAAAAATCACTAAGCTCTAAGGTAGTTCATAATAAATAAAAACTAAGGTCGAAACCGAGCTCAAGAATCATTGACTATTGTTGTTTCCACTCAAGACTGAGTGTGATCTTCCCAGGTCAGGGTCTTTTCTAATAAACGACTAATTGGCGTAGATTCATTTTACCTATACCTTTGTTCTGGTCTCTTGAAATTGAAGTTAATTCTGAAGTTGGAATTGAAGTTGACTTGAAATATTGAAGGTTCAAATTGAATATATTTTGTTTGGCTATTATTTTATATTAAGTTGCTTTGAATATAGCTAAGTTTATTAAGATCGTGCTTGGAAACTCAGGTCGTAGTGTAGTGGGATCACATCTAACACTAAGATGGGGTTATAAATTCAATTTTCACTCGGAGAATTATTACATAAAATTTATTATAACTTGCCTACTTTGGTAGATAACTTTTGACGTTGAGTTTAACATGTAATATCACGAAATAAAAAATTGGTAATCAGAATATTTTCACACTAGGTTTCCTGCACTCTATACCGCTATAGAGAAAAAAATAGGAAGTTAAAAATAATATTTCCCCAAACGTGATTCGAAACCATTACTAACGCGCTTATTTATTCATTTAACTTCCCAAGATCCCGTCAATCAAAACTTAAGCTGTCATATAACTTATGGGGCTTATCGTTATCGACTTACCGCCATATTAACGAACTTTAACTTGATTGATTAAGTAACATGGCGCTCGTCTCTCCTTTAATTAGTTAACTATTACTGAATTTGCTGATGATGTTACTTTGTGGATTTAATATGACTTTTGGTACATGATAATAATTTACCAGAGTACAAGCGTGCAACTAAAAATTATTATAGGCTGAAAATTCGAAGAAATAATTAAAATTGCTATTTCTGTGCTCTGGAGGCAAAGCGTGACGTTTCGCCTCGTGTCTTAAAACTACAAAACTGTGTGAAGCATTAAAAAAAAGCACACAACACCATCTACAAATTTGGAAATTTATCCGAAATTAATCTAAAAATTCTATTTCCGCAGGAACAAACGAAATACACAATGCGCCTCATAATAAAGAAGATCTCGGAAGCCGACGAGGGAGATTACTTCTGTCATGCGGAGAACGCTTTCGGCAAGACACTCAGGCCGGTCTCTGTACGGTTGAGATCGAATAATCCACACCACAACGTCACTGAATGCTGTACTCAGGTACGTTTTCTTTGCTTTGGACTAGATCGGTAAAAATAATTTAATATTTACGAAATTTTCATTATAAATTTAATCGTCAAAGTCATATGTCAATCGTAACCAAATTTTTAAGGTTACCATATCTTAAAAGAAAAACGGAGATCGTGTATACTTTTTTGTCCATCTGTGTACCTATACTGTAGGGAATGTAAGAATATATGAAAAAAAACCATTTTTTTTAATTCAACATAGTTACAATTTTTTTATTTCAACATGCCTACATTGAATCAAAGTATTTTTCGCTCTGTAATGTAATTCATTTAATAAATGTAATTTTGATAACTTTTAATAGCACCACGAAACTTGACAAGTGAAATACATAGTACTATTGAGCTGGATCTGAATGTTGGAACTCTTCACACATACTTCCTAGTAATCTTTCGATTGTAGGCAGTTTATAGTTATCAGCACATACCATAGCAGTTGTAGCATATCCGTATAGTGTAGCTGTTCTGTTTGTCAACTCTGGACTGTAGTTTTATATGCAAGAGGCCTGTCGTGAAGCGTTTTCTAGAAACGGAATGTTTTACACTAGATTATCAAGTTCCTTGTACCTATCCTGCCATGTGCAGATTACGTTTTTCTCACTTATCTCTCCAGAAAAAGTACAACTTTCCAGAAAAAGTAAAAATAAGTTGTATTGATAAATCACAATTCCCATTATAGAAGTCAAGACCTAATCAAGCGAGTAAATGAAAATATTTTAGGTATAATATCTTTACAAATTAAATTCGCCAAATGTTTAAGCATTTTTGAGCATCAATAAAATGTACATATTATATATTATTTTTAAATAAAAATATGAAATTAACTTTGCAACCCTCCGATTAAATTTTGCAACGAACCAACAACTGTATCAAAACTAGAAATAGTCTGGCTTCAAACTTTGACATCGACGCTCAAAACTTAGCAAATTGGAATTATTTCCAGGTGGCAGTACTTATACGCGATTACATATTTAGTTATTCAATTAATTAACTACCTAGATGTTACTAGAGTACTTATTTTGAGCTTACTTATTTTTTATTTTCGGTTTCGTCCCTGTTATGAAATAGAAATAAATAAGAATATAATATGATCGGAACATGGCGGTGATCGCTTACGATCGACTGACTCGTACGCTCTGTGTCTTTTTCGTAAAAAAAAAGAATATGAATAGTGTACAAGCGTACACGGTACAGGTTGTACTCCAACGCGATTCGAGGAATGAGAACACTTAGTCAGTAGATAGTCTAATATATATATTCTATTCATCATAAGCCTGTCGTGGCGCAACGCCACAAAATTTGACTGTATCCGACAGGTTGTGGGTTCCCCACTCGAGGATATGACATATTTAATATTTTCAATTTAAATATTTAAAATTTTCATTTCTTCACTCTGGTACAAGGCAAAACGCGGCGATGAGTTCCACCACTCAATACGCAAGGCCTCAAATTCGGAGAATTTTCGGGAACGGAAGTGGAACGGAGTGTCTTAACACTAGGTTCCCAAGTTCCCTCTGCCTACCCCGCTATGTACAGGATACAGCGGAAGCTGAGTGAGCACTCAATATAATTGATATATACTATTATCTTCTATATGTATTGCAATATATTTCTCACAACAGATGAACGTATCATCCGCGTGTATCGACGCTTGCAACTTCCACTTAGACATGGATAACATCATGGATCGTCCCGAATGTATGAATGACTTCGACAAGCTCATGAAATGTGCTGCTGATGGTTCAGGTAATTTTACACGTACAATTAGTTTGACGGACGTAACTTTGCGGCACAATTACAGTCAAGGTGTGACTTTAAAAGCGACAGTTGTATGCTCAATTTTCCCTAGGGATAGTGGAATATTTCTATTTCCTCTCTCCGATCAGAAAACATCGGTGTCTTCTCTGTTTTTCTTTTTTTGAAAATAAGTTAAAACTTCATTATATATAATATAGATGCGTACTTTATTAACAGTGCAAAAAATATGTAAATCATTTCCATACATGAAAACTGAACCTACAATAGTTGCTCTTACAATGAGGCGCCTAGCTGCTACGCCACAATTATCTCGACTTGAAACATAATAGATAGATAATATTTAGGCAAATGTTAACAGATATTTACCTTACTGAGCTAAAACTCCTTACGTCATGTTAGCTAGGCAACCTTATTACTAAAACAATTTATTCAAAACTAAAGCAAACAAAAGAACCTATTACACTCAGTATAAATTAAACTCACAAAGGCCTCATATACACATAGTTCTCTTGAAGCTAGATCTTGTGTACACATTAATTTGCATACGAGTATCTATTAGAACATATTTAATCAAGATGGGAATATTTTTAATTTAATTGTGGTTAATCTACTTTTGTTTTTTCAAATGACTCATAAATTAAGTGACTTATAAATTAAGTGGGCTTAAAGCCACAGGCGAAAGACGAAAAATTAAACTTATCGTTAGACACTTAGCCTATATCTCGCCTATTTTTAATATTTTGAACATTTTTCTATCCTATAACAACGTAAACATTGTGTGACATTTGGACTAAATTAAAGATAAAAGAAAATTAAATACTTAATATATATATGAAATATCCATTCTCAGATCATCGTAGCTGTTGTGCCTCTTGGGGAGTTCCTCGTAACTGCCTGGAACTTTGCCGAGGAGGTCCTGTCTCCAGAACTTGTGCTCTACAGCATGCGAGACGTGCACTGGCCTGTTTCAGAGATACTGGAGCTAGGATGCCTGGACCACCTATGAATTTGAGGGCTCATGCAGCACCTACACCACATGCCGTTTTATTGAGGTAAATATTTAATATAAACTAAGCCAAACACTATTGTTTTTCATATAATACTATTACCTAGATCCAATTATTGACTTTTATAATGAATAATTTTATTTATAAGTACAAATTTCAAATTAAGTATATGTATATAAATAATTCCATTTATTTTACAGTTGGGAACCCCCACGTAAGAACCCGGATACTGTGTACTTGTACAGAGTATTTTGGCGGGCTTACGGTGCAAAGGTGCCAGAGAAATTGGACACTAGCGAAACAAGTGTCGTCCTAACTGGACTACAGGATGATGTCAGATATGAATGTGTCGTGAAATCTGCTAATGACGTCGGTATGTATAGTCAATTTGTTTTCTCTTTTATATATTATATTTAATTGATACTACTTGTAATAACTATATTTAAAGGCATATTTGTCCTCGTGTCATTGTAGTCACAAATAAAAATATGCATATATTTTACAAATATTTTACTAACATTAATGTTGTGTCCCCCAAACACAACACTCTCAATTTTTTCTGGAGAACTTTTTTGGTCACAAAATAGCTTAAAAATTATTAAATGAAGTGAAATATTTTTTTAACTTGGTCATGCTTTCTCTCGCTTAGCAGTAAGCAGTCTTTACTGATGCTTTACATATTAAGTGGCAATCAAAGCCGTGCTTTGTCTGTCTTGGCAGAGAAAGTAAATTATGTTTATTCTTTCCCCTAAATGGAAACCGAACCCATGATCACGATGCGCATGAGCATTCAGATGCTGTTCTACTGTGCATCTACAAGGAAAATTATATTGATATTCCAGATAATCACATAAATAATACAATCGTCAGTTATTTACGTCATGAGTCACTCAATATTGAGAGATCCAGATATTGTGACAGCCATATTAAAAAAGACATACAATTTAAATGATCCTTTGTTTCTCTAGGCACATCTTCCCTAAGCCAGCCAATAATGTTCACGACAGCCGGGCAAGAAACAGGCGCCGCAGCTGCTCCTGTATCGACTTCGGGAACGGCTTCAGCAGTTGGAGTAGCAGTGGCTTGTATATTAGTGGCCGCTATTCTATTAGCTGCCGGATTTTATTATAGACATAGAAAGGTATGTATTTTTCATCAGTTCACAAAATATTGAAAATGTCACAATTATGAGTTATATCGATATATTCCATAAATTTGTATTATTGGAATAGAAATAGTTCTATGGATTGATCCTTCTCGAATTTTTTCATAACTTTCATTCTAGTTTTATTTCTAAAAAGAGTATTTATTTTTATCTATTTATACATATATAATATAATATAGTGCATTTTCTTATGTAGATATTGAAAATTATTATATAATATTTATTATATAACTGGCCATAACAAATATTTTTACTGTTATGAAGACATCTTTACTAATGTTTAAATCATGTACTTTCAGAATCTTAGACTAAAAGCACAAGGAGGAGTAGCTTTTGAAAACCCAAGCTACCTCCGAGAATCAAATCCTGATAACGCTGTTAATGTAAGCTATTTCAATTTAATAAAATATTAATACAAAGTTATTATAGTTAAAATTTTAAAGTTAATTTAACTTAACCTTATTTTTGAAATTTTTCTTCCTTCCACTTAATATTAAACATATAAATAATAATAATAAATAAAAAATTCTAGGGTACAATGCCAAACGGCACTTCTGGAGACAACGGCGTAGCCAACGGCATATCCAACAGCGCAGCCTGGAGGCAGGAGACACAGAACCCCTCAACCACTGGGCCCAGGGAAGTGGATCCCACTCTGTACGAGGAGCTGAAGCTCGGTCATGATGGAGCGGGCTTCAAGAGACTGAAACCATAGCCCGAGGTCCGCCGCTCGCCGCTCCGCTCGCCGCGACTGTCGGCGCGCGTGGCGCCGTACTGAGCGGCTTTACTCGCGTTGTCCCTATCTATACTGGTGTAGGGTTGTCAAAGCGTATAACATTAAATAACTGTAGGTATTTATAGTTTGTGGAATATATTTTGTCTCTGTTGGTGTATTTTTGTATTTTCATTCTATGGTTTTTTTATTTATATATCGTCCCTTATAGAGGTGATGGGAGAAAAGCCGTAGATGTAAATTGTCGATTACTTTTCTTCACCATCACAATGACCATATATTTGTAATTATGTAGACTCTGAAATTATGTATTAAGTATTAATGTATGTACATACATTAAAACTATGTAGATATGTCAGTTAATATAATGTAATGTTACCATATTGTTAAAATTAGGTATTACATATATATATATATATATATATATATATATATATATATATATATATATATATATATATATATATATATATATATATATATATATATATATATATATATATATATATATATATATATATATATATATATATATATATATATATATATATATATGTATATATATATATATATATATATATATATATATATATATATATATATATATATATATATATATATATATATATATATATATATATATATATATATATATATATATATATATATATATATATATATATATATATATATATATATATATATATATATATATATATATATATATATATATATATATATATATATATATATATATATATATATATATATATATATATATATATATATATATATATATATATATATAGATATATATATATATATATATATATATATATATATATATATATATATATATATATATATATATATATATATATATATATATGTATATATATATATATATATATATATATATATATATATATATATATATATATATATATATATTGTATACTTTTAAAACATATGAGTTTGTTTAAAGATTGAAATTTCTTTTAAAGTAACATATTTAATCTAATAGTAAATCATATGATTGTTTTTTTTGTATATTTTTTAATATATCTATTATATTGAATTTTAGAAATATACGCTACGTACAACTCAACATGTCAGTCTGTATGACGACGTGACGTAACTCTAGAGTGCTCTCTTCCGCACTTTCGATAGTAAATAATCGAAAAGTAACTATATCATAGTAACCAAATATTAATATATGTAGGTTTTACGGGTGCGGGATATGAGCAATACCTTAAGCCACACTCAAAAATAACTATTAACTTTTAACTGGCATTAAATGTATTTGTATATTAGGTTTTTATTTATGAAGCGATTGAAATAAAACAACTACTAAATATGAGGAAAAGCTTAAAGCCAAAATATATTAAAAATAACACTTAAATCTATTCGCAAAGGTATTTCTAAATTTATTATTCACAACAAACACACAGACAACGAATTTAAAAATCTTTTTTTTCTATATACTGACGGCGATCAGTTACATTATCATTATATGTATGATATTCACATTAATGCCAGTTAAATGCCAATTGCCATCTCTGCGTGCGATTAGACAATGAGACCAATAGAGTCCGAGCGGAGCTTAGATAAATATATTTTCAATACCACACTTAATGTGATTTCAACCAAAAAAAAAAAGTTTCATGTAAATAACGTATTCTACGTGAATTTTCTTAAGCGCCATGATGTTAAAATAATAATAAAAAAAAAACATTGTCTATACATTATGGCTCTTAACAAAAATATCTTTTAGTGTTTAGAGTTTTGACGTTTAGGTGGTTCTATGAAAATGTGCCTTCGATCAATTTATAATGGTAGTATAGTAACTTTTGGCCTCTAATGTACATACGTATGTAAATACATTCCAATAAATGTTTAATATAAGGAAAAAATAGCTCCAATAACAACTTTCAACGGTAACAACCCTAGAATGGAGATTTATATTTAATTGTAATTGAAAAATACGATTATTGTAAAACATTTACCTTTTATGTTTGTGAAATTATTAGATGAACGTTTAAATCTGAGTGTAAATATAGAAAATATTTTTTTGTAACAGAAATTGTAGAACAATTGTTTCTTAGAAAGGGCTATGTACATTTTTTGTATAGTAGTGTCACAATATATGTACAGAAAAAAACTGGTCATTTAATAAATAATACAAAAAAATACTAAATAATATGTCCAGCATTAAAAAAAAAAAAAACAGTCGAAATACAGGTCATTGCAAAAATAAGTGTCTAAATCTGATTTTTAATATAATCAAAACATATTTTCTCGTGTTAAACACAAAAATTCTTTGATTACTCTAGAAAATCTGTTGTAAACACAATATATTAAAAATTGTAATTTTAATTAAATATATTTTCTATGTTAATATGTAATGATTTAAATAAATTCCATTTTTTTGTTGAGACATGAACCGGTACGTTCATAGCGTTGAATAAATTTGCTCAGACGACATTGTGATTTTCTTTAGATCTTCCTAAACTAAAAAAAAATGATAAAAAGACGAATGTGATTAGATTTGTAAATAATATTAATAAATAAATAATTAAAATATATGCATTTTATTTTATGTGAAACGAACGTAGCGAACGAAGCAGAATAACCAAAGAATATGGTGAGAAGTGGGGAACGGAACGGAGTGTCTTAACACTAGGTTTCCAAGTTCCCCCTGAGAGGAATTCCCCGAGAGAGTATTGTATGGAGATACTCCGTTTCCTTATTTCTACCTCATATAAAAACATTGCATTAAGAGACGACGCCATAACTTTAGATTAATTGTCCAAAGTTATTATAATTTCATACCTTGTGTAAATTTTGGAATGTTACAGTACACGGCAGTTTATTTTTATTTTTATGTTACAGTAAAGTATTTTTAGAAATATAAAATTTTTACAAAAAGAAATCAAGAATTTCAATATTACAATTGTTAGAAACAAACAAAATTTACTTTTTTAATAACCTTTTTCTATAAATATTTCATCTATATATAATAATCCCTAAACTAATCAAGAAGCATCGCGATGCGGAAGGCTTTCGACAAAAAAAAAAAAGACTTACGTTGTTACAAATAATAAATTATACTTGCTCCTTCCATTTCCAATCACGAAACACTAGACCAATCTGAACAAATAAATTTATTCCAGAAGTCAAAAGAATCATACGCCATAAATTCTTATAGCATGGCAATTTGTAAACAAAGCAGTACCCTCATCAAAAACAGCTACCTACTGAAACTTCAAAGATGCTTGAAAATTATACAAAGTGCCGAGCGATTACCTAAATTTTGAAACGTTCGCCTTCATTTTATACTGGACCCAACTAATTATGGAATTTGTGAAAACTTCGCCTCTAAAAGTACTGAAAGTGTATTATAATAATGTCCTTAGAAACAAACAAAAACTTTGGATATTATCAAAAGTATTATACTTATTGTTTGTTAGAATGTTATCCTTTTGCGCAATTCGTTATAATTTTTGATTTCTTGTCTTCTTTGATTCTTTGATAATTTTCAATGTGATTTTCAGCTTCAGGATACTTTTATATATATTTTTATCGTGCAGAAATCTTTTTACGGATACACTGTCTAAATAAGAGTTTGTAGGAATCATGGACCGGCATGTGTAGACCGTCTGGCCTAAGTAAACATAGCAATATATATTTTTTGTAATTGGGGGATTCCTTGATGGGGGGGTGAGCCCTTGCGAGATATTTCGAAATTATATGATGAAAGGAAGAACTAACGAAGAAGAACGAATCAATTATTATTGTATTAAAAATGTAATTAACGTTTAATTGCAAACTAAAGCGCCTTCTTACTTATATCGCTGTGATAACAGCCAGAGCGATATAAATCTAGGCTGAATCTATTCATACGATAACCGTACGAATAATTTTTAATTATTAGTCCGGTTACTGTACAAATAATTGATAGTTATTTGTACAGTAACTGGATTATTAGTCCAGATACATTTAAGATACATTATCTTCAACAATTAGACCTTTTTTTTTAAATTATAACGTCTTAAGAGGTATCGGTGGTAAAATGTCATCATGGGGGCCGCTATGTTTTTTTTTACATATTACATCTATGCAAAGTGGTCTCAGAGAGAGAATCGATGTCGGGCATTTTCGGTTTTTTGTAACTCAGTAATGATAACGGCATGACAGTAGACTTATTTGAGGAGAGAAATGTATAAAGCTCTTCCAATAATATAAAATTGTTCCTAACCTAACCTAACCAAAAAAAAAAAGAAATGTATATTGTTCTCCCCAAAATATAAAACTGTTCCTAACCTAACTTAACCAAAAAAAAAAAAAAAACAAATGTATAAAGCTCTCCCAAAAATATAAAACTGTTCCTTACCTATCCTAACCAACAAAAAAAATAAGAAATATATAAAGCTCTCATAATAATATAAAATTATTGCTAACGTTTTTTTTTTTTTTTACTCTGGGAAATGCATTTTATGCCGACCGCCCGTTCCCTTCGAGCGGTACTGTGGGACTCATCAGAGAACCCGATACTACCCACTAAAACCCAGCGGAAACCCTCTTCACCAAGAAGAGACGCCGCAGGATCGCTCGCGCATACAACTACGACGCCTCGGTGGAAGACTCGGCAATAACGGGCCACTGTCGCATTTAGGATGCCTGAGGTGTTCCCTAGGACTTGCAGTCTTGATAAGTTACAGGAGGGTTACCATGATCTACAGTAGCACCTCTAAGATAGAGGGAGTTGGAAGCACGCAAAATGCCTTCTCCTTACCCCTGGCCTACGTTAGCCTGGCCTACTGGGTTTGCGTTAGCGCTAGACTCTCGCGCCAGCTCCGCTGTCTCCTTCAATGCGATGACTGATTCGCAGAAGGAGATCATTGCAGACCAGTTCCTCTCACAGTCCAGCATAGCCCCTATCACACTGGATAATGAGAGGTCGCTACCCACCACAGCCATTAAAGCGTGGCGTTAGGGGGCCCAAGCGGGACACTCGACCAGAGGAGGTATTTTCCGAAACAGCCGTGCTCCGTCAGCACCTGCACCAGCCTGAATGTCAGGAAACCAAACCGTCTTTCGTCCCAACGCTTTAGGTGGGGCCGGATTGCCTCCACCGTCGCTAAGCCCGCCACCCTAGATCCACCATCCACCATCCACCGCTGGATCACAGCTTCGTCTGCTCTTCTCCTGATCCGCGCGATATGCTCCCGTGGTGATTGCAAGCTTCGCGATCGCTCGCTTACGCGGAATGCATGTACTCTGGCAAGCACTTCCGCCTGCAATTCCCAAGGCGGATCACTTGCCAGGAGGGTCGCCGCCGTCCAAGACACCGTACGATACCCTCGGATCGCTCTCACCGCTATGATCCGCTGCGCTTTTCGCAAAAGGGCCTTATTGCGAGCGGTGAGAGAATATGCCCACACAGGAGAACCATACAGAGCCATCGATTTCAACACATCGACATAAAGCTGCCGGCATGTAGCATCCGGCCCTCCAACATTGGCAGAAGCCTGCCGAGGACCCCGGCGGCGTCCAATAGTTTCGGCGTAAGCTGGGCGAAGTATGAAGCAAACGACCATCCTCCATCCAGGACCAGACCCAGATACTTCATCTGAGTCCGTACCTCCACCTCCTTTCCCTGAAAGAGCAGAGTAGCCCCACGAGGAGGGCCTCTACGTGGGCCATGGAATAGGAGGGCCTCAGTCTTGGACCTTGAGACCTTCAGACCCAGCATCTCAATACGACCTATAATAAGGCTGGTGCCGGCCTCCGCTAAGCGTGCAGCTTCCTCATAATTTGATCCCCGAGCTGTGACGAGAGTGTCATCGGCATAGCAAATGACACTCATCCTGGGAAAAAGACGGCAACGCAGAAGCCAGGCGTACCCGAGATTCCACAGTAACGGACCCAATACTGACCCCTGTGGGACCCTGCAATTGACCCTTCGTTGACCGATCCGACCGTCTGCCCCAATCCACAACACTACTCTGTCTTGAAGGTAATCAACTAACAACTGCCGGAGATATAAAGGCACTCTGTGATACCGCAGGGCCTCTCTTAAGGTCTCAAACGGCAAACTGTTAAAGGCGTTGACCACGTCTAATGAGACGGCAAGCAGAACATCTGTCTCTGTTGTTGCAACTAACGACCGAGTCTTTAAGGCGTTTAGGGCGTCGATAGTTGATCGACCAGCCCTAAACCCGAATTGAGTCTCTGAAAGACCCGGGCCTACCTCCTCTAAATGTTGAATAAGACGAGAGGCAATTGTCTTTTCGAAGATTTTGCCCGTCTCGTTCAGCAACACTATTGGCCTATATGCGAAAGGGGAATCCTGAGGTCGACCCCTTTTGCGCAGTAGACACAACGCTCCTTCCTTCCAGATCTTTGGGAACTGTCCTGTTAAAAGGCACTGATTAAGCAGTTTCCGAAAATTTTCGTTTAAATATTCCAGGGCGATGCTTAAAGCCCCTCCTGGAATACCGTCCGGTCCCGGAGCCGTCTTCTTGGCCCTTAGTCTCTCGAGTGCTAAGTTAATCTCCTCTTCACTTATACGACGGGGCGTCTCATGTAATTCTCCCTCGCTCTCTGAGAAATAGGCTATTCTGGGAGGAATATGTCTAGGTGGATCCGGAAACAACGTCACCACAATTTGCAAAGGAAATCGGGTAGTAGCGTTTCCGTCAATGGAGCGCCCTGTACGCTAAGTTTATTTCGGGCAGCAAGGTAGGGACGCCCCCATGGGTCCCTATTCAAGCTTGCTAACATTGCATGACGGGCCTCAGACTTTGCTTGCCTAATGGCAATTTTTAGGGCGTTTTTTCGTTCCTTGTACTTACTGTATAGCCGTCTTTCAAACACAGGGTCGAAACCATCCCTTCTTCGGTACCTTGCATAATACATTCTACGAGCTTGTATGCAGGCCACTCGTAGTTCGGCAATATCAGGCGTCCACCAATACACTTGGCGGTAACAACAGTGCCGTCGGGCCCTTGGCATTGCCGCATCACATACGTGTGCCAATGTGTTGTTCATATCACTTGCCTAATCATTAGTGTTGGAGTAACTACTCACTCCCTTTTGCTGTTAGCACCACTTGGCCACTATAGCAGCCTCTTTAGCCAGCTCTCTATTAAGTCGCCTGAGAGCCCATCTCGGAAACCTATGAGAGGAGCTCCTGGAAGGAGCCACTGGAACCGGCTGGTCAGAAACCTCAAACCTGACATATAAATGGTCTGACAAAGTCTCCACATCTTCCTCTACTCTCCAATTTAAAATGTTACGTGCGACGGATGAGGTAGCAAATGAAAGATCTACCACGGACCCTCCGTTGTGCCGCACGCAAGTAAACGATGTTCCAACATTAAGAAGGGTCAGATTAGAGAGTAGGGCCCACACTTGAACGGCTTTACCCTTGCTATTACTAATGATTTGGCATTGAAGTCACCGAGGATTAAAATTTTTCTCGAAGATTGTCGACAGACTGCAGCTCTGACAGTGTCCAGAAAATTCTCAAATTCCGCCAGGCTACGATTAGGGGAGAAGTACACACCAATAATAATGTACTCCCTCCACCCTGCCACGACATATCCCGAGCCTCTCTCCAAAGCTGAAAGGGATGAACCGGTAATGCTTCTACATACTATAGCAACTGAGCCGTCCAAGTCACTAATCCAGAGAGGGTGATTAGGAACAAAGTACGGTTCACATACTGCACCAACGTCGATATTCCACTGTGCCATGGACTGTAGCAACAGATCCTGTGCTCTGGCAGAGTGGTTTATGTTAGCCTGGAGGAAGTATACCTGTCGCTTATCCATTATCCTGACATAACACAATCCTCTTCGTCCAGACGGCTTCCAGCTCCAGAAGACGCTCTGATTTCTTGAACATCTTTGCCCTTAACAAGCGGAGGGCGACAGTTGGCACCACCATTTCATTATGTGCCCAGCTGGAATTTTCGCATCAGTGCATACTATACACCGCGGCACGGCTTTGCACGTTTGAGACTTGTGCCCTTCACATCCGCAGCGAAAACAAAGGTGATCTCGGACGATAGCTGACGGACACCGAGGCCGAGAGTGTCCTAACGCAAAACACCTGAAACAACGTAAAAGGCGCTCCCTCAAAACCTGAACCTTTGCAGAGCTCCAACCTACCAAGATACGCCCTTTAGCTGCTATAGACTCGCCCACATCTAATGGGCACCGTACCACCAATGTCCCTCCAGGGCCATGAGACATATCTGATACCGTTACAGTATCAGACGCACATTCACTGACGCGCACTACAGCATCTATCACTTTATCTTTCGTAACTGAATCATCCAGGCCCACTAGTTTTAAAGTAGCGACTTTATAAGGCCTGGTGACTACAGCCACACCATCCAACAGCAGCCGCAAACGCTCAGCCAACAAATCCGCCTGCTCAGCGGAGTGTGCAGCAGCTAGTTCCAGTAGCCTGGCGCCCGAAAACGCCTGGCGCACCGTCAAGCCTTCGGTAATACCCAACTGTACCAGGTCAATGCCCAGCTGCGCTCTCTCTAGTACTTGGGCATAAGAGACTTTTCTAGCAACGGCCTCTGGCGTCAAAGTGACTATTACCGCATTTGTACTTTATGTCCTTGAGGCTGTTTCGACTTAGTATTTGCCGTTCCTTTTGATGTACTAGGGTTAACGGTAGAAGATTTCTTCCCCTTCTTGCTCTTTCTAACCACTGCAGTCCAAGGAATACTGTTAGTCTCGGTCGATCGGTCTTTCATAGGCGTATGAGCTGGAATATTTTCGCGTCGCGATTTGCGCCCAGAGCTCTTTTCAGTTTGCTGATCCACCACCTCTGATTTCGTCTGCGCTACTCTTATGACTCTCTCTCGTTAAGCCATTCTCGCATCGGCTGCCAGGGGAGGATGCAATCGTTTGGCAGGTAAAAGACGCTCTTCAATGCCAGCAAAACGAGCGTCAATCATGGTGCCTACTGAACAAACTATTGAGCGTTTAAGTTCCTCCAGTATTCCCTCATTGAGTGCAGGCGCTGGAACTACTTGAGGATTTTTTCTATAGGCTGCAAGTGCCACCCTCAAACCCTCCACGTCCTTACTATGGGACTTTAACTCCACTCGAAGGTCTTCCAATTCCTTGTTGAGGCGCCGATTTTCTTCACGCAGTCGACGTACCTCATCGCTTTCGGTCCGAGAGACCAAAGATTCGATAATATCTGATATCGCTGAAGCAGCGTCTTTAAATTTACGCACATAAGTGCCCTCAAGGTGGCTGGATTTCGTTGCCACTTCCTGTATAGACGCTACACTTTGTCCGGCATGGGCACGTAGCTCTTCGAGTGAACATGTAGACGTGTCCTTCCTTTCATCTACAACTGAAACATCGTCCGCGTCCGTTGTATGCGTAGATCTATCTCTTTGAGACGCCCATTCAGATAGGCCATGCTCAAAGTCTTCCTCATTTATGTCTATATTCCGGGTTTTTTTGTCCTGCACCACCTCGAGTTAAGCCAGAGCCACGTGTTTTCGGGGGTCTACCCCTCCTCGCTGTATGGCATTTAGATCCATGCGATACCTCGGTTTCTGTACCAGAATAAACTTCATTTCTAATCGTCTTGCGCTTGCGCCGCAGACGCCTTACTTCTCCCGAGTCCGAAGCGGACTCTAAAACTCCTACATTGACTTCTTTTGGGTTTATATTATCATTTTCCATATTGTTCCCACGAGTATGGGGGAAAAAAAGTCCGTCCAAGTAGAGCCCCCTGTACTTGAATAAGCCTAATAACGCCACGGGTGTCGGCCGGTACCCTGGCAGGGACAGCAGTAGCGACTGATCTTCCCAACAGCCATGCACCCCTCGCGCTGCTTCGCCACTTGGGTTGGGGTATTTTTTTATAGAGGTTTTCTTCCTCGCAGTCCAGCCGGTGAAGGCAAGACTTTCAGTTCCACTCAAGGTTACGAGACATGACCGCAACCATGAGTGGAGTTCCGATATTCTAGACGCTGGTATATTATACCTACGTAGCGGTAGGATAAGTACACGCCACGCACGCCCCTTTTCCTCACACTGTGTCCTCTGCTACTCAGAGGAACACACAGAGGAACACCGTCGTGTCAGATTATTCGCCGGCGAGCAATCATTACCCAAAGACCTCCTCTAGGCAATAATTATCCACCGCCCAGGGAGCACCGTCACGCTATACTGCTCGTCTCCCCGAATGAAAAAAGCATTCAAAAAAGGCCAGCAGCAAGCGAGCACACGAGGAGGTTATCCGACCTGCCCCCCAAATTGTTCCTAGCCTAACCTAACCAAAAAAAAAAATAAGAAATGTATAAAGCTCTCCCAATAATATAAAACTGTTCCTAACCTAACCTAACCAAAAAAAAATGAAACATATAAAGCTCTCCCAAAAATATAAAACTGTTCCTAACCTAACAGTAATATGCTAGGAGGGCGCTGCTGAGACACGCTAACGACATCGTCCGTACAAAAAAGTGATTTAAAAATAAAATTAATGTGTATTTTGTGGTAAAAAAATCGTACAAGTGACTATAAACCCGTAAATGTGACTATATAGTGAAGACAAGGTTATAATATAAAGAACTATACACAAAAACCTAAAAAAAAACATACAATTGTATAAAAACGTTAATTTTTTGAAATTTTTCTTCGCGAATTCAAAAACTTAAATTGTACCAGGGATAATCTGTGAAAGTGCAATGTGTTAATATACCGAAGTTCGCGTAAGTCACCTTAAATTTTAAGAAAACAACAACTCATTTGAATGAGTGTGCAATTTCGTTTCTTAATCATAAAAATTAAACAGTGAATCAGCGCCATCTATCACATACAGAAGCTAACTACGTTTGATACGCTCAATAGTTATAAAATAGTAATATCCAGACTCCACTAGAGGGCACAACAAGTGCCAAAGAAAAAAGATACTATGGAAGAAATTATGAAAGCCTTACAAAATATTCAAAAAGAACTGAACGTACAAAAAATCGAAATTCAGAAAAATGGTGAAAAGGTGACAGAACAAGTAACACTCAACATAACTACCAAATTAGAAGAGAAATTTACTATATTGGAAGAAAAACATCAAATCTTGAAAGTTAAAACTGAACAACAAGAAAAAAGAATTCAATTTATGGAAAAACAAGCAAGACAAAGAAATTTAATCTTCTTTGGTATTGAAGAGGGTGAGACATCCTACCACAACTTGGAGAACAATATATTGCAATTCATAAGTGATAAATTGTCCTTAAAATTGGACTGTAGAGATATTCAGGAAATAAGGAGAGTAGGAAAAAAAGGTGATAAACTGCGGCCAATAGTTGTAACTTTTTCTACACTTGGTTTAAAGATCAACATTCTTAAGCAAAAAAGATTATTAAAAGATACCCAATTTTATTTGAACGAAGATTACCCTAAGTACATATTAGAAAAAAGGAAACAACTACAGGAAGAAGCAAATAGAGAGCGCGAAAAAGGAAACAAGGTCACGATAAAATACGATAAAGTTATTATATTAAAATCAAATAATAAAAGAACACTGGCGGTATCACCAGAGTCAAACCTCAATTCTCAAGCACAAGTTACTAAAAGTGCAACAAGAGCCAGCAAGAAAAACAAAGTAAAACAATCTTACCCATTTATACCCAGAACCAACAGTGTCTCAGAAGGAGTTCTTAAACCAAGCATTCTCAGCTACCTCGTAAACAGTAACGTCGATACATCACATAACCAAATCAATGATAATAAAACCAGTAACATTCATAGCAGTCAACACCTCCCTCCATCAACGATGCAACATTTCAACTAAACAACGAAAACCATCTTCCAATCCGGCTGGTCACCGTGGAAGATCAAGACCAAAACCCTCTAAAGAAGAAGTCTCAAACCTCTCCAATAACATTAAAACAGACGCAAACCCAAGTGATACTTAACTCAAATAATAATAAAAAAAATAAAAATCAGATTTACATAGTAACTTACAACGTCAGAACTTTATCAACTTATGAACGCCTAATCGAACTAAGCGAAGCACTCGCTAAAGTTAAATACGATATAGTTGGATTGTGTGAAATAAGAAGGACGGGCACTCAGATAGAAGAATATAATAATTTCATACTATGCCACACGGGACACACACCTGGCAAACATGGAGTAGGTTTTATAATAAATAAAACCCGCAAGAACTGGATTGAAAGTTTCGTGGGCATAAACGAAAGAGTAGCATTATTAAACTTAAACATACAAGGACTACCCATGTCAGTAATACAAATATATGCGCCAACTGAGGCAGCGTGCGAAGAAGAGATTAATACCTTCTACTCGAATGTCAATAGGGCTCTGAATCAAACTCATAAGAACTACATAATATTGGGTGATTTTAACGCAAAAATAGGACAACCAAGAGAAGATGAACATCTAATAATGAAACCAAACGGATATGGTGTAAGAAACCAGAGAGGTCAGAGGTTAATTGATTTTGCTCTCGAACACAAACTCGCCATCTTAAATACATTTTTGACAAAAAACCAAACCAGAGATGGACCTGGCGTTCACCTAATGGTGAATACAAAAATGAAATAGATTACGTGCTGTCAAATCAACCAAATATCTTCCAAAACATAGAAGTTTTAAATCTTAACTACCCGTCTGATCACAGAGCAATCAGAGTAACAATGTCTACCACAAAGCAGAAGAAAAAACGCACAACGTACAAATGCAATCGACACTCATCACTGAAAACGGAACAAGAAATAACATCTTATAAACAAATTATTTCATTTCAGTTACAAGATATAAATAAAGTCAAAGGAAAATTATCAATGCAGGTTTTCTATAACTCATTAACCAAAGCTATAATCCAGAGCTTACAGGACGCGCGAACCTCTAACAAAACATCAAAAGGTAACCATAAAGTTCTACAAGAGCATACACTAAGACTTATCAAAAGAAGACAAGAGTTACAGCATGCTGTGATAAAAACTCGAGCTACAAAAAATGAACTATCAGCTCTATATAAATTAATAAGCAAACACATTAAACATGACTATAAAAGCTACAGATCGAAGACTATTCAAAAACATTTGGAAAAAGCAGGAAGCTCAAAAAAGGCTCTGAAAGAACTAAGAACAAATAAATATTGGATAGATGGCTTAAACTATAAAGACAAGACTGTAAATAATCGCAAAGAAATCATAGGCATAGCAACCCATTTCTATAAAACCCTATACAAAGCACAAGAACACGAGGGTATCAGCCTTAGTAATGTAAATGATATTGACTCTACAAAAAGAGTGAAATCATAACACTAATAACTGAAAAAGAAGTCGCACACGAAATAAAAATGTTAAAGCTAGATAAATGTCCAGGCCCCGATGGCATTACAAATGAAGCTAAAAAGACTGCGGAGCCGATACTGACTCCGCTACTAACACACTTATTTAACCTTATACTAACAACTGCTGAAATACCACCGCAGTGGGTAGAGTCAGAAATAATTTTAGTCTACAAAAAAAGGTGACTCAAAAGATATCACTAACTATAGGCCTATAAGCTTACTCTCATGTATCTATAAACTGTTTTCTTCCATAATTAATAAAAGAATAAGTATCACAATAGAAGCCAACCAACCAATAGAACAAGCAGGCTTTCGCAAACGCTTTTCAACAATCGATCATATACATACTCTGGAACAAATAATAGAAAAATACCAAGAGAAGCAAAGGGCGCTCTACATCGCATATATTGATTATAAAAAAGCTTTTGATACCGTGTCACATTCAAGTATCTGGCCAGCCCTGCAAGCTCAAAAAATTGAACAAGAGTATATAGATATAATCAGAAATATTTACAAACGCAGTACTGCAAAAATAAAACTAGAACGCACTGGTCCTACGTTTTCTATCGGAAGAGGCGTAAAGCAAGGCGACCCGTTATCCCCAAAATTATTTATATCTATTCTAGAATCCATAATAAAAAGATTAAAATGGGAAAAGACAGGACTAAACATCAATGGCAAGTATTTATCCCACCTACGCTTCGCTGATGACTTAGTTCTGCTGTCAGAATCCAGCACCCAGTTACAAAACATGATTGACTCACTAAACACAGCTAGTAAGCAGATAGGACTAGAAATGAATCTTTCAAAAACTATGGTTATGACAAATAGTACACAGAGAAGAATATCAGTGGACAGTGAAAATCTGAAATATACAGAAAAGAACATCTACCTTGGAAAACAAATTGGTTTCAACAGAAAACAAAACGAACTAGAAGTAGAACGAAGAGTACAAAGTACTTGGAACAAGTTCTGGTCTTTAAAAGAGATTTTTAAAAGTAACATGGCAACAAATATAAAAACAAAAGTCATGATGACATGCCTCCTACCTTGTCTAACCTACGCATGTCAAACTTGGAAATATACATCAAAAGTAAAAAGCAAAATCATTACCTGCCAACGCGGATTGGAACGAAGTATGTTAAATATAAAAAAGATACAAAAAATTCGCCACACAAAAATCAGAGAAACCACCAAAGCTACTGACGCTCTAACCTACGCAAAAAAATTAAAATGGAAGTGGGCTGGGCACGTAGCGAGGTTAAAGGACGATAGATGGACCAGCAGGGTAACAACGTGGAAGGGGCCAATCGGTAAACGTCTCAAAGGCAGACCCCACACAAGATGGGCAGACGAGTTGACGAAAACAGCTGGCACCTGTTGGCCGCAAATGGCCGTGGATAGAGACATATGGACTTCTTTAGAGGAGGCCTTCACCCTCTCATGAGGAGGGGTTCATGCATTGTAGCATTTTTTTTCTATAACTAATATTTTTTTCTTCTAATAATAAGAGTAATACGTGTTAATAAGGTCATTATTACCAGATTTCTTTACTTCCTTTAAACTACTTGTATGTTTTTGCATGAAATAAAAGGTTTTTTATTTTTATTTATTTTTTTTTTAACCTAACATAACCAACAAAAAAAATAAGAAATGTATAAAGCTCTCCCAATAATATAAAATTGTTCCTAACCTAACCTAACCAAAAAAAAAATAAGAAATGTATAAAGCTCTCCCAATAATATAAAACTGTTCCTAACCTAACCTAACCAAAAAAAAAAATGAAATGTATAAAGCTCTTCCAATAATATAAAACTGTTCCTAACCTAACCTAACCAAAAAAAAAAAAATAAGAAATGTATAAAGCTCTCCCAATAATATAAAACTGTTCCTAACCTAACCTAACCAAAAAAAAATAAGAAATGTATAAAGCTCTCCCAATAATATAAAACTGTTCCTAACCTAACCTAACCAAAAAAAAATAAGAAATGTATAAAGCTCACCCAATAATATAAAACTGTTCCTAACGTAACCTAAACAAAAAAAAAGCCCGGACGACGAATTAGAAATTATTCGTACAGTTATCGGACTAATAGTCACTTCGATAAATCTAATACATTAGTTACACCCACAACCATTGCTCTTATGTCAAATTATAGTTTAATATGTATTTTCAACTACATAAAATTTTTAAAAAATCCACCGAATTCCAGATATTACTATGTGGCAATATTTTTAATTACTCATTAACCTTAAGGGAATTGTACCTACAACCATAACATTTACATTTAGTTGCTAATATTTCAAAATCTAGTACTTTATTCAAATTAAGAATCGTATAAGATAATAATATAATAAGTTTATCAGCGGTTCAGTAAAGTTACTGTCTCAGACCTGAATAAAACTGTCACAAAAAAATCAGTGGGACATTTCTGTTTTTTTTTTTTTTATGGAAAAGACGGCAAACGAGCGTACGAGTCACCTGGTGGTAAGTGATCACCGTCGCCCACGGCTCCGAGTAACTCCAGAGGAGCTACAGGAGCGTTGCCGTCCTTTAAGGTGGAAAGGCACCGGTGCCCGGTATTACCTAATGCGAAACGCAGTGGCAAAAGCCACCACTTAACGCCGGTCTTAAATGCCGGGGGTGGTAATAATCTGGTCGAGCCTGCCCATGCGTGTTGTTCTTACTGGCAACGTGACTCTACCACACGCACTGTAGTCGCCTCTTACGACACCATCAGTACCAGGGTGATCCTATTCTAAGCCGGAATCACACGGCTAAAATACAATATTTTGTCAATTTTAATCAATAATTTACAAAATATTGTCTGTGATTTTCGCGATTGTTACATATTTTAAATGAAAAACTTTACGGATTAATCACGTTCCTATATTGATTGTTAAACATGTTTTTTGGAAACCCGACGTTTCGAACACTTTACAGTAGTCCGTGGTCACGGGTAAACTTTAATAATTCAATGATATTTTTGAAATATATTGGAGCAAGCATTTTCTTCCCAAGGTGTGTAAAATCAATAATTTGTTATCTTATGGATATATATTAAAACTCGATAGTTTGGTAAATACAATACAGTGTAGTGAATGAATATTTCAATTTTCAATCCAAACTCTACAAATCCTCTTGAAAACTATTCAAATCGGACACGTGCAAACAATTATAGACGAGTAAACGCTCAACAATGATCGGGAGATTGTATGTGTTCTGTCTGTACATATTAATATTGTTTAAATAAAATGTTGTTAAAATACTGAGAAAATATTTTATTAATTTTATAAATAAAATACTACCTTTTCGGAAATAAATATTTTAAGGAAAACTAGGCAGGAGCATAAAAAAAGTTATAAATTTTTAAATATATACGCTTCCCAATAATCGAGACAACTTTATTTAACTACACGCTATATTATGCTTACTTAGCAGGGTAGACAAAAAAAAAAAGCAGGATCGTAGTGATAGGGCACTCCGTCTCCCCCTTGTATAAAATTATGATTTGTTTCGTTAATCGATATCATCCATATACCAATAAGTATATATAATAAAAGATTAACTCCCTAGTCTGAGTAATAGCAAATATCTGAAACATACTATCGAAAGAGTACTATCGAATCGTTCAAACATTGTTTCGAGCTTTATGCAAATACACATGGGGTACAAAAACTTTACATTTACCAACGCTTTGGAATAAGCTTCTGCGAATATAAAACAACGACGGAACACTTTCAATTGTATTTTTAGCCTATTTTTGCTCCACGCTATATTCCGCATGTAACATGGTAAGCTAAGAGAAATTTGAACCTTTTTTGAACCTTGTTTTGGACACTTTGTCTTTTAGCCACTCCGATCCCATTAAAACACTTTTATTTTTCTCTTTACACGAAATTAATGAGGCCAGAGTTACCAGAGCAACGAAGATGAAAATATTAAATAGATTAGTGAACCCAGTCATGGTGCAGAAGAACAAGCGTGCGAGTATAAACGTGACAGATTGTAGGTTCAATCCGGACTATAGGAAATGCAAGCTTTAATATTTTCAAATCAAATATTTAATATTCTTATTTCTTGGTTATTAAAGCAGCAAAGCACTCAACACGCAAAATCTCAAATTTGATAAAAAGTGGGGAACGGAAGGAAATGTCTTATTACTAGGTTCTCAAGTTTCCTTTGCTAGTTACCCTCCCATGTGCGGTATACAGTGAGCAGCTGAGAGTTAAAAAACTTTTTTTATCACGATAATGGCAACCAGCACTCGGCCCACCTGGTAAGTGGTGACCGTGCGTCTATAAACACTTGCAACACAAGGGGCATTACCTCGCGTTGCTAACCCATTAGAAACGTATTTACTCCCCTTTAGAAGAAACTTATAGCAGCAACCCATTGGAAAAACCTTGGCAGATAGCAGCTCATCGGAAGAACCTTAATAAGAGGAATAGTCATGCCGCTTTAGATATTCTGTTTTCCTTTATTTGTCTTTTATTTTTTTGGGAGCTTTTCATAGGGTTTAGGAGGATTTATTGTGTTGATAGCTAAGGGGATACGGAAAGGCAATATGAAATACAGAACTGTCATAGGCTAGTATAAGTAGTGCGGATAGTCAAAGCAGCGTACGAGAGAGCCCCCCCCCCCCCCCCCCCCTTGCAACGATCGGAGCCATTCCTGTCTCCCTTTCCGGCATGACCAACAACAGCTGTTGTAACGTCAACGCGAAACTTCGAATTCTATGCACTGGTTAGCGGAACTGCCATCCTGCGAAAAATCCCTTTTTGGAGGATGGTAGTATAGTAACCAGTGTGAAGAATTGATATATGTGATTCCTGGGGTCAGGAACTCTAGTGGCCTGCTGCGTCTACACTCCGCGCGTGCACCGGCTGGTGCCAGTGTCATTTGCATTGCCGGTCCCCTGCTATCAACACAACAAATCCCGGAGCTCTGGATACCTTAGCCACCCCAGAAACACAACACTGCTAGAAAACTCCTTGACTAGTCGGGCTACACCAATTTTGAGTGCCCTACCACGTTTGAGTGCCTCTTAGAGAGAGTACTTTTGAGCGCCTTTCAAAGTGCCCTACCACACGTAAAAAAATCCTTCTTAAAACAAATTAAAAATTATGAAACAAATAGTTAGAAATCAATAGCTATAAATTCACAAAATCATATCAGTCGCACTGAGCTCATGTTTAAAGTTTAATCATACACCAACTTAAATCATACATACGTCATAATCAATAAATCAACTAAAAATGGATTTTATTAGTTAATAAATAAAACAGTACGTGATATCAATTTGTTTGATTTTTTATAAACTTACTTAACATTTATTATCTTTAAACCTTTTAAATTGAAAGAGTTAATATATATAGTTCATGAGTAATTGCACCGTAATTTATGTTAATTTTTAACTTAATATTATTTAGGTACATTAAGTTAAAAATATAGTAAATACTAATATTATAAATTCAAGTAACGTGATCACTGAACGATTGTGATGTAATTTCATATGGAAATATTTGAAGGTTTTAGAATGAATATAGGTTATTTCTCTTCCTCATTTTTTAGTCTTCCTAGATATTTCATTGTCTTACGAAAATGAGATTTTTAAATATTTGCTTTATAGAAATTATGTTCATCAAATACATTTTGCTTTTAAAAAGAACTATAAAAAAAACTGCATTGATATGTTTAACTCCAAAATTTGAACCACAGCGTCCATTTTAATATACTTAATTTACTTTAATAAACTGTCCTTTAATTTAAATTTAATTTGTCGGGTTATTGTTAATGTACTTTTTATTAAAAGTTCATTAAGACTATTGTCTGGCATTAACACTTAATATAATAGACTTCTTTACCAATTAATTTGGATTGAAATAGTACTTTACAGTACATCCGTACCCATTCAATATCACTTTACTAGATAACTCATTTACTCACTCAGCTTCACACTGTATCCTGCACATGGCCGGGTAGGCAGTGGGAACTTGGTCGCCTAGTGTTAAGACAAAGACAGTCTGTTTCACTTCCGTTCCCCACTTTACACCGAATTTAAATAATGGGCATTACGTATCGAGTGGCAGAACTCAACGCCGCGTCTTACCTTGTACCAGAGCGAAGAAATGAAAACATTAAATATTTGATTTAAAAATATTAAATATTTCATTTCCTCCAGTGCGAAATGTCAACGTTGCTCGTCTCCAATATATGAAATCACCTTAATAGAAATAACGTCTTTCTTAAATCTTAGTAACAACCATGACTAAGGTTTAAAGATAATAAATGTTACATCATGACGGACAATGTTGCCATAGCATATTTGCTGTGATTTATTATAAAACTAGCTGTCACCAAGACTATAATCGTATTACAAATTCTATCCAAAACAATGAACCCGAAAATAAACCAGACCGGGCCGGTTTCAAATTTAGCCGTGTGATTCCGGCTTAGAATATGA
Source organism: Eueides isabella (assembly GCA_019049475.1). NCBI lineage: Eukaryota > Metazoa > Arthropoda > Insecta > Lepidoptera > Nymphalidae > Eueides > Eueides isabella. The sequence goes on along the minus strand of CM032399.1, from coordinate 1,358,671 downwards.
TCACCCTGGTACTGATGGTGTCGTAAGAGGCGACTGAAATACGTGTGGTAGAGTCACGTTGTCAGCAATGACAACACGCATGGGCAGACTCGACCGGATTATTATCAACCCCGGCATTTTATACCGGCGTTAAGTAGTTGCTTCGGCCACTGCGTTTCGCATTGGGTAATGCCGGGCCCCTGTGCCCATCCATCTTATAGACCGGCAACGCTCCCGTAGCTCCTCTGGTGTTACACGGGGTCGTGGGCGACGGTAATCACTTACCATTGTGGACAGGTGAACCGTACGCTCGTTTTGCCATGTCTTTCCATAAAAAAAAGAACAATAAAATTCTTTTAGTGCAAAAAGGAGATCTCTTTCTACGCAAAGCCTTACTCTACTACCTCCTCAATCTACCAGAGATATTCTTATAAAAAGTTCCGGAGTTCCGGAGATTCATCCTGAAAAATGGAATCCTGAAATCCAATATTTTTTTAATTTTATGCTTATGTTTTTGTATAGTATAAAGAAGTAAATGCACCTAAAAAAACTTAATATTTTTTGTTAAATCACAAAGAAATTTCAATTTTATCTACTGAGAAGAAGTGTATATAGTAAATGTACAAAGTATATTTACAAATAAGCAAAATAACAAGTTAAATCATCGGTTTGCTTTTATTAGGATAAATATCTCACAATAGTAAATTTACCACTCGTAAATCAAGTTTAATTCTGACAAATCTTGAGTTGGCGCTAGTCCAAATCTAGACTGAAAGCTATGATTAAACCACCATCAACAGTTAGTTAAGCATTTCTTGAGTTACAATCTGCCAAATAAACGCTTGGACGCGCTCCAACATTTTCGAACATGCTAAGTGTCATTTTCTATTGAACTTAAATTGTTTAAGACGGCAGTTATTGGTAAAATGAGTATTGTTTTGTATTTTGCCAACAAAATGCTCAGAGAATTGTTACTATATTTCAAATATTTAAAACTGTTCGTAATATTTTTACCTTGTAAATGTAATTATCTTTTCAGTTTATTTCTTTTTCTTAACACCAAGAAAGAGAATTGTATCTTGACGTTCAAGACACCACTCAGTTCCAGTTCAGTAGGTACGTGCAATACTTAACTAGAAAATAAAAAAACACACATCAAAAATTGATACTACAGTGGCATCTGCAAAATGAATCCGAACCAATATACTTACACACACACACAACTCGCTACATACACATCGTTATGTTATTTACTTGCATGTGTGATAGGTATTCAAAATGAAACAAGAGATATTATCATATTTTTTCATTTTATAACAGGTTTCTTGTAACAGTTTTGGGCTCTCACTTTTTAGTCATTATCACTCACTTTATAGGTAATTTTTTAATTCAAAACACATTAGATTGATTTACACTACTTATTTAGAACGACGTTTATGTTAATATAAATTGAAGAAAAACAAACATCTTATCTGTAAGAAATTTTATATATTTTTTGATATTGTTTATTTGTAGAACATTTTTCTTTCAAAAGTTTCTGCAATATATTGTATGAATATGGAAACAATGTAACATCGTTTGATATGAATTTTATTGACGTTTTCATTAATATTGTTTTGGTTCCGGTTGTTTACACTAATTATTTTATGGTTCAAATTGACAAATAATTTTATATTATAATTAGTATTACACAGTTTAAAATTACACAGAAAAGAAAATAGTGTCTTTTCACAAAATAAAAAAATATTACTTAATACAACGTTCTTTCGCAATATTCCATAACACTGTTTCGAGGCGAAATTGCTACACTAAGGCGGAGAAGAATAGACCTCGACTTGACCTGCACTTTCTTATTCAAACTAATCAAAATGAATTGTAACAAAAAATAACAAATCTACAAACACTAATACGCACATAGATTAGCCACCATTTTGTACAATTTATTCTGTATTTCTTCCTTCTAGCAACGTTTTGTATGGTATTGCCACTTTGTTAGCAATTGTTGCCAAAACAAAAAATATATATTTTTTTTTTCAGATTTAAATAGATGTAGTTTCAAAAGATTACAACCCATTTGTAGACGAGTGTCCTCCTCCCCCCTGATTATAAACAACTATTCAATATATTTTTACGAGCATATATAAATGTAAATTAATTAACATAAGCTGTAAATGAAGATTATATTCACTTGAAGATGGAATAAATCAAAATGCAAATGCAGAGTATTAAGGGAGGTTAACTCATATTACCGTCATAATTAACAGAAGGTCCTCGCTATGTGTACGAGCGCACACAAGATGCGCTTTGTTGTAACATTTAATATGTTACATGCCTTGACCTATTTATAACATTTAGCACTAGCCCAAGTGAAAGCACTTTTAGTTTATTATTATTTTTTTATGGGTGAAAATCCTCATGGACTACCACCATCTAGGGAAAGACGGAGAGGCGTGCCGGACTCTTATAGGCTAAAACTACCCCGGTGTCTCCTCGTGCGGGGCCGTGGGAGTCCAAATTCATCCGTCGCCCATTACTAGTGCTGGCCGGGTCTATCCGTCGCCCATCACTAGTGCTGGCCGGGTCTATCCGGACCTCGTCTCCTCCACGGGTTAGTGAGGTGTGTTAACCCGTGCATCGTCCCAGAGACGCGCGCCCGCGCTACGGGTCTATCGAATAGAGGGCGAGAACTTCTCCAAGTCCCTCGCCCCTGGACCCATTCATAGGGGCCGGAAAAGGGCGTTGTCCGCCATTCTACTGCGTCCTGTGCGCCTTCTGCGGCCGGAGAAGGGAGCAAAAATCTCCCTCTCCCTTTCCGCAGTTTCCTTCTGCGACATCACGTCCTCACAGAGGGACGCCACCGCGTCCCAAGACGCTGCGCTACCAACCATCCTCCGCACTACGGCAGGCAACGAAAGATCGCCCACTACTTTATTTGTCAGAACACGGCACTGCTCCTCCCAAGCTACTCACTAGGCGAGTGTGTGTTGCGCCGTGTCCTCCCCGCAATGGACGCAGTGGTGGCACCGAGCGTCCGGCTCTCTGTCTACGCGGCATAGGTACTTGCCGAAGCAGCCGTGCCCCGACAGCACCTGCATCATCCTAAACGACAGGGAGCCGTGTCTTCTCCTGAGCCAGTCCTCAAGTACTGGCCGGATCGCCTCGACGGTGTTGAGGCCGACGGTGGGGCACAGAATCCTTTGCAGCCTTTCCGCCACCAGAACATGACGCAGCTTCTCTCGAAGCAGCGCGATCCGCCAATGCACCGGGCTTGAGCCTCGTATCCACTCTTCCTTGCGCCATCGATATAATGACGCGAGTACTTTTGCCTCTAGGAGGCAAGCTGCCTCGTAGGAAATCGTGCGATACCCGCGAACGACTTTAACGGCCATCGCCCTTTGTGGTTTGCGCAGAATGGCGAGAGTGCCAGCCGTCATGATCATCGTCCACACGGGAACTCCACATAGGGCCATGGAACGCACGATTCCTACGTACAACCGCCTACAGTCGGCGCTCGGGCCCCCTTAGTTGGAAAGCAACTTTGAAAGCGCGCCCGTTGCGCCCATCAATTTGGGCGCTAGTAAACGGAAGTGCGGCCAGAATTCACATCGACTGTCAAGCACCAATCCCAGATATTTCATGGTGGATTCGACAGCTATCCGGGCCCTGCTGACCACGATGTGTGATCCCGGCGCCGGCGCACGTCGGAGCCCATGAAATACCATGGCTTTTGACTTGTTTAGGGCCACCTCTAGTCCCAGTCAACGGATGTGGTTTACCGCCTGTGACACCGCAGCCATGGCTATGAACATTTCTTCCCTATGCAAGCTCCGCCGGACAGTTATGAGCATGTCGTCCACCCAGACCCAGTCTCAGCACCCAGTCGTAACCAATGTTCCACAGAAGCTGTTCCAAGACCGAACCCTGTAGAACACCGCACGACATTACGTGCCGACCGGCACCGTTACATCCCCGATAGACTATATATCTACCCTCTAGGTAAATCTCTACTGTACGGCAGAGGTAGGGACGCATGCGATGGTATTTCAGGGCCTCCCGAATATAACTCTAGGGTAGGGTGTTGAATGCGTTGGAGATTGATTAAAAACAATGAAAACAACTGTTGATTACCTTCTTGGGTTCTTGGCAAAAATCGATCGAGCTGTGCGTACCATTCAAAAATGGTTGCAAGGTTATCTGAATAAGAAATATTGGGATTTTTAATAACAATTTTATTAATTAAAAAAGAACCAAATCGCAGCCATTTTGCTACCGAACTATAATTACCATGAGTTTCACTTTGATTAATAATGACAGAATTGGCGCAATGATGGACGTTTCGAGTTTAAATGATACGTGAAATTACCCACATTTCCGACAGCATATTGCTCTCCCCGACCTAATAAATTTTGTATCACTACAGCTTCGTGTGCTATAGTTGAATCGTTGGTATACTGTCTTACGCAGCATTCGTTCCGTCTAGTATACCTAATATAAATAATTATTATTTAAAATTAAATCGTTATTTTCTATATCCGATAAGATACAGTTGAAGTGTTCGGCTTTATTTTTTAAAATCGGTTAATTAAGATACAAAGAATGATAAAAATGTAAACCTAAGCGATTTATTAGCTTATAATATTAAACGTAACAACGGGGCCTGTCGTAGCGCATGGGTACACAAATGTGTGACAGTAAATAACAGGTTGTGGGTGCTATCCCCACTCGAGGTAATAAAATTTTACTTATTTTCAATTTATATATTTTTGTCTTCGCTATGGTAACAGTCATATTGCGGCGTTATGTTCCGCAACTCAACACTAAATTACTTATATTCAGCGAAAAGTGGGAAACGGAATCGAGTGTCTTACTACTAGGTTCCTAAGTTCCCTCTGCCCACCCCACCATTTGTAGGATACAGGGTGAAGCTCAGATAGGCAAATGTAATGATTTAATTTAAAATAATAATTTGAAGTTATATTTTTGGATAATACAAGTGTCTATCAAATGTGATATTATAGAACATATATTTCCAATCTAAGGCTATAATTTAATAATGTGTACTTATGGTGAAAGATTATTTAGTACGGCAATCAAGAGCGCCACCTCTGTTATCAAAATCGTATAAAAAATTCAATACGCTCAAGAATTCATTATTCAAATGGGCCGCTATTAACGCTTTGTTTTCGAGTTTTCTATTTATTCGGTTTCAGAAGTGTAGCTAATATATTTGATTACTGTTCATGGTTTAACATAGGTGCTCTCCTTTAAAATTTATTCGCTACTTTATTTGACGGGTAATCACTTTTAAATTTTCATATATGGAGACCAATATTTAAAAAAAACTCCAAAGTCAAAAAAATAATTAAGTACATTTCGAGTATATTTATTTAAACGGTACGAAATAAATTTAACTGCTAAACTTGGGCGTTGCGTAAATAGTTATTTATTCCACTCCACATTCAACACATCCCATTTTTTTTTAGCTTTACGCTGTATCCCACACCAGGCAGGGAACCCGGGAACCTAGTGTTAAGACACTCCGTTCCACTTCCGTTTCCCACTTTCCGCCGAAATTGAGACATTGCGTGTTGAGTGGCGGAACTCAACGCCGCGCTTTGTCTTATTACCAGAGCGAAGAAATTAAACATTGAAATATTTTAAATTGAAAATATTAAATATTTCATTTCCTCGACTGTCGGTTACAGTCACACGCTTGTGCCGCTGCGCCACGACAGGCCTCAATTTATATAATTAGTATCTATTATTAAAATCGCCATCGCTTGCTGAGAGTTCCGTAACAATTTTATTATTGCTAATCAACAGGGACGTATGGACTTATAAACGTTGACAAACATTATTAAAATTCCGAACACCCCTTTACCGACTTAAAAAGAGAGGTGTTATAAATTAATTTCGTCTGTCTGTGTATCTATCTATCTAGCTCTTGCATGAATGGACCCATTAAAGGGCGATATTTTTGTTGAAATCTTCATCTGTAGTGATGGTTCTTGTCTAGGTTTTATTAAAATAATCAATCAGGTTTTAATTAGCAGATAAAGTGACCTTTACGGAAGGGATTTTAAAATAATAATTACCTAGGCTATGTCAATTTAAATTTTTCCCTTTATTTCAACTATTTCTGTTTCTCGGGTCCTACCAAATTTCATAATTCCAAATAATGAGTACATGGGAATTATTCAAATTTAAAAATACAGCAAAAACTACGTATAAAGATAAATTTGATTGTGTTAATTTAGAACATATTTTTTTGGGTACTCCATGAGAGAGTACCCAAAACTGACACATTGAGTGTGTGAATAGTAGATTATATATTTGGATAATAACTCTAGCCACAATGCCTTGAGTAAAATTATATTTAATTATTTAATAATACTAACTTATTCTTACAGACAGAAAACAAAGTGATACATAAAGATATTTTCTGATAAAATACGGAATCCTAGAAATGGAAGTAATACGTAAATTCGGTTTGGAATATTGTGACTTTCCAACGATGTTATGGAACGTATCTGCCATGCTGAGAGTCCTGACTCTAAATATAGACAAGCGGAATTCAAAACGTAATAATGGTTTTTTTTTACTGCATATTTTTTAAGAAGCAATACATAATTTAAGAAGCGTGTTCTTGAGCAGAAGGGAAACTCAATGTCTTTTGCCTTGTTACCGAGCGTATATAAAAATATTAATTAGTAGCTTTCCTTAAGTGGAGACTGAACACACAACTTATTGAGTGTACATTCGCACGCGTCTTCATCAGGACAGGCTTCGGATTTTATTCAAGACAAGTGCGCCTCGTTGAGTTCCGCCACTCAACACGTAGTCTCGGTGGAAAGAATGGAACGAAAATGTTCTCATGAGGACATAGTGTCTTACACTACACTAGGTTCCGTCTGCCACCCTACTATTAATGAAACTAAACATGAAATTTCAACCTTACTAATTGAAATTAAATTACCTTATCATCTTACTATAGTAATTATCATTATTATTTTATATGTATATATGTGTGTATGTATGTGTGTATATATGTATGTATATGTATATGTATGTATGTACGTATGTATATGTATGTGTATATGTGTATATATATATGTTATGTGTATGTGTGTTTTAATACACCCTGCCTATTTATGTTTTCTATTCCTTCTGCCCTACGGTTGCCTGGCAGAGATCGCTACTTAAGCGATAAGGCCGCCTTTTGTACATTTGCTTATTCTGTATTGTAGTTTATACTTACTGATCTTTGGGTGTACAATAAAGAGTATTTATTATTATTATTATTATCATCTTAAACCTTTCATCCAAAATAGTTTTGGCTACAAAGTATAATATTATTCCAATTAATTGTAACGTATTTTATTTCAGGTATACCAATACTGTATTATATATTCACCGCAGTGATTATAACTAGTTACATATACGTTTACAATGTCTCAGTATTCTGGTTTTCATTCTTCTATTGTCGGACCACACCTACCTGTGATAGGCTTTCATCGATAATAGTTTTCTCTTTGGGCGTAGCAAGCTCTATTGGCGTATGCAAGCTGTTTTTCATGTATTTGTATGAGTAAGTTGTTTTATATCTACCAATAAAAAAAACCAGCGTTTAGAACCGCAGCTCCACGTACAAGGCTCTGGAGAGTGGGAAACGGAAAGTGCATTTAGCGACACGAGGATTTCACTGCCGACTCGCGCACGCACTATCCGTAGCTCCGACTCCGTAGAGAATGAAGAGTCAAACGAATCTGTCACAAATTTATTACCTTTTGTTTATGAAAAGACATGGCAAACGAGCGTACGGGTCACCTGATGGTAAGTGATCACCATCGCCCACAGCCCCGTGTAGCACCAGCGGAGCTACAGGAGCATTGCCGGTCTATAAGGTGGATGGGCACCGGGGCCCGGCATTACCCAATACGAAACGCAGTAGTCGAAGCCACTACTTAACGCCGTCTTAAATGTCGGGGATGGTAATAATCCAGTCGAGTCTGTCCATGCGATTGCCATTGCTGGCAGCGTGAGTCTTCTTTACACGTAAAACGTACCTATATGTTGAGTGACGAATTTCGGATTAATTTATGTTTTATCAAATTTGTAAAATTATTCAGTAATGATTTTTATTTTATTTTTCTCGATCTGTTAATTAAAACGCGACGTTGATTTCCACTACTCAACAGGTTATGTCTGTAACCTTGAGTTAAAAGTGGCTGTAAACTGATTTAGTAACTGATTTAGACTGAGTATCTGCTTTTGAGGGTATCTGTTGCGGCTGTAGGAGAGTAGTAAGGCAGAGGAGAACTTTAATTAGTGCCTCGGCGGCTGCCTGTTCGCATGCTCAGAGGAATCTGAACAACACGGGCCCTGGCTGTTCAGATACCCGGGGGCAGCCAGGCCGTAGCTGGACCCACGGGTCCGGTTGTTTGGCTTAGGATGCCGCGGGGACCAGAAGTTCCCAAAGCCTTTGTCCGGTCATTTGAGGTTGGACTCGCAGTGGTTGTGGGTGGCTGCATAGGTTGGGCATGTTCGTCTGCCCGATATAGTTGTCACCGGGCGTCTGACTTAAGCAAGTTAGTGTCTTCACCAACTCAAGGTAAAGGGCTGCCTGGTGGACCTAGCGCGGTTTGGAGCGACCGATAGTGGCGACCGCAATACTGATTGGCTACCGCATCTTGGGTACATGTCTGCTGAGCATGAGAGCCGGGATCTAGTCTCGGATCTAGACTCGGATCCAATCTAGCCAATTACCGCGAGACGCGTGCCCGGAAGTGAGTGTGCCTTATACAACTCTCGAAACAACCGGGAATTGGAAGTCAGCTTCTCTAGCGTTTGCAGCAAGGTGCATCACTAGCATTCCATCTGCCATCTGCTTAGAAGTTCGTGCCTTACAGCTCCGGCGCTTGTCTGGAAAATCACGCAGCGATCAACGAACACCAGCCAGGCAGTTTTGCGAGGCGACATCCCCTCAAGACCTGCCGAAATTTAGTCTTGCCATCGGGGTTAAATCTGGGAGAAGATATTCTGGACCCACCTGGTGCGGCTTACGGGCCGGTACTGGGGGAAGTATATCATAAAACGTTAGTCTCGAAAGAGAGAGGGGCTTGTCCATACCGTTGATAAAAGTAAAATTTAAATATGGTAAAAAATAAGTAATATTTTATCTTCCACAGAAGTAAAATAAGAGACATAGCAGCTGAATGTTTATTATGTCATAAGAAAATAATTCTAGGAAGTCGTTATGAACGTAATATTTTTAAAATTATGAGGTTTGTTAAAAAGAGAGCCATGATTTTTTGGATTGTCATAATGTCAAATGGTGCACTTTATTTTTTAAAACCCTTATTGATTTCTGGTCGTCACTTTCCAGAGGATGATTTAATTGTTTTAGGTAAGCCTATACCATGAATAAAATATGTTTTCAGGTTTTGTTAGAGAAAATCTTGCGATTAATACATTTCGCTTAAGTTTCATTTTTTTTGTGTTTACAGAGTTTTAATTATTTTGATATTTTCCTCGTAAAATTAATTAGCCAGAAATAATCTAATGAGGAAAAATGTATATTAGAGTGAGAAACCTAAAATAGCCGAGAAAAGATCAGACCATTATAAGATATGATTAAATGATTAATTTAATATATTTCTTTTTCAGGCTTTGATCCAATATTCGAAAGCCCTAATTATGAAATAGCATTTTCATTGACCGCCGCCGGCATATTCGTGACTGTTTACTTACCATCCAATATAACTGCTTTCTTAATAATAATTACTGGATACATCGAAGCACAAATTCTTGCTTTGAGTGAAGAAGTAATACAACTATGGGAAGATGCTGAAATGCATTACAATAATACTGTATCATTAAATAACGAAGAATTAACACATCGAGAAAAAAATAAGGAAAGATTTGTAAATCAGTTCATAAATAACCAATTGACAGACATTGTTAAAATACACACAAAAAATATAAGTATTTTAAACCAAGTGGAAGCTGTATTTCGTGGAGCTATAGCTATAGAATTTACGTTACTCATGACAAGCTTAACTGCTGTTCTTCTCGGTGGCTTAGAAAACACGTATATGCAAATACCTTTTGGATTAATGCAAGTAGCTGTAGATTGCTTCATAGGTCAAAGAGTAATAGATGCCTGTGTTACATTCGAAAAAGCTGTATATTCATGCAAATGGGAAAATTTTAATGATAAAAATATGAAAACTGTTTTATTGATTCTAAAAAATTCTATGAAAACGCTTAACTTATCAGCTGGGGGATTGTCAACACTGTGCTTTCCATGCTTAATGTCTGTTCTTAAGAGTATCTATACGGCTTTTACTACTCTTCATTCAACGTTGTAAAATTGAAATTGATATCTTCTGTTTATATGTATTTAGGTAATCATGACTTAATAAGATAGGCACTAATTATTAACACAATGCTCATAGATTAGAATTGGGTTTTCATCAAATCAAAATCATTTGAACTAAAATTTTAAAAAAATCATTGTCACTTTTGAATTTAGATAGGAAGCGAAGATTGGGTTGATTAAAACTACTATGATTCTGATTTATGCGAGGATAAGGTGAAATTTCTACTTGATTCTTATTATTAACTTATATATTTTTATTTTTGTTAAATGTAGCATTAGATACCCCTTAATGTACCATGTTTTTCTTGGACTTTTTCACTGACGTCAATTTTTTTTTTATAAATAATCTAAAACTTCTTCACCCACTCGATCTGTTATGTGTAATAGTCATTCTGTTATTTCTTTATACCACAATAGTGGCAAAAAGCCCACCTGATAAGTGGTTACAATATTTACTCCTCTCATGGAGAACTCGAGTTCATTCTACAATAGAATAGTCCGTGGGAGAAAATGACTCAGAAACTGAACTGTGCGATATCATCACGGCTCAAACACGTGATTGTGAACTTTCGGTCGACAAGTCTCATAGCTCTCCTTTAGACCCAGTCAAAAAGACACAAGTCAAAAGGACATTTCCCTATGTGGGGCAGACTTGCGATTTATATAATAACAGCCTTTCCTCTGGGGTGAAGTACCGTTTCGCTCTGTTTAGCAAACCTACATTTTAAGATGCCAGATTTGCCATGTTTTATAAGACTTCGAAACTGGACGTCACTGGATATGTCAACACCAAGGATACCTATATTTTTCGTGATGGCAAACGTGTCTTGGAATTGAGGTGGCACAAGAAGTGGATTTTTTAGCAGTGAAAACACTGATCGATTTGAGACACAAGTTGTTAAAGAATTTCCTCCACAGCGGAACGAGGGATATTTGTACGATCTGTGTATAACGCGTCTCCAGTTGCAGTTGCAGCATATCATTAATATGCAGAAGAAACAGTGTCGGCGAAAATACAAAGCCTTGTGAGACACCAGTGTCTATATTCAAGCCATTTGCACAAACCCTTAGGCAGTACATATGATGGCAACTACGTCAGAAGACTCCAGTGCCAGACCCAATCAAGGGTCTTCGCTATATCAAGTCTAACTGCCAATTCCTTAACTTTCAATCGCAATGGATCAACGGTGTGTGGGATACATTAGAAGATTGGCAGATGAGCGACTGTGGCGAGAACCATATTGATGGTCGCTAATCAAGTCGTTTTCTTCTAGGTATTTGAAGAGTATAGTGTTCACACGCTCCGTCACCTTACAGAGAAGTGAATTAATAGCGATAGGTCTGTAATAAGATGAATCTAACCTATCGCCCATTTTGAGCATCAGGTGTACGTGGGAGGTCTTCCACAAAGACGTACAGAGTGGAAAATCCCGTTAGTTCAGACCACAACTTAGTAGCACACCTCTGCCGTTAGACTTGTTGTGAATTGTGATCCAAGTACTGTGTGCGGCTTGCTTATGTTGACTTACAGCCTTACAGGAACAATTAAATTGCTGTCATTTCTTTTTCCCCGCAGCCAGTGTTTATCTCACCAGCATCATCGGAGAGACTGCGACGCCGTCAGCGACGCGGGTGTCAAAATCCGAATGTAAATCAGGGCTGTATAATTGTTACAATTCATCTCGTTAGCCTACTGGCTTATTCACATGCACCGCAGGCAAGGTGGTCGAGGTGAATTTGGGCGTAAGCGTACCTCCCGATGAAGTGAGTGGACCGAGAATTAGGCCATTTGGCTTGAAGGAAGTTGAAATCTCCCGATATCCGAAAGGGCTTGCTCAACGACTCTATAGGTCGTCAGTTGCAGGTTCTCAAGAATGTTTGTAAAGTCCCCTATTTCCCTGTCACCGATATGTACCGATGTATGGCGGAGATTAAGTGACCTGGGTGCAGAAATTCTATTGACCCGCGGCGGCCAGCGGCAAATTCACTGCAGCCGTTTCACTGGGCCTCACTGACCACTGCGAACACACTCCGCAATTGTACCGGCTGGTGACAATGTTATTTGTATCGCTCGCAACACAAAAAATCCCGGAGCTCTGGATACTTTTCTCTCCACAGAAAAACAACACTGTTAGAAAACTGTGTTATTTGATCTCTGCAATGTTCTGAAAAGCGGAGTCATTCGCCAGTCAGGGTGGTCCAATTTTGAGTGGTGTGTAATTTTTAATTACTGTCACGTTCAGTGTTAGTTATATGTCTGTTTTATATTATATTATTACCACTTTTGTTATATTACAATGCACTTACTTATTAGTGAAATCAGTTGTGATTTTTTTAATATTTTTAGGTTACATTACTGTCATTTTGATATAATACTTATGAGTATTTTCATATAAGATAATATAAATAATATATATTAATAAATATTAAAATATAGTTGTAACATTGTTTTTTATACACCTACCAATGTAGAATGGATGGCAATTTCTTGTAAGATCTTAAGATATTTACATATTATTTCTTGGAGTTATTATTAACATGAGTTGCTATTAACCCAACTCTCGAAATAGTGACGTTGGTGATTCTTTTCCATATTATTTTATTTTAATCGACGTGCCCAAGCTTCCTGATTGTATTTTATTCGTTCTTACTGTGACATCCTTGCCAGTCCGTCCGTTATTCTATTCATCCATCCGTTATTCTATGTAAATCATTACTGAAATTTTGGCCAGCTATATTTATTTCTTATATTGTACGAAGAGATAATTTCCACAATATTTTATTTTATTTTACACTTTTTATGAAGTACTAATAAATTAATGAAATAAATATCTTCTTTAGCTTTTATACCTTTGTAGCTTTTATCTTTTAAATACCTTCTTTAGATGTTTGTTTCGGTTATACTATCATAATTAAAATTAAATGAAATAGATACTTTAGAAGAAGACAGATTAAAAATGTCATATCATAAAAAAACATTTATAAATATTTTAAATGAAACACTTTTAACCGGATTAATCACGTATATTGATTATTAAACATGTTTTTTTTTTCTTTTTTTTTTTCAGCTTCACGCTGTATCCCGCGCTAGGCAGGGTAGGCAGAGGGAACGGAAATTAAACCTAGTGTTATGACACTCCGTTCCACTTCCGTTCCCCACTTTCCGCCGAATTTGAGACATTGCGTGATGAGTGGCGGAACTCAACGCCGCGTTTTGCCTTATTACCAGAGCGAAGAAATGAAACATTAAATATTTAAATTGAAAATATTAAATATTTCATTTCCTCGACTGGGGATCGAACCCAGAACCTATCGATTACAGTCACACTCTTATGCCGCTGCGCCACGACAGGCCTTAAGTTTGAATATAATTTTAATAGAAGCTCTTTTTAAGATGTTGCCGATCTTGTCTGTAACACCCTTCACATATGGTAAAAGTGCCGGTTGCCACTCAACTGTGGGTGGCTTGTTGGTCTTCTAACAACGCTGGCAGGGAACTGGCAGCTTGTTTCCTGGTGAAGGGCAGTCTTTACCTGTCGAAACTCGTCCCCTAGTTGTTCAGCATCGCAGAGGTGGTGGGCTCTCTGAAACAAAGATTTGCCAACTGTGTAGGGTGGATGAGATTCACCATTGAGGTATCTATTGGTGTGTGTGTGGGTTCCCTATATACTGTGTGGCCTATTGTGCCATTAGAATTATTAATTACTAAAACATTAAGAAAAGCTAAAGAATTATTTGCCTGTAATCCCATTGTAAATTGAATATTATTATTAATAGGATTAAGGTGGTCTAAGAATATATAAACATTGTCCATAGGTAAAATTGTGAAGGTGTCGTCTACGTACCGCTTATATATCCTAGGTAAACATGGTGCAGAGCTAAGAACCATCTCCTCGACGTCCTCCATCTGCTATTACCGGAAACACAGGCGAACCCATAACGATGCCATCTATTTGTAAATAGAATTCTAGATTGATTACACTAGATATCCAGATGTAAGGCAGTGTTCTAGAAGTTCAAGATATTCTATAGGCATGTTGTTCTCCTCTAGCTTCCGCTTGACAATCCTGATGCAGTCTTTAATAGGTATACTGGTGAACAGCGACTGGACATTAAAACAGACTATGGTTTCATTGCTAGCTAACTTAAGGTCAATTAGTTTAACCACAATTTTATAAGTATATACTCATCAGTGTCTAGTGTTATCTTCGTGTTACCTTTGTTGGCTTTGAGAACTTTTATTTCATTGTTTTTCCATAATTTATTAAGTGCCCGAGATTCATCACCAGAAAGATTAGACCTAGATGATTTGCTAAGGCGTAGTAAGGCAGATATATCTCGACGAATAGTTTCTGAATCTTCCTTCAAAATCTGCTTTCATATAGACAGTTCTCGTTAGTAATTATTTCCTCGAAAGGCATTTTTCTAGGCGCCGGCGAAAATTTAAAACCTTTACTTAAAATGTCAATAGTAGAATTATCCAAACTTTGTTTTGACAGATTGACAACTGACGCTTGTGTTGCCTGTGTAGAAGTTACGGTGTTGCCATTACTATTTTTCAGTTGGGATTTTAATTCAAGATTTTCATACTTACGAATTTGTCTAGTTTTATATTGTTTTTTAATTAAGGTATATAATAATTATTTCAAATAACAGACAAACGCCACCTCAGTCTACCCGTGACCACAGACTACTGTAATTGGTTCAAAACGTCGGGTTTTCAAAAAACATGTTTAACAATCAAAATACGCAATTAATCCGGTTAAAAGTGTTTCATTTAAAATGTGTAACAATCGCGAAAATCAAAGACATTATTATTTATAAATATTGTTATTGTTATATAACAATAAACAATAAATGTAAAATTAATGCCGAAAGCTTGATTAAACATTGAGCTGATTAAATATACGATTTTTAAAAATATTTAATGATTTGGAATGTTGAATGTTTGACGGAACTGTATTCCATAGTTTAATAGCTTTCATAGTGAGAGATTCACCATAAAAGCGGGTGTGAGCAGTCGGCAACGTTAACTGGTTATCAGTTCTTGACCGTAGTTCAAGGTTACAAGATGTGTCCGCGCCCTTGAAATTAAAACTCTTCTTTAGATAGTAATTTAGGTTGACCAGAAAGAAGAATTATTAAATATGATGCCCAGATTCTTGACAAATTTGCTGAGTGTAAGAAATAAATTATCAAAGCATATGGATCGTACGGTTGATATTAGGTAATTGAAAAGAGCTTACAACAAACATCACCTGAGATTTCACAGAATTTACATGAAGCCCGCTTCGTTGCACCATGCGCAGATGTTTTTTTTTTATGGAAACACACGGCAAACGAGCGTACAGGTCACCTAATGGTAAGTGAATACCGTCGCCCACGGCCCCGTGTAGGACCAGAGGAGCTACAGGAGAGTTGCCGGTCTTTTGTTGAGTTCGGCATTACCCAATACGAAACGCAGTGGCTGAAGCCACTACTTAACGCCCTAATTAAATGCCGAGGGTGGTAATGATCCGGTTGAGTCTGCCAAGGCGTGTTGCCATTGCTGACAACGTGACTCTCCCACATGTAAAAATCAAGGTTAAGCTTGTCAATAGCGCCATTAATATCTTGAGGTAGAGCAGACACATAGATTTGCAAATTGTCCGCATACAAATGAAAGGAAGATGAAAGCGATTGAGAGATTGTATTAATAAATATAGAGAATAATAAGTGTGAGAAGACACTGCCCTGCGGTACGCCAGAGGACAGTAGATGGTAGGAGGAGAATTTATTATGAGCATGTACACATTGATAACTATGAAACGACTCCACAGCATCAGTCGACAAATTAATCGAACGTCAACAGGAGGTCGAAATCAACAAATATAAAAATAGTGAAGTCAAATAAGTCGAACGCTCCACGGCAGCCAATGCCACTCTTAACATGGATTTTTCCAACATCAGTTGCCTACAGTCTACTTTCTGAATGTCATCTACTACCATTTTAAAATGGCACAGGCGATCTTGTTATTTCTGACATAGACCTAGATTGCCCGACCGAGTGATATAGCTTATCTCCGATACCCCAGTTACAAAATAAAGCATAAGTTTTTACCCCAAGCCGGGGTCGCTGTGTTCCTAAAGGAGTGATCTTGCCAATTTTGAAGGTTAGGGTTGTGACAATAGTATAGCATGCATGTCCAGATGTCGTACTCGTCTTATCTTTAGAGACTGGTTTCCTTCTCTTTTGATGATACTAGTGCTTGTGTCGCTGCTGGTAACGTGGTTTTGCAGGGTAACTTACATTTCCGATTCTGCAGTGCCAAGTGTTGGTAGGCAAGTTACATCCAATCTAGGCAGAAGCACTGGTCACTGATTGTTAGTGACCAAAAGGCGAAAAGCTTAAAAAGAAACCACAACTGTTGTTTCTTCTGCATATCAATGATATTTTAGATTTAGAGAGTAGAGTTCTCTAGCATAAATTGCTTTGTACAAGATTGCACTGTGGACGCTTCGCCAGTGCCGAAATCCACTTCTGTCCTCTGTTTAGGCATCTCTCGGGAGCCTATATAGACCTATGTTTGGACTTCAGACTCATATAGAGTACTATTCTCCCCTATGGACTGGTGCACCCCAGTATAAGGTTGAATCATTTAATTGCATACAAAGTATAGTCTTTTCAATCGTTTATGTTTAAATATTTCTTTAACCTGGGAACACCTTACATCATCGGGCGGAGCATTTCAAGTCTTACTGTTTAAAAGTAAAAAAGTCTCCACAGCATTTGGTGCAGGTTAGAGATATTTCAAGGAGAATCATCACAGGAACTTTGAGTAAAAGGGGTTTGCCCTTAAGAATTTAAATCGTCTTTAGAGATATAAAAGATTGTTGGGATGGTAAAGGATAGTATAAAAGAGGGTAAGAGAATTTATGTTATTTATCGCTCTTGATATGCCGGTAAAAGAAGCAGTCGCATAAATTTAAATTGTACATCTATATCTTGTTTCTACACATATGCAGAAATGCTCCAGAATAAACATACTAGCAGTTTTCTTTCAACTCTGCAGCAACTGAGAAAGCTCGCTGTTTCCCACTATAACTATTAAAGACTGCATCAGGATTGTCAAGCGGAAGCTAGAGGAGAACAACATGCCTATACAATATCTTGAATTCTTATAATGCCTTACATCTGGATATCTAGTGTTCAATCAAGAATTTTATTTACAAATAGATGGCATTGCTATGGGTTTACCTGTGTCCCCGGTAATAGCAGATATATACATGGAGGCTTTCAGCTCTGCACCATGTCTACCTAGGATATATAAGCGGTGCGTAGATGACACCTTCGCAATTTTACCTTACGGACAATGTTTATATATTCTTAAACCACCTCAATTCTATTAATAATAATATTCAAATTCTTTAGCTTTTCTTAATGTTTTAGTAATAAAGAATTCTAATGGAACATTAGGCCACACAGTTTATAGGAAACGCACATACCAATAGATATATCGATGGTGAATCTCACCACCACCCTACACAGTTATCTACCGTTGGCAAATCTTTGTTTCAGAGAGCCCACTACCTTTGCTATGCTGAACACCTAGGGGACGAGCTTCTACAGGTGAAGACTGCCCTTCACCAGAACAAGCTGCTAGTTCCCCGCCAGAGTTGTCAGAAGACCAACAAGCCACTCACAGTTGAGAGGCAACCGGCACTTTTACCATATGTGAAGTGTTACAGACAGGATCAGAAACATCTTAAGAAGAGCTTCTATTAAAACTATATTCAAGCCTAACAAGAAAGTGAGCCAATTCTTGAGGCCAGTGAAGAGTAATATTCCTTTGCAGTGTGTAGGTGTATACAAACTTGATTGTGACTGTGGCTTATCATTATCTTATTGTGTTGGCAGGTTTTCTTATTGTATTGGCAGGCTTTACATTCCTAGCTCTGTAGTGCCAATCGGTGGCAAGTCACAGCCTTGGTTTGATACGTCTTGCAAACTTGCTGCTTCTGGCAAGCGCGAGGCATATCGAACCTGGGCCAAGGCACTTGTCACTAAGGATCCAAAGGCGAAAACCTTAAAAAGAAAGTACAACCGTGCCTCTAGGTACTTTAAGTGGCAAATTGCCAGAGCAAGGTCCGAGCACATCGCTAAAATCGGCGAGAAGCTTGAGAGTTACCCGTCGGGAACTCGCCAGTTTTGGGCCCTCTCAAAGGCTGCACTTAACAACTTTAACCAGCCTTCGCTTCCACCGCTGCGCACGGAGAATGACATCTTGGTCCATACGGCAAAAGAGAAAGCCGATCTTCTGGGCGCTCTCTTTGCCTCAAACTCGACTATGGATGACCAAGGAGCAACGCCGCCAACCATCCCGCGGTGTCAGAGCTCAATGCCTGACGTTAAAATCAGCCAGAAAGCTGTTAGGCGAGCTCTCTCTTCCTTGGACATTCACAAGTCGAGTGGGCCAGATGGCATCTCTCCTCTTGTGCTCCGTTCATGTGCTCCTGAGCTGACTCCGGTGCTAACGCGTCTCTTTCGGCACTCTTACTCAGTCGGCGTAGTCCCAGATTCGTGGAAGAGCGCTCTTATCCACCCGATCCCGAAAAAAGGCGATGGCTCCGATCCAACTAACTACAGGCCTATTGCTATCACCTCCCTGCTCTCCAAAGTTATGGAGAGCTTAATCAATAGCCAGCTCTTGGTTTATCTAGAGGATCACTGATTGATTAACGACCGCCAATATGGCTTTCGTCAGGGTCGCTCAACCGGTGATCTTCTGGTTTACCTAACCCACCGCTGGGCTGCAGCTATTGATAGTAAGGGAGAGGGCCTGGCAGTTAGTCTGGACATGGCGAAAGCCTTCGATCGTGTGTGGCATGGGGCGCTCCTTGCGAAACTTCCATCTTACGGGCTTCCCGAGAATTTATGCAAGTGCCAGTGCCGAAATCAACTTGTGTCTTCCGTTTCCGTTCCGAAATCGACCAGTGCCGAAATCAACTTGTGTCTTCCGTTGAGGCATCCCTCAACAATGTCTCCGTATGGGGTGAAAAGAACCTAGTTCAATTCAACCCCCGGAAGACACAAGTCTGCGCGTTAACCACTAAAAAACCCTATTTGTCGTATCACCAGTTTTCGAGAACACTCCCCTTAAAGCCGCGCCCTGCATCAGTATATTGGGCCTCAGCTTTTCGAACGACTGCCAGTATCGCGATCATCTGGAAAGCAAGGCCAAGTTGGCCTCTAAGAAACTGGGGGTCATCAGCAGAGCGAGACAGTATTTCACGCCAAAACACCGTCTGGCCCTGTATAGGGCCCAGGTTCGGCCTCATATGGAATACTGTTCTCACCTCTGTGCTGGTGCACCCCAGTATCAGCTTGAACCATTTGATCGCGTACAACGTAGAGCCGTTCGAATCGTTGGGGACCCAGTGATCTGTGAGGGGCTTGACACTTTGGCTTTGCGTAGAGACGTATCTTCACTGTGCGTTCTATACCGCATTTATCACGGGGAGTGTTCTGGAGAACTGTTTGACTTGGTACCTGCCGCCGAATTTTCTAACCGCACAGTCCGCCACAAGTTACTATACCATCCACAACATCTGGATACGTGGCACTCTACTACTGTGCGGTTTCGTAGGAATTTCCTTCCACGCACCATACATCTCTGGAACGGCCTACCCGTGGCAGTATTTCCAGGTCGATACGACATGGGTACCTTCAAAAAGCGCATCTACCTACACCTCAAAGGCCGGCAACGCACCTGTAGCTCCCCTGGCGTTACACGGGGCCGTGGGCGACGGTGATCACTTCTCACCATCAGGTGACCCGTACGCTCGTTTGCCTTGCCTTTTCCATAAAAAAAAAAAAAAAAAGGTTTGACAAACGGCACTTACTCACTAGAGAGGATAAATATATCTCTAACCGTGGTCCGCGAGGCTATTGAAATACAAAAACATCTTAACTTCAATAGAGAAGATGGTTGGAAACTTTCTACCACCTGGGACCTGCTCTTAAAAAAAAATAAGTCTCAAGTACACCACACAAGAGGTACAGATTCAGTTAGCTCATTCTGTAATAATCCAGGGAAGTACGCGAGGCAATTAAGGAATCGTTGGCGGTAGTTTGATATAATAATTATATCAAATGACAGACAAATGCCACCACAGTCTACCCGATTGCTGTAAAGTGTTCGAAACGTCGGGTATCCAAAAAACACGTTTAACAATCAATATACGCGGTTAATCCGGTTGAAAGTGTTTCATTTAAAATGCGAAAATCAAAGCGGCGCATTCGCTCAACAAGAGATGTGGATAAGTTTTTTGGGCCTATATTGATTTAAAAATTGTATTGAGCTGTTGTGGACTATTCTTATCTATCTTGTTACTTATAAGTTTACTTTATAACGGAATGCAATTTTTAAACAAGCACTTTAGCTTTTTAAACAATTTATTTAATTAGTTGTTTACTATAGATTTTTTCACAGTTTGTTTTTTGAGTGTATTGTACTTTTACATAATTTACTTAGAATTACGCATTATACAAATGATGTAAATAGTATTACGATAGTGTGTTACAGCAGTGTGTCGCCCTATATTAATTACATAAGACTTTACTTTAAATAATTTCTATTTATAATACTCTGTGTTTATATATATATTGTTTACTATATGTATATATATATATATATATATATATATATATATATATATATATATATATATATATATATATATATATATATATATATATATATATATGTATATATATATATATATATATATTGTTTACTATATGTATTTATATTATATATTATATACAACCAAAACTTACTGAAAAGATTAATCTATAACATATCTACTAATATTGTCGTCAAAACTTCAATTACATCAATTATTGTATGGAATACTATATTTAACTTTATTATATTTGATATGTTTTTGCGATGATAAATTCTCGAAATCTTAAAATTGGTCTCTTAAATGCTGGCTCACTGGGTACGGGACACGATGAGTTTCTTATTGCCATGGATCGACACAATGTAGACATCATGGCAATAAATGAAACATGGTTAATAGATGAGGAGGACGGACGGGCGCCTGTAGTTTCTGGCTATCTTCTACGCCATAAGCCCCGCCCGGCTGGGTATCGTGAGCTTGGAGGTGGAGTAGGATTCTACATTAGACGTGGCCTTTCAGCTCGAACCCTATTACATCCTGAAACGTTAACGGTGGAGCAAATGTGGATAAGCACTAAAATTGGAGGTAAAAGGATTATTATAGGGACCGCTTACAGACCTCCATGGTTAAACACCCGAGTATTTTTTGATGCTCTTCTTGAAACGTTTAGCACTTTTACCTTCTATGATCATATTGTATTATTGGGTGATTTTAATATTAATCTTTCAGATGTGGATAATCCTTACAGAAATATACTAAAAGTATATTTATCAGTTACAAATATGCAACAATTTGTAAATAGACCTACACATTTCACCGATCATAGCGAGAGCCTAATAGATCTTATTTGCTCAAACTGCAGTGTTCATTGGGTTTGGGTGGATTATGTATGCACATTAAGTCATCACGCTTTCATATCATGCGACTTAAAAATTGTTAAAGAAAAAATTCCTAAGAAACAAATTAACTTTCGACATCTACGTGATATGGACCAAAATTTATTTAAAATAATGATAACTTCCGTCCCTTGGGTAGATATTATGAGAAAGCAAAATGTAAATGATATATTGAGTGCATTTAATTTTAATATTTTAGAAATATTTGACATTCTAGCCCCATTACAGACTCGTTGCCATAAAGATATGAATTATCCTTGGATTACATATAATATCAAATTAATGATTAAAAAAAGGGATGAAGCTCATACCAAAGCGAGAAAAAGCAAATCTGAAAGTCAAATCAAATATTACAAAGAACTGAAAGGCGTCGTGGAAAGAGCTATCTTTAATGAAAAAAGGGTATACTTCAACATCTTCATAAACGATAACAAACTCAACTCTCCATATTTATGAAAAAAATTAGAACGTTACCTGACCTATAAGACCCATAAGGATAAATATTTACCAGAACATCTAAATGATCCAGAAAAGCTAAAACAAAATTTTCTTAATGCACCAGGTAGACATCATGCAGCACTTACAGATATTACTTATTTTAATACTCATGTATATAACTCTTCTGTTTTTCATTTAAATAGTATTGACATGATGACTATTTCTAAAATTTTTATCGGGCTTAAATCAAATGCAATGGGTTGTGATGGCATTTCTCTTGAAATGGTACAAATTTTATTTCTCCATATACCTCACATTATTACTGATATAGTAATAAATCTCTAAGTTCAAGCTTATTTCCAATAGAATAGCAGAAGGCTATAGTTCGACCAATTCCAAAAATAAGTAATCCCTCAGAGCCAAAGATCTTCGGCCTATAAGCATTTTACCTTGCTTGTCCAAAATTTTGGAGAAAGTTGTCTGCAACCAGGTCACGGAATATCTTAATGTAAATTATATACTACCAGATAAGCAATCGGGCTTTCGTAGGCGGCACGGTACCACTACTGCATTGCTAGACGTAGTAGACGATATATTAGCTCTCAGGATAACGGAGAAGGTACTATATTAGTATTATTAGATTTTTCACGTGCATTTGATACTATAAATATCCCACTCTTACTTTCTAAGTTGCATTATTACGGGTTTAGTCCTGCAACCATAGCGTAGTTCAGCAGCTATCTAAGTTTCCGATCTCAGGCAGTAGAAGAAAGAAAGGTAGATGGTTCGGTGACAATCTCGGCATACAGTTCAGTGGAACGAGGTGTACCACAAGGTTCGATATTAGGCCCTTTGTTATTTATTTTGTATTGCTCTGATATTGTTAAACACATTAAAAATTGTCGTTTTCACATCTATGCCGATGATATTCATTTATATATTTCTTTTAAGCCGAATGAAACACATAGAGCCGTTCAAAATTTAAATAGTGACCTAGCCAATATAGTTTCGTGGTCCGAAGCTAACTGCCTTGTGTTAAACCTAAAAAACTAAGTTCTTAATTCTAGGTTCACAAAATCAGAGAGCAAAAATATCCTACATGAAGCCTGAAGTAAAAATCCAAAATGTTTTGATCCAGCGAGTAACAGAAGCTCGAAATCTCGGTGTATTGATGGATGAAAACCTTCGATTCGAGCAACACATTTCTAATATTGTTCGTAGTTGTTTTTATAGGCTAAAGGTTCTATATAGATTAAGACCATATCTCAAGCCTGAACTACGAAAACATTTGTGCGAATCATTGGTGTTATCCAAATTAAACTACGCGGATATTGTAATGGGGCCCAGACTTTTGGCTACAACCAAAAATCATATTCAACGTACTAAACTTAAATTTAAAAAGCGTATAAAAATTTTGAACGAAGCAGGATTTGAACCCGCGCCTCTGGAATACCGTTCCAGCGCTCTGACCAACTAAGCCATTCGTTCTCACCGAGCTCCGTCGAAATTCTTATACGCTTGTTACAACTTATTTATGTTGTTAGCATCTCTGTAGGGAGATTTTTACAAATTTCCGCTACCCAAAGACAACTCGTAAGAATTATCGTTTGGCAAGAGAGAATACTATTTATTTTAATATTTTTACTATGTTTTTAAAGTGTTATTCCACACTTAGGACAGAAAATACTAAACTTAAATTTAAAAAGCGTATAAAAATTTTGAACGAAGCAGGATTTGAACCCGCGCCTCTGGAATACCGTTCCAGCGCTCTGACCAACTAAGCCATTCGTTCTCACCGAGCTCCGTCGAAATTCTTATACGCTTGTTACAACTTATTTATGTTGTTAGCATCTCTGTAGGGAGATTTTTACAAATTTCCGCTACCCAAAGACAACTCGTAAGAATTATCGTTTGGCAAGAGAGAATACTATTTATTTTAATATTTTTACTATGTTTTTAAAGTGTTATTCCACACTTAGGACAGAAAATACTAAACTTAAATTTAAAAAGCGTATAAAAATTTTGAACGAAGCAGGATTTGAACCCGCGCCTCTGGAATACCGTTCCAGCGCTCTGACCAACTAAGCCATTCGTTCTCACCGAGCTCCGTCGAAATTCTTATACGCTTGTTACAACTTATTTATGTTGTTAGCATCTCTGTAGGGAGATTTTTACAAATTTCCGCTACCCAAAGACAACTCGTAAGAATTATCGTTTGGCAAGAGAGAATACTATTTATTTTAATATTTTTACTATGTTTTTAAAGTGTTATTCCACACTTAGGACAGAAAATACTAAACTTAAATTTAAAAAGCGTATAAAAATTGTGAACGAAGCAGGATTTGAACCCGCGCCTCTGGAATACCGTTCCAGCGCTCTGACGCACTAAGCCATTCGTTCTCACCGAGCTCCGTCGAAATTCTTATACGCTTGTTACAACTTATTTATGTTGTTAGCATCTCTGTAGGGAGATTTTTACAAATTTCCGCTACCCAAAGACAACTCGTAAGAATTATCGTTTGGCAAGAGAGAATACTATTTATTTTAATATTTTTACTATGTTTTTAAAGTGTTATTCCACACTTAGGACAGAAAATACTAAACTTAAATTTAAAAAGCGTATAAAAATTTTGAACGAAGCAGGATTTGAACCCGCGCCTCTGGAATACCGTTCCAGCGCTCTGACCAACTAAGCCATTCGTTCTCACCGAGCTCCGTCGAAATTCTTATACGCTTGTTACAACTTATTTATGTTGTTAGCATCTCTGTAGGGAGATTTTTACAAATTTCCGCTACCCAAAGACAACTCGTAAGAATTATCGTTTGGCAAGAGAGAAAACTATTTATTTTAATATTTTTGCTATGTTTTTAAAGTGTTATTCCACACTTAGGACAGAAAATACTAAACTTAAATTTAAAAATTTTTATACGCTTTTTAAATTTAAGTTTAGTATTTTCTGTCCTAAGTGTGGAATAACACTTTAAAAAACATAGTAAAAATATTAAAATAAATAGTTTTCTCTCTTGCCAAACGATAATTCTTACGAGTTGTCTTTGGGTAGCGGAAATTTGTAAAAATCTCCCTACAGAGATGCTAACAACATAAATAAGTTGTAACAAGCGTATAAGAATTTCGACGGAGCTCGGTGAGAACGAATGGCTTAGTTGGTCAGAGCGCTGGAACGGTATTCCAGAGGCGCGGGTTCAAATCCTGCTTCGTTCAAAATTTTTATACGCTTTTTAAATTTAAGTTTAGTATTTTCTGTCCTAAGTGTGGAATAACACTTTAAAAACATAGTAAAAATATTAAAATAAATAGTATTCTCTCTTGCCAAACGATAATTCTTACGAGTTGTCTTTGGGTAGCGGAAATTTGTAAAAATCTCCCTACAGAGATGCTAACAACATAAATAAGTTGTAACAAGCGTATAAGAATTTCGACGGAGCTCGGTGAGAACGAATGGCTTAGTTGGTCAGAGCGCTGGAACGGTATTCCAGAGGCGCGGGTTCAAATCCTGCTTCGTTCAAAATTTTTATACGCTTTTTAAATTTAAGTTTAGTATTTTCTGTCCTAAGTGTGGAATAACACTTTAAAAACATAGTAAAAATATTAAAATAAATAGTATTCTCTCTTGCCAAACGATAATTCTTACGAGTTGTCTTTGGGTAGCGGAAATTTGTAAAAATCTCCCTACAGAGATGCTAACAACATAAATAAGTTGTAACAAGCGTATAAGAATTTCGACGGAGCTCGGTGAGAACGAATGGCTTAGTTGGTCAGAGCGCTGGAACGGTATTCCAGAGGCGCGGGTTCAAATCCTGCTTCGTTCAAAATTTTTATACGCTTTTTAAATTTAAGTTTAGTATTTTCTGTCCTAAGTGTGGAATAACACTTTAAAAACATAGTAAAAATATTAAAATAAATAGTATTCTCTCTTGCCAAACGATAATTCTTACGAGTTGTCTTTGGGTAGCGGAAATTTGTAAAAATCTCCCTACAGAGATGCTAACAACATAAATAAGTTGTAACAAGCGTATAAGAATTTCGACGGAGCTCGGTGAGAACGAATGGCTTAGTTGGTCAGAGCGCTGGAACGGTATTCCAGAGGCGCGGGTTCAAATCCTGCTTCGTTCAAAATTTTTATACGCTTTTTAAATTTAAGTTTAATATTTTCTGTCCTAAGTGTGGAATAACACTTAAAAAACATAGTAAAAATATTAAAATAAATAGTATTCTCTCTTGCCAAACGATAATTCTTACGAATTGTCTTTGGGTAGCGGAAATTTGTAAAAATCTCCCTACAGAGATGCTAACAACATAAATAAGTTGTAACAAGCGTATAAGAATTTCGACGGAGCTCGGTGAGAACGAATGGCTTAGTTGGTCAGAGCGCTGGAACGGTATTCCAGAGGCGCGGGTTCAAATCCTGCTTCGTTCAAAATTTTTATACGCTTTTTAAATTTAAGTTTAGTATTTTCTGTCCTAAGTGTGGAATAACACTTTAAAAACATAGTAAAAATATTAAAATAAATAGTATTCTCTCTTGCCAAACGATAATTCTTACGAGTTGTCTTTGGGTAGCGGAAATTTGTAAAAATCTCCCTACAGAGATGCTAACAACATAAATAAGTTGTAACAAGCGTATAAGAATTTCGACGGAGCTCGGTGAGAACGAATGGCTTAGTTGGTCAGAGCGCTGGAACGGTATTCCAGAGGCGCGGGTTCAAATCCTGCTTCGTTCAAAATTTTTATACGCTTTTTAAATTTAAGTTTAGTATTTTCTGTCCTAAGTGTGGAATAACACTTTAAAAACATAGTAAAAATATTAAAATAAATAGTATTCTCTCTTGCCAAACGATAATTCTTACGAATTGTCTTTGGGTAGCGGAAATTTGTAAAAATCTCCCTACAGAGATGCTAACAACATAAATAAGTTGTAACAAGCGTATAAGAATTTCGACGGAGCTCGGTGAGAACGAATGGCTTAGTTGGTCAGAGCGCTGGAACGGTATTCCAGAGGCGCGGGTTCAAATCCTGCTTCGTTCAAAATTTTTATACGCTTTTTAAATTTAAGTTTAGTATTTTCTGTCCTAAGTGTGGAATAACACTTTAAAAACATAGCAAAAATATAAGATAAATAGTATTCTCTCTTGCCAAACGATAATTCTTACGAGTTGTCTTTGGGTAGCGGAAATTTGTAAAAATCTCCCTACAGAGATGCTAACAACATAAATAAGTTGTAACAAGCGTATAAGAATTTCGACGGAGCTCGGTGAGAACGAATGGCTTAGTTGGTCAGAGCGCTGGAACGGTATTCCAGAGGCGCGGGTTCAAATCCTGCTTCGTTCAAAATTTTTATACGCTTTTTAAATTTAAGTTTAGTATTTTCTGTCCTAAGTGTTGAATAACACTTTAAAAACATAGTAAAAATATTAAAATAAATAGTATTCTCTCTTGCCAAACGATAATTCTTACGAGTTGTCTTTGGGTAGCGGAAATTTGTAAAAATCTCCCTACAGAGATGCTAACAACATAAATAAGTTGTAACAAGCGTATAAGAATTTCGACGGAGCTCGGTGAGAACGAATGGCTTAGTTGGTCAGAGCGCTGGAACGGTATTCCAGAGGCGCGGGTTCAAATCCTGCTTCGTTCAAAATTTTTATACGCTTTTTAAATTTAAGTTTAGTATTTTCTGTCCTAAGTGTGGAATAACACTTTAAAAACATAGTAAAAATATTAAAATAAATAGTATTCTCTCTTGCCAAACGATAATTCTTACGAGTTGTCTTTGGGTAGCGGAAATTTGTAAAAATCTCCCTACAGAGATGCTAACAACATAAATAAGTTGTAACAAGCGTATAAGAATTTCGACGGAGCTCGGTGAGAA
Organism: Eueides isabella; assembly: GCA_019049475.1. Lineage (NCBI taxonomy): Eukaryota > Metazoa > Arthropoda > Insecta > Lepidoptera > Nymphalidae > Eueides > Eueides isabella. Next base: position 1,330,424 of record CM032399.1, on the reverse strand, counting down.
CGAATGGCTTAGTTGGTCAGAGCGCTGGAACGGTATTCCAGAGGCGCGGGTTCAAATCCTGCTTCGTTCAAAATTTTTATACGCTTTTTAAATTTAAGTTTAGTATTTTCTGTCCTAAGTGTGGAATAACACTTTAAAAACATAGTAAAAATATTAAAATAAATAGTATTCTCTCTTGCCAAACGATAATTCTTACGAGTTGTCTTTGGGTAGCGGAAATTTGTAAAAATCTCCCTACAGAGATGCTAACAACATAAATAAGTTGTAACAAGCGTATAAGAATTTCGACGGAGCTCGGTGAGAACGAATGGCTTAGTTGGTCAGAGCGCTGGAACGGTATTCCAGAGGCGCGGGTTCAAATCCTGCTTCGTTCAAAATTTTTATACGCTTTTTAAATTTAAGTTTAGTATTTTCTGTCCTAAGTGTGGAATAACACTTTAAAAACATAGTAAAAATATTAAAATAAATAGTATTCTCTCTTGCCAAACGATAATTCTTACGAGTTGTCTTTGGGTAGCGGAAATTTGTAAAAATCTTCCTACAGAGATGCTAACAACATAAATAAGTTGTAACAAGCGTATAAGAATTTCGACGGAGCTCGGTGAGAACGAATGGCTTAGTGGTCAGAGCGCTGGAACGGTATTCCAGAGGCGCGAGTTCAAATCCTGCTTCGTTCAAAATTTTTATACGCTTTTTAAATTTAAGTTTAGTATTTTCTGTCCTAAGTGTGGAATAACACTTTAAAAACATAGTAAAAATATTAAAATAAATAGTATTCTCTCTTGCCAAACGATAATTCTTACGAGTTGTCTTTGGGTAGCGGAAATTTGTAAAAATCTCCCTACAGAGATGCTAACAACATAAATAAGTTGTAACAAGCGTATAAGAATTTCGACGGAGCTCGGTGAGAACGAATGGCTTAGTTGGTCAGAGCGCTGGAACGGTATTCCAGAGGCGCGGGTTCAAATCCTGCTTCGTTCAAAATTTTTATACGCTTTTTAAATTTAAGTTTAGTATTTTCTGTCCTAAGTGTGGAATAACACTTTAAAAACATAGTAAAAAAACATATTCAACGTGTTCAAAACGCGTGTGCCCGTTATTGTTTTGACATACCACCGCGTACACATATATCCCCGTACCTCAATGGTGCGAGAATTTTAAACATGGAATCCCGCAGACAACTACATTTTGCGACTTTACTATTTGGTGTCGTAAAATATCGTATTCCTAAATATTTATATGATAAGCTACAATGGTCAAACGTAGAGGCGCTGCGCCTAAATGCTGGAACGATCTCCCTCCACCATTGCGCAGTTTAAAATCCATAAACAGTTTTAGAATAAAATTTAAAAATATCCTCTTACAAATGCAAGAACAAGCGTAGCTTTGTAACAAATGGGCATGGGCAACCTTTCCATATACATATGTATTAACTTTCTTCAATTTTAAATTAGCCAAATTTAGACACTATTGTATATTATCATGTACATTTTTTTATTTACTTTTTTTCATTCAGTATTTTTAATTAATATTTCTTTAAATTATATCTATGTAAATGTAATCGTTTCTCTATGTATTGTTAGAACCACTCTTAATAATTTATATTTTATTTTATTTTTTTATTTTATTTATGTTTTGTATCGTTCGCAGGCGCGTTCTTTCTTAGGCGGCCACTGAAAACCAGCGTTGGTAATTGTTGAGTACTGCAGCTCATCTTCCAACATTTATGCTGAGTGACCTTCCTTTTTTAACGTCACACTGCTGTACACTGCTTTCTTAATTAAGTCTACATTTAGCAATGTAAATTTGTATGTGTGTGTGTGTATGTATATATGTATATGTATGTGGATATATATGTAGGTGTATAAAATAGAATAAGATTGTTAGTATATTATTTGTTATTGTTATAAAATTTTATTTTGATGTTAGCAGTAGCACACACAGGAATTGTTTAATTTATATTGTATGTATAGCAGTATGTGGTTAAAATAAAGATCAAAAAAAAAAAAAAAAACATTATTAAATATTTGTACAATAATAATAATAATGAATTTTCATATTTTATGGATCCCGGCTAATGCGTCACAGCAAAATATTTTAGTATTCTCTAAGTGGCCTCTACATGTTCGACCTGTGTCCCCACGCAAGCCTTCCAAAGGGCGGGGTTCTTTTGAACCCGAGAACTTCAAATGAGAAACATAATAATAATGATAATAACCCGCAGGGCAGCATGTGGCGAGCTGTTAGTTAAGGAGTGGCGACCCCCGGGACCTGAGTCGTCCAGAGGAGAATAATAATTGTAATCTATTCCTCGCCTCTAGCTTGCCTTTATTGGCCGGCAGAGTAGAGCGTAAGAGCTATATGCTCAAAAGGGTGGAAGTGCTCAATCTGCGTAATAACGGGGAAAACCGCTCATGAGTTTCTCGTGATGGTGAAACCGGTATACACCTCTCTACACCCTTGGCCGACCACGCTGATGTTGCACCCGAGCCATTACGCCGCTTTGTGGGGGCCCATCTAGTAGGATGCGAGTCACCGTCCGCCAATCATTCAATTTGAGACGTTGAAAAGGCGGACGTCTGATAGTCTCCTTCAATAGCCCAGTTCTCGATCCATCCAAACCACATTCCATAGTCCCAATTTAGTTTTTCATATTTTATATAGTTTCTACGCATTATCCGGAGACCATCTCTGGGCAATTATCTCTGGTTACTCAGAAATGGATCCCGGCTAATGCGTCACAGCAAATTATTTTAATATTCTCGAAGGGGCCTCTACGGAGGCCTGTCGTGGCGCAGCGGCACAAGAGTGTGACTGTAACCGACAGGTTCTGGGTTCGATCCCCAGTCGAGGAAATGAAATATTTAATATTTTCAATTTAAATATTTAATTTTTCATTTCTTCGCTCTGTTAATAAGGCAAAGCGCGGCGTTGAGTTCCGCCACTCAATACGCAATGCCTCAAATTCGGCGGAAAGTGGGGAACGGAAGTGGAACGGAGTGTCATAACACTAGGTTTCACTTTCGTTCCCTCTGCCTACCCTGCCTAGTGCTGGATACAGCGTGAAGCTGAAAAAAAAAAAAAAAAAAAAAAAGGGGCCTCTACGTGTTGGACCTGTGTCGCAAGCCTTCCAAAGGACCGGGTTCATTTGAACCGAAAACTTAAGCCGAGAATGATAATACTAATAGTATCAAAATCAAAGTTGTTTACACTAATATAATTACACAATATAATATATTACGCTAATAATAATATGTATAATACAATTATTGTTTACATATACTAAATTTATAATTAAATGACCTTATTTGCCTATCAGCTGAATTTTATATAAAAGAAAATTAAAAAAGTTGAAATGCAGTAAGCATATAAAGATATTAATTGTTATTGGACTATGTTGTCTATGCTTTCATCGCTGACCGCTGTTGCCGTTGTTTCTGCGATTGTTGTTTACATAAGAACAAAAATGACAAAATATAGACGAAATATTCAATTTAATGCAAGCTGACGTTTATTTTGATTAACACACGTGTTGTATTGGTTATTTACGTATTACTTTTAGCCCTTTTTTTTTGTGGAAAATGTGTTTTTTTAAGAAGGAGATTGTTACTGTTAAGGTGTTTGGTTATCGTGAGTGTTTGTTCATTATATTAGTAAGGTAATTTAGGTTATTTAATTTCAAAATAGATTTTGAGCGGCAGCCGTGCCGTTTTTTGCCGTGTGATCCCGGATTAGAATAGGATCACCCTGGTACTGATGGTGTCGTAAGAGGCGACTAAAGTGCGTGTGGTAGAGTCACGTTGCCAGTAATGGTAACACGCATGGGCAGACTCGACCGGATTATTACCACCCCCGGCATTTAAAACCGGCGTTAAGTAGTGGCTTTGGCCACTGCGTTCCGCATTAGGTAATGCCGGGCACCGGTGCCCATCCACTTTAAAAGACGGCAGCGCTCTGGAGCTCCTGGAGCTCCTCTGGAGTTTCACGGGGCCGTGGGCGACGGTGATCACTGACCATCACGTGACCCGTACGCTCGTTAGCCGTCTTTCCCATAAAAAAAAAATCCCGATCCCCTAATCCTGTTGGTGAGATATGTAATTTTCAAGTGACATACCTATCATCACATAATGTAGATTCTATAAAAACATTGATTGATCCAGCTGCTACTAAAGCTGAATACAAAATTTATATATTCACCCTTCCCTATCTGAAAGTCCCAAATCATATATTGACTCAGAAAAGGCTCTTTTCATTACGTGTAAGTATCGAGAGAAACTCCAGACTGAAGCTGAGACTTCCATTAAATCCATTAAATTTGGCCAATACATATTTTATCAAGATGCAGGATATAAATAAAAAATGTAATATCACCAGTAATAGTGTGAAAAATGTTGATCGAAACAAAATAAGCACGGAATTCTCAACAGCTACTGCAGCTAATTCGCTTTTGTCCAATTTCATTTTAAGTCTGTATGTTACAGTTACCCCGACTTTATTTTGTATTTACTATATTACTCGAATTGTAAGAGACGTTCCAGTAGACTTTTGATTCCAGTGGATTGAATAAATTTGTAGGCTCATTTGAATTTCCCTCAGGTGGTGTAAGTTAGGCAAACTTCCTGAGACCGCTAATTTTGAGAATATCATTTTTTGCTATGATCGTTTTGTTTCTATCATCTTGTATGCAACTGACTTGCAAATTCCTAGAAAATAATCCATTCCGAATTGGATGTATTTTAATCTTTGGTAGGATCAAGAATGTTCTGATTATGTCAAACATCTGCCGAGGAGTCATCTGTAATCAGTATGAATATGAAGAATTTTGTTGAACACAAACGCAGAGATGCGATGTTTGGAAAGTTGACTAGCAAAAAGAAAAACTTGTCTTCGCTGACTCAAGAGCATTTAACATAAAAATTTGAAAAACAATGAATTGTGCAGTAATGTGACTGGGTGGTACTGTATGGTATTTTTTTTTGAAATTTCGATTTGCTTGGATTGTCTTCATAAATAATTATTTATTTGAAATAAAACCATTTTTATTTACTTGTTTTATTATACGTTATGTGAAATAGTGGCCCTCTACGTGAAATATCTTAAAGACAAACATTAAAAATCTAGCTAAATTAAATGGTAAATAAAATAAAGTAAGGCGTGAAAATATTACCTCGTAATAGAGATATTGTGTATTTATTAGTAATCAACTTAAACATAAATATAAGTTTAAACAATATTTTTTATTTTAGAGAGAACAAGTGAAAGTGAGTATTTATTCTCTTTACTATCAATGAAAATATGAAGTCAAAGCGCGTGTTTTAAAATTTTGCTGGAATGCCAACACTGTAGAGTCTACTGAGTTTTACGAGAACAAACGTCAAACTACTAGAGTTTGAATGACTAAATATTAAAAAGTTGAATGTAAAGTAGTAAACGTTGAATATATAGATTTTAATACAGTCATAAGACACGGGAAACTTAGAGTTGACAATCCACCAGCGGATAATGTTAGTGTCTTTTGCGATATATGTAACATTACAACTACAATTTGTCGATTTCGTGTATTAAAATTTTCCCATTTACAAAAATAAACGGCAGTTTGAAAGTTGATACAAGCATCTATCAATCTTTGACCAGTGAAACAATCTATTGCTATTTGCGTCAGTGAATAGGGTAATTCTAAATAAGTGTTTTCTAAACCTCCTAAAAGCACGGCTGTTATACTAATGAATATCAGAATGAACTCTACAGCTATCGCCCCACGAAACACTCCCTCTACTTGTCGTAGTAGATATATATTAATTACATGAATCTTAACTATATATTTTAAACGATCTCTTACAAAGTTATTAATAGTTTCGTCGTATTCATTTTCGTCTTCCAGTTGCATAAAATCTTCAGAACTTTCAACTACATTACAATTTTCTTTAGCATCGTCCCAGATCTTTAAGATTTCTTGGCTTAATGCGAGTAATTGCGCTTCAACATAGCCCGTAATTATCATTAGAAATGCAGTTATATTCGATGATAGAAAAACTGTTTGCATGACACTGGCAGAAACCAAAAATAATGCAACTTCATAATTGGGACTTTCAAACATCGGTTCTAAGCCTAGAAAGAAATATAAACCAAATCACCACATTCAAAATACTAACTTATAAATTATTCATTTCATTTATTTATATTTTTGTTAATACAAACTAAATAAGGCTCTTACCAAAGAGAATAAAATCATCTTCAGGTAAATGGCGCCCAGGAACGAAAAATGGCTTGAGCGTATATATAACACCATTAGCCATTATGATTATCCAAAAAATCATAGCTCGTTTTTTAACAAATCTCATTACTTTGAAGATATTTTTTTCATATTCACTTCCAGGAACGATTAAACTATCACATTCAAGATAAGCTGCCGTTATTTTTCTAATTTTATCCCTGAAAAAGAAATGAATACCCATTTGAATATTATAACAACAGTGTGTCAGCGTCATAGTTCACGCCCTTTCAGGAGAAAGTGGAGGACGGAGAATTGTATCACTCAGCTTAAACCATGAAGGTAAACTATAATTAGAATTGTTCACCCATGACTCTAGACTTTTTTAAATTGTTGTGTATTAGCTTATATTATTTGCCTTAATTCCGATAAGCTCAAAGTTTAATTTAGGTTCAAGCTGCATCCTACACAATGCCAGATAAATGGAGGCACTATGAAAGTGACTTCTATTTCATACTTTCTGCCGAATCCTTGAGGAACTACGTGAGGAAAGGCTGAATTGTTTATTGCGGTTTTCTTTGTTACCAGATCGAAGAAAATTAGGGCATGAAATATTTCACTAACATCGAGTGAGGATCGAAAAGTTAGATGCTTTTCGCGTTTACAGTCGCAGTCTTGTGCCCCAAGGGCACGACTCAAAGTCTTTAAATATAATTATTTAGTACTTTTATACCTTCATGTTCGAGACTTATACTTGACTATGCAAACATTTTTTAAAATAACTCACATAAATATATACATAAACATAAACTTGAAAAAGGAAATAGTGGTGGAAACTCCAGCTGAGAAATTGATAATGGCCGATAATCTGTTGTTCGTGCGACGGCAGTATACAAAGGTGTACCACACCGTGGAGAATATGTATACGTAGACGTAACTTGAAGTTAATATGATGATTATAATATAGGATAATATCGGTATACCTTAAACAATAAAGAAAATTGTATTAAAGTATAGTTAGTATAGTTATTAAAGTATAGTATGTAAAAAAAAAGTTTTTTTTTCTTTTATATCATTATATATTTTATTTATTATTGTATATTTTTAAATTTATACTATCATAAATTAGGCCAAGTTTAATTGAAGAAACGTTTATCCTTTAGTTATAAGAAGCTCCATTTACCTCTTTTAGGTAGTTTTCTGAGCATTGTAAATTAAGTGGTGGAGTTCCACTCCGCGCTTTGTCTGACAGAATAGAAAACGGGAATAATTTATATATTATCGTTTTTTGGAATTGTGGATCGAGCCAACAACCCATTTACACCAAAACATTGTTCCATTGCTTCATGGCCTTGCACAATTAATAAATAAGGAATATGATATATATCAGAACATACAATTCAGAAAATTCAAAAATATGTTTTATATGAAAAACCGTCTTACTTTTAGTGTTTCGTCTGTCTATGTTAAGTGTAAGTAGTCTGAACATGACAGAGACGTTCCACAGTATTGTTGGCAAATCACAATAACCTAGCCCAAATTTTCGTATCTTCTCCATCATAATTTAGCTAACTGTAAAGAAAAATTTATGACTAATGTACAAATCAATTTAGATATAGAATAAGTCGAACATTATTATCAATGTATTGTACAAATAATAAAAATATACATGATTAAAAATAAACTAACAACCCACTCAACTGCATAACACCAAAATTATGAGGATTAACAGTTGAGAACCGTTCAACTTTTACAAGGCTTGTGAGGCTGCTGCATATTTGCACACCCTAATCGAATTCACTTTTATCCGACTGGAAAGAATTATGTATTCTAGCGTATTTTGTATGAATGTATGAAATATTTTTTATTATTCTTTACTTACTTATGTCCTGAACCACTGAATAGATTTACGTAATTTAGTTATCGTTATATTTGTCTTAGCAACCTCAGTGTTTTTAAATAGGCGATATTAAAACAATATTAAACATGTCGACTGTGCGATGCCATTGGTCGTAGTGTTTTTATCAACTTAAGAAGCGCAATAAAAAACACCAAAAAGGTATCATGATTATTGTAATAATATCAACAAAGTGAAAAAAAACTTAAGAATATATTAGTACGGAGAATAATAGGTATGTCAACTGATTTCATTTCTTAACGTGATAGAATCTAAAATAAGAAGATCCTTGTACTGATATTGCTTGAAAGATAGATCCGCTTGAATTCCATACATAACAAGGTGAACCTATTCCGTTGGATCAGCACGTACCAGACGACGCTCGAGAGTAAACCTTCTTCTAGGCGGACTGACGATTTGGTCAAAGATGAAGTCAGCGCAGGAGTAATCGGCTATCCTTGATTAAGGTCTATGTCCAACAACGGGCATCAAAAGACGTGATGAATTTACTTTATTTAAAACTACAAATATTTCAATATTTTTAGTTATTTTTTCGTATCTCGCCCTAGTGTGCTGGTAGTATTAAACTATGAGAACAGTGACTCTGTTCTCGAACTTTAACATCGTGAAAAACAGCTTCAAAAAAAATATTAATATCTTTTAGAAAATGTATTCATTTTAAATTACTTGCAAATAATTTAATTACGCTTTACTTCTAATATAGTGTAAGTAAAATAGTTTTAAATTTTCTACTATCTATAAATCTATATAACGCTTGTTTTCTATGTAATAAGGCTTTGGCCAGAAAAAAAAATGTTTTCTTCGCGTGCGCCGTACAAAGTATATGGCCAATATAAACAAAAAAGTTCACAAGATAATATATTTGTATTTTGTAGTTAAATTTGTTTTTCTAAAAGAAACATAAAAAGGACAGATCATATCTGTGAATGAGAGGTCCATTCAAATTTAGAAATCGGATAATTTTAAAATTAATAATAACAAATGCAATTAAATAAAAGTTTTCGCCAAGTCGCAAACCGCTGTAAGGAAAAAATATGTATCAAAAATATGAGATATTTAAATATAAATCTATGCCATTTAAATATTTTATTCAGTAATAATTAAAAATAAAACAACAATTAATTAAAACACGATCGCAAATCACAGATAAGTATTAAATAAATAAACAAAAACGTTAAAACGCGCTAAGCCACGAGCAGGTCGCTAGTTTATATGTATATGCTTTGGTGGTGAAAAATTTCAACTCACATGTACCATTTTAAAGAAAACAATGCAATAAAGGTAAACGATTAAAAAAACTATAAATGCCAAAGTATAAGTGAAATTGAAAAAAAAAAAAACTTTATTTGTAATATGTTAATATATATTTTTTCGTTTAACCGTGTCTAATTTCTGGTAACTTAAAAACTCTACTCTCTATGTTTAAAATCACACTAACCCCTCCACACTAAGATACGTGCACTGTGTTGTTGTGTGAGATGACTGCAATGACTGTATTACCGTATTCTCTATTTATATTGATTTATGTGATAAATTATGAAAGTTGGTATTAATATTACCAGGTCCGTCCGTAAACCTATAATTTCTGTATTATTATGGCATAAACTTTTAATGTTTTGTTTGTTACAAAATATACGTTAAAATATAGTGTTAAAATTAAGACTGACTGTTCCGTTCTCAACTTTATTTGAGGCATTGCGTGTTGGGTAGTGGAACTCAAAGTTGCGCTTTGCCTTGATACTTGTGCGAAAAAGTTAAATTATTTCGTATTTAATTTGGAAATACACACAGAGCTATTTACGAGATGACAAAATCGCCGCTTTAGACACCACGAATCCGCTAGAAAGCTAATGAAATACTTAGGCATTATGGTAGACTTGAAACTTTCCTTCTGGCCGCACATCACGTATATCAGAAACAACTCCGTCATAAGCAAACTGTTCCTTATCTGCGTCTGCATCATCTCCTTAGTGAAGTAAAATGTCACTTCAAAATAAGCTAACACTATACAAAATTTATAATTGACTTTATCTCCTAAGCTTGTGTCATGCTCCCACACGTCAAGACAGACCAACTTTCGTGGTTCAAATTCAATTTCTATATATAATATCCAGATCCAGGCCTTATAATCAGAATCCGTGAAAAGGTTATTTACAAATAAGAATGAATTCGAATTAGAATGATTGTAATTGTTTTATCTGCTTCACGCTGTATCCCGCAAGAGGCAGGGTAGGCAGAGGAAACTCGGGAACCTAGTGTTAAGACACTCCGTTCCACTTCCGTTCCCCACTTTCCGCCGAATTTCAGGCATTGCGTGTTGAGTGGCGGAACTTAACGCCGCGCTTTGCCTTATTACCATCTTAGATTGTAATTGTAAAATCACAAACCATAATACTTATCAGAAAGCAGGAAAGTTAAAGTTTCTCTATACCATAAATAAAACTTACCGCAATCACACTTATAATTTAAACTCATAATAAAACACTCAAAATTCTTTTAAAATGCCTACGATGGAAGGCTTGCTCGCAGTGACCTCCGCCAGCCCTCTAAAGAACTGCAACTCTTCTGTAAAGCGACTCGCACCAGTGTGCCTCTACTGGCGTGATAAATGGCAACGTGTCATGTCCGGAACAGCGGGATGTAGACGGAGCTACATATAGCTACATGAAATGTAAGAGGTGGAATGGAAAAAAAATACATGTGATGGATGATAGTGATCTGGATGATCAACCAACACCAAGCAAGTACGATGAAGCGTGATAAATTCAGGAAAGAAAGACATGAAAAGTTAACGATAAACTTTCGGAAAAATATCGCGAATGAGTTTTTCTCAAAGTAGCTCGCTAACCTGTAGAATGAAAGAAAACTATTGACTCTTCGTAGAACACGCGGTGTCAATTTAGCTGATCACATCCCAACAAAGAGATACACAGCCACAACAGGCTTCATAAAATCAGCAAAGTAATGAAAGTAATTATGAGAAAATATTTCAAAACTTGTGCTAAAACTGTCTTCTTTTCATCTGTCGTTTCATGTTTCAACTTTCAAAAAACCTATTTTCTATTGTACCTTATAGTTATGAGAATAAGTCAAATTATCAAATAACCAGAAATTCGCAACGAGACAAACACCGAAAGAATAAAAATGTGCAGAAGAATATTGATTTGTCTATGTTTAGTGTCATAAAGGACATGAAATCTTTCATAATATCGTTAAGAAGTCAAAATTTTAAGTGATTATACATATTTGCTCAATTTTTTTATTTTTCAAATTATTTAGGGTTCGTCGAGGCAGGGCACGGAAAACTCAAAGGTTACGGGTTATATTACATGGGTGGGTGAGATAGGTAAAACACTTAGGTGTTTAACCAAAGCTGACTTATTGGCAAAACTCTAACCGCTTTTCGAAACGGTGAAAAAAATGTTACTTCTATTGTTTTTTTTATATCAAACTATAAACAGCTGCAGTAGTTGAAAAATCACATGATTTTATCGCCTTTTTATACAAAGTTTAAAAGGAGAGCACTTCTGTTATTATACAAAACAACAAATATATTAGTTACAATTCTCAAAAAAATTAAGTATACAAAACAAACAATAATTTACTAAAGGCAAATATGATACGTAATGAATTTTGATTGTGTTGAATTTATTATATGGTTGATAACAGAGGTAGGCTGTAAGGTGTACTTGATTGACGTTTTAAATAATCTTACGCCGTACCCGTCGTTTAATTATAGACTAATGTGGTTATATATGTGTTATTAAAATGCATTTACTATAAAGGTTAGAATAATCAAAAAATAAATCGCGTTCAATACTACTTTTTAAATAAAATGAGGCCATTATGGCGCGGTGGGAAAACGTGTTACTGAAAATGCGAAAGATGTTGATATTTATCATAAATCAAGTGAAACTAGAAAGTCAAGTGAAACAGAAAGATGACTAGAGCCAAAATCCCTTATAGAATTATAAATTACGAGAATGGAACGAAGAAAGATACAGAAGGAACGAAAGTTAAAATCGTAATGCTTAGTTCCCGAGTTCCTAGAACTTAAAAAGAAAGTACTATGTCTTCTGTATAATTTATTATAATAATATTTGCTTGTGTTAATCATATCATATATGACATTACTGAGCGAATTATAAAAATTATACAACTTCGGCACGGATTCCATGCCATTCTGGAATTAAGAATTATAATATTATTTCTGGAAATGAATCTACAGATTTTTGCGCAATATTAACACTTTAGATCACTCTTCTATTTCGGCCCAGGATTTGTTGTCTCTTGCATGTACTCATTTGGATATGTTCTGGTTAAAATTCTGGGATCTGTTTGAAAGGTGAGTATTTTGGTACTATTCAATCATCTATCCCAAGGCGATGTTGGATTTTTTTTTCTAAAAGAAATTACTAATCGGAGTATCCTTTCAAATATTTGTATATATTAGCTTAGATCAGAATCAGGTACCATTCACTATGTGTTTGTGGCCTGGACGACGGCTCACTTTTTCACATCCGTATCACTTGTCTTAAGTTTACTCACCACTTATACCATATAAACCTGCCCATCCTCTTAATGTTCAACGTCCTTTCTGTTCAAATGTAACATTTTTATGTAATTCCTAGTTGCTGTCCGCGGCTTCGCCCGCGTAGAACCCTTTATTTCATGATGATAATTAATTAATGTCTCATTGGCCTGACGTTATGCTAAATAATTAACATGTTCACTACGAATGTTTTCCGCCTACTTATACTACGTAGAACCAAACAAAACTGTAATAAATTACAAAGAAGAGATATTTTAATTTCATTGTAAAGTCACAGTCGTTAATATCCAATTGGATATAGCATTTTAATATCGCAATGTAGAATACAGGCAACGCCATCTATTGGCGCCTAACTAAACTATACCATCCGCGATTGATGAATGTCGAAAGTTCTGTTTTATCTGTAGGGAGTATTTAATGTGGATAAAAAATATCCTATCAATCAAAACAGCTCGTACCCTGTCTGCTTACCAAATTTCATAAAAATCCGCTTAGTACTTTCAGCGTGATTGACGGACGATCATCCAAATAAACAAACTTTCACATTTATAATGTTAGTATGAGAGTGATTATTGTGAATATTGTGATATTGGATATAACAAAATAATTTAGTATGTTAACATTATTGTAAAATGTTATCTATTATTGTACTTTATACTATGTATAAATTTATTATTTTTGTTGTATTTGTTGTTCGAGTAGGTGATGGCAATATTCTAACTGGATCTTTAAGAAAATAATTATTAAATTATCAAAACACTAACAGTTGGTGGTTCAAAATAAACTGACGTGGTAATTTCGGTCGCTGAATCATTATATAAATACCATAATTTATTTTAGATTAACATTCATATATTGTTAGTGTGTAGTAACAATTCTGTTTATAAATTATGTTAGTTATCGTTAGTAGATTTTTATTTTATTTGGCCCGTTATTAATTTTATCCGATGCTTTTGGATAGATCAATCTACATGAGCTGTTATTGTCTTGGGAATGCTGTTTTGACTGCCAATCATGGGCCGCAGCAAGGACGATACTTTTTTACGCATTATAGAGTTGTAGCGTTAAAGAGGTTTAGCGTTTAGTCGCATATATTATATCATTCAACAGCATTCTAAAGGCGTTATTATATCGTACACGTAGTGCATTGTAAGCTCGACGCGTATAGTTCTCCCACAGGCCACCCGAGTAAAACAATTGACAGAATGGCCAAAATAGGGTTACCTTGATATCTGCAGTACCGCGGAGATAATCTGCGTGCGACCATACTGTTTCTTACTACCAGCGCCCTACGCTCTCTTTCAATGTCTTCCATGGTGGGAGGTCACTGGTAATGCCGGCGATACTTAAGGAGCTGATGTACAAGAACATTGTCCGATCGGTTCTTTTATACGGCAGCGAATGCTGGACAGTACTATCTCGGCAGACTCTGCAATTTTAAGTCACAAAAATGAAGATGCTGAGGTGGACGTGCGGCGTAACGAAGTCCGACCGCTTAAGTAATATATTCATTCGAAGAGTAGCCTTGTCGTCTGTTTTATAGCAGATATTCTCCCAGAACGTTGCCTGATATGGTTTGACCAGGTTGCGCGCCGGCCTAGGATCGATTTCGGACGCAAGTATTTTACTACGTCTGTCTCTAAACTTACCCTCCCAGAGCGCTAGTTGGATGTTGTAATGCAGGACAGGAGAAGAGCCAATAGTCTGACAAACAATAATGCAAAACATCGTGTGCAAATTGGAATAGATTAAGTAAGAATGTGTTGAACGCCGGGGTTATTGTCAGGAGGAAGAAGAATCCAAATGATAAAGTAGCCCACTACCAAATAGGCTGCTATGTTAGCAGTAATGAAACAATGATCTGTGTAGGGCGTGATGCTTTGGTTTTGCATAGAGACGTATCCTCCCTGTGCGTTATTTATTGCATTTATCACAGGGGGTGTTCTGGAGAACTAGGCACTCGACTACTATGTGGTTTCGTAGGGATTTTGCTTCCACGCGTCACACATCTGTGGAACAGCCTACCTGCAGCAGTATTTCCACGTCGATACGACATGGTTACCTTGAAAAAGCGCGTCTACCTCCACCTTAAAGGCCGGCAACGCACATGACCCCTGGTGTTACAAAGGGCCGTAGTCGACAATCACCATCATCGGGTGACCCGTGCGCTCATTTGACTTGTCTCTTCCATAAAAAAATGTGATTTTTGTCCATTTCATGAAATACACTCCACAGTTGCTTACTTAGCCGTGCACTTGGAAAATGACCAGAGAGAGTATTTCAGCTCGGAATGCAATACGGAGAACTCGCCAGCCACCATCTATTACCTTAACCAGTTTTAAATCTGAAATAGCAAAATATTATACATAGAATCATTTACCATGAAATGTATGCAAAGGAAACAAGGAAAACTAAGTTTAGGATACTCAGATGTATATTTAACACATACAATAAGTTAGGATAAATGTATTCCGTTCATCCAAAAATAATGAATGTTTTAATTTACGGTTGCTATGACAACGTGTGTAGCCCAAAATCATCCGAGCATTTAAGTACGATTGATGGTGAATTGTGTGCATCTTACATCGTTTGTAATTGTAAGGAAACGGTGCACATTGGGATGAAGACGAAGAAACTATCAATATTGATCATCACAGGCTCATCAAATTAGAGCATTGTTTTCCACCATCATATGTACGTGCAAAGATATATATATGTGACCATATTTTATTTACGCAATAGAATAAGGTGAATAAATTTACAAATTTATGATGGGCATGGCCGCGCCCAATTGCTCAGTGAGCGATACTTTCCATTAAGAGTTACAACATAAAAAAATGAATGAAAAACATATGATCTCAATATCTTAAAAGAATTAATTTAAATAAATCTTCCACTATTGAATGAAGAATAAAAGTAAGTAATTAGTTCTGCATTGACATTGATTTTGCAGCAATGTAAAAAAATCAAAATACAAATATTTTTATTCAAAATAAGAAGTTACAAGCTTCGTTTTTTGAACATCAAACAATTTACCACTAGTTTACTAAAATTACTGCCACAAACCTAAGAAGAACCGGCGAAAGAAACTCAGCGGGACATGTCTTTTTTATCAAAATATCGTAGCCTGGAGGCGAACATTTTATTCCAATTATCATTTTTAAAATCTAATTTTCGTTAATTTAACCTAATACCCTATAGCCTCGTCAGTAACTAACTTTTTTCAAATGTGAAATAGAAAAATTCTTAGACGTTTTCTCGGATCCTATTGCAAAAGCATACAATCTGACCCATTGAAGAGTTACGGACTCGATGCAATCGAGTCACAGGTGCACTAGAATAAAATTATATATATATATATATATATATATATATATATATATATATATATATATATATATATATATATATATATATATATATATATATATATATATATATATATATATATATATATAAAAACTTAGAAAATAATATGAGAGGTCAACTAATAAAGTCTAAAAATAATTAAAAAAAACTGTGGTCTGCTATCACAACTATTACTAATACTAATAACAAAAATCGACCACCAGTACAACTTTTGAAACTGGCTGACTCTCCTAAAGAGGCGGTCAACAAAACCAATGCATATTTTTCTAATATCGGCAAGCGTTTATCTTCCATCCATTCGCTTCCCAAATTCTAAAAAAGCCCTCAAGCCCCCTCTGATATCTTTTGTTCTCTTCGCAACTGGTTTGCCATTGGCTAACATCTTATTCTCTCACTTTAAATGAAGATAAGACCTCTTTTGTTTTGTTGTCGATTCAAAATTATAAAGAAAAAGCTAATATTTGTAACTCCATAAATACACACAAATGTAATGTTCCTCCAAAACAAAACTGCTTATGTCCCAAAATTACTAAGTCATTAAAATGTCTCTGAATCCATATTGATGAAAATCTCAATTTTGGAAACCACATAAAATCTCTATCAGAAAAAATACGAAAAATAACTTACATGTTTAAAACACTACGAGACGTAGTAGATAACAAAACCATTAAGTTACTATACGCGACCTTGGTGCAGTCTATCCTATCCTACTGCATTACTACTTGGGGAGGCGCTTGTAAAACTAATATGTTAACTCATGAACGAGCCCAGAGAATGATATTAAAGGTGGCTTTATCAAAGCCTCGGCTTTTGCCTACCAGTCAACTATATAAGGCAGCTCAAGTCCTCACTGTACGACAGCTTTATATAATGTTCTTCACAAACGTAGTGACTTATCAAAAGACAGAAGGAGGCAAAGAACTTAGACTAGAAGATTCTACGCAATATATCAGCCAACAGCGGTAACCACCTCATTGTGATGTGATAGCAGACTACAGTTTTTTTGAATTATTTTTAGACTTTATTAGTTGACCTCTCATATTGTTTTCTAAGTTTTTTTATTAAATTATGCAAATGCTGCAATAATTTATTTTATATTAATTAAAATATATCTTAAGTAAGTTATTTTTAATTTTTCATTTGTTTTATCAGATTTTAATTTTTTGTGCATTTCATCTCTTGTGCGTATACAACCTAACATACCAGATAATATCCACGGTTTGATTATAAATTTATTTCGAGAAATAAGCCGTTATATTGATTTTTTTTTTACAATTAATTGCTGAATTATACGAATAAACTAATTCATTGAGGTACTTAAATTAAATTCTTCAAAAACTTCAGCAAAGTCGTAGCTCTCACAGTTAGTTCTTAATTTATCTCTATCAATTTTGCAGGTCATCTTTGAATTTGTTGATTTATTTACAGAGACATTTGTTTTTAAACTAAATAAGATTGCTTCGTGGTCTGTAATACTAGTTCCTAGATTGAATGTAAAGGCACTTAGTTTCGTTTTAAGTAATACATGGTCCAAGCACAATTCTCCTCTAGCCGCAAAGCTAATAGCAGGTAGCAGCCCATGGTAAGTAATAGTGTCCAAATATGTTATAAGTGCAGGGCTCCTTTTGATGAGATCGATATTTATATCGCCAACTATTATTATATTTTTGAAACAGAAGTTTTTGAAACAGTACAGTTTGAAACAGTCAATTTTTGAAACAGTACAGTTTGAAACAGTACAGAATTTATGAACATGTCAGGTGTTCTGAAACTTGGGGGCCTATATACAGCAATAAGTATGGTATGTTAAACTTAAATTTAAAAACGTATAAAAATTTTGAACGGAGCAGGATTTCAACCTGCACCTCTGGAAAACCGCTCCAGCGCTCTGACCAACTAAGCCATTCGTTCTCACCAAGCTCCGTCGAAAATCTTATACGCTTGTTACAACTTATTTATGTTGTTAGCATCTCTGTAGGGAGATTTTTACAAATTTCCGCTACCCAAAGACAACTCGTAAGAATTATCGTTTGACAAGAGAGAATACTATTTATATTAATATTTTTACTATGTTTTAAAGTGTTATTCCACACTTAGGACAGAAAATACTAAACTTAAATTTAAAAATTTAAATTTAAGTTTAGTATTTTCTGTCTTAAGTGTGGAATAACACTTTAAAACATAGTAAAAATAAAAAAAAGTATGGTATGGTTTTGTATTCTGATTGTCAGGCAATTAGCTTCCAACAGAGGAGGTTCCTCCACAGTACATTCTAAGTTGCTGTTATATCGAATTTTGATTGTAATTCACGCTGGTTTTAAATGAATTGTAGCCTTCAAGCAGTGGCAAATTCACAATATGGGACAACCAGTATTCTGATAAAACGATAATATTACAGGACAAATTCAAACGCCTAAGCAGGAGCTCATCTCTTGGAAGTTACACTTTAAGTATGGTTGCTATAAATTTCACTATAATAGGTGGAGTTTTTTTTTTATTTTGTGACATTTTCGGCCTAAATATGTTACGTATATCAGATTCATGCACCTCAACTTCGAGAACTTTACCGACATTTTTTACCATACTGATAAGTGTGGACTTTTTTTCTGATTGTTGTTCTGATACATTGTTTAGCTCGAGAGTTTATGCTTTTGTATTCCGTTCAAGAAGTTCTACTTTTTGTTCTATCAATTTGATCATTTTTTGGCCTAATTTATTTTCAGCCTTTGTTTGTTTCAGTTCATTGAGTATTTCGTCGTATTTAGCCGACATAGTCTCGATAGAAAGTTTAATGTCCGTATTTTGTTGTAATTTTTTTTCATTTCCGTTTCAAATTTAGAAGTCTGGGCTGCTTGTTGCTGCTGTACACTTGCTAACATCTGTTTTATGTCATTTGTTGTAGAATCATCATATTTACGCTTAAATCAACATCCGATGCAACACAGTCGATCGCCATATCAGATTCTTGTGTGAAACGCGGTATCAATGATGATTTTTCGGGTGGAATGTGACGCATAGACATAATTGTATTATTTTCTGGCACTAGGATAGCAGCAATATGTAGGAGGTATATACACAGATGAGCATACGAATATACTCGTCCTTATCACACCATCAGGAGCGGCATAGACGTTGTAGTAGTTTCTATCTTGCTTTACTCCATGGAGCGAGCGCATGCGCAACAGGGGTCTTGTGTTTTGGTCATCGATCGACGTTTAAGACAAATTTTGCCGTCCATCCAGTGTACGTAGACCTCTCAACGAAATTATAGGAAGTTACTCACACTAAGTTGGTATTCCGGCGTGTGCACTGGCGACTGCATGCAGTATTTGCGTCGACACCTACATGTTTTCTTGCGCCCTAGTGCTTCGCTGATTTATTTTCGTATTTATTTCGTATTTAGTTAAATTAAATTATATAAGAAGCACAGTGGACACGTCTTAACGCTTTCGCTATCCAAACGGGAGGGTAAAATAAACAAGGCGAGCCGTTTCCACGTGTGTTAATATTCTGATTATTTTAACCGCAAAGACTGCTGAGCTTAGTCTATTCGCCATTCTATCAATATGAGGCCCCAACTGTGATTTAGAGTCAATGGCGCTCCTGAGAAACACCGTAGAGTCAACAGGATCCACGGCTTCACCATTCAAAAGTACATCGATTTTCACAATTTTCGTGTTGAGTGTTCGGAATATTACACATTTAGTTTTTTTATTATTTATAAGTAAATTTTTGCACTAAAACAATGTACTATTTTTAAGAGAGCATTGTTTACATCGTCATATACTTTTTGACTTCTTTTCATTTTAAAAATTAACGATGTATCATCCGCAAACAATACTATTTCATGGCTCTTTTCAAGTAAATTTGGTAGGTCATTTATATATATTAAAAAGAGAAAAGGATAAAGAATAAACCCATGTGGGACCCCCATGCTGATTAAAGAACCAGGAGATTTCCTACCATTTACATTAACCCCATGAATCCTATTAGTTAAATTAGAAGTCAAAAGATCTAATGCACGTCCTCTTATGCCGTAATGGTATGGCTTCATGAATGAAATCCAATCTTGAATGCTGCATGCTATCAAATGCCTGGGACAAGTCACAAAACATGCCAAGAGCATCCTGCGATCCTTCCCAAGCCTCATAAATACTCTTTAGGAGAGCTATACTAGCATCGGTAGTAGAGCGACCCTTAGTAAAGCCATACTGTTTATTATGCACGAGTTTATGATACTCAATACTTACTTTATGATATTTAAATTAAAATTTTTTTTTTCAAAAATTTTACTAAATAAGGATAGTGCCGCAGGTCTAAAATAACACTAAAATTACACTTGTTAGGATGCAGTACCCGATTTAAATTTAGATATGATTTTACTATATTTCATTAAGTCAGGAAACACACCATCCTCTATACAATTATTAAATATATAGGCAAGATGAGGAGCAATAGCGTCTATTATAAAAGTAATCAATTTGACAGAAATAAAAAATATAGATTTAATGTTTTCTTGATATCTAGGTTCTTGAATGTTTTAACAATGTAAAACTAATAACGTTTGATTTATTCACGATGGCGTATAAATATTCTTTAATCTTTAAACACTTATGTAAATAAATTAAATTTCAAAAATTAAACAAAGATTACTTTCCTAACGAAATGAGGACATATACTCAATTGATACGATAACTAAGGAATATGATATCGTGAACTATTCACCGGAATTTTTAAACTCACTTGATTTGCCAGGATTATCGCCTCACAATCTTTAATTAGGTCTGGAAATATAGACTCCTTGCAAATGTGTTCTTTCCGAAAAACTATACCTCGCAAGATATGCTGGAAGAGGCTTATATAAGAGAGAGATTAGCAGTTTAGTTAGTAGTTAGTATATGACAATTCGGTTAACTAGGTATCTAATTTACCCACAGGTTAATTGTCCCACAGGTAGTTTGTGGTTTAACCTACGGGAAAGTTGAAATTACAGTGTTCTGACAATGCGTTGTCATAGAAGACCAAATTTTGTAAATTTATTTGAGTTTCATGGTTCTGGATAGAGGAGGATACATGGTAGAGGAGCGTTAAAAATATAGATATTCCCATAATATTTCAATAAAATACAGATATCACAGATACCATTATGCTAGAGATATTTGCTTATTTCAACATACTATAATTTTTATTTGTGAATTCGAAATAGGAAATGAAAATCTTACACTGAGTAAGCAGATGCCTGACGTTCCGTACTAGTAGAACGTTGAATTAACTTAGCAGGATGGTTTTGTAGTTTAAAAATTCAATTTGATATATTAAATTTAAAGGTAAAATAAAACTAAGCAATATTTTAAGTTGTTTAATCTGCGATTTTATTATAACTGAGTGAGTTAAATAATTATAGTGCAAAAATTGTACGACATAAAATTTTTAATAATACTATATTAAGCGACATTAATAATTTTTAAATAATTATATTCAAAATAATGTTCTTGCAATATATTTAAATGTGCAATGAACGAAGTGCCATTCTATGTTTCTTACGGCAGTAACACTCTGTAAGATACTAAAAGCAAATTTTATTAAAGTATTTGATACAAAAACGTTTATTGTTTTTCATCAGTAACAGTGGATTGAAGCGTTGTATAAGCAGAATAAGTTGATCTAATGACGGACATTAGAAATGGATAACCCAAAATAGCTATTCCACCCGCGGAGAGTGACAATGTTTTTTGAGAATTTATTAGCATCAACAGAACCTTGTTTTGATTAGCCACATTAAAATTCTCCCATTGGCAGCTATATAAGGATTCCTCAAAAACGTTACTTGCTTCCAATAACCTTTGACCGATCAAACAAAAAAAGAATATCTGTTCATATGTATACGGCAATTGTACATAAGTGTTCTCCAAGCCGCCCAACAAACCAGCCACGATAGATAAAAATAGTAATATACTGTCAATTAAATATATCATTCTAAATTTATTTTCCATACTGTTTCTAAGATTGATGTTCATTATGTGAAATTTTATTATGTCTCGCAATCGATTCTTAATGAATATATTCTGGACATCATGTTTTTCTCTTATACTAAAGCTTATATTTTGTCTCATTACTTTTTCGCTGTACCTTTCACTATTCTTCCATAGATTAAGCAGTTCTTCACTAAGAGTCAGCATCAAAGCTTCTATATAGCCGACTATGATCATCATGAAAGCTATTGCCGTCGCTAAATTTAATGTTCCGACGACTATAGAGGGTATAGTTAACATTGTTGCAATTTCATAATTTGGTGATTCCAACATCGGTTCTAAGCCTGTAAAAAATATTTTTTTTAATACATCGTTGCCATTCTCTGTGATTAAGAAAATCTTAATCACAGAGAATGAAAACGACTAGAAATTAGCAAAAAAAGATTTTTAATTAAAATTATTCTGACTAATAATATCACATTTTCAAGAGTTTCGTTAAGAAGTAATTATTATTTTCTTTAGCTACACATTTTTTTCACGTATATCAGTAGATAGAGGTAGCATATGTTTTCCTCCATCCGTATGATTTTGAAGATTTTGGAGAGCCGAAATTGAACCATACTATGTTTACTTATAGTATTCTTTTTAACTACTTTAACATAAGTACTTATAATTAAAAAAGAATTTATATACCATACAAAACATATAAATCTTCAGTCAAATGGCGTCCCGGTAGCAGAAACGGCATTGTAATATATGTTGATCCGTTCATTATAAAAACTATCCATGTAATTATGGCTCTCCTCTTCACAATTCTTAGATTCTTTTTAAGATTTGCAGCAAATTGAGTTTCAGGTATTACAAGACGATAACAGTTTATATATTCAGAGATCAAGCTTCTTACTTTTGTTCTGTAAATAAGTATATGCTAACCAAGGAAAAGAGTATAGGCCGCCTTAGTAAAGGCAAATGCATCTTATCTACATAAGATAATATATACACTAAGTTGTTTACTCTGCCTACTTTAATAAAGAAAAAAATCCAAAAAAATTACCCGTATAACTTTATATAAAATAAATTTATGATTCCTGAAGCACTGCACATTCCCAATGATACCTCCACGTAACAAATCGAAATATCACTTATTTCAGAACAACGGAAAAATAAAAAATATATAGGCGAAAATATGTATGTATAGGTATAGAAAGCTACAGCCACATAATTCACTAGGTAAAAGATCCAAGGGATTGCTAAAAAAATAATAAAATAATATGATTAAAAAGGCATGAGAACAGGAAATAGAGTGCCCTAATCCTAACTTAGTATATGGAGGATGCATTTGATAATAATTATTTTTTACAGTAGGCAGTATTACTTAAGAATGCAAGTTTTATGTGGAGGTTTCTTACTAGCCACTGATGGCCTTTGCCCTTGTCTCACCGTCACTAAAGTTAGTTTTATTTATATTTTTAAATGTATTTTTTTATATTAAAATTGTAAAAAAATATCTTAATGTGCATAAAAGAAATATAAGGAGACATATTATAATATATTATTGAACACTAAGCTATTTACGCCTGTTATTGTTCTGATCTATGTTAATTGTCAGACATCTGAATATCATTCCAATATTTTCTATGAGAGTTGGCAAATCACTATGATCTAGTGCGAATTTGCCGAAAAATCCCATGTTGTATTTTCTATAAAAAAAATGAAAACATTTAACATATTTAAATATAATATAAATAAATATTAATGTGAAAGTAATAGAGAATATATATATGTATATATATATATATATATATATATATATATATATATATATATATATATATATATATATATATATATATATATATATATATATATATATATATATATATATATATATATATATATATATATATATATACACATATTTAATAATTAAATACACTATCCCGCAATACAGATAAAAGGTGAAAATAACCGATAGAATTCTTTAGGAGAATATAAGGTCGGCTGTCTTTTCCGTGGTATTCTATAAAATGCAGTACGTAAATGCAAGAAAGACACATCATTTTAAATAAGGTCAAATGCGAGTTGTACTCGCCCTCCGAGGGTTCCGTATGTTCCTTACGTATTTTGAGAATTGTAGACAAACGACAATTTATAAAAGTTGACTTAAGTTAAGTTTTCGGTATTATGCAATATTTTTGTGTAAAAGTTAGTTATTATTTTCCTAGATACCTATAAAAGCGAAAAGTTCTCACTTGGGGCCAAATTACATTTTAAACTTTTCGCTTTAAACTTAAAAACTATACTTACATAAATATATATATCTCTTCTCTTCTAGGTACGGAATCCTAAAAATGGTTGCAATTTTATTACTTATAATAAATTAACAAAGCTTAAGTCACACTTTAATTACTTAATTGGTCTTAATACTAATATATGCGAGTGATGGTGGCTTTGTATTTTTTTTTTTACTTATTACCTTTGCACTGTATCCTGCAACAAGGTAGACAGAGGGAACCTATCTCGCACGAGGCAGGGTAGGCAGAGGGAACCCGGGAACCTAGTGTTAAGACACTCCGTTCCACTTCCGTTCCCCACTATCCGCAGAATTTGAGGCATGGAGTGGCGGAACTCCATGGAGTGGCGGAACTCAATGCCGTGCTTTGCCTTATCACCCTAAATTTTGTTAAGATATTGTTAGTGATATTCGATGCCTTTCATTGCTTTCTCGCCTCTGTTAGATTCGAAAACAATTCATTTCTAACGAATGGGAATCAACCTCGTAACCATAAACTTAGAAATAATCTCTGAGTAGGGATTGATCCCAAGTTTACAGATATGCTCTTTCTATTTACACATAATAAGTTGTATGATATGCGGTGTTGTATTACATTTAGATTATAGTTAGGAAATTATTTGATAATTTATGTAAACGTATGTATAAATAATTTATTTATGAACATGCATACTTTATTGAATCATTTCTAATATATATGTGAATAAAAATGTGGCTCCATAAATAATATAAATGTAGATGTAATTATACAATTTAAATAACTTAAGTAAGCACCTGCGCATTTCTAATTACAAAATAATTAACGCTTTAGTGCGCCCTTTATAAATTGTCTAGTGTGTACAAGTAGAAATTTTATCGTCTTTGCTGTAGTATTTTAACGGTTCTGTGGGTTTATGGTCAAAAACATTTAAAGCACAAAAAATGTGTATACTTTTCTTTCTATTCCAGATTTACACGCTAGTATGATATCATCTGATAATATTTATGTTTTAGATACCCTTTCGTCTGAATTCTTGGTTAATCCTTTTGTTGGTAGCAAGGCGCATGCTTATAATGGTTGGCTTTTGGAAAATAAATGGACACAGACTGAATTAATACCAACGGAAATATCGTATAAATGACAAACGCCATGACAACGTCGAAAACCAAGGTAACCTAATAGAATAAACAGAAATAACCCAAATGATTAAGAAACTGAAAAGTGATAAGAGTCCCGAGATCGGATAATGTACAAATTGGAAAGAAAATACTAATCAAACCACTAACTTGGCTTTTCAATACAATACTAAAGTTTGCTATAACACCTTCACAATGGTCGAAGTCAAATGTCATTCTTCTCTGAAAAAAGGTAAGCCAAGGGACGTAGGCAATTACAGGTCTAT
Source organism: Eueides isabella (assembly GCA_019049475.1). Lineage (NCBI taxonomy): Eukaryota > Metazoa > Arthropoda > Insecta > Lepidoptera > Nymphalidae > Eueides > Eueides isabella. The sequence goes on along the minus strand of CM032399.1, from coordinate 1,304,727 downwards.
AAGCTTGCTTCCGTCTCTATACAAACTTTTCTCTTCCAACATAAACCAGAGAAAAAGTGAAAAGCTAAAGCAAAAACAACCGATAGAACAAACGAGCTTTCGGCTAATATTGTCTTTGATTTTCGCGATTGTTCACATTTTAAATGAAACACTTTTGACCACGGACTACTGTAAAGTGCTCGAACAGTCGGGTTTCGCGATTAATCCGGTTAAAAGTGTTTTATTTAAAATGACTTTTCGGCTATTGATCATATTTATATATTAGAACTATTTATGAGGCCTGTCGTGGCGCAGCGGCACAAGAGTGTGACTGTAACCGACAGGTTCTGGGTTCGATCCCCAGTCGAGGAAATGAAATATTTAATATTTTCAATTTAAATATTTAATTTTTCATTTCTTCGCTCTGGTAATAAGGCAAAAGCGCGGCATTGAGTTCCGCCACTCAACACGCAATGCCTCAAATTCGGCGGAAAGTGGGGAACGGAAGTGGAACGGAGTGTCATAACACTAGGTTTCACTGCCGTTCCCTCTGCCTACCCTGCCTAGTGCGGGATACAGCGTGAAGCTGAAAAAAAAAAAAAAACTATTTATCGAAAAATAGGTAGAATATCAGAGACCGCTCTACATACCCTATATTGACTATCAAAAAGCTTTCGAGATGATGTCACACAAAAGTATCTGAAGAATGAAAAAGTTATAAAAACATATAGAATAATGTTATAGGCAAAGTTAAATTAGAGTCGACTGGACGACGACTTCCTATTAAAAGAGACATAAGACAAGGAAATTCACTATCACTAAAGATATTTATTGCAGTGTTAGAATCAGTCATAAACAAACTGAACTGGAAAGAGTGTGGTCTTAACATTAGAGAAAAATATTTAAGCCATTTAAGATTCCCTGATGACCTAGAGCTTCTATTAGAAACTTACAACAAATGATGCAATCTCTTAATACAAGTCAGCAAGTAGGCCTAGAAATTAACTTATTAAAAACAAAAATAATAACAAACAGCTCTAGAAAAGATATCACAGTAGAAAACGAAACAATAGAGTATGTTGATCAATATGTGTATCTAGAAAAAATAGATAGGTTTTGATAATAACAACCATGAGCTAGATGTTCAGCGTAGAACAAGAAATGCAAATTCAAATTCAAATTGAAATGAAATAAGTTCTGGAGCTATAAGGAAGGAAGAGCAACGCGCCGGTAAAGATAAAGAAGAAAATCATGGACTCATGTATTATTCTGTCAAAAGAGCCGATAAGACCAGACATCCAAAAAAATAAAGATTATATGGTTAAAGATTATTTATTTCCCATTAGAGATATAAGTCACTTACAAGGAAAACATTATTTTACAAAATATATAGATGTCGATCTTACATTATTTTTATGGAAAAGACAAGGCAAACGAGCCTACGGGTCATCTGATGGTGAGTGAACACCAGGGGAGCTACAGGTACTGCAGGCCTTTAAGGTGGTAGACGCGCTTTTTGAAGGTACCCATGTCGTATTGACCTACTGCTGCAGATAGGCCGTTTGGCAGATGTGTCGCCACACATCTGTGGAACGTGGAAGAAAAGTCCTACGAAACCGCACAGTAGTCGAGTGCCACGTGTGTGGATGGTACTTTAGTTTGTGACGTACTGTGCGGTTGGAAAATTCAGCGGCAGGTACCAAGTCAAATAGATCTCTAGAACACGATGTGTGGATGGTACTTTAGTTTGTGACGTACTGTGCGGTTGGAAAATTCAGCGGCAGGTACCAAGTCAAATAGATCTCTAGAACACTCCCCGTGATAATTGCGGTAGAGAACGCACAAGAAGGATACGTCTCTGCGCAAAGCCAAGGTAGCAAGCCCCACACAGATCATTTAATCCCCAACAATTCGAACGCCTCTACGTTGTTTGCGATCAAATGGTTCAAGCTGATACTGGGGTGCACCAGCCCAGAGGTGAGAACAGTATTTTATATGAGGCTGAACCTAAGCTCTGTGCAGGGCCCAGGTTCGGTCCATTATTTAATACAAAATTATATATTTATTTATTTACTCATTTGATTCATTTATTACTTGTTTAAGGTGAGTAGTTTTTAAATATGTTTTCAGAAAGCTGTGTTTTAAAGGCATTATATGAAAGTACAGTTTTTAAAGCAGCTGATAATTCTTGCCCACCACATAGGTAAACATTTTTTTTCCAATCTGTGTCCTGGTATTAGGCGTGCGAGTTATTTAGTTTAAATAGCTCGCACACCGCGACCGCAAAGAACGTTTTGTTATACATTTTAGTTTTACAAAGGATAAGTTAGTATGGATCAAGTTGCTTAATATTTTTCTAATAAGTAAGCACGTGCTGTTAATGTACAATTGTTTTAAGGTAATTAAATTGCTTTCTTCATATATAATCAAATTTGAAGTTAAAAAGATATTACGAAAAAGTATTTTTATAAGTTTGTTTTGTAAAATTTGGATATCGGTTACGTTTGCCCATATTTTTATCAGATAAAGCAGGTTAGACTTTACTAAAGAATTATAAACAATATAACTTAAGCGACGTGGATTGCACGGAACGATCCGTCGAAGTAAGTATGGAGGAAGACAATTTATTTCGTATTTGTTCGATCTGAACATTTCAAGTTAAGCTGCTATCCATTCTAACACCTAAATATGTTTCACAAGTTTTCTGTTGTAATATTAAATTATATATTTTTAATAGATCGTATGGTAGTATAACTTTATTTTTTATTTAATAATCACGTAACAAGTTTTTGATATATTAATTGTAAGGATATTATTGTATTGAAACCAAACATGTCACTTATTTAGATCGTCTAGAGCTTTTGTAATAATTTCATATATATTAGAACCAAAGTAACAGACATGTATCATCCACATATAAAGATAGTGTCCATGTAAACCTATTTCATGAATATTTATGAAATAGGTTTACATAGATATAGATAATCTTTATATGCAGATGATACATGTCTATTTTACTTTGGTTCTAATATACATGGAATTATTATATAAATAATAGTTTATGTATATAAATAAGGAAAAGTAAAGATCCTAATATTGAACCTTGTGAAATTCCACAGGTAATTGGAATCCATGTACTATTAACGCTGCCGATTTTAACTACTTGAAATCCATTTATGAGGTAGAATTTAAACGTTTCGTGGGCTCTACCATCTAAACCAAGACATTTTAGTTTTTGTAACAGTAAGTCGTGGCTTATTGTATCAAAAGCTTTCCTTAAGTCAATGCTGCGTCGAGACATGCAATCGAGAGTTACTTTTCCCTTGTCTATATTTCATTTTATTTTAGTAGCAAGGTCAATCGTTGCCGTTAATATATTACTTTTGGGCCAAAATCCATATTGACATGTACTCAGCTTCACGCTGTATCCTGCACATGGCAGGGTAGGCAAGGGGGAACTTGGGAACTTAGTGTTAAGACACTCCGTTCCACTTCCGTTACCCACTTTCCGCTGAATTTGAGGCATTGCGTGTTAAGTTGCGACAACGCTGCGTTTTCCCTTGCACCAGAGCGAAGAAATGAAAACATTCAATATTTAGATAGAAAATATTAAATGTTTCACTTCCTCGAGTGGGGATTGAACGCAAAACCTGTCGGTTACAGCAATACGTTCGTGCCGCTGTGCCACGACAGGCCTCTTGACGTTTAAATATATAATTATTACAAATTAGAGGTTCTCCTAAGCGAGTATAAATAAGTTTTTCAAATATTTTTGATATAGTCGGTAAGATAGAAATAAACCTAAAATTTTAAGGATTTGTTTTAGTGTCTGATTTTAAAATTGGAGTCACTCTAGCGATTTTAACCAGTCTGGAATTTTTTTTTGATTTAATGATTTGTTAAAACAATTTATAAGCTATTGATAGTCAAATATTTTAGGCGTTTTATGGCTTTAGTATTTATTGCACCAAGGCCCGAACTGGCATTTAAATTAAATTTATTATTAATAAGAACCTCATAGGAATTGCAAGCTTTTAATATTTTGTGTTGGCTACTGCTGTTTCAGGTAATGCTAATTTTGGATTATCGTGGAAAAAAATTATGGTCCTTAATTTCTTTACCGTTGATTTTCAGTTTTAAAGGCATACAGCAGTCTACAATTTTATTGCAAGCTAATTTGTTGACTAACTCCCACATTTTAGTAGTAATTTATTTGAGATGGTACGTATCTTATGTATTTTAAATTAGTACAGCTAGTTGGGTTCTGTTTGTTTCGATTTTTTCCTTTATTTTGACGTCTTCTGGGTTACGCTTTAGGTTGTCCAATATTTGATTTCTTTGGCTTATGCCATTTATTATTTTCTCGTAATATTTTCTTTTATTTTATTGCATTTTCAAATTGTATGTAATTGTCATAATTAGAATTTAGTATCATTTTTAGTCGTGGCATATAGGTTATCATAGTCTATTACCTCATATTTCACTATAATTTTCTTAGGTTGTGTATATTTTTTTTATTTTGATACAAATTTGTTTATAGTCTGACATAGCTGATTCAATAATTACCATATGAAAATAGCCATTCTGCAGATTTGTACTCACATGATCTAAAATTTCCATAATTTGTGCTACCTGGATTGTATAGAACTCCGATTTCTATTGAATAGTTTTCTAATTTTATCCATAGGTAGTTGCTTCCATCTAAATATTCTGAATCAGACAAGCTATGTTTAAGGTTATTGTGTATATAGGCAGAGACACCTCCACCTTTTGTATCTGTTCTGTAATTGTAATAATGAGTATAGTTCAGAAGCTGCAATTCCATTGCTTATGTTTCATTTATAATCCATATTTTGGTAAGCAAAATGACATGAGTTTTTGTTTACCAAAGCCACTACTTGACGCCGGTTTTAAATGCCGGGGGTGGTAGCAATTCGGTCGAGTCAGCCCATTCGTGTTGCCATTGCTGGTAACGTGACTCTACCACACGCACTTTAGTTGCCTCTTACGACACCATCAGTACCAGGGTGATCCTATTCTAAGCCGGGATCACACAGCAAAAATTGTATTGATTAAAGTGTAATACAAGTGTTACAAGTATAATGAATAAGTATCCTAATAATAACATTATTTTAAATATTAAATTAAACGAGCATGCTATATAAAAATCAGACATAAAATCACAAATTAAAACTAAATTTGACTCACTACGATACATATCAAATATGTTTATGATAATCAACAATGACAGCAAAAGAAAGAAGCAAAAAACATTCACTAGTAAATTTTTTTTCAAATGTGGGTAGGTCGCTCTCACTTTTTATCTGCCGCAATGATGCACCATCGCTTTTACGTAAGAATATTTTACCATGCAGTACCCAGCAATATTTATATTCATTCACTTTAGCATTCATCACATTTCTGTATTGACGGGACAAATAGAATAAATGTTTCATTTTATTTGTTAAATATTCAGAGATACATTTGTTCTCTCCGCTGGTTTTAAAGATGTGTGTAAGAACGAACCCCTTTTATTATATTGCTTATACATATTTATTATATTTTCTCTCATTATGAAACTATTAAACTTTACTATACCAGGTTTTATAAGTAATTTACTACTGTTTATGCGATAAATGTCAAGGTAAATTGAGTTTTTGGCCTACAGTAATGATTGCTTGTAATAAATGGTCCCTCGATTCGGAACTATGAGTAGGAATATTTTTTAATTCAATGCACGTAGATCGGGCAGCTTGTTCGATTCCTTCCACTTTTTCTTCTAGGGAGTGTATATATTTAAGACTAAGTTGACGTTCCGTTTCCAATGTCTTTATTTTTTCATTTAACGAATCGTATGTTTTGGACATAAACTCAATTGAGTTGCATATATCACTATTTTGTTTTTTTATTATATTATATCTAATGATGAATAAACTTTTTAAATTTAAATTCGAGCATCATACTCTTTATTTCATTTATAAACAATGCTAATTCTGACGATTCACTGTCGCTGTCGGCCTCAAAACGCTTTTGACGTACTGTTATGCTTAGATCCTCAGACTCGGTTTGAGTAATTAAATTAGGCTCTGAACCGCAATGTACGATTGATGGCGACGCGGACTGATGATGATGAGCTGGCCATGTAGTGTGAATGAAAGACAATAAATGGAAATACGAGACCACCACATGGAATGACCTCGTTGGCAAGCTTCGGATTTGCAGGCAGTATACACGATGGGAATAAGACATCCAAAAACATGTTCGTTATATAATTCCCAAAATCTTACTTCTTTACTCTTTTTTGATACTCCTCTCGGATCGGTAGATCTTGAAGCTTCCAGCTTCTTATGGGATTATTCGGTACCAAGCTTGTACAACCATTGCGGCTGCGTCGACATGCGAACTGACCTCTTACTCTAGCTACGACTAGATAATGATCCGTTCGTTTCTCTTCCGTTCGCTCCCTTGTATCTAGTGAATTTGATTACACACAAGTAACTTCTTGATCACAGCTGGTTTCACCATTGTCAATTTATTATTTAAATTAATAGTTGCAATTATTTGTGTTTCCAGTTATATATTTTATTTATTTACCGTATTGCACACCACAAATGAAAATACAAACTAATATTAACAGTAAAAATGTTTTACGGTCTTATCGGTAATTAGCGTTTTCTTCCAGACAACCTTTGGGTTAGGATTTTTTTTAGTATTTTATGGGTGGTGTACAATAAAGTGTATATAAATAAATTTGGAAACTAGAATAATAATTGCAACTATGAATTTAAATTAAAAATTGACAATGATGAAATCATCAGCTGTGATCAAGAAGTTGCTTGTGGACTTAAAAAAATTTTGCTGATATTCCAGTTACCAAAACATTTAAGATATGTGGAGTATTTTTATATAAATATATATATATATATAAATATATATATATATATATATATATATATATATATATATATATATATATATATATATATATATATATATATATATATATATATATATATATATATATATATATATAAATATATATATATATATATATATATATATATATATATATATATATATATATATATATATATATATATATATATATATATATATATATATATATATATATATATATATATATATATCAGACGAATGTTCTGGTATTTGAAAGAATCAAATACCAGAACATTCGTCTTATTCGCATTCAGACTTAGACCATTATTCGCACATCCTTCTTTGGTAAAACTATCTAATATCTATAACTTTATCTTGCTCAATTTCGATATATTGCGTGTTTTGATAAATGATCAGTTAAAACAGGTTATTCTTCCAAATGAGTGTGAAAATTGTTTTAAAAATATTTGCCATAATAAAAGTCATAAATCTATTATTGATAAATTGTACAACTCTTTGATATCAATATTGTCTATTTATCTAAAACAGCTACAGTATCTTATGACATTACGGGAAAAAACTTAAATGCATAATTCCAGATGGGCTAAGAGGCTGGAATATAAATGTAAATGATGCGTATAGGGAAGCCAGATCTAACTTCCTTATGTGGGTTTGATATGGCAAGGCCAATAGTGGTGCTCTGTACAATCAAATGGTAATAATAATGGAATGGTAAGAAATGGTAAAATATTCAAAAGTATACTGAAATGGTGTCAAAATCATCATCATCAAGTACAAATAAGGATGGATAAGCTTGCTTCTTATCACAATTAGGGTGATTTCGGAAAATTCTGGAAATGCACTAACAAACTAAGTGCTGGACCAGCTTTGTGGGCAGTTATAGATGGCGTGAGTGAGCCCAAAATTATAGCAAACCTTTTTAGAAAATAGTTTACTGCACAATCTTCACAGAAATCTTCTGTTAGGGTGCCCGACGTTGAGATTGACTTAAACTACATTAACATTTCTGTAAACATTAAAAGGGTTACTGAAATTATAGTCAATGATTAGAGGCAAATCACATGGCCACGATAGTCTCAGCATGAAGCACCACAGCATGCGGGGCCTCGCCTTGCTGCCTTGCTCGCTTGCTTCATACTTATCCCTGAATTTGATGAGAGCAGTCGTCGATAGTTAAAAATAAAACAGGAGATTCGGCTAACTGTTCACAATTATAGGCCTATTTCTTTAGCAACAATCATTGCTAACATACTTGACAGTGTGCTCAGTCCTCAGTTAGATTGTTATCTGCACTGTTATAACCATTATATCTCTCCATTATAACCATTTATCTACCTGGACGACATCACGAATGAATGTAAGCCTAATATAAAAGATTTCCAAATTTACAAACAAAAAAAACAATATCAATACCTATTTTATTAATATTGAGGCTTGTCGTGGCGCAGTGGCACAAGCGTGTGACTTTAACCGACAGGTTCTGGGCTCGATCCCCGGCCGAGGAAATGAAATATTTAATATTTTCAATTTAAATAATGAATGTTTCATTTCTTCACTCTGGTAATAAGGCAAAAGCGCGGCGTTGAGTTCCGCCCGCCACTCAACACGCAATGCCTCAAATTCGGCGGAACGTGGGGAACGGAAGTGGAACGGAGTGTCTTAACACTAGGTTCCCGGGTTCCCTCTGCCGACCCTGCCACGCGGGATACAGCGTGAAGCTGAAAAACAAAAAAACAATATCAATACAACAATATGTATAGTAGCAAGGAAAAGATGAATATGTATAACCAATAACATGAACAAATAGGAATTACGAATCGATTTGATAAACAGGCTGTGTTTAATAAATGTGTATACTTTTAATGTTATGTATAACTTTTAATGTTTGGAGGATAACTGATATTTTTTTGAAATGTCACATATGTTTGCATTAGCATTATTAATAAAGGAGATTATAATTACATGTTGTCCAAAGTGAATATAGTGGTTCTAAATATTGTCAATTACATAAATTCTTTTAACTTAAAACCTGAAATGTAATCTTAAAAGTTTAATTTATTATCTAAATATACATTGAGCCCCATAGGTAAACAAAATTTAAAATATTTTATACTTCGATAAATGAGTCTGCAATTCTATCCATTAAAAACAGTCGGTGATTATGTATCATGATGAAATTATGTATTTGCTCCCGAAAATGAGGAGATTGAGGAAATTTGGACTGAGTTACGATAATTGTTCTATATTTTTGAAAAATATCAATTCTCTTTTAGGACATATACCTATTGATATATTAAAAAAATGAGCGTAAGTTTTCATTTATTTTAATAATTTATTAATTAACCCTAGACTGATTATAGGTTTATTAAAATACATTTGAGACAGAGCAGAAAATATGATTATAGTAGCAGATACGTGAAGATATGATCGTCGTGACGCTTTTATGGAACACACAACCCGAATCTTGAAGAAAAGTCGGGAACGCATTCTTAACGGTAACGTTAAGCTGATAAGAATATTTGCATCGCACATTCTCTCTCATCTTCATACTACATGGAAAGGTTTCCATGTGCGGGAAACAGGCAAAGGAATCTGTAGAACATAGACACTTCGTCCTGTTCTCCACTTTCTTTCTTGAATTGAACGTTGATTGAATGCATGTTGATTTTTTGAATACATTCAACGCACTTTGTCTCCTTACTAGAGCGAAGAAATGAAAAATTAATAATAATTTAATTTAGGCACGCTCAATCGAAAGTTTGCGCCTCTATGCCACCTGCCACCTATATTGTTATTATACACGGTGTGGATGGTATGCTTCTACTACGGGAAAGCTGGTAACTGAACCGCAGTAGCAATTGATTTGTGATTTGTCTAAGGCTTTTGACTGCGTAGACCACGATACGTTGTTACGCAAACTTAGCCATTATGGAGTCAAAGGCAGTGCTCGTGATTTCATTGCTTCGTACCTGAGAAACAGGATTCAGCATATTACCTTAAATAATGTTAAGTCTTCCGGTAGCATTCTGCGGATGGGTGTCCCACAGGGATCGATTCTAGGGCCTCTTTTTTTTTTTTAATTTATATAAATGACCTCCCCTTTTGCATTAATAATTTATGCGATGTGGTACTATTTGCCGATGATACTTCATTAATTTTTAAAGTGGATCGTTATAAAAAAAACTATGACGAAGTGAATAGTGCGCTGTCGCAAATACTTCACTGGTTTAATACTAATAATTTAGTATTAAACGCACAGAAAACAAAATGTATAGAATTTACTATGCAGAATGTTAGGAAAGAGAAGCTTAATTTAAGCGTGGATAATAAAATTCTCCATTTTTGTGATACCGCGGTATTCTTGGGAGTAACACTAGATTCGAAACTACAATGGGGCCCCCATCTGTCTTCCCTATCGGGCAGACTGAGCTCCGCTGCATATGCTGTTAGAAAAGTGAGGCAGCTTACAGATGTTGATACTGCACGCCTAGTCTACTTTAGCTATTTTCATAGCATATTGTCCTACGGAATATTACTATGGGGCAATGCTGCAGATATCGAATCTTTATTTGTATTTAAAAAAAGAGCAGTTCGGGAATCCCTGAGAGATTTTTTTAAAGAAACGGGTATTCTTACGGTGGCATCACAGTACATATATGATAATATAATACTTGTTCGGAAAAATAGCCACAATTTATTAAAAAACAGTGACCGACATGATATCAATACAAGAAGTAAAAACAAGCTGATCACTTCTAGTTTTCGTCTTCAAAAAGTTAGTAAATCTTTTATGGGACATGGTACACGTATGTATAATAAAATTCCACAAGTAATTTTAAATTTGCCACTTAAAAAATTTAAAGTGAATGTTAAAAATATATTGTTAGGCAAAGCATATTATTCTATTCAAGAACACTACAATGATAAGAGTGCGTGGGATTAAATGTTGTTGGTACTCACTCAGGAAGTTATGTTATATATTTACTTTAATTGATATTTTGAAAAAAGCAACTGTTGAGTTTCTTGCCGGCTCTTCTCAGCAGACCCGCCTTCCGAGCCGGTGGTAGCTTCCTGTAAGGACTGACACCACAGACACTTATATGTAACTTGACGATTCAAAAGTGCTTAAAAGGCCTAATTGAATAAAGAATATTTTGATTTTGATTTTTTTTTTGAATAGTTATGTCCCTATTCTCCTGCAGCATTACAAGCTCTACTAAACTGGTCTTCATGAAGATAAATTTGTATGTTTCCATTTATAATTTTTATTTCTGGTTGATAATATTTTTACAAACTCTGTTCCAAGAGAAAAATCAATAATTAATATGTTAAGCTCAGATCATTGCGGTTAGTTGGCTTAATTTTACTTTGGTAAAAATCAAATTCATAAACAAAACAAAATTGTTTGTGTACCGATGACAACTGGTAGTATAGAAAAGTTTAGAGGAATACAATAGAAAGACTCCAATACTTAGAATGTTACATAAACTCATAAACCCCACTTACTATAAGGGATTTTTTTTATGTTATCAAAAATGAGTTTAATGCTATGTTTATTTCTAAAACAGTAAAATCCAGGTGTTTCTTATCATTTATTGATTGGGCGACGGTAACAATTCATAAGAGTAGACACAGGTTACATGAACTTATGTTATGTTTAAAACTATTCGTAATTGCTTAAAAAAGTATGTTCCATAGCAAAATCTTTACATATAAGAAACAAAATAAAAAAATAAAAAGTAAAAAATTGTGAAACTGGAAACACAAAGAATTGCAATTATAAATTTAAATTAAAAATTGACAATGGTGTAACCAGCTGTGATCAAGAAGTTACTAGTGTCTTTTTAAATTTTTTTTGCTGATATTCCAGTTTCCACAACCAAATCTCTTATAGCTTCTACTGTCGCTGAATCATTGCTGAAGGAGTACGTCGACAAATGTAATATAGACTTTAAGTTTCATTCACTCAACTCTAGAGATATTGTTTAAACATTCAAGACCATAGTTATCAAGAAACCATCAGATCTATGGGTATTTAAATCGTGACTTGTACAAGGCATTTGTTTGCGTGCCGCACTCAACATTGGTCATAAAGCTATATCATTACGGCATAAGAGGATGTGCACTCGATCTTCTGACTTCTTATTCAACTAATAGGATTCAGAGGGTTGATGTGAATGGCAGGAATTCTCCTAGTTGTTTACTGAGTATGGGGTAACACTATCTATATGTTACGCACTATCGCGATATTTGTAAACGACTAAGATTTGTGAAACGGAGTGCTATCAACATCTGGCTGTTCGGAGTTATTAACGGTGGTATTTACGTGACCATTTCTAATGACTGGATGACATTTTAATACGGATGTATATGCATACATCCGTTGTAAAATTGATGCAAGAAATTTATGCAAGAGATTTATGCCATAAATAAATACATCAGTATTTATTTATGGCATAAATCTCTTGCATCAATTAGTCAAGAAATTGAGAACAAATTTGGCTTTAGAATTCACTTTCATGGTGTTTTCTATAACAGATGAACTTCTTGGTGGTTTGGAGAACATTCAATTACAGTTGCCTCCTAACAGTGTCGAAACATCAGTATATAAATGTTAATGGAAGAATTTTAGAACAGCAAATCGAGAAACCATTCTTCTCATGTTAAGAGTATTACAGAGGACATTAGTGTTGTCGACTGCGGGTGTAGCGAAATTGGACTTCTTGTACGATGATCATACTAGGGACCACTTATTCTGCATATACAACATTAAAATTTACATTGAAATAAAATGATTTAATATAATATTATTTTGTTTATTGCCATATAGTTTTTAAATACTATTATATCTAATCTAGATCTCTCTATTCTATAAGATGTGTAACTTGAAATGTTAATAGAGTAGAACTAATCAGCGATGTATTTTAGAGACACCGCAAATGGCTATAAATTTGTATTTCAATAAAAAATATTTAATGAAAACAATTAAATTGTCCAAGTATTTGTTTTTACATATGATATTTTATATGTTTTTATATACTGAATCTAAAGGAAACGCGTGATGGCGAATGTTCATAATCTATTGATCATCCGTATGGATAAAATGAAACAATCATAAAAAATACCAGAAACTGAAACTGTATTAGTAAATACAAGTACATAGGTAAAACTGCATAATATGAATATTCAATAAGTCATTACTTAATAGAAAGTAGCAATCGACTGTATTATTAATAAAATAGTGTGGCAGACGATTTGATTGACTAATATATAGTTTATTATTGAATAAGATGGTGTATTTTCTTTGCCGTCTCAAATCAGTTCTCGTTTTGATTGCAGTCATAAAGCATCTTGAGATTATGTTATTTAAGCCGTACCATAAATAAAAGAAATTTAAATAAATACAATTTTGTACTTTATAACAGCCAACTTATATTGAAAGTATATTTTTTTATCATTTTAGTTAATAGTTTTATAAAATAAAAACTGATAAAAACTGAAATATTGGCGTTAATTTTGAAAATTATGTCGTGATTTTGTTCTAAGATTTAGATTTGATAAAAGATCCATTTAATTTCTTTTTTTATTTAAATAAAAGTTTGTCGTTCTGTTTGAACATGGACCGGCCAACGATCAGTTCACGTTTTCAAGGATGGACTATTCTAAGGAAATTCGGGTCAGACAATGATGATTTTACAACAATAATGGAAAATATAAATTTCATACTGAGAGTTTTAACTATTAACATTTTCAACAACGCTAAACGTGAGTATATTTTATTATTCTTTCATAAAAACAAAACATGATCTAAATCAATAAAAGATTGATGGATTTAAATACACGTTTTTTACGTTTCAATTTTGTGTCTTCAAAGTGTGGATTACCATTTTAAAAAAAGGAAAAATGTTTGGAACTCTTCTTTTAGCTATACCTGTTACATCTTATATATTTATTACACTTGGGACTTTCGCTTATTTTTATGCATATATATTGTCAACAATATGGATGGCTTATTTCTATTATGGGAGTGCTGGTAACTGGACTGCAACAGCGATCGTCTTGTCACTGTTCGCCTGTAGCATTACAAGCTTTACTAAGCTTATTTTTATGAAAGTGAATGTGTAAGTATGACTTAATATAATCATCAGGTAGCAAAAGTATTCTGCTTATTCCTTTTTTAAAAAAATATTGGTTATATAAATTTTATTTTGTGATAATATAGTAGATTGTTACGTGTTTTAATTTTTGAAGTAGAAATTGTAACTCTTCTTCATAATACTAATTATTATAATATTTGCAGAAACAATGTTAGAGAAACAGTTACAAAATTTCTACTATGTCATGTTCAAGTAGTGCCTGAAACACGTTTTTATAAAAATCTCCGGAAACGACTAAATATAGTTAAGTGGCGAGCAATTCTTATTTGGGTGTTTGGAGTGCTAAATGGGGCCATTTACGTGCTGCTACCTTTTTTAATGCCTGGAAGGCATTTTACTACAGATTTATTTGTAATTTATGGTAAATTAAACAAAATTGTTTTATATTTTCTAAATGCAAAGGTCTCCCTGTGTATTTCTTTTAGGGTATCGTGTTTGCTTGTTCCCTCCATCCGTTTTTTGAAGTATTTAAAAGAAAAAAATTAACTCTCATACAATAAATAACTTATCTCAAGATCGTGTAGATCTATTAAGTTCACATTAATATCAAACACTCAGGACTAGCGTCCTTTGGAGATCAGCACAAAAAAAGCTCCTAAATCCAGGTAATCATGAGACACGAATATTTATGCATCATTTTGTATGAAATTCGCCGCGTAATTAAAACCCACAGGGGGTAAGTGAGAACATAAAATAAAGTAAAAAATCTAAGAATCAACAATATAATCACAAAAACATTTGCACATGCCATCGTTTCGGGAGCAGACCCGTAAATGCTAAAAAAATATATGTACATTAATTAAATAAAATAAGATATGGACCCGTTACTCTATGTGTGTTTTACAGATAATGCACAGTTGTACGTAGAAATCTGAATATCTATTCTTTTTTTCAGGTTTGGTTCCAATGACTGAATCACCAAATTTTGAAATCGCTACAACCCTTAATATTACAAGTATTGCTTTTGGTATTTACGCTCTGGTTAGTATTGCAGCGTTCATTTTAGTCATAGTCGGTTACGTCGAATCCCAACTATATGCTTTGAGTGAAGAACTAAGTACTATTTGGGAAGATAGCATGAATTTTTATAATCTTACCAGACGTACATTTGATGATATTCGTAAGAAAAAAGATATAAAAAACAAGTTTATTGAAGTTCGTTTAAGAGATATCGTCAAGCTGCACATTGCTAACGTCAATCTTTTACGTGAACTGGATCAAGAGTTAAGAATGAGTTTAATTTTAGAATTTAGTCTCGTAGCTTTTGCTATAACTGCAGAACTTCTTGGTGGTATCAAATATACTTACTTACAACTATCGTATACTATATTACAAGTATATATGAATTGTCTTGCTGGCCAACGTCTCATCGATGCTGGTAAGAATTTTGAATATTCTCTATATTGTTGCAAATGGGAAAATTTCGATGTTGCGAATCAGAAAACTGTATTAATAATGTTCAGAATGGCTCAAAAAACGTTGGTGTTGTCAGCTGGAGGCATCGCTAAGTTAGATTTTGTCTGTTTAATGACAATCCTAAAATCAACTTATTCTGCTTATACTACATTGAATTCGACTGTAAAATAAAGTCTGAAAAAAATATATTTTTTTTATTTAAAAAGAGACCGAAAACCCCAAAACTAAATACTAAGTAATATCATTGTATAGTAAATGTTATTTAATTTGAAATTTATTTTGGCTAGTCGCTGTGAAGGGGCATAGTCATACTTTAAATTCTACAGATTCTGGGTTGGATTTCTTCATCGGAAAGTTTAGAACGAAATTTGATTTCTTAACTATAGATTTCCAATTTCCTTTGTCTACAGAGAAAACATATAAGTGAGCCATATAGAGCTGCCCAGTAGAAAAACGTAATGACGTGCCCAAATGCAGGCCTGTAACCTTAAATTTTTAATTTTTAACCCTGCAAATTATTCGGGGTGTGGTGTATTAATAATATTAATAAGACTTATCAAAACAAATACTTATTTAGACACTATAAATCTTGATAAAAAACAATAGTTACACACGAAAATACAGCCTAGGAATATAATGCTTTAAATTAGCATATAAAACTATGCCATCCCTTGGGCAGTTATAATAAATATGATTAGATTTAACTTGAAGCCTGTCGTGGCGCAGCGGCACAAGCGTGTGACCCCCAGTCGAGGTAATGAAATATATAATATTTTCAGTTTAAATATTTAATATTTCATTTCTTCGCTCTGATACAAGGCAAAACGTGGCGTTGAGTTCCGCCACTCAACATGCAATGCCTCAAATTCGGCGGAAAGTGGGGAACAGAAGTGGAACGGAGTGTCTTTACACTAGTTTCCCAAGTTCCCTCTGCCTACCCTGCCTCGTGCGGGGGCGTGAAGCTATGGATGGATGGATAGATTTAACTTAATACGCCAGTTGGAGAATATTCCTCAAAAAATTTAAAAAAATATGTATTCAATAAAGACATAACTGTAGACTATACAATACTGAATACATCGAAACATTTTAAAATAAATCAATAATTTTTGAGAACAAAATCTAATAAAATCAAGATTACAAATACGTTTTATTTAATATATAACAGTACAGATAATCTTAATAAAATAGTCAAATAATTATTATTAAATCCACTAAAATAATACAAAATGTTTTAATATTTGAGAAGCTCAAGTGAGCACAGTTGGGCCGCTAGTGAACTATAATCAATAATAACAGATTAGTTTTGAACCAAGAGTAAAAATTACTATCATTAGTTATATGTTAAAAAATAAAATGTAAAAGAAGGTAACAAATTAGGAGTATAACATATGTCATAACATGATTGTCATGACACAAAAAGATTAATAAACTATTAGAACACTTAGAAAATTGAGAGAAATAATTGCTAATATGTATGAAAAATAAGTAACAACGGATTCTCAGACTTAACGCGTACAAAGACGGTTATTACAATTTACATTATTTTATAACACGATTGTTTTATATGATGCCCTATATTAGACAGGAACAACTAGATAGTAAAATTTCAAGTATTGCAAAATAGAATACTACTAAAAATAAAACAATACTTATTATTTTGTTCATTTATTAGTGTACATAATTTTAAAAGACAAAATGTGGCTTTAACTTCTGCCATTTAATATGCTATGTTCGATAATTTGGGGTAAACTGGGATACACAGAGAGAAACAAAGTGTCGACACCATAATAAAAGTATAAAGATTACAAAGCTGAATGTAAAGTAGTAAATGTTGAATAAATAGAATTCAATACCGACATTAGACACGGAAAGCTCAAAGTTGACAATCCACCCGCGGTTAATGTTAGAGACTTTTGCGATATATGTAACATTAAAAGTATAGTTTGCCGATTTTGTGCATCAAAATTTTGCCATTTACAAAAGTATACAGCGTTTTCAAAATTCACACAGGCATCTATCAATCGCTGGCCAGTGAAACAGTCTACTGCTACCTGCATTAGTGAATACGGTAGTTCTAAATAAGTGTTTTGCAAGCCTCCTAGAAGCACGGCTGTTATACTTATAAATAACAAAACGAATTCTACAGCTATTGCTCCACGGAACACTGTCTCTACTTGTTGTATTAGATTCATAATGATTACATGAATTTTAACTATAATTTTCAAATGATCTCTTACTAAGTTATTGACATCTGCGTTATCTTCATTATCATCTCCTCGATGTTTAAGATCTTCAAAAGTCTCGATATTATTACAATTTTCCTTGGCATCATTCCAAATTTGTAAGATTTCTTGGCTTAAGGCGAGCAATTGCGCTTCAACGTAACCCGTGATGATAATTAGAAAAGCGGTTATATTCGATGATAGAAAAACTGTTAAGCCAATACTGGCAGAAAATAAAAATGTTGCAATTTCATAATTGGGGCTTTCGAACATCGGATCTAATCCTAAAAAAATATATATGAATTATATTAAGATACTTGTAAAATGGAATAAAATTTTAAATTATTTTCTATTTTTAAATATAATATAAAGATCTTGCCATAAAGAATAAAATCATCTTCAGGAAAATGGCGCCCAGGAGTAAAAAGTGGCTTAAGCATGTATATAACACCATTAGATATTATGACAATCCAAAAAATCATAGCTCGTTTTTTAACAAATCTCATTGTTTTTAAAATATTTTTCTCAAATTGACTTCCGGGTTCTATTAGACTGTCACATACAAGGTATTCTGCCATGATTTCTCTTATTTTATCCCTTAAAAGAAATGTAACTTAATAACATTTTAAATTTGTATTAATAATTCTTACTTACTTACTTACTTAACTTCACGCTATATCCCTAGCGGGGTAGGCAGAGAGAACGGAGCGCCAAACGCTACGGTCCCGGCATACCTCTTTCGCCTCGTTCACTGTCATCAACGTCTTCATACATTCCCTCCGGGGTTCCTCATGCTTTTTACGTGACCTTCCTCAAGTATCAACGATACTGTGTTTTCGAAGGTCAACCAAGGTCTCCCCCTCCCTCTCTTATTAATAATTCAATTAAAGTAAATATGTAACAGTTAATCTTTTTTTCAATACTATTAAATATAATATTCTAATATATATGAAGACGGAAATATTCACATAAAGCACTCAATTTTGAAGGAAACCTGTTATATGCCGAATAAAGCTACAATTTGCTAAAATCCGTGTCTGTTTCACTTATTAAGTAATTAAAATTATGTAATCCAAAACTAAAAATATTTTAGTAATTAATTTATTCATTCATGTATAAATTAAAAGAAGAGTGAAGCACAAGAAAATCATATTTCAAAGGATCTTTAACTATTTAGATATACTGTCTGTCGGATTATGGAACTCAACGCTACGTAACGCACCAGGACCTGCATGAAGGAACAGGAATTCAGTAATATTTATTAAAAACCTTCTAACAAACCATATCAAAGTAACTCACTCAAATAAATACATAAACATAAACTTCCAAAAAGCAATAGTACTGGAAACTCCAACGGAGAAATTGATAATGGCAGATAATCTGTTGTTCGTGCGACGGCAGTAGACAAACGTATACCAAACCGTGGAGAAAATATATACGTAGACGTAGCTCGAAGTTACAATGATGGTCATAATATAGAACAGTATGGGTGTACCTTAAATATAGTAAATTATTAATATTGAGGTTAATTTAAAAGTAGATTTTTTGTTTTAAGTATCTTCCATCAACGCTACTCAATATCAACAATATGCAATGTCACTAAAATTGGGTTAGAAAATGGAAATTCGATTGTTATTATTTTCTTATAATGAAATGAATTCGATTGTTATTATTTTCTTATAATGGAAGCCTCATAAAATTTGTTCTTAAAAAGTTTAAAATGAAACTTAAAAAAAATAATAATTGAACTAAAACTATCTTTAACGCTGCAAAATGCCCAAATATCATCTAAATTATACGTCTAAGTCATTGAATTACTTAACTAAGATACTATCAACCTACAGTCAAATTGAATAAACGGTTTTGTAGGACTCAGCATAATTTATAAATGTGTTAAATGTATTATAATAATTAATAATAAAAAAGGAGACAATGATAATTTATTTCTTAATGTCAATATTTTATATGACAAAGTAAGAAGATAGATTCCATCTATTACTTTACCTTACCTAAAATAAGATACTTCCGTTACCCATTTCCGCCGAATGCTAAAGTTATTGCGTTTTGAGTGGCGAGACTGCAGCTCTCTGCCTCATTGTAAGAGCAATGAAATGAGAGGATTAGGTATTTCGTTTAGTCTAGTGTGGATCGATCCGCAATAAAATATAATGATTTCCTCAAATTTTAATTGTTCCCATATATATAACTTTTAAAATCAGACGTAGTGACATTGCGCTACAGTGGTTTACAATCTTACGTTTAGTATTCCGTTTGTCAATGTTGAGTGTCAGCAGTTTCAACATAATGGAGATATTCCAGAGTAACGTAGGCAAATCACAGTAAGCTAGTCCAAATTTTCTTATTTTATCCATAATAACACAATAACCTGTAAATAGAGAAATATAAATGTATATTTAATAATTAGTGGATAAATATATATTTATCCACTAATAATTAAATATACATTTATATATATATATACATTTATATATATATATATATATATATATATATATATATATATATATATATATATATATATATATATATATATATATATATATATATATATATATATATATATTTATCCACTTTCGTCGCAGAAAGAGTTGACCCATATGCAAGAAACAAATTTGAATTTTAACTTGTAAATAAATGCCAAATCACACCTTATTAATATTTTTGAACTAATACACTGCACTTTGGTGTTGTGTAAGATGACTGTCAATATCACCATAGCCTCTATTTATATCGATTTACAGGGACTAAATAATGAAAATGAGAATAATTAATAGGCCCGTCCTAAACCTGTCATTTCTGTTGCTTGCTTATCTTATGCCTCAATTATGCCTTTGTTTTTCGTAGGCATATTAAATATATACAATAAAAAAGTTCTATTTTAATGAAATTACAATATTACTTTTACATTCTTTAAAGTAGCAAAGAATAATGAGAAATCTTTCTCATATTGTCATCTCGTACAAAGCATTTTGAGAATAATTTGCTACTTTAAAGAATGTAAAAGTTACAAATAATGTTGTAATGTTATTGAATCTTATATTTGTTTTCTAATAAAGAAACTATAACAATGTCTCAGTATCCACATTTTGACACTAATTTTATGATATTTTTTTACTGCTACATACTAATAGTTCAAAAAGAAAAATGCATTTTTGTGTTGGACTGTCTATTTTTCGAAATGTATTAATGGCTACGGAGTGTCTTAAAACAAGTTTTCCAAGTACTTCAGTCTACGGTCCTCGTTATGTCCGGGATACAGAAAGATACTAAAATAGAACGAACATAGGTGATAGAAGTGTAACAATAAGAGATTTGCACGAACGGGAGAGCCTGAGAGCTTTTGCGGCAATATTTAGTCATTTTTATTGGATTTAGTGGCGAAGCCACAAAAAAAATAAATTATACATAAAATTAATAAACAAGAGAACATTTTGGTTGTGTAAATTTAGTGAATGTTCGATCTAGGTATAAAATCATTATAAAAACATTTATACAACCTTACTATTAAGTAATTATATTAAATTTAATATTAGTAAAACATACGTAAAAAACGATCGCAAATGATAATCAAAAACCTGTTTTTTTTTTCTTTTCTTATTTTCATGTGATCATTACATATATGTCTGATATGTTTTACATAAAATTAGAAGTGTGTATTACTTTTTTCTCCAAATTAATCGTGACGGGTTAATCACACGTCTTCACCATTCCGATAAAAAAAATATTTCGAGTATATAATATGTTATAAGAAAAATGCATCTTTAATGTATATTGTTTTTCTATACAATAAAGTAATTAACCTATTTCTATAATAATACAAGTTTCCAGTTAATGAACTGGGAACTTGTATTATTATAGAAATAGGTTAATCAATAGGTAAATAATTAATAAAATAAGTTATAAATAGGCAAATATAATAATAGAGTAATTACAAATTAAGGTACTTGTAATCGTTTGTACTGTAAGTAATTCATATACGAGACTTGAGGTGATAATGCATTCGTATTGCTTTATATTTACAAATACATATAGAGAGAATAGTTTTTTAATTAGTGGTCTTTTTTATAGAGTGACGATTAGGCCAAATTCAAATTCAAATTCAAATATTTTTATTCAAAATAAGAAGTTACAAGCTTCGTTTTTTGAACGTCAAACAATTTACCACCAGTTCACTAAAGTTACTGCCTCAGACCTGACAAGAACCGGCGAAAGAAACTCAGCGGGACATGTCTTTTTTTTTTTTTAATCAACTTTTACATCATATAATCAATTGTGACAATGATACATTTGAAATAGCCTGGAGTGAGCATTTTATTCCCAAGGCGTGTTATCATTTATGAAATCGTTAATTTGGTAATAACCTTTAACACACAAACGTCTTTTCACAACCTTTTTAAATTGTGAAATAGAAAATTCTCGGACGTTTTCTGGGATCCTATTGTAAAAGCGTACACCCTGACCCATAAAAGAATTACGGACTCGATTCAATCGAGTTACAGGTGCACTAAGATTAAACTTATTTCTAGTATTAATATTATGTATGTCCCTTATCTTGGTAAATTCATTAATATTTTTCTTAACATACATAATATTTTCAAAAATGTATTGCGATGCAACGGTCATTATATTGATTTCTTTAAATTTTTCCCTTAAAGAATCTTTAGGGCCTAATTTATAGATTGCACGAATAGCTCGCTTCTGCAAGACGAAAATTGATTGAATACCGGCTGCATTACCCCAGAGTAAGATGCCGTAGGACATAATACTGTGAAAGTAGCTAAAATAAACAAGGCGAGCCGTTTCCACGTCTGTTAATATTCTGATTTTTTTAACCGCAAAGGCTGCTGAGCTAAGTCTATTCGCCAATCCATCGATATGAGGTCCCCACTGTAATTTAGAGTCAATGGTGATCCCGAGAAATACCGTTGAATCAACAGGATCCACGGCTTCACCATTCAAAAGTACATCGGCTTTCACAATTTTCGTGTTGGGTGTTCGGAATATAACACATTTGGTTTTTTTACTATTCAAAAGTAAATTATTTGCACTAAACCAATGTACTAAATTAAAAATATAGATGTGATGAATTAAGCCAAAAATTTAAATAATTGTTCGTAAAGACAATCAATATCAAATTATTGTATGCCTGAAGCGATCCATACCTACTTCCAAACAATTAATTATTTTTTGACAGCACGCATGGGCAGACTCGAACGTGTCATTACCACCCCCGGCATTTAAAACAGTCGTTAAGTAGTGGCTTCGGTCACTGCGTTTGGCATTGGGTAATGCCGGGCCCCGGTACCCACCCACCTTAAAGGACGACAGCGCTTCTGTAACTCCTCTGGAGTTGCGCGGGGCCGTGGGCGGCGGTGATCACTTACCATCAGGTGACCCGTACGCTCGTTTGGCGTGTCTCATCCGTAAAAAAAATAGAGACACTTTTCCAATTGTATTATTTGAAATATTAATAATTCGTTCCAATTAATTTAAATTAAAATATAAGCCAAAATGGCCATCTCTGACAAATTATAAAAATAAAATTAATTATTAATTAATCGTAAAAACATACAAAGAATATTTAACAATAAGAAATTAAGTTGTAAAAATATTCATGTACTTTGTATTACAGAGCATTGGCTTTGAACTCTGAGACTATCTTTAATTTCAATAATCACCAATTAGCTAAATTAATAGAAAAAATAGAATTGTTTGTTTACAGATAACAACTGATCGTATAGAAAAGTTTATAAGTAATATAATACCGAAATTCTGATATTTACATTGTAATAATAAACCCAACTCATCGTTATTAAAAATGCTATATTTTTTTCTAAAACGGCAAATTCCAGGAGTTTCTTATCATAAAATAGCTGCGAAACTATGAATTTAAATAAAAAATCGATAATGGTACGCCATTGTCAATTTTTATATTCATGATTACCAGCTGTAATCAAGAAATGTCTTGTGTTTTCGAAAAATCTTTGGTAATATTCTAGTTTTCACAAACCAAAAGTCTTCCACAACTGTCGCTGAATCATTGCTTAAGGAGTATCCACAAATGTACTCGAAGTATAAACTTTAAATTTAATTGAATTGACTAACTCTAGAGACATTGTTATAACAATCAAGATAATAGACACTAATAAAAACATTAGATCTATGGTAGGCCTGTTGTGGCGCAAGCGTGTGACTGTAACCGACAGGTTCTGGGTTCGATCCCCAGTCGAGGAAATGAAATATTTAATATTTTCAATTTAAATATTTAATGTTTATTTTCTTCGCTCTGGTAATAAGGCAAAGCGCGGCGTTGAGTGGGAAACGAAAGTGGAAAACTCTGCCTACCCTGCCTCGTGCGGGATACAGCGAAGCTAAGAAGAAAAAGAAGAAGATCTATGGGATGTTTCTGTAAAGTCAATCATATAATAGACACTGTTGCTCCTTATGTTGCTGATATATTTAATAACCGTGTAGCTCGCGGTGTGTTTCCTGACCTAATGAAATTTAGTAAAGACTTACCTATATTTAGTAATAGTAGTAGTAGAGTAATTTTAGACAGTACTACCTTCATTTTTGTAAATATTAAAAAATAAATAAATCAAACATTATATATTATATTCATTTTAACTCTTATAAACTCATACAGATAAACAGTTTGATTTTACTAAGGGTCTCTTAAAGAGTATTTATGAAGCATGAAAAGGATAGCAAGATGCTCTTGACATGTTCTGTGACTTGTCGAAGGTATTTGGTGCAGCACTCAATGTTGGTCATGAAGCTACACCATTACAGAATAAAAAAATATAAAACCTCTTATTTGAGTAATAGAATTCAGAGGGTTGAAATTAATGGTAAGAAATCTTCTGGATCATTAATCAGTAAGGGGGACTAACAGGGGTATATTCTTGGTCCTTTACTCTTTTTGATATATATATATATATATATATATATATATATATATATATATATATATATATATATATATATATATATATATATATATATATATATATATATATATATATTAAGAGTATTTGTTTGCTGATGACACATCGTTTGAAACTAAAAAAGAGGAAAAAAGTTTATGACGTTGCATACAAGCCTTTCACAAAAATAGTACATTAGTTTAGTGCATACAGCTTACTTTTGAATAGCAAAAAAAGAAAACTGAAAATTGTGAAACTGATGTTTCTTGATCGATGTTGTTTCTACAGTATTCCTCGGTACCAAAATTACAGTGGGGACTATTATGAATAACGATATTGATGAATATTGACAGGCGTGGAAATCGCTTGCGTCGTTTACTTTAGCTCCTTTCATAGTACTATGTCATCCGGCATTTTACTTTGTTGAAAAGTAGCCGGTATTATATTAATCTTTTTTTATAATATTAACGTTAGAAATAACTTTTAACTCAGTGCACCTACGAGTATAACGAGTCCGTGAATTTTTAAGGGACGCTTTTACAATATTATCCCAGAAAATGTCCGAGAATTTTCTATTTCACAATTTAAAAAAATAGTGAAAAGGCATTTGTATGTTGAAGATTATTACCAAATTAACGATTTTTTTAATTATAACACGCCTTGGTAAAGAAATACTCGCCCAGGCTATTTCAAATGTTTCATTGTCACTTTTAACAATATGAAATAATCTTTTAATTAAAAAATAGACATGTCCGGCTGAGTTTCTAGCTCCGGTTATTCTAGGGTCTGAGCCAGAAACTAGAGGTTCAACAATTGACGCATCAATATAAGTGTGTCCTTATGTTTCAAGAAATATCGTATCCTTTATATCCTCTGAAAGTTTTCGTGTTTGTTATATTAATAATTACATAGCCGTTTTCTTACTATTTAATATTCATCAGCCTACCCAAATAACTTGATAGAATACAACTAGCTTCTTATAAGAGTCCTACCATATTTAAAAGATTAGACTTTAAGTTAAGGTACTATATCTGCGTCATCATTACCATCTTATGATGGTCCACTGGCTCAGTAATACCATATGTCAAATGATTATTAGAAGCAAATATAATAGTATATGATTATTATAACAAATAATAAAGAGCATACGCTTATTCACATAGTATGCTTAAAAAACAATAATAAAGTCCTCATTTTATTTTATAAGTAGTTTTAAACGCAATTTAATTTTTAGTTATTCTGGCCTTTATTAAATGCGTTTGAATAATACATGTATGTATTTCCACACTAGTCTATAATTAAATGGCGGGTACAGCGTAAGATTATTTAAAACGTCAATCAAGTACTCCTTGCAACGTACCTCTGTTATTAAACCGTATAATAAAATCGAAACTATATATGACTATTGTTTTTAAGATTTTTTTGAATACTCACATTTATAAATTTGAATTTTGTAACTAATATATTTGTTCCTTTATCGTTCATCGTTCAATAATGGAAGGCCTCTCCTTTTAAATTTTGTAAAAAAAGCCATCAGGTTAACTTAGGTTAAAATACTCCTGGAGTAGAACGTCTCTTGCCAGCTAGACTTTTATGTCTTCCTGTAGCACATGAACGACGTCAAAGATGGGCGGCAACCTCGAAATACTAAAAGGCAATCCCAGAACTATGCACAAGAAGGCTACAGGCCGGAAAGCTGTTATGGTTACTTTAACCACAGAACCGTTAGGGAAAGGGATATCTTATGCGCAGATCCTGGAACGAGCGCAGCAGGGGGTTAATGTGTTGCAACTGTGCATCCCCGAACGCCTAACAGTGGGCAAGGTAATGTCAGTGCCCGGATATTGGAGCTGTCTGCATCACACTCCTCAGAGCAAGCGGAAAGCGGATATCTGAACGGCTAAGCGTATTGGTAGAGGGAGTAGCTGTAGTCAGCCAGGCCCCACAAAAAAAATCCCTTTAGATTAGTGGGGTAGATATTTCAGTCACTAAAGAGAAGGTCGGAGATGCCATTGCGGGTGCTGGTGGGTACCCAGTACATGGTATCACAGTCTTGGAGTTATTAATTGGACCTAGAGGAGTGAAGTCAGCTGTTGTGCGATGACCTTACGAGTCAGTTAAAATCATCGTAGAGAAGAAGTGAATCTTGGTAGGGTGAAGTTCTGCCAGGGTCCAGGTTTTGGAAGAGCAACCTATGCACTGCTTCAGATGCCTCTCACTCCAGGCCTCGAT
The DNA here is from genome assembly GCA_019049475.1 of Eueides isabella. Classification (NCBI taxonomy): domain Eukaryota; kingdom Metazoa; phylum Arthropoda; class Insecta; order Lepidoptera; family Nymphalidae; genus Eueides; species Eueides isabella. The sequence goes on along the minus strand of CM032399.1, from coordinate 1,277,853 downwards.
GCCCCTCAACATTTGTGAGGAAACATCTTTTTTTCTGTTGCGGATATTAGGGGCATATATTACAAGCATGTCAGATCACATCACAGTGCAGGGTATGCTTCGACGCAAATAGGCCAGCAGGACATATAATGAGTAGAGCAAATTGCCGCCCACCGCCTGTTAAATAACGGAGACCCCAAACACTCAAGCCTCCTCCAGAGTTCAAGGCCTAAGAGGGCCAGGAAAAAAGCGCCACGGCATAATGGGCAGACAACGAGCAAATTTTCTACAGACTAACGCCAATCACTACGCTGGAGCGCAGGACTTGTTACTGCAGTTCATGGCAGAGAAGTGCGTCGACATTGCGATTGTTTATGAACCGTCCTTAGTCCCGGAACCGTACTAATTGGGTCGGCCGGCCAACAGCTTATATAGTAGTACAATAAATAGTATAACCAATAATAAGTTTCAGTACAATTAAACTATAAATGTTATGGAGATAACAAAAAATAAAGAAAACTACAATCACAATAAGTAAGTACAATATTATTGCATAAAAAATACAGGAATTCTAAAAATGATATACTGTTATTTAGCATTTTTTACAAATACATACGTACATAGATATTATTACATTTTATTTTATTGATATATTATAAATAAAAATAAATACAATTAATAGTTGAAAAATAATATTATATTATTTTAAACAAAATGTTGTTTATGTGAGTCTGATAGTATCTTACTAATAGAACTATTAATTAATTTTTTGAGTTTGTAAATATGTCGACATGTTTAAACAAAGTATAGCTTTGAAAATAACGAATTTTTGAAATAGTTAGATAAATGCCAAGAAACCTCTAACACAGAAGTATTACGTGTTACGATATTTAGGAGTACAAAGGTGGGCAATCAATTTTACTATTCATACAGCACAAAGATGTAAGTCGAAATCAGAAGAGCAAACACGGGCCGGCATCATAGCACACAAAATCTCTGTATTTTAAAGCGACTAGTCGAGGTCGTAAACTATAGCAGAATTATTAGTCATAGCTCATTAACCTTGGATCTGAGACTAGGAACATTAATAGATATTTAAATATTTAGTAATAATATTTAAATATTTAATCGCCATGTCCTATATAAAATCTACCTGACACGTTAAAATAAAAATAACATCAATATAATTTCTGTAATTTCATTAATTGATTGGGTTTTACTACTAGCATTTGGTACTTAGCTTCACGCTTTAAGCCACAGATGGCAGGGTAGGCAGAGGGAACATGGGAACTTAGTGTTAAGACAATCCATTCTACTTCCGTTCCCCATTTTTTGCCAAATTTGAGACATTGCGTGTTGAGTGGCCGAACTCAACGACGTGTTTTGCCTTGTACCAGAGTGAAGAAATAAAAACAATAAATATTTAAATTGAAAATATTAATTATTTCATTTTCTCGAGTGGGGATCGAACCCACAACCTGTCGGTCACAGTCCCACACTTGTGCCACTAGACTTGTGGTCTCAAGGATTTCGGCAGGATTTCGTATCTTAACAGAAAGTACCTTTATGTATATAACGGCGCGACAACAACGTTATTAAGGAAATTGTGATTTCTAGTTTATAAATTATGAATTAATATTGTCAAGATTGATAATCTTACAAATGTTTTCATGATTTATCGGTTATAAAACCTAAATTAATTAGGGCTACATTACAATAATTTGCTATTTTTAAAATATTCGTAGATAAACGATTGAGGGCAACTAATTTTTGTAAAAATCGTTGTGGGGCGTAGTGGTATAAATATGAGTGATTTTTGATACACGTGGCATTCTCACATTTGCACTAGCAAAGACTAAGAAGTTTTTATTGTTATAAATAAAATTGTTTGAAGTAATCTTCAGTTTTATTTATTGTCACGGAAATTTGAGATATTATTGAAAAAAATGACGACAGTATTGCTGGTGTCAATATTTTTAAAAGCAAGTCGCCACCGCCTTCTATAATTTTATTAAAAATTATCTTTACTTTCCGTAGTAAAATGTTGTGATCCTAATTTATAATCAAAATATTCTTATTTATAATTCATTAGAGTGATGTTCTAAGTTAACCCAATCAATGGATACAGAAACAGACGGGTGATATAATTCAGGTGTTCGTAAAAATATTGGTCTATATTGATATTTAAGATTAATTACCCGTTAAATAATATAGGAAATTTTAACGACATTTCTACTACAACATTTTAAAATCTCTACTTTAAAATGTTGTAGTAAAAATGCCATTATAATTTGGAACCGATATTTTACTATGAACTATAAACATATATATATTAATTCTTCTGAAATCAAATAAATAAATATCTCAAAAACAACGCGTTAATAGCTGCCCATTTAAACATTTAATTCTTGATCGTAATGAATTTATTCTACGATATTGATAACAGAGGTGGCATTCTTGATTGACGTTCTAAATAATCTTTCACCTTCAGTACATATTATTAAATTATAACCTAAGTCTGAAAATATATGTTATATTAAAATACATATTATAGACGCCTAAAATACTAAAAAATAAATGATACTTTTATTATTTTTTAAGTGTTATTCTACACTTAAGAAAAAACAATATTAATTTTTAAACACGTATAAAAATTTGATCGTAGTGCATCTTGGAAACCGTCCAAAAGCTCTGACCAACTAAGCCATATGTTCCCACCAAGTTCCTTTGAAATTCTTATACACTTGTTACAATCTATTTACTTAAGGAAAAATGCTATCTGGCCCACTAGACTTGTAGATGGCAAAAAATCTTTTTGATTAAATTTAACGTCATGCCATATAATTTAACGTCAAGTCGTATAATACACCTTGGAATAGTCGACGGCGTTGTGTGCATATAATAAATCCAGTGGGCGAAGATTTTTTTTATTATGAATAGAAATTTAGGTTATTTTCTTTAATGTCAGTGAGAAGTAAAGAAAATTAAATTACGAACCTGATGCTACAATGTACAAAGCTAAAAAAATAGAAATTAATGACTGTTTAGAAAAATTACATTCGCCTTGAAAATGTCCACAATCTGTAAGTAAGAAGAATCGAGTAGAATTAACAGCTTTAAAGTAGTTTTGGTTAGTTATTTCTAAATTACAATAATTTGTTATTTTTAAAATATTAGTAGATAAACGATAGATGACAACTAGTTTTTGTAGAAATCGTTGTGGGGCGTAGAGGTATAAATATGAGTGATTTTTGATACTCGTGGCATTCTCACATTAGCACTAGCAAAGACTAAGAAGTTTTTATTGTTATAAATAAAAGTTTTTGAAGTAATCTTCAGTTTTATTTATTGTCATGGAAATTTGAGATATTATTGAAAAAAAATGACGACAGTATTGCTGGCGTCAATATTTTTAAAAGCAAGTCGGCACCGCCTTCTATAATAGCTTTAAAGTAGTTTTGGTTAAACTTTACTGTGCATAGATAATATTTTTTTCAACTTCCAACTTATCCTCGCGTAAATCAGGATAGGCCGAGACAAACTAGTTTTAAACGAACAAATTTTTCGCCTCTTTTATCAAATTTTAATTTAAATATTTCATTCACCCAAATTAAGATCGATTTGTATCACATTCAAGATTACTTAAACACAAAAACAGAAGATACCAATTCCTATTCTATAATGTCGAATGAAGGGTAGTAAACGCCGAATAGATAGTCTTAAGCACATACATCAAACAAGAAAAGCTCAGTGTTGATAATCCCCCAGCTGATAACTTAAGGGGCTTCATAGAATTTCGCAGAACCAAAAGGACAGTTTTCATATTATTATCATTAAAATTTTCCCATTTGCATGAATATACAGCTTTTTCTAATGTTACACAGGCATCTATTACTCTTTGGCCTATGAAACAATCTACAGCTACTTGCATTAATCCAAATGGTATTTGCATATACGTGTTTTCTAAACCACCAAGAAGAGCAGCTGTTAAACTTATCATGAGTAACGTAAATTCTATAGCTATAGCTCCACGGAATACAGCTTCCACTTGTTTCAAAAGATTGATATTTTTATTGTGTATTTTAACAATGTCTGTCAATTGGTTGTTTATGAACTCATTTACAGCTCTTTCCTTATTTTTTTCTTGTTGTGTCAATTCTTTGTTATTTAATGATACAATATTATTGTAATACATTTCAGCGTCTTTCCATAGTTGTATTATTTCTTCACTCAAAGCAAGAATTTGTGCTTCGATGTATCCAGTGATTATTATTAAGAAACCAGTTATGTTGGATGGTAAGTAAACAGTCACAAATATACCAGTGGCGGTTAATGAAAATGCGATTTCATAATTAGGGCTTTCGAATACTGGATCAAAGCCTGTAAAAGAAGATGAGATTTAAAATTTAATCTATATTTTATTTTATTATTTTTTTAAATTATGAAATTAATATTTTTTCTTGATCTGTTGCTTTTTTGTGACAGCGAAAACTATATTTAATCAGAGTGTTTGTTTCATCAACTTTTATATGTGAGGCAGTCGTGGTGGAGGAGCATAATGGTTATGGTAAGTATCTTTTCTACCATTTTAGTTTTCCCCCTCTGAAACACAACTTATAACATTGAGTTTTGTCAGTCGAAATGTAAAATTTTTGAAACGAGAACATAAGTTTCTCTCTAGCTATCTTACGTAACGGGGAAAATAACAAAATTCTGAATTTTAATCGAAGTATCATAATTGCTACATTGTTTCCAACAAAACCAGAAAATATATTTTATTTATGGTATAGCCTTACCTAAAACAATAAAATCATCCTCTGGAAAGTGACGGCCAGGTATTAAAAGGGGTTTTAATACATAAAGTACACCATTAGACATGATGACAATCCAAAAAATTATGGCTCTCTTTTTAACGTACTTCATAGTTTTAAAAATATTACGTTCAAAACGACTGCCTGGAATTGTTTTCGTATCACATAATAGACATTCAGCTGCTATGTCTCTTATTTTACTTCTGTGGAAGACAAAACTTAAATAAAAACCGAGTGTTATTAAACTCCGTTTCTTATTTACTATCCGAAGTTGCATACATTGCGTGTTGAGTAGTAGAACTTCACACCGCACTTTATTTATCAGAGCGAGGAAATAAAACTAATTTAATGAATCAATATAGAAATTAGATTAAACATAAATTAATTCAGAGTCTGCAACCCAACATATAGATATTCAGCTTCACGCTGTATCACGTACGAGGCAAGGTAGGCAGAGGGAACCCGGGAACCTAGTGTTAAGACACTCCGTTCCACTTCCGTTCCCCACTTTCCGCCGAATAAGAAGCATTGCGTGTTGAGTGGCGGAAGTCAACGGCGCGCTTAGCCCTATTGCCAGAGCGAAGAAATGAAACATTAAATATTTAAATTGAAAATATTAAATATTTCATTTCCTCGACTGGGGATCGAACCCAGAACCTGTCGGTTACAGTCACACCCTTGTGCCGCTGCGCCACGACAGGCCTCATATAGATGAAATAATCATAATAAATTAGTATGGGGCGAATGCTAGAGATAATCGTATATTTCGGATATAGCAGCGTCCGTGGAGAAGACCCTGTACATGAGGTCACTAACATCACTGTTGGTTATTCTTTCCGCTAAAATTTGAGCCATTATACAAGGAGGTGCAACATTATACCCCGTATTTTGTTTTCAACAGATTAACTTACTCGTACAAGTACATAAAAAACAGCTTGCATACGCCAATAGAACTTGCTACGCCCAAAGAAAAAACAATTATCGACGAAAGTCTGTAACAGGTAGGTGTGGTCCGACAATAAAAGAATGAAAACCAGAACACTGAGATATTGTAAACGTATATGTAACTTGTTATAATCAGTGTGGTGAATATATAATACACTATTGGTATACCTGAAATAAAATAAGTTGTAATTAATTTGCATGACATTCATATACTGAGTGCCAACAAATATTATGGATGTCAAAGGTTTGAAATGATAAGGTAAATTTCATGTTAAGCTAGAGATTGTAGAGGAAACCTTGTGTTAAAACACTTCTCAGCTTCACGCTGTATCCCGCACATGGAAGGGTAGACAGAGGGAACTTGGGAACTTAGTGTTAAGACTCTCCGTTCTACTTCCGTTCCCCACTTTCCGCCGAATTTGAGGCATTGCGTGTTGAGTTGCGTCACTCAACGCCTAGCTTTGACTTGTAACCAGAGCGAAGAAATGAAAACGTTACATATTTAAATTGTAAATATTAAAAATTTAATTTTCTCGAGTAAGGAGTTAATCCATAACCTGTCGCAGCACTTGTGCCGCAATGCCACAACAGGCCTCAATGCTTCTTAAATTATGAATTGCTACTTTAATAAAATTAATGGTATAAAAAAATATGTTGTTACGTTTTGTATTCCGCTTGTCTAAATTTAGTGTCAGGACTCTCAGCATGGCGGATACGTTCCATAACATCGTCGGAAAGTCGCAATATTCCAAACCGAATTTACGTATTACGTCCATTTCTAGGGTTCTGTGTCTTAACTGAAAATACCTTTTGTTATAATTTAATCATTTTGTTTTCTGTCAGTAAAGATAAGATATTTTTTAATGAAATTATGTTTACTGTCTTTAGTAAAATTTTGTGTGGCTAGAATTATTATCAAAATATCCAAATGTACAATTTTTTGGAGTACACAAAAAAAAATGTACTAAGTTAACACAATTAAATGTATGTATTTTTTGCTTATTTTTGCTGTATTTTGAAATTTTATTACTTTCTATGCACACTTAATTCTAGGAATTATTAAATTCGGCAGGAAACGAGAAACAGAAACAGTTCAAATGTTGCTCTTTCTCGCTAAAGGGAAAAAGTCTTAAAATTGACATTTTCTAGGAAACTATTACAAATATATATTTATAAAGGCATAATTTCGTACACAAGGAAAACTTAATATTATAAAAAACTCAATCCTGTAAAACTCAGCTCGCCTTGTCAAAGTGCTACTAATATGATTTTAACAACACCTAGCTCAAAACCATTAATCATATACAAAGATTTCTATTAAAATATCACGCTTAAATAGGTTCATTCATTCAGGAGCTACAGTCGCACAGACATACACTAAGACAAGAATATAAGAAATTCATAACAAACACCTTTCATTTAGCGTCGTAGGTTAAAAATGAGTGCTTAAGTGCGGAAACTTAATTTTGTCGTCGTTTACGAGTAAAGTTCTCGTTGATTTACAATAGTAAAATTAGAACGGAACTCTCAATGGGCGATGGCGACTCATTTTTAATTATACTAATTATTTTTAAAAAAAAATAACACCGCAAAAAGCTTTACATCTAAATACGAAATGTAATTAATTATCTTCTTGACTTTTCATTTTCGGCTTGTCGTGGTGCAACGCCACAAGCGTGTGACTGTAACCGACAGGTTCTGGGTTCGATCCCCAGTCGAGGAAATGAAATATTTAATATTTTCAATTTAAATATTTAATGTTTAATTTCTTCGCTCTGATAATAAAGCAAAGCGTGGCGTTGAGTTCCGCCACTCAACACACAATGCCTCTTATTCGGCGGAAAGTGGGAAACGAAAGTGGAACGGAATATCTTAACACTAGGTTCCCGGGTTCCCTCTGCCTACCCTGCCTCATGCGGGATACAGCGTGAAGCTAAAAAAAACTTTTCGTTTTCGTAAAAACATAGGGAATTTTAACAGGATTTTTACTACAACATTTTAATAAAGAGAATCCATGTTATACCATGAACTGTAAACAAAGATATTACTTACACTTTTGCAACCGAATAAACAGAAAACTCAAAAACAAAACGTTAATAGCGGCCCATTTAAACAATGAATTCTTGATCGTATTGAATTTATTATACGATTTTGATAACAGAGGTGGCGTTCTTGATTGACATTCTAAATAATCTTTCACCGTCAATACACTTTATCAAATTATAGCCTTAGCCTGGAAATACATGTTTTATTAAAACACATTTGATATACGTCTGAATTACCAAAAATTAACTGTTACATTTAATATTATAAACTGATAAGTAATTTTGGTTTCCACTTTTGTCATTCTTTGTCACTTTATAACTTAATCAATTTCAAAAAAAATAAAGCCGAACAAAACGACAGTCGTATTGTTTTTTTTATATGTTCATCGATTTCTCCGTCAATTTATGAATCAATCATGTTATTCTAGTGTAAGTGTTTTTCAGAGACTAATGGCATTAGATTTTGTATTTTTAGGAAATATATAAATTTTTATGCCTGTTAGTTGTACTAGATTTATATTAAGCTAAACAAAACAGTATACTGAACATCCAAGGATAGCACATGAAGCTGAAACTGATACGAAGATACAATATTTATAAGGGCGGGGAGAGCAATATGCTGTCGGAAATGTGGGTAATTTTACGTATCATTTAAGCTCGAAACGTCCATCATTGCGCCAATTCTGTCATTATTAATCAAAGTGAAAATCATGGTCATTATAGTTCGGAAGTGAAATGACAGCGATTTGGTCTTTGTTTTTAATTATTATTTATTTTATAAGAAATCCCAATATCCCATATATATATAAAAACTTTATAAGCAGTTTTGAACATACGTAATGTTTCGTTCAGTTCGAAAAGTATATTTGCCGAGAAGAGACGGCAGTAACATCAACAGTTTTTATTTTCAATATCATTGAGACAATTTTATTATTGCATATATATTTTGTTAGTTATCTTGCAAGATTTAATTGACGAAATTAAAAGCAGTGGAATGACCGAAGTGGAATTTCTTGAAAGAATTCTAAATATTCCTGAACTGTAATAGATTTGTTTTACAATACAGACAGCCAACGCTACAGTTTTGCTCGTTGCTAAAGTGATGAAATGAAAATATTAAATAGGCAATTTATTCGAGTGAGTGATTTATGCCACTGGGCCTCAGAGGAAATAATGTTGTATTTATCACTCTAATTATAATAGTTGGTACTTTAGGGATTATTTATTTGTGGCACAGTTCAGGTTTTACCATCAAAGAAATAATCAGGAACTACATTTACATTTACGTGATCTGTGAAAGAATAACCTTTTATTTTATTAATAACATGTAAAACATAGTAATAATATTTAATTGATGACGAAATATATTTTAAAAAACTTTCAAATAGTAAAATGTTGACAATACCCTGGGCAAGATTTTGGAAAAATGTAAAACAATTCTCAATTTATTAATAACTGCCGTCTGGAACAATTTAAGTTCAATAGAGAATGACACTTAGCATGTTTGAAAATGTTGGAGCGCATCCAAGCGTTTATTTGGCAGATTGTAACTCAAGAAATGCTTAACTAACTATTGATGGTGGTTTAATTATAGCTTTCAGTGTAGTTTTGGACTAGCGCCAACTCAAGATTTGTCAGAATTAAACTTGATTTACGTGTGGTCAGTTTGCTATTGTGAGGTATTTAGCCTAAAAGTTATTTGCAAAACGCTGTTCTCAGTGTTATAACTTGTTATCTTACTTATTTATAAATATACTTTATACAATTATTTATTTATCTACTTCTCCTACATATACAAAATTGAAGTGTCTATCAGTGATTAACTGAAAAGTAACGGTATATTTTAAGTAGTAGTAGCAACTTTAATGCGATTACTTTGACATGCGTGTTCTTAAAAAAAGGCAAAGTTACAAATATAAACATCAGCATCAAGTACAAGATCATATTTAACACATTGTGTGTCAGTTTGGAATCCATAGCCGCAAATAATTAGTGATGAAATATATCTGTAATATGCAGATTTAACAACGAATGGATGATGATCGATATCAAAAAAGAAACGTCTAGAGCAACAAGAAATTCACATTACATTTCAAAGTTGTTCACATCAATCACAGCATTGTGTAGGCCACGAATGGTTCCAAAACCATAAATTAATGAGCTTTTTTGGGTAAGTCAGAATTAAACGGAGAACACGAAAATAATTAAGCTATTGAATAGTTCAAACAAGTACTAAGACACGTATTGAGACAAACAAGAACCACTGAATTACCAAAGGCGAAGAGTTAGCAGCGTATCTAAGCACAGGGAGACATAAAACCAATGACTATAGTGTGTAGCAACTTTGAGTAGAAAGAGATCTTCTCTTTCCACTCAAAAGAATTTGTTCTTCTTAAAATAAACGCCTTCAAAATCTCGTTATAAGATTCATCTTTGGTCTGAAAAAATTTGATCGTATCAGTCAGTATCGCTCGAGGCTTGGATGGCTCCCTGTCAAGGAGAGTCGGAATCTTCACACTATGACTCTCCTCTACTCTATCCTCTTTCACCCTAAAACTCCAACTTACCTCAAGCAACGCTTTACCTTTCTTGGCTCCAACTTCCGTCTTCCCCTAAGTCTCCGCTCCCAGTATGATAATTTACTTGAAATACCTTTGTGTCGTACCCGTTGTTATAGTGAATCATTCACTGTCCAAGCAGCAAAGCTATGGAACAAGCTACCACGAGCCATAAGGCAATCCAAATCCATATCTGTGTTTAAGTATAGAGTAAAAAATTACTATCTTAGCATGTAGTGTACTTTATGTCTGTATCTACGAGTATAATGTTTTCTATTAAGTTTGTGTATTTTATGTAGTTTACTGTATAGTATTTGTGCAAGTTTATAAATATATTAATATTATTTTATTACTTTTATATTTTAATCATTAACATTTATATCGTTGTATATTAACTCTTTTGTTGCTTATAAAATGTTTTATATAAATAGGTTGCCTGGTAGAGATCACTCTTAGTGATAAGGCCGCCTTTTCACATTTTGTTTTCGTATTTTGTATTAATATATCTGTTATTTTTCTGGTGTGAAATAAAGAATTTTTATGTTATGTTATGTTATATATACATAGGTTCAAAATAAATTGTTCCCACAGCCGTCTGAACTGCTAGTAGCGACATTTTTTAGTTATCGGGAGATGCAACAGGAATACATCAGTGGTGTAACTCGTGCAATTGCGTATAAATTTCACTTTTGAACCAATTGTCGTTAGTAAATATTCAAATTTGAACTTAAGTTGCAAGTTTGTTTTTTACATAAATTGATAAATTACAAATTTATCAATTTACGTTAAGTGTTATCTTTACTATTTTGACACAAAAAAATATTGTGTGATGCAAGAAAGTGTTTTCCTTGCCGAGGTAAGTTCATTTTTCTATTATTGTAGTTTCTTTATTGATAAATTATATTTTTACGTATGTTCCACATGCGATACGTTTATCGTTACCCTTATAATTTTATGAATACGTAATAAAGATAAATGTACATACAAATACTTTTATTTATTACAGATTAGGGTTGAAAAAATTGTTACGTGACAAGGATATTGAAGAATTCTTAACCGTACCTCCTGGAAATGAAGTTGGCGGAGACTTTTCTGAAGCTTAAAGTAATAGAAAGGATTCGGTCTGCCTTCAACTGTTTCTTTGAATCGTCGTAGAGACGTCATGCTTTATCTCCTGACAATATTTCTTTAGAGAGTGAGCAGCCATCAGCCCAGCCCAGTACTTCAGGAACGACTTCGGTAAGATCTTCAGGTACCAAAAGACAAACACATTTCTATATCTAGACAAACATCAACTTCTGTGAGTGCTACTAGAACTAGAAGTACTGAGTCTGTTATCAAAAGGTAGAAAAGGAACTTCACTTGAAAAAAAAACCTTTTCAATTTACAAGTCTTCTCAATGACCTAAAAGGGCATAAGGTGGAGAGAGGTTTCTCTAAGAAATGGGTGGTTAACGTCGACGGTACAGAGGTCGTAACTGTATTGGGGTATGATAACAAACCAGTGATGTTATCGTCATCATTTGTGGGCCAAGACCCATTACAATCGGAAAAAAAGGTACTCCAAGGAACAGAAAAAAATAAACAGGTGGACTACCCTCAAAATGAGAAAATGATATTTGAGGCTATTTTACCATATTATTGATGTCATTCTTATAAATAGGTGGTTGCTGTACCGACGATTTGGAAAACACCAACCCCAATAAAACTAAAAGATTTCAAATTTGACGTAGGAAAAAGTCTGTGCATGAGCGGTTCATCAATTAACAAAAAAAGACAGGCCATCAAGTTTACCACATGAAATCGAAATGAAGAAAAAGAAGCCGAATGCGGCAGTCCTACCTCCTCGTGAAGTCAGGTGAAAAGGGTTTGAATATTTTCCTATATGGAGTCAGAAAAGGCAACGCTGTATATACCCCGGTTGCAAAGAGAAAACATTTATTTTGTGTTAAAATTTCGAATTGAAAATTTCGAATTTTCGAATTAAACTCTGCCTCAATAATATAATTGTCTTCGAAATTTTCACAATTTGATTTGAATTTTGTTGTGCCGTTTCTTATTCTACATTGCTCTAGTATATGACCAAAAATGTATAGTTAAGGCTCTGTGTACCACACATGGAACAGAAATATAAATCTAATTTTCCAAATAACTGTTTGGTTTTGATTTCTTTTACTATTTTACCACTAACTACATTTAATTTAATCAACGAGAAAAAATCATTGTGCCTTGTAGGGTTAAATCTTTATTTAGTAGGGAATATCTCAACAATTTTACAATATTATCAGACAGTATAACTCAGCATTTCAGATGATTTTTTCTTGACGCTAAAGAAGAGAATTGTGTCCCGACGTTCACAATACAATTACTAGAAAATAGTAAAAGAACATTTTTATCAAAGTTTTAAGGATATATCTCATAATTGATTATCAAAAAATATATTTAATTATCAGAAAATATACAATTAATGGAAAATTGAATTAAAATTGAGGGTCTTTAAAATAACTCTTTATACTTTGCCACCTGATGGGAATGTCCATTAAATAATTAACATTGTTATAGATTGATGTCTCATAGTGAAGCATCCGGGTCGCTAATCGACAACTATCAACATTTCTAAAAAAAAATAAAAGATAGCCTTGATTTTATTCATATTACTTTGAAAGAAAAACATAACACTACGCTGAAAGTAAAACTAAAGACCTGTCTCCATTCAGCGATTATATATTATATATTTTTTTAAGATTTTCGTTACTTCCGTGGTACACCGGCACAAGCGTATGACTGTAACCGACAAGTTGTGGGTTCGAGCCCCACTCGAGGAAACGAAATATTTAATATTTTCAATGTTTTCATTTCATCATTTGGTACAAAGCAAAACGCAACGTTGAGTTCCGCTATCAATACGCAATTTCTCAAATTCGCCGGGAGCGGAAGTAGAACGTATTGTCTTAAGACTAGGTTCCCAAGTTTCTTCTGCCAATGCCATGTGCGGGATACAGCGGTGAGTTAAGATTCGTAACTTTAAAGATAAAAACAGAATCCTTAAAGGATCATATTGTTCAAGACCTTTAGAATCTTTAGATTGTATGGAGGAATCAATCAGAAACTAATATCAAATATTTAGGTTCTAACATTCCTTTGAAACATAGGAAAATCAAGCGTCTAATTTAATCTAATCAAAGGATACGAATATTTATACATAGTTGCTGTATATGCTGTATTTTGTATGGAATTGGAAACGTGATTAAAATGGACTACTTTTCGTGGATGCATGGGAATGCAATATGGCTTAAAGTGAGAAGCTTAATTTTAAAATAAAGGAAGTAATATTTTCACTATTTATAAGTAAATTCTAAAATTAGTAATTTTAAAGTGTTATTGCAAACTTAAGAAAGAAAATACTAAATTTAAAAACGTATAATAATTTGGACCTTGCAGAATTTGAACTCGCTCCTCTTGAAAACCGTTTAAGCGCTCTAACCAACTAACCATCTAAGCCACACGTTTCCAAGAGGCGCTTATTCAAATCCTGTTACGTTCAATTTTTTATACGTTTTTAAATCTATACTTATAATAAATCTGTAGAGAGGTCAATTCTGTACATGAAATATATTTACAAAATAAGTAGCAGGGGGTGATTAGTGTTCGATACTGATGCCAAAAATGCAGTTAAAAAATTTTTTGTCTGTCTGTCTGTCTGTTTGTATGTTATTTATAGAAAAAAAAACTACTCGACGGATTTTAACGAAACTTAGTACAATTATTCTTTATACTCCTGGGCAGGTAATAGTATACTTTTCATCACACTACAATGAATAGGAGCAGAGCAGTGAAAGGAAATGTTGAGAAAATGGGAGAAGTTGCTTGATTTTTTAAGCTTCCGTCGCGTGTGCAGCCTTAATGGTTAGAGCTACATAGAAACTATGTATAACGGAAATATTCTACATAAAAATACACGAAAAATATTCCAAGACAGCATATATCTATCTTTTATAGTTAACTCACAATAACACGCATAACTCTCGATAGCTTAGCAGTTCGGAGATTTCTTATTATATTTGTTTACTTTTACGTTTATAAAACCAATAATGCTCACCATCATTCCTAATTAAAAAAAAATAAACATTAGCACCAATTCAATAAAAAAAGAATCATTGAAATCGGTATAGAAACACCAAACTTATACTTACTTACATGAAATACGCCAACAAGACATCGCGCGTGAATAGTGAATCAAGCTATAAGGATTATTTTTGTGTAACGGTTGCCGCGCTCGATTTATAATTCGATTAGAATATTATTTTAGTTTTAATAGGCACTTAGATTTATATTCTATTTATTATATACTTAGCTATAGTTAGGACCTCTGACGTAAGTTTTTTGTTGGGTAAGTAAATAGAATTTAAGTTACCGTCGATTAAAATAAAATAAACGATGCCACCTAAAAAACGACCATCTTTATCTCGAACTTCGAGTCAAGCTAGGAGAATGAGACTGACGCGTTCTCAAGAATCGGAAGAGGAAAGAGCACATCGGTTAAACTCTATGAGAGTTAGTGCCTCCACATCTCGAGCTAATGAAAGCTCTCCAGAAAGAGAGATGCGATTAGCAGCTGAAAGAGCGAGACGAGCTACAACACGGGCTTCTCAAAGCTCTTCTCAACGAGAGCTAAGGCGTTCCATTGACCGGGAACAACATGCGTTATCCCGAGAAGCTGAAACTGCTTTACAACGAGAATTGCGACCCACAGCTGACCGCGAACGGCATACATTATCTCGCGAGTCTGAAACCTTCACTGAGAGGGAACTACGGCTTACAGCTGACCGCGAACGTCATATTTTATCTCGCGAGTCCGAAACCTTCACTGAGAGGGAACTACGGCTTACAGCTGACCGCGAACGTCATATTTTATCTCGCGAGTCCGAAACCTTCACTGGGAGGGAATTACGGCTTACAGCTGATCGCGAACGTCATATTTTGTCTCGAGAATCTGAAACTTTTACTCAATATCAAGACCGTTTGACAAATGATAGGGCGCACCATAACATGATTCGATCTCTTGAAGATGAACATGAGCATGAACAACGACTAGAGTCGGGACGCGATTATTACAATTCTTAGAGACAAGAACAATTGATTACTTTATCTAATGAAAGATTAAGAATTGAAAATATTCGGTCGCTTGAAACAGAAGAACAGCGAGAGGCCCGTCTTACTGCAGATAGATTTCGACATGGTCTTAATGACTTAGATATACACGTGGTAGATCAATCTACAAATTCGGTGGCGTGGTCCGATAAATATAAAAGTGGATTTGCTTATAACCTTACAATTGATTACAGATCCTCTTCTGAAATAGGCGATATGAACGTAGTATGTTCCTTTTGTAATGCTTCGAAGTGGAGGAAGGAGTCTGCTGGTTTCTGTTGTTCTGGAGGTAAAATAAATTTGCCTTCGTTCGAAGACCCACCGGAACCTTTAAAATCACTACTTTTAGTGGAACATTTGCAATCCAAACAGTTTTTAGATAATATTCGCACTTATAATAGTGCATTCCAAATGACATCCTTTGGTGCTAAACAAATCTCAGAAGGCCCTTTCTTGCCTACTTTTAAGGTACAAGGTCAGGTTTACCATTTGATAGGGTCCCTTTTGCCTGAAGAACAACCTAAATTTCTTCAAATATATTTTGTATCCGATTACAACGAACAGTCGAATATAAGAAATCAATATTTTCCGAATTTAAATACTGAACTCATTTCACAACTTCAGAACATGTTACATCAGGTTAATTCGTACGTATGCAGTTTTAAATCGGCATTAGAAGCCCTTTCTCAAGATGGTAATAACAATTATAAAATTGTTATAAATGCCGATAAGCGTCCAACTCAGGAACACCCTGGGCGTCATAACGTTCCATCCACGAATGAAGTTGCTGTAGTACTGGTCGACCAGGAATGTGATAGGCGTGATATCGTTATACGTTCAAGAGACAATCGTTTGCAACGTATTTTCGAAACCCACAGGGCTTACGACAGTTTGCAATATCCTATGATATACTGTCGAGGGGAAGATGGTTATAATTTCGCCGTATACCAAACCGATCCGCGCACAGGCGCACCTAATTATAATAAAAAGGTGTCATGCCTTCAATTTTATTGTTACCACCTGCAAGTGAGACGGAATAGATTGGTATACTTTCAACGTTTTCGTGGCTTATTTAATCAGTTTATTGTTGACATGTACGCAAAAATTGAAACCGAAAGATTAGTTTATATACGATCTAATCAAAGGAAGCTGCGCGCTGAAGAATACGTGCACCTTCGCGATGCCATGCAGCAAGATAACAATACTGTGAATATGGGTCGTTTAGTTATTTTACCCTCTTCTTTTACTGGTGGTCCACGTTACATGCATGAACGTACTCAAGACGCTTTTTGTTACGTAAGAAAATATGGACGTCCCGACTTATTTGTTACTGTAACTACCAATCCCAAGTGGGATGAAATCACTCGGGAGCTTCTTGAGGGTCAGGCACCGCATGACCGCCATGATATTATTGCAAGAGTGTTTCATTTAAAATTAAAATCAATGATAGATCTTCTTACCAAAGATAACATTTTTGGAGAAGTATTGTGTTATATGTATAGTGTTGAGTGGCAAAAACGCGGCTTACCTCACGCACATATCTTGCTTTGGTTAAAAGATAAGGTTCGACCTAATGATGTAGACAGATTAATCAGTGCTGAAATTCCAGATCCGACTGCAGATCCCCTATTATACGACATTGTTAAAACTCATATGATACATGGTCCATGTGGTGCATTTAACGCAAATGCTCCTTGCATGCAAGACGGTCGTTGCACTAAAAGGTATCCAAAAGCATTAGTGGATGAAACTGTAACAGGACATGATGGATACCCATTATATCGTCGCCGTTCAAGAGACAATGGTGGTTTTACTGTTGAAAAGCGAATGTCTGGACAACAGGTTACTTTAGATAATAGGTGGGTCGTTCCGTATTCGCCTGTATTGTCCAGAGCATTTCAAGCTCACATAAATGTAGAAATGTGTAATAGTGTAGAGTCAATTAAATATATTTGTAACTACATTAACAAGGGCAGTGACCAAGCTACGTTTGCGTTAAGAAATGAACATGATGAAGTTACTAGATTTCAGTCAGGCAGATATATCAGCTCTTCAGAAGCTGTGTGGCGGATCTTAAGTTTTAATATTCACGAAAGATATCCACCTGTGACCCATCTGGATGTTCATCTGGAAGGCGGTCAACGTATATATTTTAACGACGAAAATGTTACAGAACGATTAGAGAACCCTAGACAAACAACTTTATTGGCATTCTTTCGACTTTGCCAAACTGATAATTTCGCAAAGTCTCTTTTGTATGAAGAAGTTCCATCGTATTATACCTACGATAAACAACGAGGTGTCTTTAACCGTAGACGCCGAGGCAGGCCTGTAGATGGCGAGACAGGTATTTTCAAAGAACATGTTCTTGGTAGAGTGTATACTGTTCATCCTAACAACACAGAGTGTTTTTATTTGAGATTATTATTACATACAGTGCGAGGAGCAACATCATTTATAGATTTGAGAAAAGTAGACGATGTTGTTTATCCAACTTATCATGCAGCTTGCCAAGCGCGTCATTTGCTTGAAAATGATCAACATTGGGATGACGCTTTAGCAGAATCCTGTGTTAGTGATAATCCACGACGGTTACGCCATTTATTTGTAACAGTCGGAGAGGTTACCAATAGGGAATATTCCGCAGAGATTGGTTACAACCCAATGGAACTGCTGGTAACATTAGAAAACGGTGTCCCAATGATGACTGCAGAACAACGCTTAGTCTATGATCGCGTGTGCGAGAGTGTGCAGAATAATTTAGGAACAATATGGTTTTTAGATGCACCTGGAGGAACTGGGAAAACTTTTTTGACTAAATTAATATTAGCTTATGTTCGAAATCAGCGTAAAATCGCTCTTGCCGTGGCTTCATCAGGTATAGCTGCAATATTGCTACCAGGAGGTAAGACTGCTCACACTATGTTTAAAATACCAATTGATTTAGATCGCACGGAAAGTCCAACCTGTAGTATTTCAAGAAATAGCGACAAAGTAAGGTATTGCGTGAGTGTAATTTAATCGTATGGGATGAATGTACGATGGCCCATCGAAAAGGAGTAGAAGCAGTAGACAGAACTCTAAGGGACATAAGACAAAATGATCGACCAATGGGCGGTATTACGGTTTTATTTTGTGGTGATTTCCGACAAACCTTACCGGTAATACCACGGGGAACCCGAGCTGATGAGATTAGGGCTTGCCTGAAAAGCTCTTATTTGTGGCGTGATATACAATCGGTGCATTTGACTATAAATATGCGAGTGAGAACTGGAGACAACGCAGATAATCGTGAATTTTCTGATACATTATTGAAGATTGGTGAAGGTACCTATCCACAACTACACCAAGGAAAACTTATTCTGACACCTGAGTTATGTTGTATAGTGCAATCCCAACAACATCTTATATCTTCGGTTTACGGTGACATAACAATTATATTAAATAGGGACAATTCTTGGCTTTGCGAAAGGTCCATTTTGACTCCTCGCAATGACCGGGCATCTGAAATTAATAATAAAATACTGTCTAATATACAGGGAGAAAGCAAAGTTTATAGTTCAATAAATAGAATGGTTGATGAACAAGAAGCCACTAATTACCCGATAGAATTTTTAAATTCTTTAAGTATGCCTGGACTACCTTCTCATATAATTTGTTTAAAAATTGGCATACCGATAATTCTGCTCCGAAATTTAAGACCACCTCAACTTTGCAATGGAACTCGGCTAAAAGTAACCCAGTTGCAACAAAATGTAATCGAGGCTCAAATTTTAACAGGTTGCGGTGCAGGAGAAACTGTCTTTATTCCCAGAATTCCCATAATACCAAATAATTTTCCATTCCAATTTAAAAGAACGCAATTCCCAGTATCGGTGTGCTATGCCATGACTATCAATAAAGCTCAAGGGCAGACTTTTCGTGTCGCTGGAGTAGAACTCGGTGTTAGCTGTTTCTCGCATGGTCAATTATACGTCGCTCTTTCCCGGGTTAGCAATTCTAGGAATCTTTACGTTCACGTGCCGGACGGGTCGACTCTTAACATAGTCTACCCAGAAGCTTTGCGCTGAAACATTTTAATTTGATCTAAAAATATTAGCAATATATTATCTTAATAAAAAACAAGGAGTTACACGCTGACCGAGTCGTGGGTATAGCGTGGGTATATTATAATATTCTGCGGTTACTTATATTTTTCAACAGTTTTTTGGATTGGCATATTATATTACTATTGCCCTTCTAAAATACGAAAGTGAATCTGCCTGTTACGTCAAAACTATGAGGGAGGACATCTGCTAATTTTTTTTCGAAAAACGACGGAAACGCGGACGAAGTCGCGGGCAAAAGCTAGTTCAGTAATATAATTGTAGTTCATTTAATACCAACATAACTACACGCCCGCAAAATTAAGTTTCCTTTCATTAATAAGTATAACGAATTCATTATAGATCTTAAAATTATATAAAAAAATTTGTTTCCATATCATAAATCAGTGGGCTCACTTTGCAATAAGCTTAAGTAAATTATTCATTTAACGGTCTGTTGAATATCAAAGCTTGCGTGTTTTCAGCTCAGTCAAGTGGTATCAACAGAAGTAGGATCAGGATTTAACAAAAATTTGTAATTTTACTTTGTAAAGTTATTTATTTAATTTTGTATTTAAATACGTCATGCTATAGTAGCGTAATTATGGATTTCATGAAATTCTTTTTATGAAACGCCAGTGTTAAAACTTTAACTTTACTGTTTTTGATGACAGGTGGCAGAGGGAAAATTAATTTACACACACATCCACTTTTATAATGTAATTTTATATATATATATATATATATATATATATATATATATATATATATATATATATATATATATATATATATATATATATAAATATATATATATATATATATATATATATATATATATATATATATATATATATATATATATATATATATATATATATATATATATATATATATATATATATATATATATATATATATATATATATATATATATATATATAAACCCACTAAAATTAAAATGGTTTAGTAATATTAACTTAGCTTAACATTTAAATTACGACTATATTTATGTAATTCACTTCCTTTCTTTTAGAACTAGCGTCTGTGCAAGAACAAGCAGTAGCTACCAATATTCGAAGACAAGTTACGTCCAAGTTAGTAATGTTAAATGTTATATATAAGCACTATACAGATATAAGCAATAATTTTCTGAGTTTATAGCTATTAAGAGTCTCATGCTCAACCTGTCGTGGCGCAACGGCATAAGCCTGTGACAATATACGACAGGCTATGGGCGCGGGGGACGCAATGCCCCGAATTCGGTGGAAAGCGGGTAACGGAAGCGGAACGGAGTGTATTAACACTAGGTTTTTAAATTCTCTCTGCAAAATATTCCATATAATTTATTTACAAAATAATCCATATAATTTGTTTTAAATTTTATTAATCTATTAATAAAATCTCTTAGTAAATAGGTTCCGCCACCCAACACACAACACACCATCCCAACACAGTCCGCGGAAATTGGGAAATAAAATTATTTTAATGGCACCGTTCCCATCAAGTGTATTAAAAAGACAGAAGTTTCCAAACAATGTTCCTAGAATATCCTCTCATGAAGCTAGAAAAGGTTAAACAATACAATTAAAAGTGTTTCGACATTGTTTTATATTCACAGAAGCTTTTTTCGAAGTCGATGGTAAAAGTAAAGCTTTAGTAGTCCCGAATGTATTTGCATAAAGCTCGAATCAGTGTTTGAACGATTCAATAGTACTCTTACGATAGTATGTTTTAGATCATATTTGCTGTTACTCAGAGTTGGGAGTTAATCTTTAATTACATATACGATTGTTATATGGATGATACGATGATATATAAGATAGATAATAATTTAATTTACTATTATTAAAGTAAAAGGTTCTTTTTTCGAAGAATCAACGATGTAAGTTATGTTTAATATTATCATTACCTTAATTTGCAACAATAATCACTTAAGAGCAGTTTTTACAATTTTTTAAAAGTTTTTACCACAATTAGGACAGATAATACTAAAGTTAAATTTAAAAGGGTATGAAAATTTGAACGTCGCAGGATTTGAACCCACACCATCAGAAGTCCAAGCGCTCTGATCAACTTAACTATACGTCGAAATTCTCATACGCTTGTTACAATTTATTTATGTTGTTATCATCTTTGTAGTATTATTACCACCATTTTCATAAGTTTTCACTACTCAAAGACAATTTGTAAAAATTATCGTTTGGCAAATTATCGTTTGATTTTTTTATAAAGTATTATTCCACACTAATGAAAATACAATTACAAAAGGAAATGTCTGCTACGTTAATATTTTTATACGCTATTAAATTTAGTAAACAGTATTTAATTTTTTTATTTCACTCTTTTGACTTGTACTACATATGAATACCTTCTTTAGCTTTAGTATTTATGCAGATTTTTTTTTTTTCGGTTATACTATATCATAAATATTATTAACACAAGCTTAGAAAGACGACAGATTCAAAATGTCATATCACCAAAATATATGTGTAAATTAAAAAAAAAAATTGAAAATTCTACTTTAAGAGGGCAATAAAAAAAAATTGTTTTCAGAAAATTCAATGTAATAAGCAAAAAATTCTCAAGAACGTCTTATGTCATATATAGTCTAATTGAACAGAAAAAAAGTTTATTGATTTTCAATGTTATTAAACGATTATTTAGCGATATTACAGAAGTATTATTTTTTCCTTTCGTTTTTCAGTATTCCGCATTCGGAAGCAGTATTCTGTAGTACGCTTAACTGTTTTTCCATAGAAACTTTTTTTAAAATATGATAGTTACTTTTTAATTATTTCAATATCATCTGTTAATGATGCTCGTAGGTCGCTTGGGAAATTTCTTGACTGACTTGACTGTCTAATGTTTGCTGTCTTTGCCCGATTACGCCTCGGAATCAGAAAGGCGGGTATTGATAGTATCGTAAGAGGCGACTAAAGTACATGTTTCCACATGTACTTTAGTCGTAACTAGTTCAGACTCATGTTGTCAGCAATAGCAACACTCATGGACTACCCTCGGGTTTAAAACCACCGGTTTTCTATTTGTTGATTCGCCTACGCAAATAGACTACCACAATGCGGCCGATTAAACGTTCTGCTGATTTCACATTCGGAACAGTATTTGGTTGTAGTCGAAACCCCTTTAGTGTCTTTAAACACTAAAGGGGTTCCCCATTAACTTGGCAGTCGCGTCTGCCCTTATAAGTCAGCAGATTGGGATAGGATACGTATATTTTACTTGACTTCGATCCGTGGAAACCGATTTGCTTTTCTCTTGATGATCAAGCGAGTCTTCGCTTCCGCTATTAAGTACAGGACGTGACATCTTGGTCCATACATCGAAAGTGAAAGCCGATTGCTCTCTTGGGTCTTTGCCTCAAACTCGACTATAGATGACCGAGGAATAATGCCGTCGACTATCCGACGTTGTATTATATAGTTTAATGCTTGACGTTAAATTTATTAAAAAATATTTTTAACCATCTACAAGTCTTGTGGGTCAGATAGCATTTTTCCTTAAGTACTAAGCGTATAAGAATTTCGAAGTAGCTTGGTTGGTCAGAGCACTTGGACGCACTTTTCAAGAGGCGCTACGTTAATTTTTTTATTCGTGTTTAAAAATTAATGTTGTTCCTTCTTAAGTGTGGAACACTTTAAAAATAGTAAAAATATCATATCAAATGTATTTTAATATAACATATATATATTAAAATACATTTGATATGATATTTTTACTATTTTTAAAATGTTATTCCACACTTAAAAAAGAACAATATTAAAGTATAATTTGATAAAGTGTATTGACGGTGAAAGATTATTTAGAACATCAATCAAGAACGCCACCTCTGTTATCAAAATCGTATATTAAATTTAATACAATCAAGAATTCAATGTTTAAATGGGCCGCTATTAACGCTTTATTTTTGAGATAAGTTTCTATTTTATTTTATTTTTTTTGTTTTGTTATAATTCATATTCATTCGAGGCCTGTAGTGGCGCAGCGGCACAAGCATGTGACTTTAACCGACAGATTCTAAGTTCGATCTCCAGTCGAGAAAATGAAATATTTAATATTTTTAATTTAAATATTTAATGTTTCATTTCTTCGCTCTGCAAATTCGCTTTAATAAAGCAAAGCGCGGCGTTGAATTCCGCCACTCAACACGCAATGCCTCAAATTCGGCCGAAAGTGGAGAACAGAAGTGGAACGGAGTGTCTTAACACTAGGTTACCGGGTTCCCTCTGCCTATTCTGTCTCGTGCGGGATACAGCGTGAAGCTATACTATAATTAATAGTGATATATGGATGCTCTCTTTTAAAAAGTCGTATTAAAAATGCTGAAGAAATTTCCTATGTTTTTTAACGGGTAATCAGTATTAAATTTCTATATAGACCAACATTTTTACGAAAACCTGAATGGCAAAAATAAAATTAAATTTCGCATTTTCAACAGCGCAAAATGACTTATAGTGTTCAGTTACAAAATTGTTGCGTTTTTCTTTCTAAAATATTTAGTATAATTAAAAATGGGTCGCCATCACCAATTGAGAGTTCCGTTTCAATTTGATATTATTGAAACCAACGTTAACGTTACTCATAAACGATAACAAAATTAAGTTTCCGAACTTAGATTGAGTTTCCGCACTCACCTTTAACTTCCGATGCAATAATACAGATGTTATAACCCGTGACCCGTCTGTCTTACATACATTGATTGCGTTAACTTAGAACATCACTCCAATGAACTGTAGATTTGGATTTTTATTTATTACCTAGGAACACAAAATTCTACTATTGAAAATAAATATAACTTTTAATAAAATAGTATGTAAAGATAGTTTCTCCTAGAAAATTATCTTATTTTAACAGACACAAAATAAAGTGATCATATATACACAAAGGTAATTCCTGTTAAGATACGGAATTCTAAAAATGGAGATAATACGTAAATTCGGTTTTAGTTTTTGGATACTGCGACTTTCCGACAATGTTATGAAACGTATACGTTCCTGATATTAAATATGGACAAGCGGAATTTAAAAACGTAACATTTTTTTACTGCATATATTTTTTAAGAAGCAATTCATAATTTAAGAAGCGTTGCAGGTTTCACTGATTAAGAACAAAAATAAATCTGTAGTAAAATGTCTCGCCACTTAAATATATTTAGTCGGTTTTGGAGTTTTTTTTTGAAAAACGTGTTTCAGGCAATACTTCAGCATGACATAGTAGAAATTTTTCAACAATATCCTTAACATTTTTTCTGCAAATGTTATATTAATTAGTATTATGAAGCGTTCCAATAACTAATTCAGAAATTTAAATGCACAATAATTTACTATACAATAAATTAATATACAATTTATAAAATAAAATTTATTTAGCCAATATTTGCTTTAAGAAAAGAATTATAAGCAGAACACCTTTGCCACCCTATATTAAGAGGTACTTAAACATTGCCTTTCATAAACATAAGCTTAGTAAAGCTTGCACATTGCAGCCCAGTTACCAGCACTCCCATAATAGAAATAAGCCATCTATATCGTTGACAATTATATATGTATAAAAGTAAAGGAAGCTCTCAAGTATAATAAATATATAAGATGTAACAGGTATAGCTACAAAAGAGTTCCAAACATTTTTACTTAAACTTGAAAGCGGATCCAAATTCGTCATTGTTTGTTGTGTACGTTTTCTAGCTTCACGCTGTATCCCGCACGAGGCAGGGTGGGCAGAGGGAACCCGGGAACCTAGTGTCAAGACACTCCGTTCCACTTCCGTTCCTCACTTTCCGCCGAATTTGAGGCATTGCGTGTTGAGTGTCGGAACTCAACGTCGCGCTTTGCATTATTACCAGAGCGAAGAAATGAAACATTAAATATTTAAATTGAAAATATTAAATATTTCATTTCCTCGACTTGGGTAGAACCCAGAACCTGTCGGTTACAGTCACAAGCTTGTGCCGCTGCGCCACAACAGGAATTGAATATGAATATTCGTTGTCACACGTCTCCTTTAGATTCAGTATATAAAAAATATAAAATAACATTTGTTAAACAAGCACTTGGACAATTTCATTATTTTCATTCATTATTTTTTATTGAAATACAAAACTATAGCCATTTACGGTGTATTTAAGATTCATCGCTAATTAGTACTACTCCAACAACATTCAAAGTATAGTTATAGGATTTATAAACTATATGAAAATAAACAAAATAATATTATATAAAATTATTTTATTTCAATGTAGATTTTAGTGTAGTATATGCAGAATAAGCTGTCCTTAGTATCATCATCATACAAGTGAAGTTTAATTTCACTACACCTCCAGCCGACAACACTAATGTCCTCTGTGATACTCTCAACATGAGAAGAACGGTTTTTCGATTTACTATACTAAAATTCTCCCATTTACATTTATATACTGATGTTTCGAAATTATTAGAAGCATCTATCAAACGTTGTCCAACGAGGCAACTCATGAATATTTGCAATACAGTATAAGGCAACTGTAGATGAGTGTTCTCCAAGCCACCGAGAAGTTCAGCTGTTATAGAAAATGCCATGAAAGTGAATTCCAAAGCCAAACTTGTTCTCAATTCCTTGTCTAATTGATGCAAGAGATTGATATTAGTTATATGAAGTTTGGCAATGTCTCTTAGACGAACCCTTATAAAATTATTCATTATTTTTCTTTTGTTAGCCACACAATTTATTTTATCAACAAAATTGTGTTTTATTGTGTTATAAAAGTTGAGACTATCATCCCAAATGGCTTGCAGTTCTCCACTCAAGGCATGCATCTGAGATTCTATATAACCGACAATTACTATTCCGTATACTGCTATAGTTAATAAAGTATATATACCAAAACCAATACTTGCTATATTTATAACTGTTGCTATTTCAAAGTTAGGTGACTCAGTCATCGGGACAAGACCTTAAAAAACATATAACATACATTTATGTAAAAACTTTGAATAATTTTATTATAATATACAAGACTAGAAGTAGCACAAGAGCCACAAACGTGATACTGTAAACCTCACAGGTTGTTGATTCGATTCGCACTGGAGGAAATGAAATATTTAATATTTTCGTTTCCTCGGTTGGGTTTGCTGAAAACGTTACTCTCCCACCCGTACTTTAGTCACCACCATTACCAGGGTGATTCTATTCTAAGCCGGAATCACACAGCCAAAAATTGTGGATTCGGATTGCTTAACTGATCGAATATTCTGTGAAAAGGTCGCATGTCCACAATCCTCATCTTCCTTTCATTCTTCTTCTGTAATATCTACCTTTCGATCTTCTTCAGCGGGACAAGCGTGTGATAGTTAACGCGACAGGTTGTAGGTTTAAAATGAAATATTTAATATATTCAAATATTTTTTTTTTATATTTTCATTTTTTCACTCTGGTAACAAGGCAAAGCGCGGCATTAATGTCGCCATTCAACACGCAATGCCTCCATTTCAGCGGAAAGATAACAATAGGTTAGGAACCTATTGTTCTCTTTGCCTCCTCTGCTTTGTACGGAATACAGCGTGAATCTACAAAAAAGTAAAAAATATACTAAACTTCATAGATATGCAGAATATCACATAATTGTTTTTACCATAAATTAAGTATACATCCGTAGTAAAATGTCGTCCAGTCATTAAAAATGGTATCATCACGTAAATAACACCGTTAATAACTACGAACAGCCAGATGCTGATGGCGCGCCGTTTCACAAATCTTAGTCGTTTGCGAATGTTGTTAGCAAACCTAGTTCCCGGTATCACTTGAACGTGGAATTGAATAAATTTCTCGACAATTTCTTTAACATTCTTTCTGTAAATCGAAACTTCAATTTCAAAATTTGTATATATGTATTCTTTCTTTCTTAGCTTCACGCTGTATCCCGCACGAGGCAGAGTAGGCAGAGGGAACCCGGGAACCTAGTGTTAAGACACTCCGTTCAACTTCCGTTCCCCACTTTCCGCCGAATTTGAGGCATTGCGTGTTGAGTGGCGGAACTCAACGACGCGCTTTGCCTTATTACCAGAGCGAAGAAATGAAACATTAAATATTTAAATTGATAATATTAAATATTTCATTTCCTCGACTGGGGATCGAACCCAGAACCTGTTGGTTACAGTCACAAGCTTGTGCCGCTGCGCCACGAAAGGCCTATATATGTATTTATATGGCATTTATAGTATATATATTATGCAGACATTCTCTTCCCCACGCACAGCCCAATATTCAAAACACTGCGTGTGAATAGTGAACAAATAGCCACACTTCTTTCATCACAGCAAGGAAATAAAAATAATTCATACCAACCATTTGGAATCGAGCCTACAAGTGCCAAAATTACAGTCAGATGCTGCGCCATGCTGACGTCACTTTCATATAATATAATCTGTTTGTATAAAAAAATAACATTAAGTGGCAAAAATTATAAATGCAAACATACGAATTTATCTTCATGAAGACCAGTTTGGTAAAGCTTGTGATGCTGCAGGAGAATAGGGACAAAACTACTGCTACTGCGGTCCAGTTACCAGCTTTTCCGTAGTAGAAGCATACCATCCACACCATCGAGAACACGTACACATACGAATAAACAAAGCTCCCAAGTACAGTAAGAATATAGAAGATGACAGAAATTGCTGTAAAATTTATAAAATTCAATTTTAGAGAGGTTAAAAAATAGGCTATACTAAAAGATAAAAGACGTCAGATCCTACTAAATCACTCAGCAAGTACATATTTTGAAAAATAAAACTTTTTTGAAAAGTGGGACTACTATGCGGCTTTTACCCTAAAATCATATTTTCTGCTTTATTTTCCCGTTTCATATATCAAATAAGCAAATTTTTTTTCTACTCATCAGTCAAATATTTTTTTATAAACCCATAATCTAAGTTCAGGGCTAATTAATAAATTATTAAAATAAATAAAAACTTACGCTCATTGTTTTTGAATATATCAATAGTTATATATCTTAAAAGAGAATTGATATTTTCCAAAATTATAGGAAAATCGTCGTAACTCAGTCCAAATTTCCTTAATCTCCTCCATATTTGAGAGCAAATATTTAACTTCGTCATGGTAAATAATCACTTACTACTTACAAAGGATTGCTTGCAGACTTATTTATCGAGGTATAAAACATTTTTAATTCTATTTACCTATGGGACTCAATGCATAATAAAATAATAAATTTAAGCTTACATTTCAGGTTTTAAGTAAAAATAATTTATGTAATTAACAATATTTAGAACCTCTATATTTACTTTGAACAACACATAATTATGATCTCCTTTATTAATGATGCTAAGGTAAACTAATGTGACATTTCAAAAAATATCAGTCATCCTAGCAAACATTAAAAGTGTATACACATTTGTTAAACACAGCCTGTTTATCAAATCGATTCATAATTCCTATATGTTCCTGTTATCGGTTATATTCATCTTTTCCTTCTTACTACATATATTTTTGTATTGATATTGGTTTTTTTTTGTATTTTTTTTTATAATAGGTTTACATTCGTTTGTGACGTCATCCAGATAGATAAATGGATATAACAGATAGATGTTTATAAATATTGCATAATTAACCCATATCTTAAAAAATAAAGAACCTAATTAATTAGATGAAGATTGTTGTTCCAAAGATGTAATAAGTCTTTTTTATTTTAAAATGAACAATTAGGCTATGATTCTTGAAATGAAATGAAATATGATATAAATAGATGGATGATTACAGACAATAATTCCAACACGATCACAATTTTATTAAGTCTATTTTATATATTTATTAACATTAGCACTACCAAAAATATAGTATGTGATTTGCAAAGAAAAAAAATACAAGCTATGTTTCTGTTCAGTGTATCCAAATTTATTTAAGAGTAGACCTTAAAGTTGTAAACGCTGAATAAATAGACCTTAATATAGCCATGAGACTTGGATAACTTAGGGTAGTCATTCCACCAGCAGATAAAGTCATTGTTTTCTGAGCATTCTGTAAAATCACTAGAATTGTTGCCATATTACTTCTATCAAAATTTTCCCATTTAGAGAAGTAAACGGATTTTTCAAAAAAATCACAAGCGTCTATCACTTTTTGACCCGTAAAGCAGTCTACAGCCACTTGCACCAGTGCAAATGGCAATTCTAAGTAAGTTTTTTCTAAACCTCCTAAAAGAACTGCAGTTAAACTTACTATAAGTAACGTAAATTCAATAGCTATAGCTCCTCGGAACACTGATTCAAGTTTGGTTAAAAGTTTTAAATTCATTGTATGAATTTTTATGACATCTTTCAGACGACACTTAATAAAGTTGTTTAATATAAGCTTCTTGATTTTAATAGGATCTACAATTGAATAGTTTCTTCGCAATTTTTTACAATTTCTATAATAGGTCTCCGCGTCATCCCATATGAGTAGCATTTCTTTACCCAGCGCTAGCATTTGAGCCTCAGTGTAGCCAGTTATAATAATTAAAAAAGCAGTTATATTAGAAGGTAAATAAACTGTAATAGCAACACCAGCGATTGTTACTAAATAAGCAATTTCGAAATTGGGACTTTCATGCACTGGATTAAGACCTACAAAAATTATATATATTATGTTTCTCAACGTTAAATCTTATCCACAGTTATATTATAATCAGTTAAATTACTCTAACGTGAGACATGCAATATTATAACTGAAGAATTCATTTTGTTTCTTTACTAAAAGGTTATCATAGCGGTAGCACAGCTTCTAATTATTACGGCAACGATTGTTACCTTGATCTTCTCTTAAGAAATGACTGAGTGATTTATTTTCATTTTCTCGCCCTGGCAAGAAATCAAAATGCTACGTTAAAATTTCAGCAAATAGCTTACTGTAGTGAAATTTTAAAAAACTAGTAGAATATCCTAACATGAAGTTTTCTTAGCCTACCAAAAGTACTGTGTAGTTAAATACACGTTTTATTAAAGGTTAGCCTTCGAGTAACTCACCCAGTAAAATAAATTCATCCTCAGGCAAATGGCGGCCGGGAATAATGAGAGGCATTGTAACATAAACGAAGCCATTCGACATGATCACTATCCAGAATATCAAAGCCCTCTTCTTGACGTGCCTCATTGCTAGCAAAATATTACTTTCAAAGCGACTTTCCGGTATTAATAATTTGTCGCATGTTAGATATTCAGCAACTACATCTCTAACGTTACTTCTGAAAAAACCATGATAATCCTCAATGTTTTCATGGTGCATATTTAATATATAATGTCTCTAAATTTGGGCAGGAAGAAGAGAACGAAATAGATTGACTTTCTTTTTTAGTCTACTCTACTATGGAGAGAAAACAAGAGGGTATTTTTTATCATAAAAAATGAGCTTGACAAAAATTGTTAAAACAACAAAAGTTATCATCTTTACTTTACTAAGCTTTGTACAAAATTTCCTTGGGTGATACTAATAATAACAAAAAAGACAAACATGATATGTAAGATTATAATACAATAAAAAAAAATTGTAAATCCACAAATCGCAGAAACATATAATATGAGTTCGAAAATCTACATTGAAGCCATATTTCCGAAATGTAATTAAATTTTATGTTTGGTGAGGTATCATTTTTTTGACCTACCATAATGCTTGTATCTTTTTTGTTATTAAATAATATTTAAATAAAAATATATGCTTAACCTGTTCCACTTACCCAAAGAAGTATAAGTAGAACATCTTACAAACACCAATCTCACTGGCAACACCCAGAGAGAACACTATAATAGCGGATATCCAGTTACTTGTTGTCTGACAGTAGAAAAACACGTACCAAATCATCGATATTACGTAAACGTATGAATAACACGATAATAGTATTAATGTGACCAAATAATAAGGTTTTGGGATAGCTGCAAATAAATGTTAAATACAGACAATCGTGTAAAGAATAAAAAAGTATGTTCAATATATAATACTGAAAACGCGTTAAATTTCCCCAACCATTTAGATGGAAAAGAGAAAAACAATATCTCACGTTTTTTATTTCGGCTGTCGATATTAAGCGTTATTACCCTCAAAAATACAGAGACATTCCAAATCGATGTTGGTAGATCAGTAAAGCCCAAACCAAACTTTCGTATTACATGCATTGGTAGCATGGTAAACGTGCACATTTTGTAAAATTACAATACACTAATAACTACTTTTATAATCACGGTCAATATAATCATGCCCACAACAGTTCACACAGAAGTTAAATTTGGTAAAGACCTTATGTACAACCTTAACAAAGATCTTTATTCTACATTAGCTCTGTCCGAAGTATCTAGTTAAATCTTTAAAGAAACCAAATATTTACATATTATAAAATACGTTACAATAAAAAAATACACAATTTTTTTTTTAATAAATCAAATAAATCGTCTTCTCACTGTTTGTGTCTTAATTCGTTTATAATTTCCTAACTCACATTATAACAGCAACTGCAGGACATCAAACATCACATAAATTGTAAACATCTATACACGATAAGCTATATCATCAGATGATATAAATCAAATGTAAACATGAATTTTTATTTCTATTTGTATGTAACTATTATAGGAATGACATAATCAATTATTCTATAAACGCGAAGTAGCTAGTTTTACCGAGGTGGTTATGGGTTTGACTCGGAGAAATATCTTTTTCTATTGTTCCACTCTAACAAAATAAATCTAAACACGCAATATATCAATTGAGCAAGATAAGGTTAAAATATTTTTAGATATTTTCGTACTGATTTTTATTTAACAAATACTTTTTTTTATTATGCTGCTTTTATTTTTTAGTAGGATGTTATATGAACAGACGACACTGTAGGACTCTCCAAAGATCTTCTTGGAGGAAGGTCCACCTTTCGTGGACCAAACACAGGACGTGCAAAATAGCTAGAAAATCTAGAAAGTCTCAGATCCAGCGTATTGATGTGGTCGAGGACAAGGTTCTAGTTTCGGTGGGCAGAGTTTTGATAAGACAGTTTTTGCGCTATATGTGCATAGCAGATGATACTTTTGCGAAGGAAAAGATGAGTCTTGACCAATATTCCACAGTAAGGAATCCAATACCAAAGTATTCACGCATTTTTTTTTCTATATTATAATAGGCTTGCGTTTCATCCGTAATTTAGGAGCTTTCATTATGTATGTATGGCGTGAAGCTGTATTCTTAGATGTGCTATATGAAAAAAAGAAAGGCGAAATTAGGTCATGTAATTCCGAGACACACTTTCC